>CM059279.1:24239765-24249765 GCA_030347295.1 Setipinna tenuifilis | reverse complement strand
CACACACACACACACACACACACAGGAATATCTCTGCATCACTGGTTTACACAGTATGTTTTCCATAAGCTTCTGTATCTACACAAGAAGAGACACCATGTTTAAACACCATGAAGGTAATGACTTGAGACTGTCTGTGAGCACATACATCTGGTACAATCTTCCGATATGATGAGAACCCTCATTCTCCATAAGGTACTGCCTGTATACTCGAATCCAAAATGTTTATTTGTTTGCTATATAGGGGATGAAACACTGCCACTCAAAGCCTAAGCAGTGCACTATGTCGTAAACGAGTGAACATCTCAGACACAGACGCCTCAGACTCACTGCCACCCTCACTGGCAGCCACAGAGGAAACGGGGTACCCACAAGGCCCTTCCAAAGCCCATTAGTAGCCAAAGCCCACGCACAGCACTGCAAAATCATCACAACACTGAGCGGGAGAATCCTGTGTGGTATCCAAGTGAACGCCACCACCGATCCCCCTCAGGTTCCACCTACTGCTCTCCATCTCCACTCTGAAGCTGCTGTTGTGAGACGTGCTTAAGTGCGCTAGGTGCAGTCACGTCTTTAAACTGATCCGCCTGCAAGCGACAGAGCACGGAGCAGAAAAGGAACAAAAAAAAAAAAACAGAAACAGAAAGGGCTGCAAATAATATTCTGAGGCATATTCTGTGCAATGACTCACTTAACACGTTATATGTTGATTTTTTTAGCGTGCAATGTGCGTTGTTATTCAGGGGATTTGGAAGCAGTGACAGTTTCTCGTTTATTAAATAGGCATAACAATAGCCTAGGAGAAGTCTTTGTTAAAGCCTACCGTATTAGTGATATTAAAAACAGCCTGTAGTTTAATGGCGAACAATAGAAACAGTTGCAGAACACATACAGCATGCAGGTTAATTATGTCCAAATTTTATACCATATTCCTTTTGCAAAAGTTTGAAGTTGTTGTTGTGAGATGTGTGAATAACACAGAGGGTCGTACGGAGTGGCAGTTGGTCTTTTATTAGGCTAAATAAGCATAATGATGCCCTACAAGAAGTCTTTGTTATACAATATAAACTGCTAGCGATAAAAAACAGCCTGTAGTTCAATGGCAGAAGGTAGAAACAATTATTGTTAGTACACCCAGCCTACATTACAGGCAAATTATACTACAAATGATCCAACAACCACCCATCTGTAAAAGTTTAAAGTTGTTGTTGTTAGATGTGCATGTGACGGTGACGGGGTTGGGGGGGTGGGGTGGCAGAGAGGGTTTATCTTCCCCCACAGAATAAATAAATAAATAAAGCACCACAACCACACATCCGCATGCCCCATCCCCCAACCCCACCCACACTACCACGCCCGCCCACATCCCGCTTCAGACGGGATAATACACTTCATAAGGCAAGCTGGCTTCAGAAACTAAAATCCACAAATCCATCGCCACATATCTGCTCCAGCCATTCACTACATCAGCTGATAATAATTAGCACAATAACTAGCCCAACTCTTTAACCAGGTAGCCTACAGGAGTGGATCATGAGGTGAGATCATCTGTATTAACTGCACACGTGGAACCAGTTGATCTGGAATATGTCGTAATGCACTGTAGCGTCTGAGTGCAGGTATAACTGTACAATAAATAAGATTATAAATAAACCAGAAGTGCTAGGTGTTCTCCCAAACATTAGTATGTTACAATAAGGTTTGTGTTATTATCGTCTCCCAAAGGTACCTTTCCTACTGTAGGTCCACAAGTGTCTTGTGTTTCCTCAAAACCAACACTGATGTGCTTTCGAGCAAAGGCCAGAGGATATTACATCCAACTTCTGGACACCTCAGAGCTACATGCTAAATGACAAACACAAGCTCTTCTGCTGTTTTTTTATCTTGCTGATATAAGTGTCTGCTACAAAGGATTGTGTTTGAACATTACTCTTATCACTAGAAAATGAACCATAGTACTCATTGTTAGCAGAACTTGGGCTAAATGACTTATGGTTCTGTGGGAGTGGAGGTCTATGGATAACTGCTGTACCCATCTCTTGTAATGGGTACTCAGCCAAGAGAAACGTGAAAGGTAAAAAAAATACATTAAGATACTACTGGTGTACCAAGGGACATTACCTTCACGATCCATATTTCAGCTACAAGGCCTACACTAATAGTACTAAAAGCATAATGTTGACTTGAGCAATTTCCCTGCAACATGAGTGTCTTTCTTGGAACATGAATGTTGTTGCATGCCTTTTCCTCATGTTATGTATACTGTTATCTGCATAAAATAAATGGTCTTAGAGTCCACAAAAGTGCTATATAAAACCAATATATTACGGTTATAATTATAAGTGTTATTATTATTATTTATATTGCAAATAAAAATGTAATTACTTAATAGTAAATAAAAACACACTGAGTAAGGCAACTGGAGTATACTGTAAAGTTAACCTGACCAAAGAGCAACACTGGGTGGGGCAGAAGGGGAGTGAACAGTTGCTGCACCCAGGGGGAAGACTGGAGAGAGAGAGAGAGAGAGAGAGAGAGAGAGAGGGCGAGAGAGAGAGGAGAGAGAGAGAGAGAGAGGGAGAGAGAGAGAGCGAGAGAGAGATGGAGAGAGAGATGGAGAGATATGGAAAAAGAGAGAGGGAGATATGGAGAAAGAGAGAGGGAGAGAGAAATGAAGAGGGGGGGCAGAGGGAGAGAGAGAGAGAGAGGGAAAGAGAGGGAGAGAGAGATAGAAAGAGAGAGACAGAGCGAGAGGGAGAGATAGACAGAGCGAGAAAGGCAGAGAGACAGAGAGAGAGAGAGAAAGAGAGAGAGCGAGCAAGGGAGAGAGAGAGAGAGACAGAGAGAGAGAGAGAGAGAGAGAAAAAGAGAGAGCGAGCGAGGGAGAGAGATAGAGAGAGAAAGAGCCCAGCGATGCAGTCCCTGAGAGCCTGCAGTGCAGTCATATGGGCACGCTTTGCTTTGCTTAACTGCCTTCATTAGCACAGTAGCGTCAGGCACTCTCACAATGTGCCACCGCAGGGCTACAAACATGGGCACCATTTCAGCTACGCGGCTACAAGCATTAGTAACAGGAGCTGGGGCTGGGGCTGGGGCTGGGGCTGGAGCTGGGGCTGGAGCTGGAGCTGGAGCTGGGGCAGGAGCTGGGGCTGGAGCTGGGGGCTGGGGGCTGGGGCTGGGGCTGAGGCTGGGGCTGAGATTGGGGCTGGGATTGGGGCTGGGATTGGGGCTGGGGCTGGGGCTGGGGCTGGAGCTGGAGCTGGGGCAGGAGCTGGGGCTGGAGCTGGGGGCTGGGGCTGGGGCTGGGGCTGGGGCTGGGGCTGGGGCTGGAGCTGGAGCTGGGGCAGGAGCTGGGGCTGGAGCTGGGGGCTGGGGGCTGGGGCTGGGGCTGAGGCTGGGGCTGAGATTGGGGCTGGGATTGGGGCTGGGGCTGGGGCTGGGGTTGCCCAAGGCCAGGTGAAAATGGGCTTTAGGAGGAGCAGGAAATACCACAGAGGTCACACTATGCAACGCCATGGCAACGCCATGTCCTCCCTTTCAGATTTCCTTCTCTCTTTTTCTTTCTTCTTCTTCTTCTTTTTTTTTCTTTTAATTGGCCAGTTTTGCAAGACTGCCATGTTCAATATCTGGAACATCTGACAAGGCATTTAGCACCCGGGGAGTGAATTAGCATGGCCTTACATCACTGGAGAGGAGTCACGGCTGTGTGATGAGGGGTGTGGGAGGAGTGGAAGCACAGAAGGGGTGTCTGAACTGGTACTAATGGCATGTGCATTTTCACCAGCTGGGGGGAGAGAGGGTTACGGTGTGTGTGTGTGTGTGTGTGTGTGTGTGTGTGTGTGTGAGAGAGAGAGAGTGGGGGGGTTGGGGTCCCATCGTTCGGACGGACACCAAATTAAGGTTTCTGACCCTACAACATCTGCTAGGTGAATGTGTGAAACTCTGCAGTGTTTGCATTATTGTTTTTTCTTTGCAAACACACACACACATGCACACACACTCGCAGACAAACACAAACCCAGATAGCACACGCACACAAACACAGGCAGCACACACACACACACAAACAGGTAGCACACACACACAAACACACACAGGCAGCACACACACACACACACACACACACACACACAGTAAAAATGTAAGAAAGCAACTAACTACTGCAGTTTCTACCGACAACAACATTCACTAACATAACCAATGTAGCTAAAGAACAGCAGAACATCTAGTTTAAAAACACACAAATATCTACTATCTGTGTTATAGACACACTGTTATTAGTGAAACAGTTAACGTTTTTACTGCACAGTGTCTGCAAGGGCCATGACGTGTGACGTGTCAAGTCAAGTCAAGTCACATTTATTTATTTGCACTTTAAAAACAACAACAACAACAACCACAACAACACACAGTGCTGGCCAAGCAGGTGTGGGCCTCCTTAGCCCAGTAGAGAGAGGGAGAGAGTGACAGAGAGAGAGAGACAGAGAGAGAGACAGAGGGAGAGATGTGGCCTCCCTGGCCCAGTAGAGAGAGGGAGAGAGAAAGAGACAGAGACAGAGACAGAGAGAGAGGGACAGAGAGAGAGGGACAGCGAGAGAGGGACAGCGAGAGAGACAGAGAGAGACAGAGAGAGACAGACAGACAGAGAGAGGTACCTGCTGGATGGGACTCTGTGCCTGGAAGAGGATCCTCCGTCCTAGCAGCTCGGCGAAGATGCATCCGACGGACCAGATGTCGATGGCGTTGGAGTAGTGGCGGCTGCCCATCAGGATCTCGGGCGCGCGGTAGTACTGCGTCACCACCTCCTGCGTCATGTGACGCGACTCGTCCAGCTCCTCCACCCGCGCCAGACCAAAGTCGCAGATCTGCTCAGGGGTCAAAGGCCAGGGTTAGAGGAAGTTTAAAGTTTTGCTTTTTTTAAAAAAAAAAAAAAAAATTTAATTCAATTTTAATACTAGGCCATCAATCACTCTGCATTTAACCCATTGCACACACACGTGATCCCGTGAAGCGGGCAGTGGGGACAGCATCAGACCTCAGGAGCACTTCAGGGTGGATTTAACCCCTTTCGACCGCTCCCCGACCCGTTACTTTAACAACTCTGCATTTAACCCATTACACACACGTGATCCCGGAGTGTGTGTGTAGTAATGGGTTAAATCCACAGATCCGTTACCTTAACCGCCAGGCCACCACTGCCCCAATGTGGTTGCTTTGTCAAAGCTGGCAAATGTGTCTGTATGTTGATGTATGTATGATGTTTATATGTAAATGAGAATGTAAAATGATGCACCCTTTAAAAGCCCTGCATGCCAAAGTGACTCGCTTAGTTAAACACCTAACAGACGGGTGATCTGAGATAACTGTTGAGGAGACAGATACTGATTAGGCCGACACCTGAGAACCTCACACACACACGCGCGCACACACACACACACGCGCGCACACACACACACACGCACACACACATACACGCACACACACTCACACACAACACTCACACACACACACAACCGAGTCTCAAGGAAAACACCCAACACTGTCCAAATCTTAAGGGGTTCAAGTTTCCATGCACAGCCTGTACTGGTGAGAGAATAAAGAAAAAAAAAAACTACCGCACACTTAATAGACCTAAACAAAGCCATGCAGTGTTTAGCAGTGTTTTCCTTTTATACAGTCCAAATCTTTGTTTACATGTGAAAACTGCCAATGGTTTTCTTCCATTTCCTTACACATGCATTTTATAGCCATCTCTTTAGTGCGAGAGCTTTAGAGATGAATTATTAAGTGCAGAGGAGGAGATGAGAGGGAGTAGCCTATGTGAATATGTTCCCGGGAACGGCTCTCGACAGAAGCTCTGCGACAAATGGACTCTGGGACAATATGGTCCGCCGGGGACTAATCTGGCACGGAGGGAAGGGAATATTTAAGCGCGCCCAGCGCCTCGCTAACGAGTCTCCTCTCCTCTCCTCTGCGCAGGAAACAAGGCTCCATTTATTATTGTTAGGACCACCTCAGTCACACTCACTCCCAGCGCCGTGCTTCACTAACGATGGCAAGACCACCTCAGTCACACTCCCAGCGCACACACACACACACACACACACACGCCAACGCTCCCACGGCCCCCACGGCTAACGCGGCCGCCACTGTGTGCTAACTAGCAGAGACGAGCTTTTCTCTTTTTTATCCTCTGCCATGTCCCATTTCTGCTAAATATAAATTATGGACAGAATGACAGGAAGCTAAGGGGTGGGCGAGAGAGAGAGAGAGAGAGAGAGGGAGGGTGAGAGAGAGAGATAAAGAGCGAGAGAGAGAGAGAGAGAGAGAGCGATAGAGGGGGTGGGGGGAGAGGGTGGGGTGGGGTTGAGGCAATTTAGCATAGCTCTATGTTGCGACAGGCATCATGTTGGTCAAGTGCGATGTTGGACGATGTCGGCTCCAAAGCGGACCCTCAGCCCTGCCAAGTGCAGGCAGGGTGTGTGTCTCGGGGGGGTGGGGGGGTGGTGGGGGCAGGGTGTGTGTGTTCCGAGGGGGGTGGGGGGTGGGGGGTTGGATGAGTGCAGGCAGGGTGTGTGTCTTGAGTGAGTCTTGGGGGGGTGGGCGGAGGAGGAGTGCAGGCAGAGTGTGTGTCTCGGGGGGGGGGGGGGGGGGGCAAATCGGTGAAGGAGTCGACGATCAGCACGTGGAAATAAAAGGAGGAGGGATGAAGTGCTGACTGAGGAGGACACACACATGACAAATAGACACTCTTCTCTCCGGAGACACTCGTCTCCAGCGTCAACAATCTATACCGCTGAACAGCCACGCAGGAATGTCCACACTCACACACACCTGCCTGTGCATGCACGCACACACACACATTCTCACACACATACGCACTCACACACACACGCACGCACCACACACACACACACACACACACACACACACACAGACACACACAGACACACACACACACTCTCACACACTCTCTCACACACAAATTGTGAAACATACTGCACTGCACGCACACACACACATTCTCACACACATACGCACTCACACACACATGCACGCACCACATACACGCACGCACCACACACAGACACACACACACAGACACTCACACACACTCTCTCACACACAAATTGTGAAACATACTGCACTGCCAGACAAAACATAAAATTAAAAAAGTCCTGTGTCTGAGACCGGCTGAGAAATGAGCTCCATTCCTCTGTTGCAAAACACACACCAATGTGTCTGAAAATGTTAAACACACGGCTGTACTCTACAGTACAGTACAGCAAAGGCAGACGCCTGGAGTAAGACAGAGGACACACACACTCAGAGGCACACTGGGATGTACACGCTACCCTTGCTGAGACACACTGCATAGACCAGAAATGTACTGAGCAGCACAGTAGCAGCACACACACACACACACACACACACACACACACACACACACACACACACACACACACAGACACAGACACAGACACAGACACACAGACACATATACACGCACACACACGCACACACAGACAGACACACACACACACACACACACACACACACACACACACACACACACACACACACAAAAGCAGTCTGCGGATCAATTGCAGGGAGCAGACTGGTTTGGTCAAACAGCCGGTGATAAAATGTAAATGTGGCTCCAGACTTAAGCTGAAGCATTTCCACTTGATCAAGCACCACTCTGCCCCGGCCGGCAGCGAACGTATCATTCTGTCTCCTTCTCCATAGCCCTCTCTCCTTCCCTCCTCCTCTTCTCTCATTCTGTCTCCATCTCCGTAGCTCTCCTCTCCTTCTCTCATTCTGTCTCCTTCTCCGTAGCTCTCCTCTACTTCTCTGTCTCCCTCCTCTCCTTCTCTCATTCTGTCTCCTTCTCCGTAGCCCTTCTCTCCTTCTTTCATTCTGTCTCTCTCTCTGTAGCCCTCCTCTCCTTCTCTTATTCTGTCTCTTTCTCTGTATCCCTCGTTCCCTTCTCTTGGGCACTACTATTTTACTTCCGTGATGTAAGGCATGTTCTTTTTTCGGTTCTTTTTTTCCCTCTCCTCTTCACTGTACTGTTTTTTCCACATCAGAGATTTCTTCACCCTCACCATTCTGTTATTCTTTTTTTTCACCTCCTTTTCTCCTTCCTGTGCTAGTTTCCTCATTCTCTCCAGACTTTCTCTTGCATTCCCTCTCTCTCTCTCTCTGTCTCTCTCTTTCTCTCTCTCCCTCTCTCTCTCTCTGTCTCTATCTCTCTGTCTCTCTCTCTCCAGACTTTCTCTCCCTCTATCTCTCTCTCTCTCTCTCTCTCCATACTAATATAGTGTGTGTCCAGGTTCCAGCTTCCTGCAGCTGGTGTTCTGGACCAGAGGTTCCTGACAGGACCGTCGGTGCTAGAGCAAATCCCATGATGCACCAGCTGGGGCGTCTGGCTGGATGGCTGGCAGCACTGGCTGACCCAGAGTAACCATCACCCCCCCCCCCACACACACACACACACACATGCGCACACATGCATGCGCACACAGACACACAAACACACACACACGCACGCATGCACGCATGCACGCACACGCACACACACACACACACACACACACACACACACACACACACACCTGAGAGAGTCTTGTCGTGGGGGTGTCGGGCCATGCTGCTATCTACACCAAAAACTTCCCCTGTGGACTCACACACCCGCCTCTCTCCCTCACGTGACTCTTGCCATCGACCCCGACACCCATTTGCACACTTCCACTCCTCGGCTAGTAATACGCACATTAGCTCCTCGGCTACTAACACACACATCAGCTCCTAACAGGATTCTCTTACACTGGTAAAGTGCATGATTGACTTAAGATCTTCTGAAGTGCATCGTGTATTTCAAGTAATTTTTACAGCCTAAATTTTTTACAACAGTTTCAAAAGGCAACTAAGTTTAAGGGCCATTCACATCAGGAATAACAACTATAACGATAACTGATAACAATGTGTTTTTTTTTTTAATTGGTGCCAACTTCAGTGGCTGGAGTAGTTTATACCGTAACTATAGCGACACTGACGGGGCGGAACCGTCTCGTGTTGGATCACCTTCAGAGTGTTCAGAGGAATGACACAAACGCTGCAGCCAATCAGGAGTAATTCGAATCTACAGGACGTCACACTGTTCTAGCCATTTACACTCACGATGAGACTCTTGTCAATAATAACATTGTTCTTCATTGTAGGTGCTTATGTAGTCTGTAGTTGCTGTTGTTAGCCTTGTAGTTTGTGGTGTTAACAGACTTTAATTATTTGTCATTATGTGGCAAATCTTCTCAATTCTTTCTCTCCCTATTATCCCAGCCAGTCACCCAGCACTCAGAGGTGTCAATCCCAGGTTCAGAAAGTAAAAACCCTGCCACGTTTTCCGTCTAACACAGGTGACTTTACTGAGTAGCTCAGTAAAGCTTATTCAGAGCTATCTACCTGTCTTGAGTGCTTATTACGATCAGCTGATTCAGAACTGGTTGGATCAAATTTGTGGCAGGGTTTCTACTTTCTGAACCCGGCATTGACACCTCTGCCCAGCACAATAAAAACAATAACGCAGCACAGGACACAAAGGGTCCTGTGTGTTATCTCGGCTTATAAATTATCCCCCCCCCCCTGTGGATTAGAGGGGGGGCGCTCAAGAGCTTAAGATGCTCGTGTCGAGAGGCACACACTTTTTAATATGGTTCTGGAGACCCACCTTAAGGACACAGTTGCTGTTCACCAGTAGATTCCCGGGTTTAATGTCTCGATGTAGAATGCCAGCTGAGTGCAGGTACTTAAGTCCTGAGGGGTAAAAAAGAAGATAAAGGTTGGTCGAGAAGAGGAAGTGGAAGTGGAGAACCTCACCATGGGGAAAAAAAGGACCCAACAAAAACGCTCTCGCGGCATTTAGCCTCTGCCAACTTGAGTTTCTAATTAACATGATTAATGGAGCAGTAGGAGTATGTGACTATTGGAGGAGGTTTAC
>CM059279.1:24232265-24234765 GCA_030347295.1 Setipinna tenuifilis | reverse complement strand
CAATAAGGGTGCTAAATATAGCCGGTGATTACATCAGTGTGTGTGTGTGTGTGCGTGTGCGTGCAGCAGGCTGTTCCGTGAGGTCACCGCATACATCGCCAGTCGCCAGGCAGAGCCGTTGATCTCTGCAGAGGGCAAGCATGTCTTGGGGGGGTTAAGCCTGGGCGAGAGGGGGGGGGGGGCAGGGGGGGGTACTGTGATGGAGCTACCATGGGTCAGAGAGGTGGAGCTGGACATGCAGTGTGCAGTACAGGAGCTGCCCCTGTGTGGGTAGATGCAAGCTGTGACGCACAGCCCAGTAGGGAGGGAAAGATGGTGGCGACACAGAGCGTGTAAAAGGTATATGCATAACAAAACTGACTCACACTGACTGTTAACAACAGTACAGTAACTTTATGTGGAGGAACTGAGAAAAACAGATCCGCACACTGTTACAAAATGACAGAGATCTGACGACTGGAATCGAAAATGCCTGGTCTGTGTTTAAATAGATGAGTCATTTGTGTAAAGTCGTTAGTGTACATTGCTGATCTGGCAGCAGTGAATATGAGCTGGGATGTGTGCACCGTACACTGTCTATAGTGGTTTTACATGGAGATCACATGTCACACATGTGACTCTGTCTGACAAGTCAGGCGACTCGCACGTGACTGCTCTGGCATTCTTTGTTCAAAAGCCAAGGACTGTTTCTCTCTCCAAAGCCTTTTTTGTGCGCATGTTTGAACAATATTTAACTAACGACAAACAAATAGCTGTGCATTAGAGACGCATCCAAAGCAAACCAAATTCCAGGCTGGGGTCTCTGCGCCCGTGCTGAAGACAAAAGACACACACACACACACGCGCATACGCACGCGCGCACACACACACACGCATACGCACGCACACACACACGCACACAAACAAACACAGACACACACACACACGCATACACACACACACACACACAAAGAAACATGCAGGTCAGCCACCTTGATTAGTGCAACTCAGCAGTGCACAGCTGGTCATTAGACTGCACAGCCAACAGCCAAACGAGCAACACCCCCACCCCCACCTCAACACACACACACAGACAGACACACACACACACACACACACACACACACACACACACACACATATACGCACGCACACACATATACACATGCACATCTACCCACATACACACACGCACACATACACACACATATACACACACACATGCACGAGGTGCGGGTAAGCTCACTGGTCCTTCTGCCTCACACAGGCAAGCAGCTGCACACTGCCCCTGTGACAGCTCTAGCTTGATTTGAGCCTTTATCTGCTTGAGAGAGACTGAATGCAAAATAAAAGCAGTAACAGCCATCCCACTTCTCCCAGTGACCCCTGGGTCCTCGCTCCCCATCAAACGCAGCAGCCAATCAAAGTACATATTTTATGAGCCGATTGTTGCAGCGCGGAGAGAAAGGGCACGGACTGCTCTCTGGAATGAAAGAGGGAGGGGAGGGGAGGAGAGGAGAAGGGGGCAGAAGAGGAGAGAGGGGAGGAGATGAGAGGAGAGGAGAGGAGAGGAGAGGAGAGGGGAGGAGAGGGGAGGAGAGGAGAGGAGAGGGGAGGGGAGGAGAAGGGAGGAGAGGAGAGAGGGCGGCTGCTCTTTTCTTCTTCTTCTTCTTCTCTCTCTCTCTCTCTCTCTTGCTCGTCTGGCTCACATGACCACAGCCAGCTCTGGCTGCTTCAGGCCAGGCTCACAGATAGAGCTTTCATGGCTCGCTCTCTCTCTTTCATGGCTCTCCCTCTCTCTCCCTCTCTCTCTCTCTTTCTCTCTCTCCCTCTCTCTCACAGATAGAGCTTTCATGGCTCGCTCTCTCTCTTTCATGGCTCTCCCTCTCTCTCTCTCTCTTTCTCTCTCTCCCTCACTCTCACAGATAGAGCTTTCATGGCTCTCTCTCCCCTCTGCCTGCCTGTCTGTCTGTCTCTCCCTCTCCTTCTCTCTCTCTCTCTCTCTCCCTCTCTCTCTCTCTCCCCTCTGCCTGCCTGTCTGTCTCCTTTACCGCCCGCTTTCTTCCTCTTCCTGTTCTGGATGCGTCTCTCTCTCTCTCTCTCCCTCGCTCTCTCTCTCTCTCTTGCTCTCCCCCTCTCCCTCCCTCTCCTTCCCTCTCCCTCCCTCTCCCTCTCTCAACTCTGCCTGCCTGTCTGTCTCCTTTACCGCCCCCCCCTCCTCTGGATGCATCTCCCTCTCTCTTTCTTTTTTATCTCCATCCTGTCCTTTCTGTCTACTCTTCAGTTTCGCCCTCTTCCTCTGCTTCACCCCTCCCCTAGATCTATCTCTCGCTCTCTCCCCCCCCTCTCTCTCCCCCACTCCTCTTCTCTCCCCCTCTTGTTTTCTCTCCCTCTCCCTCCGTCTTGCTGCTGTTCCCAGAGCTGACACACTTCCTGTGATACCTTTTAGTGTAGAGAGCGTCATCATCTCCCCCACTCAGCAGACTAACCCTTCCCCTGCTGCTGCTGCAGCTCGCTGCTC
>CM059279.1:24222950-24232165 GCA_030347295.1 Setipinna tenuifilis | reverse complement strand
CTGGCTCCGCCCCTGACTGCACAGCCCCACTGTTGCTTCCCCACTGAGCCGGGTCTGCAGAGGGATCTGGGCCGGCTGTGGGCCGGCTGTGGGCCGGGGCCAGCGGATCAGTGGAGGATCACGGCCAGATGGATCCCTCAGAGATCTGACCCCTCCCTCCCTGGGTTGCCATGCTGACGGGGCATGATGGAGCTGGGGCTGAAGCAGAGCCCTGTGGGCCTGTGCCCCCCCCCCCCCTCCCTCTCCGCCCCCCCCCCCCCTCCCTCTGCGCCCCCCCCCCCCCTTACTGCGACACACACGGCAGCTGTGACAGGCCCAGCACAAACACCAGCCTTGTGCATTTCTCAATGAACACAGACACGCCTTTATAATCTGCAGTGCAACACGAGGTTGGACAGGGTCCAGAGAGGGCCAGGCCGAGAGAGAGAAAAATGGAGAGAGAGAGAGAGAGAGAGAGAGAGAGAGAGAGAGAGAGAGAGAGGGAGGGAGAGAGAGAGAGTGGCAGTGGGGGAGGGGGAGGGAGAGAGGGAGAGAGAGAGAGAAAGAGGGAGGGAGAGAGAGAGAGAGAGAGAGAGAGAGAGAGAGAAATCAGCCAGCAGTACGATGACCTCAGTCAGAGTGATTGGATGCAACACTGGAACTAACTAACACTATGCAGTTCACATGCATACACAAAAACAGACACGTATACAAATCCATTCAAAAAGAAACCATTACGTACTGATCAGTAAATTTTATTTTAATCAAAACGTGTTAGGTTTGCTCCATGTGAAGTCAAAGTCATCGTGCTGCTACATCGAGGATTCACAGTGATAAATTTTGCAGAAAGAAAAATCACCTCAAGTGAAGAATGATTCAGTGTGTGTTCCAACAGAAGAACCGAAGGCCTGACATCACATCACACACAACAACAAGCGTCTGCTCTGAGCGATGGCGCTGTGTGTGAACAGTGAGGTGTTTTTCTGCTGGGGCTGATGCATGACATAAAGAGGCAGAAGACTCGTGGATGACTAGAACAACACCAACGGCCTGCCGAACAGATCGATACTTGGCACTCCCTCTGTTGGAGCGCCATCAGTTAAAACACAAATGACACACTTTTATGCTCGCTGATGAATCACACACACAAACGCACACAGCCGCACACACAGACAGACACACACACACACAGACACACACACACGCGCACACACACATCCACCCCAGCGCTGTTTAAACATTTGCCACGGCATTGTTCTGCTGTAGCCTCATTAACAATGACACAACCAACTTGTCATGCTGGTACAACCCCACTGACAAGCCTTACAATGTACAGACAAACACAACAACACACTGAAAGAAGTACAGAGAAACTCTCTGTAATAAACATGGGACTGCTTAAAGAAAGAAAAAAAAACAAAAAAATATAAGGTGACTCAGTCAACATTAATAGGGTTCATATTACATGGGGAATAAAGCAGAGTTCTGAACAATGCAATTGTATTTAGTCATACGGTTTTATAAACATTCTGCTGTCTCTGCTGTGAAAGTCTTTGAAGTTTTACAGCATTCCGCTGCACACTGTTCACGCTAAATTCCAAACACAAAAGAAAGGGAAACTCATTTTACAAAACGCTAAATTAAACACTGGATGCTTTTGTGAGAGTAAATATGTGTGAGAATATCTGCAGAGAAGCAGAAACGAGCCCAAAGAATGAGCCCAATAGCGTCCCTATTTAGGGCGGAGCTGGCCAATAGCGTCCCTATTTAGGGCGGAGCTGGCCAATCAGGTCCCTATTTAGGACGGAGCTGGCCAATAGCGTGCCTATTTAGGCCGGAACTGGCCAATAGCGTCCCTATTTAGGGCAGAGCTGGGCGGGCTCGGCCGGTTCTGGGCCGCTCACAGGAAGTAACGACCTGACAAAGTGAGGTGACAAGACAGGCACAGACGGAACATGGCCTTCAGAAGGACACATACACACACACAGGCACACAAACATAAATATACACACACACACACATGCACATACACACACACACATGCGCATACACACACAGGCACACACACACACACACACACACACACACACACACACACATACACACACCCAGGCACACACACACACACACACGCACACACAAACACACACACACATACAGTAGACACACACATTTATACACACACATATACATACACACACAGGCACACACACACATATACACATACACACCCACACCCACATACACACACACACACGCACATACAGTAGACACACACATATACATACACACACAGGCACACACACACACACACACACACACACATACACACACACACACCCACACACACACACATCCACACACGCACACACACACACACGCACACACACACACACGCACACACACACGCACACACACAAAACCTTGAGAGAGAAGGACACACAGTAAAATGTCCAAAGATATGCACAGATTATGCAACGATCACACCCCAAACTTCACACCCATTTTTAGCTCGACCGTCTCTGTTTCACACGCGCACCCCAGCGAACATGTGTTGCTTACCAAGTGATGGAGGAAGGTGAGAATACAGTACATGCAATACATGCCAATGCACCCCTCCTCTCAACTGCGTCCAGAGAGAGAGAGAGAGAGAGAGAGGGAAAGGGGGGATAAGCAAAATGAATAAATAAATGAAGCCAGTGCTGGAAAGAATGAAGAGACTTGGATGAGTTGTGCAATTTCATTACATTTTTACATCACTATTGTTCTTGACTCATACCTTTTTTTCCCCCTCCAACACCACCCACTGAACATTTATGGTAGCACTTTGCTTCTCATTTTTAGCCTCGGATAAGGTGATACAGTTCAGTTTCGATCTGATCTACATGAGACATGAGAAAGACACGATGCCCGGCAGTATGGCCACTAGAAGACACAGAGACAAATGCCTCTTCCTCCATCACCCTCCATCCATCCATCCATCCATCAGTTGGTGGTTTAGCCGCCCTTGTACACAGCACCAAGGTACACGACAAAAGCTTTAGCCGTCCTTGTACACAGCTTATACACAAGGTAAACGACAAAGGCTTTTTAAAGGAAATATTTCACACACAGGCCTACATCTTGGGCCTACATGCTGGTCCTTTGCTAGAAATCCACCTCAGATCTAGATGCGTAATGTAGCTTAGAGGTTGTCTCGTAAAAGACATACCTGGGTATTCTCACCCTTTACAGTTTTTACCAATCATTTTCACGCGTTTTGCAGGGCAATGTTCACTTTTGCAAAACTCTTAACACATTTGCATGAACCAAAGTCTATGGGAGACAAACTACGTTCTCTTTCGCGTTGCTTTCACACAATTGCGTTCAATCACAACTTCGACCAAAATTCATAAATACTTCTCTCATTTAATGTTCATGACCAACAAAATTATGTACAACTACAGCTAAATTTGCAGACATTTGGATACTCTTATCAAAACAGTTAACTCTAGGACCAAAACCTAAAAGCAATACAATACAGTGTAACAAAGCACAGCATTTTGCATTTTGTCACACAAAAAAGAAATAATGTGCTTGAGGCATCTTTTAGCCAAATAATTATTGATATTTAGCACTTTTACACTTAGGTGTGTATTTCTTCATAATATTTTTTTATTTTTATAGCTTGTTACGTAACAGGTAAACAAAGAGGTTACATTTGCATGTTTATGGGCAAAACATTGTGATGTAGAAAGTTGTTATTGGAGTTGCTGTGTATTCCATTACCAGTATGTACTGTAGGCTTTATCATGGTTTATCCAAAATGCAGCAGCACCATGGATCAGCATTACAGTAGGTAGGGCCAAAAACAACTTCTATGGATGACTATATTTACATAGCCTGGCTGTTGCACCAAGCTTGTAGACAGAGCTTGGTCTGGCAAGTCTCCCTCAATGTAGCATCACAGGCAGTATGGGCGGGCCCAGGCTAATATTTACATACATTTACATGTACAACACATATTACATGTACAATCTTTTGCAGTGAAACATACTCTAATTGATGTAGGTAATGGGCGTTCACCTTTCCTGCAGTGGAACACAATGTGATTATATGTAAGCACAGGGTGAAGGTATCACATGTTACAGTTCATCCTGGTGTGTATTTGGAGTGATGTGTTTTCTGTTTGTATGATTGTGCATATTTGATTGACACAATCTATCTTCAGTTCTGAAATGTGTACTGCAGTTAGAATCCAGAAAAATTGCGAACTATAGAAAATCCACTGAAAAACCCCTTGTGATTCACATCAACATTTTCTAATACATATGGTACTTTACACAAAATACTGTAATTCATTTCTAAACTGTATAGGTATAACCTATACTCTTTATTTATCTATTATCAAAGGTGCATGAATACATACAAATGTCTCTTAGATTGTTTGATAAAGTGTGTATTTATGATACACGTCAGTAACGTGCCATACTGTCAGACAGAGGCTAGATTTTAAGTGATTTGTTTCAAGTTGTTTGCATTTTTTAGGTTATTGTACATTGACTGGCATTGTAGACTTATTGACCGACAGCGTGTGTTATAGTTAGGTTGCTGTAGCGCATTTTGCAGCAAATGTTAATTGATGTGCTCAAACGCATGTTGATACAGCACACTGTGTTAAGAGTTTTGCAAAAGTGGACATTGCCCTGCAAAACGCGTGAAAATGATTGGTAAAAACTGTAATATCTGTTAAATAATACATTAGCATATTAGCACTCTGGTTTAGACTTTAACACTTGTGATCCATTAGTCTGTGGTAATATTTGACTAAACAGAGCCGATAAGACTTACATCTTTCATTTACCCAAGATTTAGCACAGGAATGATCCGAAGCTCAAATTAAACAATGACTTTATATGCTGTGTATCTTCTGCCACCAGTGACAATGACAATGACAATCTGGTCAAATACGTTTGTCACATATGGGGGGGGTGGGGTGTGTGTGTGTGTGGGGGGGGGGGGGGGGGGGGGGGGGAGAGCATTTGCGTCAGACCCACAATAGCAGAATTTATTTTTATTAAAAGCTGGAATTGCGCTGGGTGCAGGTGGTGACGAGGCGACAGGTCTAAATTAGCCATGCTAGAATTAGCAGACACACTCCTACAGGTTGGCCAGACCTCTTGATGAGCCTGGAGGCCTGTGGAGGTGAGCACGGGAGTGTGTGTGTGTGAGCACGGGATGATGGTGTTCAGTCACACACACACACACACACTCAGGGCGGCCCACTACGGGCCTGTGACAGAGAGAACAGATATTTTTGGGCAGGGCTGCCATCACTAGTCTAAAAGTAGCGCTGCCAATTTTTGCCAATATCTTGCACACATGCGATTGCCCTGAGCATGATGCCGTACCCCCCCCCCCCCACACACACACACACACACGTACTGAGGTGCCCTGAGCATGGTACTGTCCCCACACACACACACACACACACATACTGAGGTGCCCTGAGCATGGTACCGTCCCCCCCCACACACACACACGTACTGAGGTGCCCTGAGCGTGGCACCGTCCCCACACACACACATACTGCTCCCTGGGTACCGTTGTCATGGCTGCCCCCTGCTCATGTGTGTGATGGGGTAACTGCAGAGGCTGAATTGTGTTGTGTGTGCCGTGTGATCACAATGACAAATGGGAGTCACATACCCTTTCTGATAGTGACAGCACTGCTTGCTACCATATTGCATATTGCCGCTGATGCACAGAGAGGTGCTGTGCTGTACAGACAGAATGTAATCTGATTATTTATGCTGTTTATGGGCAGAAAGAATGAAAAAGTTCTCATTGCTGTTTTACGCGAGCATGAACTTAGCTATGCAGATAAAACATTACAAAGGGGAAAAATCACACAAAAGTTTTAACTTCAAACTCGCTCTGGTATGTCAAAACAATGCTAACTCCTATTGAGCAAATACTGCAATTTCACTGCATGTCCTACTCTACCCAGTATGTCTATACATATGGCAATAAAACATCCTTGTATCTTTGCAATATCACCAAGGAAAGATGCTACTAATCACTGTCTTATTATGCCTTTCGCTCTCATGACCTGGTCACATCACATGACATCAGCCTGATTTTCCCCCGAATTTGTCACGACTGACACATTCCCAGAATCGCACCCGATTCCGGTCACGCACGACATCGAACGCAAGTGAGTGAGTGTCACAATGACACCTACATCATGACCTGCGATTTCCTGCCTGTGACGTTCTACGACACACTGACAAAAACACCAGCTTGCCAGCATTTTGTCAGGAGTCGTATCAAGTGTCTGTTGTTAATACTGGGAGTCCTGTCACCAGCCTGTCAATGGAGACCATATAATAACGAATAATAATATAATATAATAATATAATAGACCATATAATAATGAATCACTGTCTTGTAATGTGATCGGTCTTCCAGCCAAGACGCATAGAGAATCTGTGGTTCTAAGACCTTACAGTATGACAGTCAATCATGAAAGACGGAAAAAAAGCATATAATCTGACACTGCCATAACATGATTCTGCTGGGGCGGAGGACAGTAAGACAGGAAATGTGTATGTATGAGCATGTGTGTAGAGGGGCAATGAGATGGGGACATTTTAAAATCACTCCCAGCAGGGCTGTGCAACATTAGAGACAATGCGCAATATGTGATAACTTTGTTAAATGTCGCAAGGATGACATGACTTGTGATAAATACACAGAATACTCAACTACACAGTCGGTTTAACATCTTTCAGCTTTGTGGTTACCGCTAGACCCTTAAGAGAGAGCAGCCTATGCTATGGAGGAGGGCATCAGGGCCAGTAGGGCTATTGTTTTTGTGTGTGTGTGTGTGTGTGTGTGTGTGTGTCACTGTGTGTGTGTGTGTGTGTGTGTGTGTGTGTGTGTGTGTGTGTGTGTGTGTGTGTGTGTGTCTGTGTGTGTGTGTCTGTGTGTGTGTGTGTGTGTGTGTGTGTGTGTGTACTGCACAGCTGTAATTCCCAGCCAGTGTGACCAGTGATCAATGTGGTAAGAGCATCTTGTAGACATCAAACATTTCCGTCACTCTCCTCATCATCCTCGTGGCCATTTAGGGACAGACGGGACGGGACAGTGTTGCTCCACTCTGGGCATCTGTCTGGACCCTTCTGGCTCTCTGACTCAGTGGGACAAGGGGGGGTGTGGGGGTGTGACGGGGGTGATGGGGGGGTGACGGGAATGGATCGGGTAGTTTCGTTTCGACCAATCGTTTCGTTTTTCCTGGCCTGCCTCTCTGCAGATTTGGGCTGATGACCCAGTTATTCCCAAATTAACAACCGTGACAGGAACATGGCATGCCCAGAGCGGGAACGGCCCGGCAGAGCCGAAAGGATGCAGGGGGAGGAACACGAACAAAAAAAAAATGAGATTTTAAAAAGCTGCAGAAAGATTTTAAGAAATTGTTCTGAGGGGGGAGTGAGCGCGGCTCAAAGTGACTCACTTCCTCATACCTAATCTCAGCAGGGAATCAGATTAAAGGGATAAACCTGATGACGAGGATGGTTATTAAAATGCTGGGGATGCCTGCGAGGCTAAGCTGCCTGAATTATTTTCCATTTTTTTACTGACCCGCCTTTCCAGACCCATTATTTGTACAACTCTCATCACACCATTTTATCTAGCAGCTGTCAGAACCTGCCTGGCCCTTTCTCATAGCCAAACTATTTTTAAGAGTTAAAAAAGAGTTACTAAAGTGAAATGACATGAAAGCATTCTGTGATCATTTTGTGAATGGGCAGAAGTCAAACTTTTGTTGTTAAAAAGCCACATTACGCTCATAGTTGGGTTTTCCAGTATGACTAATTTCATGTTCTTGTTCATGGCCAAATGGTTACAGCATGCTCAGGTGTATCTGGCAAGTGGCATCCAAATCGCTATTTTTTAGACACTAAAAAAGATCGCAACAACACACAACATCGACATAAAGATCGACATCACCCTGGTTGTAGATTTTTATGTATTTACATCCTTTCAAGACATACAATACAGAACACTGTTAAAACTTCCATACGAACTGAATGCCTAATTGGATAAAACACATTAAGAGACAAAGAAAATAAACGACAAGAGTGTCAAACAACGTACATAAAAATATAGCTGAAGTGAAATCATCAAAAATGTCAACTAGCAGACAAACGCACACAACAAACCTTGTGTATCATAATTTTTAACAGGGCCCGACCAGGGAATATCCTAGAGCTGTGCCTGATGATTTCAGCTTCACTGTAACTTCAGAGGGGCCACTGACTCAGGTCACAGGTGTGTGGAGTCACAGGTGTGTGTGGGGAAAAGACAGAGAAGTGGGAGGAGAGGAAACGATGAAAGGGGGAAGAGTGAGATAAAAGGGATAATGGCCGCTGGGGTGACCAGTTCTTGGGAAATAATGGAGAGGTGGAGGCGAAGAACTCCGTGATGCGAAGCGGAGTGTAGTTTCCTCCGCCAGGTCATTATTTCCACAGAACTGGTCACCTCGTCGGCCATTATCCCCTTTATCTCCTGTTTGTATGATGTAATTTTTTATGCAATGCACAAAAATAAATGGTTGATTTGCTACTTTATAGTGCCTGTTAAAAAAAAGTTGAGCATTTGACTGTTAATTTAGCTAACATGGTTGTCATGGTTACCATTCATAAACGCGTTGGTATGGAACAGTGATTCAAACTTCTGAGATCTACTTCAAAGGTAGCCAGTTACACAAAGTTAATTCCCACCTCATCAGCCAATAAGAAAAGAGAACCCTATTGTCAAGGGAGACAGACAGAGAGAGAGAGGGTGGTCAAACACTGACAGTGAAGCGAGGTGCAAAACAGGAAGAGAAAGGCAAAGGGAGGTGTGATGGGTATCTTATGTACCCACACGCTTCTCTATAGCACTGGGTGACGGCATACAAAGGACACTAGAACTTTAGTCTCCTGAAGATCAGCATAACTAGAGAAAGACACAGACAGACAGACAAAGAAAGACACAAAAAAGACAGGGAGAGAGTGAAAGAAAGAGAATGTCAAGTAAGAATACATGATAGAAAGAGAGAGAGTAAGAGAGAGAGAGAAAGAGAGAGAGAAAAAGAGAGACAAAGAGAGGAAGAGACAGAGTCAAATAAGTGAAAGGTGACTGGGCAAAAAAAACAGCCAGCTAAGTGAAAGGTTATAGAGTGAGAACGGCACGTAGAGGAGATACAAAAC
>CM059279.1:24142950-24217950 GCA_030347295.1 Setipinna tenuifilis | reverse complement strand
ATATAAGCAAACAAACAAACAAATAAATAAATAGTCCTTCACACGACTGAGAGGTGGTTATGTTCATCTGGTCCTCTCGTCTAAGACTGCCAGGACTACCCAGCTCATTTCAGCACATCTCTAACCCCAAACAAGCTAATTTCTAACCCCAAACTTCTGCCAAAGGCTTCCAACCGGGGCAGATGGGGCTCCTTGCCTGTAGATAAATGTTCCAACACGGACATGTTATCAGAGATGCTGGGGATGGCCAGCGTGTAACGTAAGCTGGACGTACAGTGCTATCAGCCCTGCCCTGCCCCAGTGGGGGCTGGAGGAAGGTGGTCCTCACTGATAAGAGCTCTGGGGGTCAGTGTGCCTGCGATGGGGGGTACGTGAGTGACCACACCCTGGGCCCTGGCTCCTACCACATGGGAGTCGGATCGTAAGAAAACTACTTTTAGTTAAGGCTTTACAGAACATACAGTCTGTAACTGATCTGACGCTTGAATGAGATTCAATGAGCAGATATGATATTAATAAAAAATAATTAAAAGAATGTTTTTTCAGAGGGTTAGGTCACACAAGAAGGCTTAAGTCACGCTCACTTTCTGACTCATTTGCCCGACAGCCCTGATAATTAGAAGAAAAAAAAAAAACACTAAATGCTTTCCAAAGAAAATGAAAGAATGTTAAAATGTTCAGAAAGAATTTCAATTATTACTTGAAAGCCCTTCTATAGCCTAATCGCCAGTGTGTTCTCGGCCAAGAATTCCACATGAATGGAAACAGTAGCCTAGTTTCAGAGAGGAGAACAGCTCTGAGATCAGAGAGAGAGCAGCCTGGCTGCCCGCTGCTATGGACCACAGCCTATGGCTATACTGAGGAGTTATGTCCTCCTTTTTTGTAAGTCGCTTTGGATAAAAGCGTCTGCCAAATGCAATGTAATGTACTGAGCACACAATGTCATATTTGTTTTAAAAAGGAATCTCAGCCTCTCTTTACACACAAGCTATGCAACGGTGACTTAAAATCCTTAGGACAATTTCAGCAAGCATTAGGAGGAATAAACTGCTAAACTGTTAATTATTCTTTCACAGAGACTAGTGGAGGTATTATGAACATCATCAATGCGTTAGGATAAATATGTAATCCAATACTGCTGTCAGCTGTACTGAAGACATGTTATAGTTTAATATTACACCAGGCCCAGTCAGATCACAGTTTTCCCAGAAGAAACAAGCTATTCTGGGTACACCAAATAGTACACCTTAATTTCATATTAACCAAGCTGTACGAGACTGCTTTTATTTTCCACCAGATTCAGGCAGAAAACCTCATCAGTAAAATAACGTCAATCTAAATCATCTCTATTCATACAATATCTGTTCGACAAACACGACAAACGCCTTTGTTTTAGCTCCAAGACGGCAGTGATTTATTGCCATGGCGACGTAAAGAAAAACAATAGCTCCAAATGTGTGCTCCGCAGATGTGGACCTCGATAAGTGTGAGGAGCTACAGGGTGACTCCGCGAGCGAGTGAGTGAGTGAATGGGCACTAAGTGGCAGGAATCCCTCAGGAGCTCTTCAATGGAGAGGCGCACACACACACACACACACACACACACACACACACACACACACTCTACATACACACAATTCACCACACCACACACACTCTACACACACTCCACCACACCACACACACACACACACACACACACACACACACACACACACACACACACACACACACACACACACACTACACACACAATTCACCACATCACACACACTCTACACACAATCCACCACACCACACACTCTACACACACACACACACACTCTACACACACACACACACTCTACATACACACAATCCACCACACCACACACACTCTACACACAATCCACCACACCACACACACACAAACACAGTCTACACACAATCCACCACACCACACACACTCTACACACACTCCACCACACCACACACACACTAATGGAGAGGCACAATCCACCACACCACACACACTGTACACACAATCCACCACACCACACACACTAATGGGCCCTCTCGCTGGGGGAAATTATACAGCATTGTGTGAGGTGGGCAAAACCAGTAAGTTCCAATTCTGTTCCGAGACGTGGGGGAAAGAAGGGAAGAAATAATGATGGTTTTACCTTTGTGTCGTGTTACTGAATCACTTTTGAGGAGCCAAACAATGCCTCAGACAAATGGCCAGGGCCATGGGGGGGCTGCTCATGCAGGGTGGGGGGGGGGGGGGGGGGGGGGGAGTACAGTAATTGCTGATGCTAGTGACCCCTCCCACACACACACTCACACTCACACACACACACAAACACACACACACACACACACACCGGACGAGGACCAATCACACCCCCGCTGAAGGAGGAGGAGGAGGAGGAGGAGGAGGACGGAAATGGCATCTTCTTCATCTTCCGGCTAACTCCGCTACGACCACGATAGAGGGAGGGAGGAGGGATGGAGGGAGGGTGGGAGAAAGGGATGGAGAGAGGAAGGGAGGGAGGGAGGAATAGATGGAGGGAGGGATGAATTGAGGGAGGGAGGGATGGAGGAATGGTGGGAGGGAAGGAGGGATGGAGGGAGGGAGGGGGGGGGGTCGGGGAAATGGGATGCTGCTGCTTGTAAATGAGAAGAGTGGACAGTTCTGCCTGATGAAGATGCAGAAGAGACACTCCCTCCCCTACCACCGCCCCCGTCCCCACACACACACACACACACACACACACACACCCCACCGCCATCCTCCTCAGGCTTCCTGTTCAGTGCTCTCCTAATCAATGTCCTTTCCTACCACAGCACACACACGCACACACATAAGACACACACACCCAGAGTGTGCACACACACAGCACGCACACACACAGCATGCACACACAGCGCACACACAGCGCACACACAGCGCACACACAGCACACACACAGCACACACACAGCACACACACAGCGCACACACCCTCCATTTCCTGAGGATGTTCCTCTAATGATCTCTGGCTTTGAGAATAACGCTTCACTCTCTCTCCTCCTCCTTTCTCCGCTTCAGTCTCTCTCCTCCTCCTGGTACTCACTACCACCTCCTCTCTCCTCCTCCTCGTACCCACTACCACCTCCCCTCTCTCCTCCTCCTCGTACCCACTACCACCTCCCCTCTCTCCTCCTGGTACCCAGACTACCCACTACCACCTCCCCTCTCTCCTCCTCCTCGTACCCACTACCACCTCCTCTCTCATTCTATCCTCACTTGTAGCATCCTCCCTGTTGGCATGCGCAGTGCCTGTGTGTGTGTGTGTGTGTGTGTGTGTGTGTGTGTGTGTGTGTGTGTGTGTGTTCGTGTGTGTGGGCGATCCTAGATGGGCATTCCTGCCGCCGCTTGACATTCGCTCACTCACTCACTGACGGGGGGAGTCACGAGCGAAACACTGACACACACACACACACCACACATACACACCGCACACAACACACACACAACACACACACGACACTAGGCGATCCTAGATGGGCATTCCTGCCGACGCTGAGGTTCACTCACACACACACTGACCGGGGGAGTCACGAGCGAAACACTGATTCACACACACACACACACACACACAAAACACACAACACACACAAGACACTAGGTGATCCTAGATGGGCATTCCCGCCTGACATTCACTCACTCACACACACAGTCACGAGCGAAACACTGATTCACGCGAGGCCACTGGGGGCTCGACCTTTCTGACCGCTGGTGGGAGTTTTGCGTGCGGAGCGCCCGGAGTCGTGCGGTGCTTAGTCATCAGCACGCCTGTCACACACACACACACACTCATACACACACACACACACACACATACACACACACACATCAGCACGCCCGTCAGCTGCCACGGCGAGGGAACACCTCGGAGGTCCATGATAGACAGACAGACAGACAGACACACACACACACACACACACACACACACACACGCACACACACACACACACACACAGATAAGCATTCAACTACTACAAGTAAGCTTTTCATTTTTCATCAGAGTTTGTTAAGGGTGTGGCACTGAACACAAGCAATTTATCCGCGTTCTGTGTCTTACTTTAACCTCCATGTTTGTAGGACATGAGGAGGCGCATATTCAAATGTCCGTGCAGACAGTAATACCTGTTTGTCTGTGTGTGTGGGAGTCTGCATGCAAAACCTAAAGTTTGCTCAAGAGAGACTGTAAAACAGGGGGGGAAGGGGGGGGGCTGTAGGCAACAAGGCAGGCAACAGGGCTGCTGATAACCACAGCAAGAGCAAGGAGGAGGAGGGTGTGTGTGTGTGTGTGTGTGTGTGTGTGTGTGTGTGTGTGTGTGTACCTATGAGCGTGTGTGTGTGTGTGTATGTGCGTGCATGTGTGCGTGTGTGTGTGTGTGCGTGTGTGTGTGTATGTGCGTGTATAACAAGGCAGGCAACAGGGCTGCTGATAACCACAGCAAGAGCAAGGAGTGAGGCTATACATGGTATTGGCACCACACAGCCATCACCACTGGCCCCAGTAACAAGGGACACACAGTGTGATCATCAGTGTGGTGCTGGGAGTACATAGGATAATAACAACATTATAGGATCCACAAAAAAAATATTGCAGCAAACGTATTCATGGCCTCAGAGAGGGTGAAGTTTTGGTACTTTTGGGATACATGGGAAACATTTCAGTTTAAAAAAAGAGGAGACTAACTGACTAACAAGAACAGCTAGGTAAAGAAATAAAAAAAATAAAATAAAGTAAAGTAAAATGAGGTGGGGGGTGTAATGGCAGATTAATCTAAGGGCCATACTGTATAAAAAGGGATTTCTGCATTATTGCGTCACCTTAGCCAGACTGTGTCTGGGCAAAAAAGTTGCACTTCAACAAAAGGCGATGGCTACGGCCCAGGGTAAAGTATGCACCCTTTGTGCCTTGTGTATTATACAGATCTACAGACGCAGTATGTAAACAAAGCAGCATTTGCCTTTCACTTTCACAGAGAGGGGACTCAACTGTTGCGATGGTTTTGGACACTAATCTCAAAGTAGGGTGACAGGCATTAACCCTCCTAACACAGAGTTGAACATCGGGGCTTAGTTTGTGATGGGGAAAACTTTTTTCTTTTTTTTTTTCTTTTTTTACAAAAGATTTTTTACAAATCCTTTCATACATGACTGAGTCAGTATATGTAAGCGTACCCGCCAAGTGAGGGTTGTCACGACCCTCTGCTTTACCTGCAGGGCTCCCTGAGTTCTCGTGCTGGCCAGATGAGGCTCAGGTGCCTAATTGGTGTTAAGGGGCGGGTAATTGGAGGAATTGCCTACACCTGCATAGGTGTAGGTATATAAGATCATCTCATCCCTTCCTTCCCCAGCGCTTTTGCTCCTCTCTCACTTTTTGCAGACATCCCTTTTTGAGCACACACACCACACCACACCACGCATTCATTCCTACTTACAGACATCCGACACACACGCATCCATGCATTGTTTTTCCCCCTAGACACCTTTTTCTCTATATTTTTCCTATTTTTCAATAAATATATTTTGTGTACTGAACCCGTTTGTGTTGTACCTCTTTTATGTTGCGCTAGTAACGAGCCGGGCGTAACAGGGTGTATAGTGACTAAAGGCCTGACACACCCACAGATCCTGAGCTGCACTACTCATCAAGGGTCCTGGGAATGTTCACAGACCAACTAGACATTACATTACATTACATTACACTTAGCCGACGCTTTTATCCAAAGTGACTTACAAAAAGGACGACATAAGCTAACAGACCCTGTGACTTCGCAAGCAAACCCAACAGCAGGACGCTTAACTCAGGACTCAGGAAATAACAGAATAATAATAGAATAATAACAATAAAACCTAAAGTCCTACGTGTTCTCCCAAACAATACTATGTTAGAATAAGGTTTGTAGTCTCTTTTCTCCGAAAGGTACTCGTCCTAAGTGCAGAAGTATCTTGTGTTTTCTCTGAACTCATTTCAGTAATGACTGCTTTAAAAAAAATCTCCAACCAAAAGTGAAAAACATCCAGCAGATCCAGGCGTCAGCTGAGGCTGCGTTTACACGAAGGGCGGCTGGCAAAGCTCTTGCAGCTGACTGGTCGTTAGCTCAGCTCAGAGCACTCACAGCGCTCAAAATAACCTGACAGAGGCAGGTGACAAAGGGGTTAACAGGTGTGTGTGCTCCTTCCCCGGACCGCCCTCCCCCAACACACACACACACGTGCACACACACACACACACACACACACACACACACGTACACGTGCACACACAACCACACACAACCACACACACACGCACACACACGCACGGCGACTTCAAAGATAAGTCTTCTCTCTCCTGTTGGCCTGTGCACCTGCCGAAGGCAGGCCTCTTAAGAGCTGCTCTTGACTGCCGTGAGTGACTGTCGAAAAAAGCCCCAGCCTCAGCTCCAGCTCCAGCTCCATATAGCCCCAGCCCCAGCCTCAGCCCCAGCCCCAGCCTCAGCCCCAGCCTCAGCCCCAGCCCCAGCCTCAGCAGCCTCAGCTCCAGCCCCAGCCCCAGCCTCTGCCTCTGCCCCAGCTCCAGCCTCAGCCTTAGCCTCAGCCCCAGCCCCAGCCCCAGCCTCTGCCTCAGCCCCAGCTCCAGCCTCAGCCTCAGCCCCAGCCCAGAGGCTTTTAGGCTGCAGGAACTAAAAGCTTCCAGCCGCCGCTGCAATTATAACAGCCCCTCTAAGAGGAGACAAGATAGCCAGAGAGCAAGGGAAGGCAGAGAGAGAAAAAGAAAAAAAGAAAAAAGCAGAGACATAATAATGGATGAGAGGGCGAAGGACAGAGGAGTCGGCTGACCAGGAAGGAAATGGGAAGTGGGAGGAATCCGGACGAGAGCTCGGGAGGAGGAGGGGTGTGTGTGTGTATATATATATATGAGTGTGTATGTGTGTGTGTGTGTGTGTGTGTGTGAATATATGTGTGTGTGTATGTGTGTGTGTGTGTGTGTGTGTGTGCTTGTGCGAATATATGTGTGTGTGTATGTGTGCGTGTGCGTGTGCGCGTGTGTGCGTGAGAGAGAGAGAGAGGTAGGAAATGATGAGTGTGTGTGTGTGAGACGGGAGGGGAGCGCTGCATCAGGTGTGGCTTCAGCAGGCTGGGAGTGTGTGAGTGCCGCAGGGTCAGAGAGCTGCTGTTGTTGCCTAGTGCTGCCTCAGCACCAGTGGCCTCACACACACACACACACACGCACACACACGCACGCCGTCGCACACATCGCACATCGCGGGCTAATTAGTCATTGCTCTGGCAGGCTCAGGTCAATCACCCAATTGATAATTAACAGAACAGAACAAGCGCTGTGCTCTTTTGTTTCAACTGACGAATGTTTCTGAGAGGGCATTATACCAAATATGTCAGATGAAGTGCAAAACGTGCAGTTTATCTTTCCCTGCTTTGAGCGCTTCTGGTCTACATGTCTACAATGCAACAGGAAGCTAATAAACATAAACCTCTAATGTAAGCACTTTGCACTATTAAGCACTATTAATTGCCATGTCCAAAACTGGGGTTTTATTCATTTCCAGTATTGCTAACATCCATAAAACAAGAACAGCAATAAAATAATAAAATAAAAAACTGCATGATCTATATTTCTGCATATCAATACGAGACCCCTGTGGACTGCTGTGCGTGGCCTAGTTGTGGTGACATTAAAAAAGTGCCAAGCCTTCAGCTTTAAGCTAATAACGGGCATCGTGCATCATTAGGAACACCACGTAACCAGGGACGTAACTAGGGACAGGCAGACACTGCCACTGCCAGTGTGTTAATGAAGGAGCGAGAAGGCAAGCCTGCTCTTCAGTGCTTTACTAAAGACTGGAACAATACATGTGATTTCTAACAGATGTCCATTAGAGAGGCATTTTTATGTCATTACACTCAGAGCGGTTTTTTGAGTCTGATTGTTTGGTACGGTTTCTAAAACTGTTTAATCAGTTAGTTTGAGTAAGGCGTGTTGTTTGTGTGAAAGATGTTTTCTGAACCCAGTGGAACACTCACGTTTAAATCAAACACAAGACACGATTGTTTTGTGGGTCTGTGGTAGAGATCGAGATGACAAATTATTCCACAATGCCATTTTCTAAAATACCAAACAACCTTGAAGGTGGCATAAGAAATTCACGCAAGCAATCATAAACCTGCCCTGATGCGTCACCAGGGCTTACAGAAAACATGTTAAACTGAAACACTGAAATGCTGATTTGATTTGATGGCAGTTTTGGCCCCAATCCTAAACATAGCACCTTTAAAAGCAGTAACTGGAGGACATCCTCACGGTACAGCACCTCTCCCTTCAGGGTATACATATGCACTCTGCCATCCAGGGCTGCACATTCATCTATTCAGCTATACGATTTCTTGAATATGGATCACGTTCCACCGCCCATCGTCTTTAGTTGGAAAATATTGACGGAAAATTCTCTCACTTGAAGACCATGCTCTATAATAAGTGCAACCGTACTCCACAACATGAATCAGTGAAGACAGGGAGGGAGGGAGGGAGGGAGAGAAGGAGGGAGAGAAGGGGTGAAGATGGCTCAGGATGTGTTTTAATAGATAACGACAGTGTTGAAGGACTTACAGAAGGAATTAGCAGTGCTGAAAACACACACAACGGCATAGAGGCATTTATGAAAACCAGACGTCAATTTTCATACCCTGTAAAGTACACATCCTGGTTTCTCAGCATGAGGACCAGGTCATACTGTATGGGATTGGTGATGGAGGGACTGCCATCAGGTCACTGGGGTTAAAAAAGTGCCTGTGTATGGGACTGCGTAGCACATGCTAGTACGTAACCAGAGGTGTCAATCCCGGTTTCAGAAAGTAAAAACCCTGCCACGTTTTCCTTCCAACACAGTGACTCCACTGAGTAGCTGATCTACCTGTTTTGAGTGCGATCATGATCAACTGATTCAGAAATTTGTGGCAGGGTTTTTACTTTCTGAACCCGGGATTGACACCTCTGTATGTAACCAAAGGCCACAGTCCTGAGGCCTTAAAGCCTTGAAGTCAGCGAGGTGGACACAGATTCACCCTGAGGAGGCCATCTTGGCAAATGAAAACACACAAGCCAGTTTCCTCAGCTGAGCAAGCAGCCCAGACCGTCACAGGCTGAGAAAAACACAACTTGAGAAAACCATGTGATCTGTAATAACACTCTACCACCCACTGATGGAAAATGTAATAATAATAATAATAATAATAATAATAATAATAATAAACTGTATTTGCGTAGCACAATTCATACAAGATGTAGCTCAAAGTGCTTCAACAGTTTGCCAGGAGAAAAACACAACTTGAGAAAAGCATGTGATCTGTAATACCACTCTACCACCCACTGATGGGAAATGTACAGCAACTGATACAGCCGAGCACACTGAGACTTCATCATTTTGGGGGAAAAAAACTCAACTTCCTCTCACTCTCCTCTCCTGTGGTTACCAAGCCACCTAAATACAAGGTGATTTATCCATCACTGTGTCTAAATATACACCATCCTTCTGAATGAGGACACCATGAACTTGTGCTTTTGTAAGACGCTTTGCAACCAGGTTAGGCCTACAGACTTTGGCGTGTTACTCATGAACAAACCAAACAGTTACAGCAGGACAGCAATGACAATGACAGAAACATTTTTAAGCGATTTATATAAGGCATGAATATGTTTGAGCTTACTCACGTGCCTACATCAAGATAATACACATCATACTGTTCAGTCCAGATGACCTTAAGTTAAAAATAATTTTTTTAACATCTTTAATAGTACTGTAAACAGTGTCTCAAAACTGTACACCCTATCCCCCTTTTTTACTCTTGTATTCTTTCTTCTTTCTTTCTTCTATGTAATAAATATTCTATAAATAGTCTACATACATGGAGAAGGAGCTGCTTTTAATCCCATTGTACACGTGTATAGTGACAATAAAAGGCATTCTATTCTATTCCACTGATATGTAAACATTCTATTCTATTCCAATGATATGTAAACATTGGCACAACACTGACACAAAAACAATCAAAACATAAAAACCAGCATACAACCACTAAAGACGGTATAAGAGAGTGTAATATATTTCTTTCCTAAGTTAAGTCCATCTTAGGCTGCACACGGTTAGGCACATGACATGTGCTGTGGGCTGGAGCCTAAGCCAATTTGCTCTGCGTTTCCCTGCTGCATGCATCAGCAGCCTCTTACTCTTACTGTACTTTAGTGCTCTCTCTCCGCCAACACTCAGGCTCCACACAGGACAGAAAAACACATCCCAACTAGATCTTAGCTCCCTCCTTCCTTCCTCCCCTTCTTCCCGCTCTTCTGTTCTTCCACATTGTGTTTTTACTTATTTGCATTATATACAAGGCTGTTGTACTTTTTGTTATGTTTATATTATTATGTTTGACATCATGTCTTCCTGTCTTGTTTATAAGATGTGTAATGTTCACTGTGGGCCTAGGGAGCGCTGCAATTTCAAATTCTGTGTGTCCAACCTGTACATACGGTTTTTGACAATAAAACTGACTTTGACTTGACTTTGACTTCAGAACTGGTTACAGAAGCTGCAGCACCATCACCTTTCTCAACTAATAACTTACCTAGCTGCAAACCACTGTATGCTGTGAGTTTGGAACAAATGCAGACCTAACGTTCAGACTGCGTTACTATGCTATGCAGATCAGCTTTGGAACCAGCTTCCAGAAGACATCAAAAATGCTCCTACTGTTCGAAGTTTCAAATCTAGACTTAACACCAAACTGTTCTCAGATGCTTTTTGATAGTGATTCACCTTTAATTAATTTATTATTTTACCTCTTTTATCTTTTATGTTTACCTATTGCTTTCTGCTTTACTCTGTCTTTTACTTATCTTACACATATTTAAAACTTATTTTATCTTTTATGCTTTTATATTGTCCTTTGCTTTTATTTTTGTTTAGCACATTGAACTGCCTTTGTGTATGAAATGCGCTATTACAAATAAGCTTGACTTGACTTACGCCAGCTCAAGAAATCAGTCAGAGAAGGGCACTCAGTCAACACGAGTCAGCATGACTCTTTCAAACTCACTTCACTTCACTGAGGCCTGCTTACATAACCTTCTTGTCTCCATTTTTGTCTTTGTTTTTATCACTTTTAGCTCTTTGCTCATTCACCTCGGTCATCCCTCACCATTTACACTAGCTCTTACACTCACTCTCCCCCCCCCACCAACCACTGTCCTCCCTCCTCCCTCCTTCCCCATATCGCTATCTCTTTCTGCTAGTCTCTTGTTTTCCCCATCGCTCGGCCCCACCCCAGCCCCAGCCCCAACCCCCCGCCCCTAACCCCCCACCCCCAAAGGCACGCACTGTTCTGGGGTTCCTCTGGTGCCATCTCCCTGCCTCTCTCTCTGCCTCCAGTGGGGCTATAAATAAATACCCCGGCAGGCAGGCAGCGGCAGCGGCAGATTAAAAGCAGACAATGGCAACAGGAAGTGATTTTGAGGAAAGGTCAGGGTGAGATTACAGAGGCGACACGGAGCGCTGGGGCCTCGCTCTGCTGACGCAGATATGAGTGAGGCAGCGAGGGGGGAGAGAGCCACAGAGAGACAGAGAGACAGGCAGCCCCACCGCCTTTGCTCTGAGGACAGGCACAAACACAGTTACACACACACACACTCTCTCACACACACACACAATTATGCACAATCCATGCAGTTACTGACAACACATATCAAAACACACACATTCTCTCCCTTTCTCTCTCACACTCTGTATAAAATAACTGTTTTATGGCATATCTCCTATGCATACATGCACATGCACACTCTTTGAAGACCTAAAAAGCCTTCAAATGTGCTCAAAAAATTACCAAATCTTTTGCAGCCTTATACCAGTAGTGCACATATTACCAGTCTGGGTTTAGGGCATTCACTTTCCCTTGTGTCTTTTTCTGCAACTTTGTTATCCTTTAGTCTTTTTTACAAATAGAACTTTCTAACTAACTAAAAAAAAAAAAATCCAACAAATCATCACCTTCACCCCTCCAAACTTCTATGCTGGGTGTTAAAACCACACCTCCACTTTAAAGTAGGTTTCAAAAGTATACAATCATAAAACATGGCATCTGAATCCGAACAAAAAAAAAAAAAGTCTAGTTGAGTTTGCCAGGAAAGGATTTCTAAGGACAATGGAACAAAACCAGCTAGCAATAGATCAGACATCAAAGCAGAAAGCAACTTATCCATTTCCACACAAAACCGTACTGCCAAACCGACATGACGCAACTTGTCTGGGTACTACAGTACAGCCCTATCAGTCTCAGCAACCATGCCACTGAACCCTCAAACTTCAATATGGCAGCCAGGGCATGTCTAGCAATATAACTGGCACCATAACAGGTCAAACAGAGAACACATCTGACCCCAATATGAACTCTTAAAAACAACACTATAAAGATGCCTTTCATCATCAGTCGACACATGGCACAAGGCAGACGGCCAATGGTCTGTGTTCAGTGAGCCTGTGGGTGACTGAATCCCAAAACGACCCAAGTCTAGATGATGAAATGGTGTGAGTTTTGCTTGCTCTGAAGGTTGTGATTAAAAGCTCAGCTACACTGTTTTCAGATACAGCTGATTAGATCCAGATGACCAACAGCAACAATAGGCCCTGGACAGGAGGTCATAGACACATTACAAGTACAACATAAGCAAAACAAGGAGCTTCAGTTGAGATCTTTTTGTCGAGAACAGAGAGAATGATTCAATCTGTGAGTCTCTAAAAAGAACTTATCACAACTCTCGGTGCTGTCAGATAAAGAAAGTTGGCAAAAAGTTTTCACCCTACTTGCTACTGCTCCAAAGACAGGGTTTAAAATCTGCATCCACGAACAATAATACAAGCTAGGCTGACAGTCAAGACACAAAAAATCTCTTTACATTTATTTGCAAGAGTGGAATATCAGAAAAGTTTCACCACCAACGGCTCTGAGAAGTTTAGAACGTGCACACCCTCAACTTCATGAACGGTTAAGTTATACTTTACCAAATCAATGTACCAGTCAGCTCAGTCTGACTGACAACAAACCAAGTGTTCTAAATTCAAAAGTACTTCGCCGGTTTAGTGCGACTTACCAAACCACTCCAAACGCTCCGTATCCAATAGGTCTGTCTGGTTCTATGTCCAGCTGCTGTTGTAAGTGATGCGAGTGCTGATGGTGGTGGTGGTGGTGAGCTTTGACAGCCGCGGCAGCTTGAACCTGGGCTGGTGCAGCAGCGGCGGCCGGGCCTGGTGCTTGTCCAGGGGCTGGCGAGGGAAAGTAGGGTTGCTGCTGGCTGGGGTTCAGCATCACCGCCGCCGCCGCAGCGGCCGCGGCTGCCGCAGCCGTAGAGGCGTGCTGCTGAACGGGATGGACGGCGGCGGCCGAACCAGGATGCTGCAGATGATGTTGTCCGGGGTGATGGTGGTGGTGGAGGTGAGGGGGCGGGAGGTGCGGTAGTTGGTGGTGATGGTGCGGGTGGTGTGCCGCCACTGCTGAAGCACCACCGTTGTACGCGGCCATCATTTTTGCGGCATTAGTTGCCGTCGTTCCGCAGAGAGCCATCCACTCAAAACAAAAACAAAGGAAGGGGAGGAAAAGAACAGGAGCAAAAAAAAATGGGTCCCTAGTGAAATCTTACGGTGAGCAGGCTAAATGTGAGACCTGTCAAACAGGAGGCAGTGGTTCTCAAACTATCATTTGGCTGTCATATATAACGATACACAAATAAAAACAAATCAAATTAAAAGTGTCTGGCATGAGAGAGAAATAAATGTGTCAGTTGTCATAATTACCCCACTCTCACCGAGTCGCCAGGTTTATCATTCTATCAATCTGACCTAGTTCTGAAAATGGACCCTTACTACTGCGTGCAAAATGCTAATAACGAAATGCAATATTAAGCTTCTTAAAGAATTTCTGTACAAAAATCTGCTTCCTTCCACAGAATAAACTGAACAGGCTAAAATGTTGATGCCACAAAAATAAATCCCGCTCCCCCCACAATAAATAAATGTTGCACAGCCTTAAATCTCCCGCATGTTGGAAGTGATGAGCAACTCTCCTCGCCCCAAATTCGTTTAATTTCCCCCTTTTTCGGAGAGAAAAGGGAAATCGATGTGCATTTACATAGGACACCGCACGTTCATCTTTTCAATTTCCTCATGTTTGCCATATTGTCTGATCCAGCACAGACGCTGTTCCCACCGCCAGTACTGCATTCAGTTTGCAGAAGTTAGCTGGGTCTCAATCAGGCCACGCTCGCTAGCTTGTCACTTGCTAGCTGACTTGTATTTTGGCTTCACACGCAGGCAAAATGCCCCCCCGTCAAACAAATCTTTACCTATGTAACGCCGCCTTGTAACAATTTTTCAAGCAGCGTCGCGCGGAAATGTGGCCATCGATATATGGCGTTTAGTATATAGACGTTCTTGCTGTGTTCACAAAATGTGGGTCGCTGTCTTCCTCTGAATGTCACTACTCGCGCACTCCCTTGATTCTGGAAATCCGAATCATTTTGATGAAATGAGCTCTCCTCTTCCCTGGAACGAGGAAAACAAAATTCTTCCAGGAGCAGTCAACTTATTTTTTCCATCGATACCGACGCTGAGGGTCGCCACTTTGATGTCCTGTCCCTCTTGGCAACGCGCCCATGTGCATCCAGAAAAACTGGAAATTAAAATAAAAATAAAAACATCCAGTGTTTCTTTGCAGTGACAAAACAAGCGGCCAGAGTCCTCTCCCTCCAGCCGGATGGCGCTGCCAGGACCTGGGGAAGCACACGCGCAACCGAAGCTTCTTGGGTACCCGTCGAATCCCTTTGTGATTGAAGGGTTCTCCACCAATCAGAATGCTGAATCCCCGTTTCTGATGTTTCTAAGCCAATTACAAGAGGCAAGACAGGAACTGAAGGGCTTACTAAAATAAACAGGAATTGATGCTCTCGAAACTGCCGCCATTATGGCTTCTGTCGCCCGTGCAGAGTAATGAAGAATGAGTAGATATTTTGAACCACAATGGCGACCTTACGTCCCCACTTGCTCAAAAAGATTACGCGAACGGTGTGAACCAATCATCTTCCGACATGAAGGAACTTCATCAGTCGGAAATGATTGCCATGAAATATGGACCAATACTTACGCTACATGTTAAATGAAATACAGGGGTTATGTTAAGGGCAAATGCAGGCGAAGTGTTAGCACTTTTTTTAATGAGTAGCCTATTTACAAAGGCGAACTCCCCAATAACATATCACTACTCATTAGCCCGAAGAAAGTTATATCCACACGTCTTGTTATGAAAACAATCTAGACATCAGGTTATTTACAAATTTTCGCTTTCGTTAGACATGATTTAACTCAAGTTAGTCAGACAAGCCCCCTTCATGTCCAAGTCGATGTCGACGTAGAGGTTGCCTGTTGCACCATATGTTCAGTTCAACTACATGCTTTTCAACGCGTTTCTCTTTTCCTCCCTTGCAGTTTTCTTAGCTTCGACAATTATTTGGATTGTTTACATGTGACCTTGACCTGATTGTGAAATCAAAGGTATATCATAAACATCAAGGAAGTACAAAGTGTGCCGCTTGTGGTGATGGGGTATCTCATGCATAACTCATTCGTCTACTTGACTTCAGACAGCTGAGAACATGTAACACAATTCTAAATTACTTTGACTCTAAATGTGAACAGGCACAGGTGATAGTGTTTGTGACAACTGTATACTTGTAGTGCATTCCATAGCAGTCATAGTTACAGACTGAGGAAAATGCACATCTGACATCTTTGTCGCTTTTCAGTGGGAAACTTGGGCAGTTTAAGAAACTTGCAACCTACATAGCTAGCCGCTGTATCTAATTATGTATTGACACTATTTAAGACCTTGCTCTCTCTGGCTTGGAGAAAAAAACACGCCTGCCCTCCTTAACTTGCACAGCCTAGATCTTATAGATGACTGAGACATGTCCCAAATTCACTCTTTCTGAGCCCAGTTGGGACGCAGGACCTATATATCTGTTTTTTTTTCTGAAGTCTAAACCCTAACTACACCTCTGCAACATACAGTGCATTTCCAAACATTGTTTTATAACCACATATAGAAAATGTGTTAATCACAATGACAGACAGTAGTGAAAAACCACAAGGGCTCAGTTTATAAATTAATTTACAATGTCAGCAGTCACACAACAGTCATTGAAAGCAGGTCGTTATAGGGGCTTTGGTAATAAGCTGTTAATAAGTGTAGAGAAACGTTGCTGTTTATAATGTGCAAACTAAAGAATAAGTTGTAAACACAGCATCTTATACTCCTTAGGAGGAGTAGGTTATTAAGTAGAATCGGTTCCCTCTAGATCCTGATCACAAACAGTTTTTTTTTTTAAAGTAAACAGAGTATACAGACCAATGCGTATGCACAACAGTTGGTCTGTGGCCTGTGACTGCAGATTTACAGTTTAGTTGGCTCCTGGTTGGGAAGTTGCATTCTTATTCGAGTGCACTGGCTTGAAAGCAAATCCGCGTGACAGAAAGGCTGTTTAAAAAATGGATTCCAAAAGAAGTTGTGGTGATATAATTTATTTAATTTTTAATTTGTGTCACAATTCAAATGATAAATGAGGTTGTGGACAAATACTATCTCAGTACATACCATCAACGATCACAAGAGCAAGTCATTATTGCATGTAGTGAAACCATAGTGCTATGTTTGGGGGTCATGCAATCATAAGTGGGTCATGCTATGTACAAGATGTAAAGGGCCATGTCCAAAATGCTCACTAATTTTGTTTCCTATATAGTGTGCCACAAACTGAACGAGAAAACATTCTGGATTTGGATTGACAGATAGAGATGGCATGATCTACAGTTCTTTGACAATATAATATATGCATAATGGTTGTGAACTGATTGGTCAGTAAGCATCTTTGGTGTTTGAGAACACATTTGTTGGATGGCTGATCAGCTATGCTTCCATACTCTTTCACATTCAGAATAAGAATTGATTTCACATTCAGGGTCGCTTTCAATGTCATTGTACATGTGTTGACAATAAAAGACATTCTATTCTATTCATTCTGTTCTATTGAATCACACATTTTCAAATTCTCACATAATGACAATTAATAGGGTATTAGAGAAGGCCAACACTTTACTTTTGAGTGTTGTTGAAGCAAAATAATTAAACCCTACATAGCCATGTCCTCAGTTCTGTGTTCAAGACAAGTTCTATGAATGCATACAACATATCTATATTTTGAATGTATAGAGAGCTAAAATCTACAGAAGTCCAATTCCTTATATATCTAATTCTGATTCTGATTCTGATTCTGATTTTGATTCTAATTCCGATTCTAATTCTAAATTCCCACATATTACTCATGGGACAAGGGGTGTGGTCAACAGGCTACAGCTCCACCTCCAGTGACACCCCATGAAAGCTTTATCTCCTGGAACTCCAGAAGACGATGAGTTCCCTTCCCCTAACTGAAGAAGGGTTTTGGATGAGAGGCGAAATGTCTTCAAACTCCAAAGAGTCATCCAGTTGTGCTTAAAACTTGGCATTTATGGCCATGGTCTGGATGAATGACAACCCACATAAACACATCACTTGTGAAAATTACTCGACGAGTAAATATCAGTTCTAAAGTATTCAACTAAAGTGAGTGTTCTACACAATCCAAACAGTCTCCATTTTCTATGTTTTTTTGCTGTTCTTTTGAAACAGTATGGGTAATAAATGTTTGATAGCGTTATTATAACCACTTACTCATCACCTATACTGATACTGATTTGTGTATATTTAGTACACTGAAAGAAAATATAGGTATTATTGTAATTGACAAGTCAAAGATGATTTGATTGCCCCGTTTATCAATCTGAAGATAGTGAGTAAAAGTTTACCTGAGCATATGTTTTTATTTGTTATGAAAAAGACAGGAAAGCTACTGTTTGTCCTCCATTAGAAGTATATCATGTTCTAACAAGGAACAGACAGCGTGAGAAAGGTCAGTCAATAGGTCATTTAGACGTAGAAATGTCAAGACCCGCATAGTCCTCAGGACTGTAAAAGACCAGAAGACGAATGGACACACTATTGCTGCTTTCGCATTGAGATATCTCCCAGGAACATTTGGGGTGACAGAAGAAAGTAGATTTGGACCATTAGTGATTGGCCCAGTTCGGTCTAAACAGAGGCTGAGTGTTGCTCCAGGCTATACAAAAGTGGGGGGTGGTGGAGTGCATTTGTGTGTGTGTGTATTTGTGTGTGTGTGTGTGTGTGTGTGTGTGCATGTGTGTGTATTTGTGTGTGTGTGTGTGTGTGTGTGTGTGTGTGTGTGTGTGTGTGTGTGTGTGTGTGTGTGTGTGCATGTGTGTGTATTTGTGTGTGTGTGTGTGCATGTGTGTGTATTTGTGTGTGTGTGTGTGTGTGTGTGTGGGCGGGTGTTGAGGCTCGTGGTATTAGGGCAGTGGAATGTTGAGTGGAATAGGTCCAGCCAGAACTAAAGCTATCATAGTTTGTAATTGGAGCAGAAAAAAACAGATGGCCAGCATTTAAAAAAAAGGACAAGGAGGGGGAAAAAATTCTGGCCATAAATTCATATTTTTCACGTGGAACAAAGGGAGTTATGAGAGAATATTTAACACTAAAACTGGTGGCAGGTGATGTTTACCATGAGATACCTTAAAACTACAAATTGTTGATAACTATAAAATCATAAATTGCTGGGATTTGTGAATATAATCAGCCCATATTCTAATGGGACCACCCATTCTGTCAGTCGGTGCCTGCTGGATTCCTCTGCCTATTCAGCACAGTGTTCCTGTGCTCGACCAGAAGTCTAACTCTAACCAGACAGGCATGAAAAGCAAACTATTAGCGAATAAATTGACCAACCTCATGGTGTGTTTTGGTCCATGCTCCTGGATTTCAGTCCAATAGCAGTACAGGGGTAACACACAAATTACTCCAACACAAACAGACCCCATTTCTCCGGCTTCATAATGACCACAGATGCAACAGAGATATTTTCCAAATTAATGTGTGTTCACACGGTCATTTTTTCACATTCATCTGGGGTCTGTTACATTTTAAACATGTTTAATTTACTTTGAAACAGATGACTCCACTAATGAAGACTTTATGCAAAATTCTAAATGTTACAACTGAGAGTTTTTAACCTTACACTTTGGTCAATTCACCCGTGTACTTAAAAAAACAAAACAAAATGCATGGCAAGGCACTGAGATACATGCAGAAAGACTTACAGCAGTCTTTAAACGCATTAGGGAAGAAGGAAATAAACATACAAGAGCTGGTGTATTTACACACCATCAGCATGACTCATTATATTTCACCACATAATAAAGACCAGCACAATTTACAGTTAGCCTATTGGAGTGCAACCTAAGCCACACAGTCCCCCTCTCTCAGTTATGGTGTGAACTGTAAAGCACATTCCTGAACATGTCCTGGAGTGGTGTGCAGGGCCGGCAGCACAATGAAGCTTCGCTGACCTCTCACTCATCTAGCTCTGTCTATTTAAAGCAGCGAGAATCATTTGGAGGGCTGTTTTTAGAAACACGTCATGTGCCTCTATGCCGGCAGGAAATGAAATGCTCGGATGACCACGGCTTCTTCTTCTTCTTCTTCTTCTCCACGGTCTTTTTTTCCTCCTTTTTTAATTTAAAGGATGTCTACTTTTCTCCCGTTCCCACATGCCCCACATTTATTGGCCTCGCCGCGCAGTGCAGTCACATGTTCCAGGCCCCGCTGCGCATTAAGTGCGTTCCAGTGAAACGTGGAAAGGAGAAGATGAATTCGGCGGCACTAATAATGCGGCTGAACCCCTGAGTGGTCCAGGGGAAAAGGTGTGAGATGTGGCATCCGTGCTGCTCCACTTTCCGTCGTTTAAAAGCTATCCAGAAGGGGGATGCTCCAGCCTGGGAGTCCAGGGGCGCCTGTCCTGTCATCATTAATGCATTTCGGGGCCCGCGGTTCCCTCCACAGCACGGCGGGCCAGGCCAGCAGCAGGGGCAGAGCAGCTTCGATCTTTTCATGTTGGCTCTTGTCATGTTTTATGGATGGCGCTGCATTCTTTTAACTCGGTAAATAAGATAGCATAAAGTAGGCGCAGTACTGGGAGGGAGGGAGCGCTTCCGGACTAGGCCGAAGATAAATTGAAAGTTAAAAGAGAAATACCCCTAGAATTATTTAAAAATAATACTAATAAATTGATACCATGGAAATTTTAGTAGTTACTTCATATGTTGAAGCTGATAATACATTCAGGCAACTGAAACAAATTCAAATAATTCAGTGTTCAATGAAATGTACGTCATTAAATCTGCACTGATCCCTTTTTAAGGAAGAAAGCTTCATGAAATTAGACTTCAAAGGCATACATGCAAATTAATCTGTGAAAAAAATGAGTTTGTGTATTAATGCCAATGCAACCAAACAGGCAGAAGCAACCAAGGCTGGCTTCCATAAAAAAAAAGAAGCCACAGTGGACACGATTAAGCTGCATCAGCATTATATTTCAGATGGAAACATACTGGCTATTTGCATGATGAGTGAACACACAAGATGTGGTTATTTTGTGCCGAATGAAATATTTACTTGTTTGACCAATAGTAGATCTTCGGGAAAAGTAAGTGACTATACTGTGCATAGTCTTCATTTAAAAAGCTACAAATGGTAGGTGCAACAGAATAAAGAGCATGAGAACTGCTGCCATTCATGGAAACAAACAGAAGGAGCCTCACTAATGCGTTACACTGCAGCCTCTTTCGTAAGAAAAAAATATGACTAAGGTTTTCATACTATTAACATGTTTGTATATGGTAAATCTTTGTAAACCTAACCTTAACCAAATAAGCAATGCTCTAGCGTCTAGCCTAACTTTAATTTTGCATTTGTTTAAATAGTGCAATGGCGTCCCCTGTTGATGAAACTTTATCATTACAGAGAAGTCACCAGATTCAACAGGGAAAATCACGAGTCTACCAGAAGGTTATTTTATGCTTCTCCTTTGAAATAATCCAAAGCAATGTGTTAAAAATATGTACAGTTTGCAGAATAACCAGCACTAACCCTAATGGCAAGTGTTACTGCAACGTGTATGACCGAAAGCAAAGGATATTCAGCATGCAATGAAATCGGTAAATGGAGACCAGAGCCACACACATTTTCTGACCCGAGGACTAACCCCGTGTCCAAGTTTAGCTGCGGGTCTTTCATCCGCTGTCTCCCAGAGAGTCCCTTGCCCTGGCTGCTGGCTGCTGGCCAAGCTGCACTGGTGCTGGGGGGATTTTCCCAGGGGAAATACACTTGTGTGGCATGGCAGTGTTCAACTCATTACAATGTTAAGTCTGGCAGCACATGTGTACCAAGTAGCACCATTCTCTCTCTCTCTCACTCACACACACACACCCTTGCACAAGCATGGGAACTTGGAGATAGAGGTTCTGAGACATACACTGACACACACACACACACACACACACACCAAAGACATATTGACAGGATACGATACGATACGATACGATACGATCATTTTTTATTCAATATCTTTTCAGGAGTTGATTGGTACAGTCATTTTCTTATATATTGATATTGAGAAGGGAAAAACCCCAAAAAGCCGCTCGTGGCTGCTTGACGTGGGGAACCCGAAGAGACAAAACTCAAGGAAAATTAATAATAATGATAATAATAAAAGGAGAATGAGAAGAAGAGAAAAAAAAAGAAAGGAAAGAAAAATAGTTTTGAATAAGTAGTAAAGAGGCAACAATGTAAGTCGGTGCCCCTTGTAACATGAGCTCACAAACCCACCTAACACACACAAAATCACCATTCACACAAGACACCCCCCCCCAATAGACAGTCACACCAGTGCATAGACAACCCCCCCACCCCCCACCCCGACCCACCCCTCTCACACACACATACAGTTGGAAGCTAGTTGTTGAGCTAGCGGGTTACATTGTTTGTCATACAAGGTGGGCCTTTTATCTATCTATTGGGCATACTTACACAAAAACTTATTTTTCAATATTTTTTTAAACGCTTTCAGTGTTTTACACAGCTTCACTTCTTCTTCCAGTTGGTTCCATATTTGGAAACCCCTGCAGGTAACACTAAAACCTGTGGTTTTTAGTTTTCTTTTTTTACCCCAGAAAAACCTTTTGTCTCTGGTGCCATGCCGGTGCAGGGGTCTACAGACAGTAATCAGTCTACATAAGCAGTTGTTTAGGTTATTTATAACTTGATGAATTGTGCAGGCATTGAGAAAGGTGTTTAGGTCCTCAAGTTTCAAAATTCTGGCTGCCTGAAAAAGGGGCCCCGTGTGGCTTCTGGAGTGTGACCAGAAGATGGTCCGGATGACCTTCTTTTGCAGGCATTGCAGTTTATGTATGTAACTTGGGTAAGTGTTACACCAGATGATATTACAGTAATGTAAATGTGGTTCAAATAGTGATTTGTATAGGATGAGCAGTGCTGCACTTGGGAGGTGGTATCTTAGTTTATAGAACAGACCAGAGTACATGGATAGCTTTTTTGTAAGTAATTCAATGTGGTGTTTAAAGTTTAGGTTTTCATCTATGTTTACCCCCAGGAATTTTGTGTGTTTTACTCTATTTATTGAGTGGCCGTCGATGTTCAGGCACATGTTCTCTGTTTGTTTTTTATTTTTATTTGATCTAAATATTATGTAGTTGGTTTTTTTGGTGTTCAGCGACAGTTTATTGCACTTGAGCCAGTAATTAACGTTTTCAATCTCTGCGTTTGTTATTGATTGCAGCTCTGAGGGGTCATGGTGTGATAGTAGGAGATTTGTATCATCTGCAAATAGAACCTTTTTAAGGGTGTTTGTTGACATAGTGAAGTCATTCATATATATTATATATAGTAGCGGCCCCAATATGGATCCCTGGGGAACTCCATGTTTTATGATTTGTTGGGTGGAATTTGATCCTTTTAGGCTTACGTACTGCTTTCTCCCACACAGATAGCTCTTGAACCATTTTAAAGCGGTTCCTCTTATGCCATAGAAGCTGAGTTTGTTCAGTAATATGTTGAAATTAATGGTATCAAATGCTTTTGACAAATCTAAGAAGACACCCATTGCAAGTTCCCCTTTTTCAAATGCGTCATATACTTTCTCCGTCAGGTCGAGTACTGCCATGCATGTGGTTCTATTTTTTCTGAACCCATATTGTGATGGGTCCAGAATATTGAATTTTTCTATGTATTTGTAGAGTCTAGTATGTACAATTTTTTCGTAAATTTTTGAAAGGGAAGGTAGTATTGAAATTGGTCTGTAATTATTTAAGTCGTTTTTGTCTCCAGATTTGTATATTGGTATGATTTTTGCTATTTTGGCCTGTTTGGGGACAGATCCGCAGGATACTGAAAGATTGATGCAGTGTGCTAGTGGACTGGCGATTTCTTTGGCTATGGCTTTGAGAATGGTGTTACATATATAGACAAATCAATGGTGCCACAGTCCCATTTTAAGAGTCTGAGTTTGAGCTCTGCTCAGATGAGCCACAGGGCAATCTGGAAATGGCAGACTGGACTTTAGCACCTCACCAAACTCCCACCTACTCTCCCCAACAGCACTACTCCTAAGGACTACAGACCACAGACTACTCTACGGGCCAAAACTTCCCAAATGAAGAGCATTCATATGTACGAAACCAACTAACAACTTAAGTATAACTAAAACTGTACATTGGCTGTATACTGACAGGTTGAATAGTTGGCTGATTAAATGTGTTGGGACATAATGGGGATAATTTTCATCTGAAACTTTACCCAGCAAAAACATCTGACCTCATGAGGTGATTTTGTGACCTACAAATTTCTTTTAACGATTATATTACACCACATGCACAAAATAAAAACAAATATTATATAATAATATAATTGGAAAAAGACATTTATAAACTTTGTAAAATCAAGGTGTATTTCAATAATGTTTTTTAACAGGTCTGATAGACAGGCCTTCATATATGACCAAAGCCTTGGTTGTTTCCTAATAGTAAAGCAGTCACCCAGAGGGAAACACAAGACACAGGACACCCTACTGCAACCCTGTTACTCTGCACTGACAGACATCAGAAACACGATCAAAAACCTTTACAGGACGTTACAGGCAGCATGTTGAACACAGGATGGAAAAACAGGACAACAAAGTAAGCGGGGGAAAAGTCTTTTTTTTTTCTCCAACAAGTTTATTAGCAGTGACACTAAGATACTTAAAACAAAATGACGATCTCCCTTCCCTCCCGCAATCCTATCAAGAACGGCAGGACATAGGAAGAGCGACACAAAGATGAGATTTTAATTAAAACGTTTTTAACAGTCAAAACATGGCACAAAATTGAAGAGTGGGGGGAGATAAAGGGAAAAAAATGCAATAAAGGTATTCATACATGTCTGGATGATTATCAAGTGATTCCCATTTCAAATTTCTTTTCAGCACAGGCACCCTGAATATCTTTTTTTTTTAAATCTTTTTTTCTTTTTTTTTTTCCTTTTTTGACAATTCTCAAACATTACACTTTTGCATATCATTGTGAGCAAGAATGAAGACATTCGCCCTCACTAACACAGAGACAAACATACACACACACCCGCACACACACACACACACACACACACACACACTTATTCACTCGCAGAGCTGATGGTCACACTGGGGAAAAAAAAAAAAAAAAAAAAACGAGACCGGGGTTTTAATCCTAGAACAGGACGGAGAAACTACCTGGGTGGGTGTGTAAAGGACTCAGGTGTTCACTGCAGGTGAACAACAAGTGTTTTTTGTCAGCCTCGTTCCGAGTCCAGTTGCGGTCATGCACCCTTGGCTCTCCGCGTTCCGGTCTTAGGGGACACAACAGCTCAGCGAACTAGCGTTACAGTCCATGTGATGAAAGCAAACAGCGATGTCACCAGATTAGCGTTCAGAATTAATATTGATCAAACAAGTGCTCTTCTTTTGCTTTTTTTTTGTTTGTTTTTTGGCTTGGGAGCTGGGGAAGATTGGACAACTCAAATAGTGTTTTTGCACGTCTATGATCCCCAAGCAACACACTTTGGGGCAAAAGCCAAAAGCCATGACTGTAGTGCGTATCCATGCGTCAGAGGCTCTGGCCTTTCCATAGGGGATCTATACTTTACTGGCCTGTGTGCTCCAACTACGGCTACGCACCAGAGTCACAGCTTTGAACTCCACCAATTCTTTGATTCTTTTGATTGTAAACTGCTCCGCGGACCAAGCCAATGCTGTCTGGGTGCACAAGAGGAAGGCCCCTCGTGGAACCACAAATCTCAAAGAGGTGCAGAACGTCCCCATTCTTTTAGTTCTAAAGTGACGTGCATGTAAAGGGCTTTTGGGACAGACAGAGGGTTTGTTTCTTCCCCTTGCATACAGGTATGCTCAAAATTAGTCTTCTGTGACAGTGGCAGATGATTTTTTTAGTGTCTTTTTTTTTTTTACTTTTCTTTTGTTTTGTTTTTGAGGTGTAAGTCCATACTGTCATGGCCGTGAATTCTGTCTTTCTTCAAGGTCCATTTTTAGGCGCTGGTTTTCCAACAACAGAAAGAAATAGAGCATTTACGAGAAAAACAGTTCCATCTGGCCTCAGTCTAACAGAATGCAGCCATATCTGACAGAATCTTGCACAAAATTATTATTATAACTACAGCCAATGAGGCGATTGCTACATTGGCAAAAAACCTGCTGAGAAACAGATTTAATTTTTTTTAAAACAACTGGTCTCAATGAAAGAAAACAAAAAACACAAAATTGAGAAGAACTCAACAAGCGCCTTCTCTACACAGCATGGAACAGCTCTTTGGACGTTAGTTTTCAGTTTAAAATGAGGAAAAAGCTGAAGTTATAACAAAACAAAAATGAAAAAATAAAAGCATTAAATAAAACCAAAAAAATTGCAAATGTCATGCTACTTAAAATAGTGTTTGCTAATGTGGAAAACGTGACACAAGATACAGGTTTAAATCCCTTTGTCTGAACATGAGATTGCCTACGACAGCGCGTAAAGGAAGAGAAGTACCAGTGAACTACTGATGAACTCCCTGGAAACACATAAAAAACAGACTACATCATCCTGTGCATGACTGAAAACTGACAAGGGCACCCTTCCTAGATGTGACTCAAGCTTTGACAAAAAGACTCAAACAGTTTCACATAAGCTTATAATGGACACTAATGACAAACTGTTATTCGGATGCTTAGAAACCAGTACTGAACTATGTGGATACAGAATAAGAAACAAAAAAAAAAAAAAAAGTTTCAAAAATTATAGCGTATACTCGAGGTAAGGCTTTCCCACCCTTGTCTTGTCTGAGACCAGTACGCCCAAACGTGGAATACACACGTGGTCCGACCAACCAACACCTGAGTATGTCCACACTGGGCAGGCAGGTCACTACAGGAGGCTGGAGAACAAGGGTCAAAAAGTGAAAAGTCAACACAGTGTTGGCGAGAGGCCATTTTTTTTTTTTTTTTAAATCTGCATTTAACAGCTAAAAGAGTACGAATTAAATCTTCAGGCTTCAGTTCATCCTGGATTTTACAGACAGTTAGTACTGATGCACAGACATCATGACACCATGGGGACCGAAGCATGGAAGAAGGGGAGGTGAGTAAAGATGAAAAGAAAAAAGAAAGAAAAAATAATACAAAAAAAAACTCCATTTACCACCCCCCCCCCCCCCTAACACAGCATTGTAAAATGTGTACAAAGAGACAGAACTGAACTCAGATAAACCTCTCGCACACGAAACAATGTGACGTGAAGGGCCTGGCCTCGAGCGTTTGCAGAAGACAAGGAGGAGGAGGAAGAAGACACAGTAAAAGGAGAGAGGCTCTGTCGATCTGGTTTTCAGTTTTGGGCAATAACACTGGTGGTAAAGTTAAGTTAACTTACAATAGAGTCTTTAGCCTACCTGAGTGACTTTTCTTTTTTAATGTTTATATGCTTTAAAGCACAGACAGCCAGAGGCCACTGTTAAGTTAGTATTTATTTATTTATTCTCTAGAAATCTTTCCATCACGTAGTGATATGTCTATTTTTAAAAACGGCAACTGAAGTTAAAGATTAGATAAAGTGCTAATAATTTCTTATACTCAATTAACTTAATGGGTAAAAGGGGAGGGAGAGAAAGATTGAGAAAGGTACATTTTTTAGTATTCATTATTTGATATTACTAAACAGTGAAATACACCGTTTCTTTTTTTTTCTTTTCTCTTTTTTTCCAAGAGGGAAGACCTTTTAACATTAACCTATCCCACGAGGACAGCAGAGGGAAAGGGAAAGAAGCAGGAAAGAACCAACCTAGGACACACCAGCCATTCAAAAAAAAGAAAGAAAGAAAGAAAAAGAAAAAAAAGAAATAAAAATGGGTGACAAAAACAAAGCCCTGTTTACTGTGATAGAACCCCTGACAGCAGGTTCAACACAGGACCATAAGGCTTCCAAAGAAACACCCTTTCTTCACAAATATACACTCAACTCTCAACATGGGTCGACTTCTGGCTTGTGAAATAATAACCTACATCCTGATGCTCTAACCCTTCCTACACTCAACAGTAGTTGCTGCTGCTGCTGCCGCTGTCACCGCTCTCTCTGTGCAAAATTACTTGGAGAAAATAAAAATATTGAAGCAACCGAGACAAAAGCAGCAGCTCTAAGAGACCAGGAGAAGAAATCGGTCAAGTCTGCATGTAACGAGGGACAGACAAAAAAAAAAGAAAGACAAAGCCGAACAACAAAAACCTTCTGAGCATCTGGGTAAACGAATGATGGACATACGACACAGCATTGAATTGATTCCGATTTCAGAGTTGATTTCAAACAGTCCATTATTCCTAACACAAACTTAAGTCAAGAATCCCGCATAGGTGAGGAAAAAGGAAAATAAACAGCAAAATAAAAAAAGCGAAAGAAGACAAATCCGAAAGGAAAAAAAGAAAAGAAAATGAAAATGAAAAGAGAATAGGCTCTGCCAAGTTTACCACAACCACATATTGTGCTGTGGGAACGAACGACTGTCAGGTTGTCTCGAGAGCCACTGATAAGACAAGAGAAACAGAAGCACTTTGAGCGCTTTCCAATGGAAGAGTGACTGTGACTGTCACACACTACGGTAGTTTGACCAAGAAAAGCAGAACCTGGGAAGGGATAGGGGGTCCAAGCTGGACTTCTGGACAATCTGTCGTGCTTTTCTGGATATCCACAGAAATGTTCTCCTTGTCCATGAAACGGAAAGTACAGGCAAGCTAACAAAGCAAAAAAAAAAAAAACAAGATTAAAACAAAAAAACAAAATCAAACAAAAACTTTAGTTAAGTGTTTTACCAACAAAATGTAGGACCCCCATCTTAGTCAAAAACTGACATTAAGACAATTAACTGCGCCCACAAGGCATTGAGTAATTTGTTGTCTCCCAAGACATCTAAACAGTGTCCTTTTTTTCTCTCTCTCAGATTAACCTAAAAATCTTGAGCAGGACACAAATTCCCTATTGCGTCAGTGTTTTCTCTCTCTTCTCTCCCCCCACGTTTTCAAAAGTCACGAGGGCAGGCAGTCATCGGAGACACTACCACCGTCGTCTCCCAGTCTGTCTGTGATCTGCACGAATGCCAGCACACCAAACATCCAAACAGTTCAGGACAGGAGTCTTCTGAAACGGTCTGAATTCGCACAGGAAAGAAGAAAAAAATAGAGGCATCTAAAGAAGAGACTGCAACTCCTCCGCCCTCTCCCAGAGAAAGAAAGAAGCAGAAGGAGTGTGTTGCATCTCCTCCACAGTTTGTTTTTTTTGTAACTTAGTGGCTTCAGCAGTACGCCTTAACCATAACGGTATTTCGTTGTTGTTGTTGTCGTTGTTCAGAAAGTGTTTATGTGCATGTGTGTGGTTTAAGGGGTTTGTCCAGAGCATTTTTTTTTTTGTTGTTTTTTTTTTGTTTGTTTTTTTGAAATTAAGGACACGCCATCCACAGTCTTACTTGACTGCTTCTCCACTGACAACAGACAGCATTTTTCTTCTGACCACTTCCATCAAACTTCTGGAGGAGGAGGAACAGGTCAAGGAGGAGGAGGAACAGGTAGCGTCCCAGCTCACAGCTCACGCCATCCACTCACTCCACCGATTGTCTCGCAGGTTTCTCTCAGCTTCCTCCTTGCCCCCCCCCAACACACACACACACAACTATCCTTGCTCCCACCCCCCCCCCCCCCTCCACACACACATTTTGCTATTGCCGACTAACCGCGCGTCTCTGTAATACGGACAAGCTTTCCACACAGCTTCTCCACCACACTCCGCACTCCACTCGAAAGATTCAGCTCAAAATCAACAATGTTTTCTTTTTTTTTTGTTTCTTTTTCGCAAGAGTATTATTCATGTCCCATACAGCATATACTCCTCTTGGTTGTAGTTGTTGATAATGTATTTGTGTGTTTGTTTGTTTTTTTGTTTCATTTCGTTTCGTTTCTGCCAGCAACGGCAGCAGTGTCCCAGCTAAAGACGATGTAGTGTTTAATCCAGGTTGTCACTTCACTGGTTGGGTCCGTCCTTTGTGTCTCTGTAGAGGACGACTCTTTTTGGATCTGAGGGAAGAGAGGAGAGAGAGAGGAGACAGAGAGAGAGACAGAGAGAGAGAGACAGAGAGAGAGAGAGAAAGAGAGAGGAGAGAGAGAGAGGAGAGAGCAGGATTTAGGTCATATGACCCATTATGACTCAGGATTTCCTATTCTAGGTTTTACAGTTGTGCTAAACATCACCAAAAAATAAATAAATAAATCTAAAACAAAAAAATAGCTAATCTGAAACAAAACCAAGTAATGATAAACACATAAAGCTTTTAGGGGTAACATTCTGATCAGCAAAGGGGTAATGAAATGATTACACTACTGAAACAGATCGGACGTCGTAATAACGTTGTGAATTTAGCTCACGCAAACTCACTTAGCCATCCTTAGTCTTCACAGCCAATTTGTGAACACAAATGTGTAACAAAAAACATCCTTACCTTGCTTTTGTATATTCAGAATATATTCCATTTCTGAAAAAAAAAACAAGAACATCAAGTAAATATCCAGAAGAAGACTCAAAAACACCTATGAGCTGTAACCTATACTATACTAAACTATAATATAAATATATATATATATAAACAATATAACTGCACTGTTACTTTAAAAGGAACAAATAGATTGAAATTAGCATTAAGCATTACGTTAGACGAGTAATGAGTTCTAGGTGGGTGAAACATACAGTAGAACAAAGCATAGCAGGTCAGGATCAGACAGCCTAAGCTGAGCTGGCTGGTGGTTAAGCTATAAAATTTACATCATCCTACAGGACCACACTGGTATTTAGGCATGACCGAGAGCTGCCCTTTGTACCCTCATTTGCTTAATAGACCAAGATACAAACGTCAACGAACATAGCCACATAGCCATGGGTCACATGACTATGTTGGGTTTCTCCAAAACCCCACAGTGGGTTACCAACTGCTGGGGACTGCAGATGTAAATTAGCCTTTGGCTAACTCTGGTACAATACATCAAATGGCAACATTTATGTTTAAAATTGTACATGGCCCCTAATAAAAACTAAATAAATGAAAATGAAACTACGTCCATTCCCCCCCCCTCTTTCCCACTAAAACAAACCCCACTCTGAGGACCAATTACCTTTAGTGTGATAAATTACAGCAGCTTTTAAATCAAACATGCCCCAGCTAGACCTCCGTTCAAAGCCCTTAGTGTGGCCCTGCTCTCTGGCCGCCGAGGCAGAGGCCAGGACAGGGGCAGTGTTTGTCGGGGAAGCCTGAAGCAGGTCTCCCCCCTGGTCCCTAGCGGAGGAAGAGCTGAACACTATTGCACTGAGGATCCGGGGCTCCTCCTTGGGGGCGCCGGAGGGAAGGGATGGGGTGTGCAGAAAGCCTCCCTCGGGGGCCAGCAGGGGCAGGGGCACAGGAGAGGAGCGGAGGGGCCCCACCCTGCCAGAGGAGAGGGGGCTAGTCCGCTTGTCCAGCTCGTGGGACTTGGGGAAAGGAGGGGGGTGGTGGGCGTGGGCGTGGTGATGGTGCTCCTGTCTCTGAGCAGAAGCAGAAGCAGAAGAAGAAGAAGAAGAAGAAGAGGAAGTGGTGGAGCCCTGTGGGGGCAGGGGAGCGGAGGAGGGGAACCCCCCTTGGAAGGTCACCACCGTGGGCTTGCCCCTGCCCTCTGTCCGGCTGGCAGCGGCACCACCCCCACCCCCGTCCCCACCGCCGCTCACGCCACTCCCACTCCCACTGTCGGGTCCGGCGCTGGGCTCGTTGATGAAGGACAGCCCCCACTGGTTCTGAAAGATGTCCCCCAGAGACTTCTGGTGAGCTGGCGCGGGGCAGGCGGGATTGGGGTTGGAGGGTGCAGGTCCTGACGCTACAGAGGAGGAGGATGAGGAGGAGGAAGGGGGTGCCGGGTCGGCTTGGCGGCCGCTGGGGAGCGACAGTTGCATATTAGACGGGGGTCCGGCGGCATGCGGGTAAACGAACAGGCTGGGCTTCCGGGGTTCCGTTGCCATGGACGCTCCGCCAGGGCTGACGGTCGAGCACGAGGTCGAGGACGAGAGGGATGCTACATTCTCGCCTCCCTGGATGGGGGAGACCAGTACGGACGCGGCGATACCAGGAGCAGCCGGAGGAGGGGGGGTGTTAAAGGGAGCACCGGGCAGGGGGCAGCCGTTGTTGCCGCCCTCCGCGGAGGGGAGAGGCCCGTTGGTAAAGCTGGCAGAGGTGATGGTCTTCACGGCGGACATGGGCACCTGGGAGAGCTTGCCCACCGCCTGGGGGGGGGTCTGGGGCAGAAGGAGAGGGTCTCTCTCGGCACAACTGGCCGAACACGCCTGCGACTGCGCCTGCTGCGCCGTGACCCTGTTGAGGTTCTCCTTCACTTTGCTTGCATAACTAATCTTAGGCACTATCTTAGCGCTGCTATTGTCCACGGGAAAGACGGGCGGGGGCTTGAACAGCGTCCACGAGTCGTCTTTGGCCGCGGCAGAAGCGGCAGCAGTGACCGCCTTGGCTTTGACGGGGCGCTCCTCGAACTTTTTGCCCGCCGCTCCGGTCTTGCCCTCCGAGTTCTTCCGAGGAAATTCGCCGGGTGGCAGGGCAGGGGATGCGGAGGGGGCGACGGGCGCTTCGCGAATGCGTTGCCCGTTGCCGTGCGCCACGAAAGATGGGTTTTTGTCGGCAGGCTCCATGGCAGAAAATGGCGACTCGGGCCGCTGCTTGGCTGCGGTCGTCGGATGCATGGCTTTCGCCGTCTGCACGATCACAATGTCCCCGGCCGCCCCCGCCGGCACCGCTCTGGCGCTGCGCTGACAGTTGCGACGCTTCTTGGGCGTGGTGTAGCCGTTCTCCGACCCGCTCCCGTCGTTGTCCGTCAGGGTCCCCCCTTTCCCAGGATAGCCGTTGGTGAGTGCGCTAGAACTGCTGCCTCCAGAGGCGACGATGCCGTTGAGGGACACTAGAGCCTCCTTCTTGCCCTCCAGGGTCTTAAGGTCAGGTGGGCGGTCATTTGGGTAGTCCATGTTGCTTTTGGGGTCACCGCTGCTACTACCGCCTTCTCCCGCTCTACGTTCCACCGCCCCGTGGAAAGCAGCCGGCTTTGAAGAAGGTCTTGGTTTCGGAGGGTGTTCTAAGGGGTGTCTGTCGTCATGGCCGCCGTGTATAGGATGATGGATGCTGTTTGGATTCAAGGCAGTGGAAATCTCCTCTCCCTCCCCGCTGATGCCGTTTACTTTTCCATAACCTGCAAAAAGATTACAGAAAGGGCTTTGTTAAAAATGCCAGCAAAGGGCCACCAGTAAATACACATCAAGTTACAGGTGGCACCTGCTATCAACACTGGACTACTTGCTCTACAGTGTCAAAACAAAGTGGATGCAAGCTTGAGTGTCAGACAGGCAGACTGGCAACATTAGAACCAAAGAAGGTGTTTCAAGTGGCGAAGAGCCAGGTTCACCTGAAGCCCTGCCAGATTCATCTCAGGTTAAAACTTGGCTTGAGAAATGAAGTCTTCTTGTCACTATTTAACCATATACAGGAAAACATGCTGTAAAAGGACGCACACAGAACTAAAATCAAGTATGCAGAATTTATACATTTTTAAGTATGAAATTAAGTTTGTATAAACTCATTTGTCAATTTCTTACATTTTAAGGTTCTCCTCTTACAATACTAAATAACAGGAAATCTGAAATGGTGTGTAAATTAACCAAGGCCAAAGCACTTCATCCTTGCTGGGACAAACTTATCTTACTGTTTACAAGTTCTTTAAATAGTTGCAACCCAGATGACCACGTCAGGAGAAATATAATATGGCGCGGCAACCACTAGGCTGATCTCTGACATGGTATTTTGACACCTCAGCACTCTGACGCAGAAAATATTGGTTAAAAAGAATGTACAAACATACAAATAAGGGTATTAAGAGTCGCATGGATATGTATTATCGTTTTAACGTTGAAGTATCCATCCAATGAGCTATGGAAATGTTTACCATGTACTCTGAAAACGTACTGTTCCGTCAGGGTTACATCTGTCATAGTTTTCGGTTTGGTCTGTGTGCCCCAGGCGGCTACAACGGTTAACTAGCGATCTGATTTACAATTTCACACTCCTGAGCAACATGTTACGAGGACATTTCCGCACTGCCTGGGAGATAGCATTACTGCGTTGAGATATCAAATCGGTTGTATGCTAGAATCAAAGAAGACAAGTCGTAAGCTAGCCAAATACACTTCGACAGTCATCATGCTAGCTGGCACGAAACGTTTGCGTTTTAGGCGTAATATTGCCAACCAAGTTGCCAAAAGACGACTACGTGGCTTAATGTTTGGTCATTGTAGACAAATTAATGATTTAAGGAGTCAGATTGCCTAATCATCTAGTCGGCTTTGCCTTCTTGGGCTGCAAATAAACCCAATTCGGTAGGCAAACGCTAGCTAACTAATGTTAGCTTGGTCGCTAGGTCTGGAACTTATTTTCCCCCAAGTTATTGCAAAACCCAATCGACACATATACCAAAAATAACGATGACTATGAACTCATGTTTATTACCAATTGCGTTCTGTTGTTACTTGATGTGTAACTGTGGTTAAATTTGCATCGCTGAGGTTGAAATTTTACAGCAAACCTCGCCTGTCTAAAATTCTTGACAGGCCTGCTCACATGACTGACAGAGTGACACGAGAGCAACAGGGCCTGTGGACTGACTCGCCAGTTAGCAAGCGAGCGATGTAGCTGTTCTAGCTGGTAGCTGGCTAACCTAGAAACAGTTTGAGTCTGACAATAGTTTGATTAGCATTTTTGGCTGGCATCCAACTCAAAACAATCAATCATGCAACAACTTTAAAACTTCACGACTGTATGTATATTTTAGAATGGGTTTATGCCATTTTGCACCCAACATGGCGGACAGGAAATAGCAACAGTACAGGCGAACGAGCAAGAACATTCCAAGAGAGCCGGTTCGAGTTGCTGGGGAAGCGACTGAGCTAGCTAGTGTAGAAAGCTATGCAACGGAGTCGTCTGCAAAGTCTATTCAAGTGCAAACGAAACACAAACTATGACAGTGCCTTCTACAACTCTAAACGTTGATACTGAATACAGAACAAATTAAAGTTATGTAATAGTGTTAGAACTGTAAGATGAATGGGCAGAAACCGGTGCACAAGGTCAATGTCCACACATGCTAGTGGATAGCAAGAGAGCTAATATTAGCCATATGCTAACTTTAGTATCTCAACATCGGTACCACAGACACTCCCTTATAACTTTCACTGATATATTCCACTAGCTAGCTAGCATTAGCTAAAACAACATGATCTAGACGCTAAAGGTCTTCGGTTAAAGTTTGAGTTGGTTTCTTCAGGCAACTGACCAGTTTTCTTCGTCGACGTTTCCTCGTCCTGGTGCTGGCAGTGGCACTGATCATTATTCACCAATTTGTTCAATCGATCAGGGTTGCTTTCCGCTTTTCCATGATTAGAATATCTCCCGAGTGCCCCTTCGTTGGGCCGTTCCTCCATTGAACTGTAGTGCGAGTGTCAGTGAGAGCACTGGGGACTCACCGAATGACTAGACATTTGTATTGCCCAATCAACGCCAGCGTTTTCAGGGATGCCAGTTCGACGGACTCATGCTTCCCTGCCTATACGAAGGCCAGGAGATGCAGCCGTCGGCGGCAACGCAAATGTTTGAAATAAAGTCTTATCTGCTGCGCCCCCTAGGTAGCCTACTTCTCAAATTTCCCAGATTTCTGACCATGCGCATAATTTTACGATTCAGTCAAACAACTTGGGTGTTTGTTGATATTTGTTTTGTCATTGCTCTTGACCTCATTCCTGTGTGATTTCATTTGATTTCCTTTTCACCAACTGCAAATAGAACACACTGGAAATGGGTACACAATATATGACAATCATTTCCAAATTTAAATTAAGCAAAGCAGGAACTACAAATCAAATATTTTGTTCAATGATAAATAGGTTTCATTGTCATTGCAGATGCACATATTTTGTTATCAGTGGGCCCTTAAGGTAGCCTACCTCTGATCCCCTCACAAAATGCCCTTTAACAGAATTAATTCATAGAATGAACAAGGCCTTGGGATCTGGTTAAGGTATGCAACATCACACTGTACACACAGTCATTATAACTGACTGAGAGGGATGCACACAGGGAGGGGTGACTTAATATCATGTTGTCTGTTGACTGTATACAAGATGGACATATAAAATAGACTGTATATAAGATGCCCTCCTTTTTGTAAGTCACTTTGGATAAATGATGTCAGGCAAAATATTAGCCTGGGCCCACCCTACTGCCTGTGACACGAATTTCACGTTCAAGTCAGTCTGGCCAACCTGCTATTCTCGGCTGTTCCTTTTCCCAACAAATCGGGCGCCAATAAAAATAAAGGCTACCCAAACATCACTGAAATCAGTGCTCTGACTGGTTGTAGCTCTGTCCAGTAGTACACACAGGCATTTGAAAGATGCCAGTTGATCCCGCCTCTGAGAACTTCCTGTCTATGGAGGTTTGCCAGACCAAGCTCTGTCTATGTGCGACAGTCAGACTAACAAAATTTCACAGAAAAATGGGAATAACGAACAACCAACAAGGTGTAGTGTAATCATCACTGTGTTCAGATTGTGTTGAACGTTTCAGGGTTGGAAGCCCTGGGAGGAGTAGTGGTAACAAAAAGCAGATGAATGGCAAATTCTGTCTTTTTACATGGCAGCATTGCGTGCACAAGCAATGTCTCTCACAATGTGCCATTGCTGCCAAGGTTAGACACAGTAAAACATGCAGCAGTCTCTTAAACAGTGTCTTAACCTCTTGATCAGGAAAATGGCTCCCCAACAGAGCACTTCGCCACCAGGTGGGATTGATACAGAGCTCTAGTTTTGTTTTATTCTTTTGCTATTTTTGTTCCCAAAATGCCATAATGACTCCAGGAACACTAAAAACAATGGCACAAATAGAACCATCCGATGGCATCTTTGAACACTAAGTACAATGGCACAAATAAAACCATCTGATGGCATCTTTGAACACTAAGTACAATGGCACAAATGGAACCATGCGATGGCAACTTTGAAGAATGGTCCATAGAAATGCATTGGGAAAGGATGGTGACTGATTGTACACTTAACCTATTCTGCACCAAATACTAGTTATCTTGCTGTGTCATTCTGTGCTGCTCCTGCTGTGTCATGTCACGAGGTATTACAGTTTAAAAATAACCTGTGAGCAAAAAAGCATTTCAGCATTCATTTAAGCTTCATGTTGAAACAAAACTGCCATGCTGTTATAATAAGGTCTTCATGTGATTCCAACCATGTGTTTTTGATGTCCCCATTGGAAAGGGCAAATACTGGTGTTTCCCTATTAATTTTGATAGGGCCCTGGTCTTCCTTCCCAAAATACTGAAGGCATTACCAAGATGGCAGCCAAATAAGCAGACGTTTGCACAATGACTTGGTGTTGCCCACACTGCTAGATTGTTTTCCCCAACCAGCATGGAGGAGGTTGCTGCGGTACACGATTTGCCATTTTCACGTTTGAGAGCTGTGCCCAAAACAACTGACTAATTCCCTGCCATTTTTTGGTACTCATCCATCAAGGTACCAACTTGCACAGAAGGGTCCTGTATGGATGGAGTTTGATGAAATGACATACACTTTGGGGGTCAAAAAATCCTCACAGCCTACATTTGCACCCTGGTGTCTGAGGAGACACAAACATCAAGCCATTTTGAAAACTAGAGGAAATAATGACAAGAATATGTCAGCAAAGAAAGAGAAAAACAACCAAATGTGGTCAACAAAGGAGATGCAGACTTTCTTATTGAACATTCGAGAGGTTCAGATCCAGAATGAGCTGGATGGAGCCATTCAAAGTGAAAAGGTGTACCAGAGTGTACCAGTCACACAGGTTAGCTGCTGAAGGATACCGGTGGTCAAGCGAGCAGTATTGGTCTAAGTTGAAGTACCTGAAGGCTGAATATCAGAAAGTTAAAGACCTAAACAGTTTAGGTATAGGACAACTAAAGCAATTGAAGTTCAAACAAATGGGTGGCATGATTGGCATTAGATTTGCTAACAAAGGAAGGGAAGGAGGGCTAGACAAAGCCGCACTGTATTGTCACTGTACATTCAGACTGGCAACTACTACGCGATAAAGCAGCTGAAGATCTTTGACACTCTTTTGGAGTGGCTCTACTACAAATGACACTGCTGCTTAAATATACAAGCCTTATTGTACTTTTGCTATTGTTATGTTTTGTCATCATGTTTTACTGTCATGTCTATAAGATGTTTAATGTTCGCTGTGGGCCTAGGGAGTGCTGAAATTTCAAATTCCGTGTGTGCAACCTGTGCATGTGTTTTTTGACAATAAAGCTGACTTTGACTTTGGCTCTCTTGGAATGTTCTTGTTCGTTCGCCCGTACTGTTGCTACTTCCTCATGGTGGATGTTAGGTGCAAAATCGCATAAACCCATTCTAAAATATACATAGTGAAGTTTTAAAGATCTTCAGCTGAAGGTCATGGTAGCTCATGTTGCTCATGACGTGAAACATCAGAATGCTGTGGTAGCCCAAGATGCTTCACTTTTGGCCTTGTCACTCTCATCGTGAAATTTGCTGCATCTCCACAGAGAGAGAATAACTTCCGCCATTCTAACTCTAGTCACCTTTGATGACATTACATTTAACGGACACTCTTATCCAGAGTGATTTAGGCCCTGTCCAAAAATGTTTACTCATTCACTATATGAGTTACATTGTTTTGTCCCCTACATAGTGCACTAAACAAGTGAACATTTTAGTCAACATCGGATTCAACCTTACACTGAATTAGGTACAGGGACAGTCTCCCCGGATCAATGTTAGATGCCTTGCTCATGAGTACTTCAGACATGAATGCAGGCTGCAGGAAAGCACTAGTTATTCATTCTCCCTCCCCCACTCTCTCACATTTTTTCTGCTGGTACAGGAATCCAACCTATGACTGAACGATCCCAAGACTATCTCCCTAACCATTAGGCCACAGCTGCTACGATATATCAGTGTTAATAGCAGGGGTTTCCCAAAATTGCATTTTTGCACTGGAGACTAAAATGTCTAGCGCAGCCCCTTGTGTTAGTACTGCTACTGCATTCAACATGTATGAACTCTGATTAATTAATCAAAGAGATATGCCATGAAATGGGTTTTAGTCTGGTAATGGTGGCCATATTGGATCCTTCATTTTGAGGCATTATGGGAAATATTTGACCTTGGTATACAGCATATTTGAATTCAGCACCCTTCAATACCCCTAAATATGATGTATACCAAAGATTAACACTATCAAAGGCCCTTTGTCATCCAAGCAAAAATGCCATAAGGGAGAGATTAAGCTTTTCACAGGAGGCCACTTTTTGGTTAAAAAACAGGGCGTTTTTGGTGACGCCACCCTATGTTCTATGGCCAATAACTTCAGAACAGAAAAAGATAAACACATACTTCTTTTTCCAGGTGAAAGAAGACAATCCAGTGATGTTTTTGTAGTGTTGGTGTTGACCAAGACATTGAAAATTATTTTCTGTGGATCTTGAAAAGTCAGTCAAAATGTTAAAAAAACGTTGATAATACAAGGGTCCCTGCATTGAAATTGGCTGCCTGCCAATGAGTTAAGCATTTTCTTCAAATCTGATCTTAAATCTGAGTACACCATTGGGTTCCCCATGTATGAAAACACAAAAAATCATGCCATATTCAAATGTATACCTTGTTTAGTTCAAAAGAAAAGTGATTGTGAGATTTTTATCTGGAGGCGGTGGCCATATTGGATTTTGACCCGTTTGAGGCATTTCGGTACATTTTTGAGCCCGGCATACAGCAGATTTGGATTCAGCACCCTTGAATACCCCTAAATCAGTTGTATGCCAAAAATTAACACGATTTGCCTCCAGGACCTTAAATAAGCATCTTTTCAGAAATTCTGCCTAGACTAATAACTAGACTATTAACCTTTTTACATATTTTTGCTATATTGAAATCCTAAATATTTGGCCATTAAGCCATTAAGCTAAATATCTTACTTTTATATCTTTTGTCAGAAATATGTTTTGCAATAACACAATATGACTGTAGTGAACACAACAGAACACAGAATGCATTGAAATTTTTAATATGGTAAGCAGCATTTCGTGTATTCTTTATTTACACAAATTTTATTGACAGAGGCAGACATAGGTTTTGTCAGGAGTTACAAATAGATGTGTGGACCTTCACAGCAGCATAAGTAATTTCTCTTTCATTAAGGGGCCAACCTTTCTTCCCACAAAGTAAAATGATAAATGACCATGTAGCTTTTGAGGTAATGCTTTACAGTGTAGGTTTTCATATTCCCAACACTTGACCACTTGTTAACAAGTCTAGCCTGAATCTATGAATTTTTCATAGTGATATTTTCCATCTTGTGGGAAAGCAACATTATTTTATTGTATGTAGAAGACATTCAGCTTGTTGGAGCAAGGTATTGTGTGTGCACAGTGTATTGTGTATGCAGTTTAATGTATTCTGTAGGAACCAGATTGGTTGGGAACCAGAGAACCTGTCATTCCTATATGTGTCGGCAGGTGGCAGTATTTAATAAAATACAGTACGTGAACTCTACTGACTGTAATCTTTGCTACTCTTCCTAAGATTCTGACTCATTTGTTTGAGAAGTATCACGGTGTGATGCTTAGAACATTGTTGTGACAGTTTACAAATTTGGAAAATGTTTTTTTTTTTCTTTCTTCTTCTCAACCCCTTACTCAGTACATCATCAACTTATCTGGAACTGATGTAGAATATTTACGCAGGCCTCCTAGATATTTGTGCCTTTCCACAAACCACCATTCATCATCATTTATAAGCATAACATTTGGACCATATGTAGGAAATCTGTTTCACTAAACTGAAGCCAAGTGTTTGTACCTTTGGTCAACCCAGTTCAGCTCACTAATCACAAGCCTAAACTGCCTTTGTAGCATTTTTCCACCTAGATTTTATTTTTAGAACTTCAGAGCTGAAATTCATAGTGTTACACAGTTAGTAAAATATTTACCAAACTTGCCAGAAATGATGATCTCCTCTCTTGCTGACGGCATCTCTGGCACACCCACACATTGAAATGTGACCTATCTGGTACATACTTGCACAGGGCAGCTTCCGCAGCCAACTCTATGCACATTTGTCACAGTATTCTAGCTGGCTATAGACTTGTGCCAATGCTCTTTCATTGGCCCTACAGCCAAAATAAGGTGTGTTCTTTTATGTAAGCTTTAACTAACGTGCTTGCTTAAAACTGACATAAAACTGGCACTTTTTTCATTCGAATAATAAATGTGTATCTGCCTTATATTATTAATATCATTTCTGCCAGTGTCTGGGACATTTTGTTTTAAAAAATTGGCTGCATCTGCATTTTCCACCACCAAGGCTACGCTGGGCTATTGTTAATTTACCTCTGGTTTGCAAAAGCGTACAATGTTCTGATGTGGGGTCTGCATCTTACTCTCAACTCCAGAGTTTGTTTCAGAGTTTGCCAAAACAGCACTGCGGTGGAGGCAGCAGGCTTTCACCAGTCACTGCATCCGGCTCTGAGCCTGAGCCTGAGTGTTTTTTAATGAAACTAACCAGACTCAGTGCACACAGCCCACTGCTCTGAGCCAAACCTGCAGTGCCAACAGAGGTGTCAGTCCAGGCTTCAGAAAGTTAAAATCACTACACATATTAGATCCGACCATTTTCCGACCCATCTGATCCCAGTGGGACACAACTCATTAAACAGGTAGATGGGCTAATTAGTGAAATCACCTGTGTTAAGTGCACAGACAGGACTTTTACTCTCGGAAGTCGGGATTGGCCTCTCTGAATGCCAAAGAACCATGTTTGTTGGTATGTTGGCCAAAGCATGACCTTACATGTCGTGGCTACACCCTTTCCTTTAGGGAGTGTGTGTCTTGTGCATATAGGTGTCCTGTACGCACCCCCCACCACACACACCTCCATCCTGTGAGCCCCACAAACAAGTGCGTCATCCATCTTTTGGGTTTCATAACATTACATTACACTACACTACATTAAATTACATTACACTACACTACACTACATTACATTACATTACATTACATTACATTACATTCCACTACACTACACTTAGCAGACGCTTTTATCCAAAGCAAACAAAAGGGAGGACATAAGCTAACAGAGGTGTAACAGAGGAACACAGAGTAAGCGGACTACCTTTACACCTATATACCTGTATGTATAAAGGTAGTCTGCTGTATGTATAAAGGTAGTGTGTATAAAGGGTCTCCTTGCCCCTCCCACACTAGTTGTGTCCTCACATGGCCTCGGTCGGAGTGAGCCATCTCACTGCTGCCGCCCAATGTTAACAGGGAAGCATACTGAGGAACCCTGCTACTGGCACAAAATGGCAGCAGGAGGACAAAATCAGTGTGACCTGCAATTTATGCAAACTTTAATTATCTAATGCAAAAAGGTGACTGTGGTGGTGGTGGTGGTGGCAATAAAAGAAAAAAGACCTAATAAAAGCAAAAAGTTGAAAGATCACAGCCACTCTGATGTACTGAGACAGAGGATCCTTTGAATAACACCCACACGACACACACATAACTATGCCTTACACGTCTAAGGACACTGGCGAAGGAAGGAAGAGCGCAGAGACTCTTAATCGAAAGCCCCCTCTTCCCCTCTTCACATCCGCACCACTGCAGAGGTCTGCTCTGGGCACACAGCACAGTGCTGTTCTCAAATGAGAAAGAAAAAGTAATAAATCAGTAAGGTTAAACTATAGCAATATATCTGCAATATCTGGCTATTCACATCAGTCATATTATATTTGTAAAAGTACTTGCCTGTAGTTAGCTGTTATCACAAGGGCACCCCTGATAACCTACCATGCATAAGATCCTGAACAGACATTCTTTTTCATCCAAAGCCATTTTAAAACACGGTTTGTTTTGGTAGTTACGACATATTAAGGATGCACCTGTAACAATACCATTAAAAGGATGTACACTGACATGAACTGACAGTGTAGTCAAACCTCTAAAACTGGAAATTGTGTGATCTACTTTGGGCTGTATCATACCAGTTTATGCTATCATGAGTTCAAAACACTGGTTCATATTATATTGCTATGGTATCAATGGCATTTTAAACAAGCAAATATATCAGACACTGTAGGTGTCTATCATAACACAGAGCCAGCAGAAATACTTTTAAAACAGTGCAAACACTCAAAGAAAGGCAAAAGGTTTAAAGATGCAAAGTGAAAATTGTTGTTTTTTATTTATAACATTTTACGCATAGTATTACACTGACATACAGATGCACACATTATCAGTACGGACGGAGGCCACAGTGCAAGCATGCGTTCCTACTGCATCTCCGACACGTCAGGGTTGCGTAGCTTGCAGATGACCTCGGACAGCATGCGGTTGCACAGGGCCGCGTAGGGATTGAGCTGCACGGCTTGCTGCTGCGCAAACTTGCTCCCCAACGCAGCGGCCCGTGTGAAATCCTGCCGCGCCTCCTCCGTCTGGTTTCCCAGCCTGAACAAGAGTCCTCTCTGCACCAGCGCCTGGCACGCCGTGCGCCCCGCCCCTCCGCTCAGAGCGATGGCCCGCTCCAGGTCCAGGATCGCCCCTGCGAGAGAGTAAGAGAGTGAGAGCACCATCAGGCAGTGCCTGCTGGACATGTTAAGAGCACTTCCTAACCCGTAATTACAGTGATGGGCAATCTGGCTGCTAGCTAGTAGCGTGTAGCTATAAAATCCAGTGTCAGGTATTTGTTCTAGCCGTTCACTAAATCAGTTCATTCCAATTAGCACAACTTTTCAGTCAGTTACTAAGATCACCTGTGTTAGGCCGCACAGGTGGAACCAGGTGATGTGGAATATGTGGTACTAGATTGACTAGATAGCTTCTGAATCCAGGTTGGCCATCACTGCTCCCTATTAGGATTAAAGGCACTGACATCTATTTTATAAGATTTTAGATTTAGCTATACCATATTATTATATGAAAAAATGTGCTGAACACAACTATTTCAGAACTTTTAAATTCAATACAGCCTTTTTATTTTCATCAGACTTGCCCAAATAGGGACTATTAGTTCAGATAAAGTGTATCGACATGACTATACTTACAAGAAAACTAGAGCAAATTATCTTTGGGACATTGGGACATTTTCTGCCTGCTCTGTGCTCTGGCCTCTCTGAGTATTTTCTTTCAAAACAAACCCCCTCTCTTTCACTTTTACCACCAGTCTCCACGCCTCCCCCTCCCACCCCCCACTACCCCCCAATTCCCAACCCTATACTCCAGCCCTCCACATTGCTTTCATCCTCACTGTGCATTAATGCATCAGTTCACCAACTTTCAACTTGAGCTAATTGACTGCCATTGGCAGAGGACAATGATCAATAACAAAAAGGGAACCCAACAGTGCCTTCTTTGCCCCTGCAGTCACAGAAGTTTTAAGGGAAAGAAAAGAAAGTTCAGTGGAGGAATACCCGACTAAGCTCAATTTAAATGAATATTGACTGACCTGCAGTGTCCCCCTGCAGGCGGCGTGCTTGGGCACGGTTGTTGTACGCCGAGGGCCGCTCTGGCAGCACCTGGACGGCCTGGTCAAAGCAGAGGAGTGCTGACCGCAGGTCCCCGACCTCCGCAGCGGACACCCCCTGCAGCTCCAGCTGCTTCACCTGGTTCACCAGGTGTGGGTCGAAGATGCTGTCTGGAGGCAAGACCAAAAGATGGATGCTGTTAAACTTTTATTATGTAAGTAGTACACTATTAGTATACTATCAGTATACTATTAGTATACTATCATACTATCAGTATACTATTATGCAGTTCAGATTGGATGGTGTTTTGCTTTTTGCTTTTTGAGCATGCAGTTATGCAGTTAGATTATAATTATAAGTATTAAGACCAAAGGGGATTAACATGATTCACCAGATTTGGGTCGAAGACACTGTCTGGTGGCAAGACCAAAAGATGGATGGTGTGTTACGTTTTGAGCATACTACTATGCCGTTCCGAATATATGTATTCTGTAAGACCAAACAGGGTTAACATGTATGAAAAGATGTCCTATAGTATGCATATGGTATAGTATAGCATGCAAGATGCATAGTAATTTAGTAATTACACATAGTTTTTTGCATAATATTGTGATCTGTAACAATCATTAGTGACCCACTGATGTGGTAGTCATGCAACAGTTGCATCCCTTTGTGTACCATAATTATTGTGACGTGCCATTTCAGTATGGCAAATCCCACATGAAAAAGAAATAGAGAAATCGTCACTGCCTTCTATCTGATTTACTCATAAATGATGGATAGTTTCATATCTCTCTCTTCCAACACATGTGTGGACTTCTGGTTACTCCACATAAGTTTCACATTACATACATTCACTTAGGATCTGATACATGGTTTACTGTCATTTAGTTTATGTCAAATTTCAGATAAAACATGTACAGATTTGTACCATTCCTTTAAATCTGTATCATCATATTTTGATGTGAGGGTAGTCCTAAAAATAGCAGAACAGAAGCAAGAACAAGCACAGTCATTTAGGATGCCAGTAAAGCAGTTACCATCTTCTGTGTGTGTGTGTCTGTGTGTGTGTGTGTGCACAGTTATTTAGAATGCCAGTAATGCAGTTACCATCATCTGTGTGTGCGTGTGTGTGTGTGTGTGTGTGTGTGTGTGTGTGTGTGTGTGTGTGTGAGTGTGTGTGTGTGTGCATAGTTATTTAGATGTCAGTAATGCAGTTACCATCATCTGTGAGATCCTCCTCTTGATATAGATCAGGCATGTCTCCAAATGGAGTGTTTGGGTTGAAGATCGCTTGAAGGACTGCCTTATCGTGTGCCGTGGCCATCTTGTGTTGTGTTGCTGTGATGACTTTTGAGAAAGTTTCCAATGCTGCAGTCGGTGCTTTGGTAAATTCTCCTCCAATAGTGTGTGTTTTTCGGCCAATCAGAAAAGGGGGTGTAGGCAGGAGGACTTTGAAATCCTCAGAGAACATCTGTATTTGCTTATGAGAGCAGTGTTTCTGTGGGGTGAGGGTAATTCACTTACAGTACGCTGTGGAAATGTGCTATTGCTGCGAAAATGTCTGAAAAAAAATGTATATATTGTAAAAATGCACTGCATTCAGAGAATATTCAGACCTAATTTACTTTTTTATATTATTGCTTATTGTTGCAATTTATTGTTGCACAGTAGTGTTTAAATGCATTTTCCCCTCTGTATTAAACATGCAGCGATGCTGATGAGAACAGGATTTTGTATGTCTTAAAAGAGAAAAACTGGAAGCATCCAAACAATTTGCCATGTCACTTTTAACACTTTTGTTCACTGTTGTCCTTTGCACTGTATGTTGTTTTTTTACCCATGTGTACATTTCATGTGTACAGATGTTGTATTGTCTTGTCTCTCCTGCTTTTAACAATTTGTGTGTAACACCAATTGTTTTATCTCATTGTGTACTATGTATGTGGTTGAAATGACAAAAAAACTACTTGACTTGACTTGTATCTCAGCCCAGGATCTTCACATATCTTTAAGATGTTTTTACACTATGTGGACATCTGGGGTAAATTGGGTATGACTTGCATACAACCTACAACTGCTCATACAACTGGCTGTAAGGCTATAAGGTCTCATAGCTGAGGAGAAATGAAGCCTTGGGGTCTGCTGAACTGCTTGCTTGAGTTCAAAGACATCATTCTATTGAGGCACAGATTGGGGAAGGCCACAAAGAAAACAACTGCCGCATTGACAGTTCCTAAGAGCACAATGACTTCCATAATCGTTCAATAAAAGAGGTTTGGAACAGAACTCTTCCTAGAGTTCCGCGCAGCCAAATGGAACAATCGGGGGTGAAGGGCCTGGGTTAGAGAGATGACCAAGAACACTCTCGTGGCTGAGTTCCACACGTCCTTGTTCCAGAACCTTCCAGAACACAATTACAATCACTACAGCACTCCACCAGGCTCGGCTGATAGGCTAATTGGACAGATAAAGGTCTCTGATTGGTCACACAGAAATAGCCAGTTGGAGTCAGCACAAAAATATAACCATTCTGTGGTCCGATAAAAGTGAGATTAAAACTGCTTTGGCATCAACTCTACATATTATGTCTGAAGAAAACAAGGCACCTGTCATCCCCTGCCCAAGACCATTCCAGCTGTTAACCGTGGTAGTGGTAGCACTGTGGTGAGGGGTGATTTTCAGCCATGGAGACAGGGCAACTATTTGGGGCTGAGAGAAACCTTAAGAAAAAAAAACTAGGCAAAAGGCTTTTCAATAATGGTCCTAACAACTGCCAAGATTGTGAAGTGGCTAAGGAGCAACTCCTGGAATGTTCTCAGTGCTTTAAAGAAGCGTTAAAGAGGCAACAGTTCTTTAAAGAAACATTTGATGCCGATATGACATAACATAGCCCATTATAATCAGAGACTCTGAGGAACCATTTCCAATGTAAAGTACCTTTCCCATACATGCTAAAAAATAAAGATGCCTAAATGCTTCTTTAACCATCTCTGGATGGTTCCGAGAACAGTGAAGGCTCTTCTATGGCATCGATGTACCAGTACTGACCCCATTATTTCTAAGAGTGTACCATAGTAGGCCAGATGACCTTCAAAGAAGAGGTTAGGTTGTAAGGGTCATCGAGGTGCCCTTGTGGCCAGCCCTCTGTGTTCTGCTAAGACCACTCTTTCATGTTCTTCAGTGTCTCATGTTCAGCTTCATGTTCTCCCTGAGGTCTGTTTCAGGCCCGTCCTGCCCGACTATGCTCATCTCACCTGCCCCCGGCCTGGCCTGGCCTGCCCCACCTGCAGCCACACCTTAGCATGCACCTGAGTGTGCAAGTTTGTCCACACCTGAGTGCGTGTTTGTGGATCCTGAGTGTGTGTCTGTGGATTATGAATATGTGTACGAACCTGCCCATGTGTCTGGTGACTGTGCCCATGTCTGCCCCTTTGTCTAAGATTATGTATTTACAGTTCCCCAAGTCTACCCTGCTGATTGTGCCAGGGACCATTGTCCCAGTCAACGGTCTTGTGTCTGTCGGCTTTACACCTGTTCCTATACACCTGTAACCTTTCCCTGTGTCTGTGTCTATTGCAGTGCTGGTGCCTGTTTATGTCCCCACACCTATCTGTCAATATTTAGGTTTTGATGTTCTTATGTCTGTGTCTAAATTGTGATTCCAATTTTGTATTTATTGTTGGTCTGTGTATTCTTGTAACCCTGCTGATTGTGCCAAGGGCCATTCCCATTACTGTGCTGGTCACTGTGGCAATGTCAGCCTCTGTACCCATCCCTGTGTCCTTCCCAGTCACCGTCCTTGTGCCTGTCCACTTTACGCCTCTTCCTATACACCTGTACACCTGTACACCTGTCCCTCTGTCTGTGTCCATTGCAGGGCTGGTGCCTGTTCTAGTCACTGTGCTCTTTCCCATCACCACACCTGTCTGTCAGTATTTATGTTTTGATGTTCTTATGTCTGTGTCTTAATTGTGATTCCAATTTTGTATTTATTTTTGGTGTGCGTATTCCTCTGCTGAATGCATAACAAGTTGACCCCTGGGTGACATTGAAGATGACCTTGACCTTGACCACCTGTGTCTATTCCTGTCAGCATGTCTGTGACAGCTTCTGTCCCAGGCTATGTTCCTGTTCCCTCTGCTGTATGTCTGTGAAGAGTCTCATTTATCCAGGTCATGTTAGTCAAAGGAGCTAAGATATAAGCAACTGGACTTCCTTTAGTAGCTTGAGGATGTTTCACCTTTCATCCAAAGGGCTTCTTTAGAACTAAGGAAGCATTGTGGATGAAAGGTGAAATGTCTTTAAGCTACTAAAAGAAGTCCAGTTGCTTATAACTTAGCTCCTTTGACTTCCCTCTCCTGTCAGTTCCATGTGCAAATCAGCCTGTACGGCTAAGTCTGTGTCCAAGTTTGTGAGTGTCTAAGTCCAAGTCTATGTTTCTGAGTGTGTCTGTGTCCAGCTGGAGCCTGCTTCTCTCCTGCCACATAATAATTGTTGTGGCTTCAACTTCAGTAGCCTACACCGCTGTACTGAAAGCTTATCCTGATCAGAAATCTACAATTTTCACCCAGCACTAACCTTTAAAATAACAAACCAAGCTAACACTTTATTTTTGTGGTTCTTTTTTCAGCGTATCCACATGTAATCTCATGTAATATTATGTACTTAAGGCTTAACCCTAAGCCTAACCCAGTGGTACAGCGTAATTACATAATGTTATGTGTTACACACTTTGTTACACTGTACCTAATTGATGTAACAGGGACAGTATAATCCAAGTGTAATCCAATCTAAAATGTAAAAAAGGGAAATAACAGCACTCCAACACAAGGGCAAAGCCCACTTGGACCACTCTTGCAAGTCTATAGATATTCATAAAAAATCATAATATTTTCTTACCTGAGTCTTTGTAGCATCATCTCTCGATTTGTCTTTTTGTCACTTTGTGAGTTCCCAGAATTGTGTTTGTTTGGCTCAGATTCACAAATAGAGGGGGGTTGGGTAGCTCAGGACTGTGCTATGGTAGGGGTGGGGGCCCACAGAGGACTATGACATGGTAGGGGTGGGGGCCCAAATTTATTTTCTTTCAAGGGGCCCCAAATTTCTAGCGGGACCCCTGAGCAGCAGCAACTGTGATGTGACCAGTTCAGATCCTCTGTGGTGTTCATTCCAGTAAATCTGAATCAGCTGCCTCTCACCCACATTGATGCCATAGAAAAACCTTTACTCTTTCACGGAACTATGCAAAGATTTAGAGAACCATTTCAGCATCAATGCCATAGAAGAACCTTTACTCTCCATGGAGCCATGCAAAGATTTAGAGAACCATTTAAGCATCTTAATTTTTTACCGTGTATGTAAAAGGTACTGCACATTGGAAATGATTCTTCAGAGCCTTAGATCATAATGGCCTATGTTATGTCATATTTGCGCCAAATTAACTTTAAGGAACTGTTGCCTAGACCCTTCTTTGAAGCACTGAAAAAGGTTCTTTTATGGCATCGCTCTGAAGAGCCAGTATTGGCCCCATTATTTTTTAGAGTGTAGGACATGATGGTGGTAGTTTTAAAAAGCATGAGAGCTTGCTGTTCCTTCCACACCTACTTTGGAAATGTAACGTCTACGTTGCCTTCAGTCAGGCCTTGCCAGGTCCCAGTCAAAGGCATTTGTTCATGCCAACATAAAACTAATCTTGCTAATTTGACATCAGGCTGCAACACAATGCTCTCAGACACTGGACTGAAACTGGCCAATTTACAGGTCCCTTCTGTGAGTCGCTTTGGATAAAAGCATCTGCTAAGTGTAATGTAATGTAAAAGGCACAGTCAGTCACTCTAATTCATTATCCTCTTGCCAAGTCTAGCTAATTGCTAATCACAGTCCTCTTGCTGTCTCTTTAGCATATACAGTATGTCACAAAAGTGTGTACACCCCTAACATTTTTGTACTTTTTTATTATATCTTTCCACGGTAGAAGTCTGAAGATATAAAACTTTTACAATGTAAAGTAGGCAGTGTACAGCTTACACCTACTTTACATTGTATCAAAGTGTTATATCTTCAGACTTCTCCCATGGGAAGATATAATAAAAAAATGTACAAAGATGTGAGGGGTGTACTCACTTTTGTGACATACTGTATCCTAGTGCATACACCTTACACCTCTGGATGAATATGAGGGTCTATCCACACACAAATGGTGAACATGGAGATCCTTTGACATGTTGGCCTGCAGAGTGTAAAGCACTCCTCCATAATTGGGGGGTGCCACCTTTTTACACAGGGGTACTACCTTTTACATTCATTACATTAATATGCCCGCCAACCCTGCTGTTTTTGTGTCTTTGGGGGGTACTGGGGCTTGATTAGGAAGTACTGTACCCCCCAGTACCCTCTGTAATTCGAACTATGGGCTAGGGCCCATGAGACAACAGTCTCTCTGGGGTATGGACACAGAGACTTTAGAAAATGGCTGCCAGAGTGGAGAGGTTTGATGGTGCAGAGCACAGGTCCCTGAGCAGGCATGGGGGAATAGAACTCAGCGAAATACCCCACTTCACTTACAAAAAGCCCCACTTCACTTACAAACTTACAGCCAGAGGTGGAGGTCTTGGCTTTAGAGAAATAAAAACTCTGCCATGTGTTCAAAGCACTTACTAACACAGGTTATTTCTCTAGGTACAGTAGCTGATCATTACTCTCTTAGCCCAATATCCACTACACATAGCACAGGACAATCATGACTGTGCAATATTACATGTCTGTGCAATAACTGTGTAATTAAAGTGTAATATTACTCTGTATATAAAACCTCATTTATTACTTGTGCCTCAGAACTGTGCATCCATCCCAACCTATTTTATTCTTTATCTTGTCTTGCACTGCTATTTATTTTATGTCAATATTCTTCTTACACGTCTGCACTGGAGAAGAAGTTGCTTTCAATATCATAGTACAGTGTACATTGGATGTGTATGGTGGAAATTGGCAACATGTGCAAATGCAATTTATTATATTCTGTTCTATTCAATCAAACTGTCTAATTAATTGTGTGCATATTAGGAACAGCTGGTTCAGAAAATGGTTGGATCAAATATGTGGCGGAGTGTTTACTTTCTGAAGCCGTAATCTCCACTTTACAGCAAATCTCACAAAAACAGACGTCAGTGACACACTGTCATCAGATGCTCCTCAACACTAACCATCTGTTTGGGCTGCAAGCTTTACTTGCCTTACTATTGCTCTGGTAGCAAAATGTAGAACTGCTCTGACAATGCATCTTGGTTACCGGTGATTTTGGCACCAAAACAGCCAGTGTGGGGTGCAAATGGTAGTCCTGGTGTATCCAGTTTTACTGCACTGACACTTCTGACACATATTCATTCAATTAATTATTTACTCACTTAATACATTTTTGATTCACTTATTTACTCAAAATTATTAACATGCCCAGTTGAAGACTACATATAAATACATGTCAAAACCTGCATGTAGCCAGCAATTAAAAAAAGCTTCATATATAGGCCTATTTTTAACAGGAGTGTCTGAAAAGTTATTTTTTCTGTTGTTTTAACTTTTGAAAGGTTCCTCTCTTTTTTATTATTCTGAAGCTGTTCCACAATTTGTCCACACAATTTCTCACAGATTAGTGAGCCTGCATGTGCAGTCTTTACTTCTGAGATACTGGGCCTCTTTAAAATACTTCTTTCTAACGTGTCCATGTCTGACCTGTTGCCAATTAACATAATGAGCCATTAATTACCTGCTTACTCTCACCTTTTGTTAGTCCTTCCCAACTTCTTTTGAGAGGTGTTGTCTCACAAGTGTGTCACGTTTAACATTTCACGGTGGCTATGTTATGCATACAATATGGCAACAACACCAGGGCTTAGGGAGGGATGTAATTTCACCGCTGCCTGCCTAGCCTAATTGCTGCCTGTTTTATTCAGATGGACAGACAGAGGGCGCTAGACTCCACGCCGTGTTAATCTTAGAGTTTGATATTCATACTTTTCAGGTTAATGTAGCCCAATAGGAAAGCATTCCAGATGTGGATGTACTTTACAAGTTTTTATGTGGTTGCCGGTAAAAGGAAAACCGACCTTCGTGTGGGCTTCTATTCTAACAGACCTTGTGTCTTTCAACACATCATCAGACCGTTAGGAGCCCATGAGACTTTGAGAAATGTTGCCCCCTTTTTGACAGACCTTTTTAAAAGGCGATAGGACAGAAACTCGCAAGTGGGCTTAGACTTTACAGGGTGCCCGTGTGTTGGTGGATAAAGGGTGTGACACCTATTGTAACTTGTCAATGATAAAGAGTTGTCCTGCAGCGCGTAGCGTAGCCACTGAGTCCATGCAACATTTTCATGGCGGCAGCGCTTCGCCTACCTCCCACACGCTTAACATGGCAGTCGTGGCTCCTCCTTATCTAACGTCACTCGATTCGGATTTTTCCTCAGTGGTTGTCAGCAACATCATTGCAGTCCAGGTTGTGGTGTTATTGTTGCGAAGCCAATGTCTGTACTATTGCCGAATAAGAGACTGCCATCATAGGCTATTTTATTTCAACGGTTAGACGCGACTCAGCAGACCAGCGTCACGTCGCAGAAGTCTTTTCTGAACTGTTGTTTTTGGCCACTTGATGCCCACATAGTAGCCTACACAATAGGAGATCAACTGAACTTTGAGGAGCTTTCACCTGGACCCGATCAGGAGGATTCATCCCGCACTGGGGAATAGGCTATCGGTTGGTCGCCGACTGAGGTGGAGGATTTTTTAAAAACCGAGCCCTTTTCTGGAAGTTGTTGCTGGAACATCGATCAGGAGGACACCCCCCTCACCATCTCTCTCAACGTTAGGGACCCTTCGTCCTCGACTCCCCTAATTCGAGTGGGGGTAAACCTTCGCTGCGCTGCAGAGGGCAATGGTGGTGGATGCATTATAAGGGATCAGTGCTGGGTGGATGAAATGCATTGTCTCTTTTTGTACTTTTAAGCCAGCAGTAATATTTTAAAAATTTGATTGTGCATCACAACGTTTTTTTTTGCCTCATTGAAAAAAAAAATTGGACGAGGTTACTAATTGACTTCTCACCGCTGCCTGCATCTGGTTTTGATGAGAACTGTTTTGCACTTTTAATATACAGCGTGAACAGGCTACCTGGTGATAGGTTGCTTGCGTAGTTGCATTTAGATAAAAAAGGAACTGGAACAACACATGCAATAGTTATTCTTCATCACGGTCAATGAACAAACGGTGCACAACCTTCAGTTAGCCGAACGCCGTGTGTTGGAATTTGTGGTGAAGTTGCATGCCTAACTGTGCCCATCTATAAGAAGTCGACCCTGTCCTGGGAATTTGCAGAACTACGGATAGTCTTGAGGAAACGAATTGGTGCCATGGCGATGTTCGAAAGTTTATGGATAATAGGCCTACTTCTGACCACGAGTGGTCAAGGTAAGAACCTTAAAACGCATGTTTCATTTGAAATGCCTAGTACTGGAAGCTGAAAGGTCTCTCGCTCTCCCTCTCCCTCTAGCTCTCGCTCTCTCTCTTTGTGTGTGCGTGCGTGCGTGCGCAGGCGCGCGTGTGTACTTCATGTGTTGGGGGAGGGGGTGCAGGGAAGAAAGCAGGACTGATGCCACAGAAGGAATATAAAAGAATGCAGCCAAGTGGCGATGGAGATGTTACAGCGTTGTTCTAATACAGAATATTCTTTATCCAGAACCTTTTAAAGTGAGATATTAGTCTCTAACCTCACTCCTAAAGATAGGCTATGTGATGCCATTTAACTGTGGTTATTAAAAGAAAGAAAAAAACAAGCCAATGTAGGCTTTCAGATGGATTGATGCATTAAATAGCAGAAGTTTAGCTAAAAACCATGATTGTCTTGGATTAAATGCTCTTGAGAAACAGCCAATTGGCTTGGTGAAAGCTAATGAGCTTGGCCAACTACAACAGCAGCACTGGGTCAAGCTGGATAATGATCCCCGTGATAGTCAATGGTCTTGGCCTGAGAAAGTTCATTGTAACTTTCAGTGTTATTTTTGTGTTGTCAGACATATTAATAATATGTTTTAAGTGTGTCAAGTCAGATCCCTATGTGGGCATACAGTATTTATACATCAACGTGCTCCTCAATGCCAACATTTACAGAATTTGTTTTTGCATGTTTAACTGGACTTATTTTTTAAATAGCCCAGTCTCATACTGAAGAAAAGTTCATTATGATCTCCTGAAGCTTCAAACCTGAGATGCATGTACAAAGCTGTAAAAGTAACTATTTAGTGGACTGCAGTTAAAGCACATGCAAAAACCACTCCCAAAACTGCAAGTCATCACCTGCACAGGTTATTTTGTGAACTGCCTAGTACCCATCCTTTCAAATGTCATTATGTAAGGGTCATGTGCTTTATTATGCCATAAACAGCTACAATGCTGAGAACATGTGAAGAGAAGGCAGAATTTCAAATGGACATATCTTTAAAAAAACGGTTTAAGATATCACTTTAACCTTGATGCAGTCCTAAAGCTCATCGTGTCCTCTTTCCGTTGATACCACTATCTCAATTTCTGGTCACTGTGGCATGGCCGAACATGATGTTGTGGCTTTGGGCATCGCAGCAAGCACGGACCTAACCTTCCCAACCAGTTTCAACCCAACCCAACTTTCCCAACCAGCGCTAAATTATACACACAACAGCAGAAACACACTACTGTGACAGCTGCCATGACTGAATAGTCATGTATCGTAAAGATAGCATTGCTAGGGTTAATGGTTAATGAGGTTGTCAGTTGAGTTGAGGTGTGTATATTTTCAAAGAGGTTTGTAGGGATGGGTGCTAGCTAGCCGCCATCAGACACTTTCCATAGTCTGTGGTAATTATGTGTTTATCAGACCCAATGAACCTGCATATGTACCTCAATCAAGTACCCATGTCACAGCGCATCTGCTCCATTAGTTCATGGAAGCCATGCATGCTACAATCAACTTAGAGTAAATACTTTCTCATTTAGAAACAAAATCTAAAACATGAATCAATTGTGTATCAAATGTACATGAATCAATTGTGTTTGGCGTACACCAAAATTCAACAGGTATGTTTCAAGCGTTAGTCAGTCAGATCAAGTCAGATCAGATTCAAATAAATATAGCAGAACTGGTGGGTGTTTTTTTTTTCCATGTCATGAATTGATGTGTCTGAAAAAGGCATCAGGTGTTGTGCTGTCCTCATAAGGTGATAATCCTGCCATTATGTTTATGTCTGTAGGCCGAGTGCCACGGCAACCAAGGGTGACCAGCCGTCCATTAGAGTGGAACATGGCACATCTCTATCCAAGACTTAGACAGGCTTAGACGGAAAAGTGTTATTAGTAATTTGTGTGTGTGTGAGTGTGTGTGTGTTTTTATTCATGGTTATAAGACTCTCATGATGTACTTAAAAAGAGGGCAAGTGATTATCCAGAGATAGGCCCAGTAGGCGAGAGTGTAAAAGCAGATGGGGCTGATTCAGCTTCCCCCCAGAGAGAGTGGGGTGCGTGTGTGTGTGTGTGTGTGTGTGTGGGGTGTGGGGGGGTGGGCATGGGCTCCCTGCTGAGCTGATTGTTGTCATTGCCAAAAGGGGAGAAAGCTCTGGGTGGACAGGTTAAGATTTTAAGGTTTTTAGTTTCCCATCATGATGAATGGACAGGATTACAGATCTCGTTCACCATCCAAGGGGAGTCTGGTCTGGTTTTGGTTACTAGGTTTACCTGTTTGCACCATAAACAATGCTTTTTTAAAATTTACCGTTTCACCATCTGTGGGGCATTAAGCTACGATGTAAGTATATGCAGTTATTCTCTGAAGGTAGGGCTAACGAGTAGAACATGCCAGAGAGGTCTTCTGGAGTCTTCTTCAGGCGTTCCTCTTGTCAAAAAGTTAACTTCCTGTAAGAGTTGCTGTCAGGGAAACACAGTCCCTTTTTTCAACTGTGCATTGAGAGCATCCTGCAGCAATACTTCTCTTCTTGAGTGGAAGTGTTGTTTAAGGTTTTTAGAATTGTCAGCTCCACAGGGGCCTGAGTGCTAGACAGATGTGGAGTTGACAACTCTTCCACTTCAGAGAGTGAACATCCCGCCATGTATTCCTTCTGCCTGTGCACTGGACACAGGGGGATTTCACTAATTAGCCGATCTACCTGGTTGATTAGTTCTGCTAATTGGGATCAGCTGGTTCAGCGAATAGGTGCAAAATATGTGGCAGGGCGCTTTGTCTCTGATGCCAGAACATTCTGTGTGATTGTGTGGGATTATCTGTTTTGTCCTCGTCATTAACTTGTCATGTGACTCATAACTGAAGTAGTAGAGTAGAGTACAATAGAGTACAGTAGAGTACAGTAGAGTAGAGTAGAGTACAGTAGAATAGAGATACTTTATAAATCCCAAAGGAAATTAAGGAAAGACACGGGAGTGGCTTGATCTTCAATATTATGTCTTCACTGCAAAAGCCAACATTTATATTTATGTTTAAAAGTCACAGTGTCTTTATGTTGACCTTATCTGCTGCATATTTTGCTTTGGTTAACGCTAAAGAAAACAAGACAGAGTTGTGCTCCTTGCGGAAGATGGGTTGAAGACCAAGGTGTAGCCTAGTGCATAGACTTCTCAGAAATGATCAGCAGATCCACCCAGGTCAGCTTACACACACACACACACACACACACACACTTAAACACACACACGCAGTTCCTTGTCTGATTTGTGTTGGGTGCGTGGGCTAAATGACTTTACGTGAACTGTTTTTGTTTTTCATAACCTCTTCCTCAATTAACATTCAGAAATACATTTATCACCATGGGCTGTGGGACGGCCCAGCCCTCCTCAGAGTGACTGCTAATTGAGGTTTTCATTGGCCTCCGCTGGGCTGGGCTGGCTCTCCATCCATTTTTAAACAGATTGTGACATTATCCGTCTGAGCCGTCTCCATTATCATCCTCATTTGCCATATTGTTCGCTGCTGGGGAAGGCGAATCGCTGTCATTACTCTGAGGTATAGCGAGATAAGAGCAAGGGGATGCTCCGCAGTTTGGAATTGATCCTGTTGCTTCCTTCCTTTCCCCCTGGGTTTGGTGCCAAAGTAACTGATGTAGTCTAGTATTGATCCCCCCCAGTCTCCTATCATCCCCCCCCCCCATCCTCCGCCAAAGCCTTTTCATTTAGAGAAAGACCTGAGTAAGCCAAATGGCCGGCTAAACCCACCCACCTGAATTACTCACTGTTTACTTACACGTCTCTCCCCCTCTGCCCCACCCGCCCGCCCGCGCCCGTGGGATTACTGGAGGGAAACAAAGACAAGGGGAACAAGAGAGGACAGACACAAAGAAAACTGCAGCCATTGTTTTCATTTTGGCGATTGTTTGGGGGCTTTTTTGTGCGTTTTTTTTTGTTGTTTTGTTGTTTTTTTTAAGACAACTGACTGAAATTTTCTGATTGCCTACCTCTGGGTTTGGTTGTTAAACAACAGCTAATAGGCCCTAAACCAAAGCTGTGTTTTAATCACATCTCACAAGACAGCTCACCCCTCAATAAGTCAATGTCTCAACTTGGCAGAACAGGTGGTTTATTGGTATGCAAATCAATAGTAAACAAGCCAGCAGGTTACTAGTAATTCTAATGTAAATAAGCATTTAATTTGATAATAAACAGTCAGCATTTGACTAAGTACCACAGTATATAGCAGGTGTAGTGGAAACACATTAAAACACATACACACGCATGCACGCACGCACATACACACACACACACACACACACACACACACACACACACCAAATACTGTTTTCTGATTTTTTAGAATAATTTGGCACGGATGACAACCTTTTATGAGGAGGGCTTGCAGCACTTTACAGCAGTGTGAGGAATTAAAAACAAACGACTAGGGCCTGTGCTTTTATTTGGACTACTTCTTTAATTACAACACAATAAATCAGCCCTGAAAGCTGGGAAGAATCATCTACTTGCCTGCTCCTTTAGTGTTTGCAATATGACATCACGTTAGGATATCTATTTTTATTTTTATTTTTAGTTGCAGATGTAAACTAGCCTGAAGACAAGTCTGGTACAATGCATCAAATGACAACATTTATGTTTAAAGTTGTACATGATCCGACCATATTACATAAAACAAATTACAAAAAAATAAAGTACTTTGGGAGAGGTGAGACATGCAGCACACACACACACACACACACACACACACACACACACACACACACACACACAGGGTATAGCTGTGTAAAGACATGCAGCACACACACACACACACACACACACACACACACACACACACACACACACACACAGGGTATAGCTGTGTAAAGACATGCAGCAGTAATATGGGACTTGTTGGAGTGTAGACAGGTTGAGGCAGCTCCATGCAGCTCCATGTAATGACAGATCGGAACAGGTAGGTTTGCAACTCTTTCCTTCTGTTGTTGCATTAGTACCTGCTCTGTCTTCTCTGGTTGAGACAGGGTGCAAATAAGCACTTTTCCTCACAAGGAGCACTGCTAAGAGGGTTATTGTTGCTGGAAACATTGAGACACTTCTATAAACTCGGTCAAGGCCCTGAACTGATTGTGAAATAACTTCCTTTTTATTTCATCAGTTCTCCATTTATTTGTTATGAATGATTGTTAAGTGTCACACCAAAGCCGATGGCTTTGAAATACAGGTTTAATTTCAGTGCGGGTCTTCTGTGTGAACCAGGTGCAGGCTTACTGTATGAGACTCACCTGTACTCACAGGAAATGTTCTCAAAAGCTCAGATGTAGTCATTGTGTGACTTACTCATTATTTGCACCACACTTAAAAAAATCACCTGTTCAAACTTAGCCTGGCTGTTGCACCAAGCTTGCAGACAGCGTTTGGTCTGGCAGACCTCCCATAGACAGGAAGGTCTCAGAGGCAGGGTCAGTTGGGTTCTTTCAAATGCCTCTGTATGTGTACTACTGCACAGAGCTACAACCAATCAGATCACTGATTCCGATGACCTATGCAGAGTGTTCATTTTTCATTGGTGCCCGATGGCAATGGAACAGCCGAGAATAGGCAGGTTGGCCAGACGGACTTGAACGTTGAAATTCAGTGTAGCGTCACAAGGCAGTATGGGCAGGCCCAGGCTAGTTTAAACTGACTCATGAGGCACAACAGAATCTATGTGGACCTTGTTGTAAATCACTAGAGCGAAGTGTTTCATGGTATGTTTAAAAATCTGTGAGAATGTGAAAAGGCTTAGTTTTGTGTATGGGAATGAAACAATGTGCATAGATGCAAGGGTGGATATGCTTGGGAGCTTCGACAGGCAGTGGACGGCAAAGTTTAAGTATGGTAATGAAAAAGATTAATGGTGAACGCAGGAGGCTTGTGTATCCAAGAGGGCGCAGGTAGCCTAAACAGCCTCACCGATCAATAAAGGCTATTTGTTCTGCTTAACTCGACCAAGACTGCCTTTGTCTGGGGACCTGCCTGCAGCACCTTGATGGTTAGCCTCTCAGGTACGGGGGAATTAGCAGTGACTTGTGCACAAGGGTACCCATCTCCATGGCCATGGGTAATGAAGATAGGTTTGTGCTGTTAACGATGCACCATTTATGTCAAAGTCAAGTCAAAGTCAGCTTTATTGTCAAAAAACTATATGTACAGGTTGCACACACAGAATTTTAAATTGCAGCGCTCCCTAGGCTCACAGTGAACATTAAACATCTAATAAACAAGACAATAAGACATGATGACAAAACATAACAATATAAACATAGCAAAAAAGTACAATAGGCTTGTATGTAATACAAATAAGTAAAACACACAAATGTGTAGTGTAATAAAGCCCAAACAGTGCCATTTAAGTTGTTACTGTACTGTACAGGTACTGGAGATTGAGGACAAAGAGTGCATTTGTTTCCACAATCTTGCAGAAATAACAGAGTTTTAGGAAGGAGGAGGGGAAAAAGGGGAAATACTTGTACGTGAGCTGTGAATGATATGTGGCCTGCTGTAAAGTTAGTTGAAATATTGCACATCCGCAAGAGAAGGATTTGCAGGGGACGAGGAGATGAAGGCTGTCCAATTCATTTTAAATGCAGTCCAAAAGCAGCTACGTTACAACCTGATTTACATGTTTGCTTTGTGGGGGTGGTGTGGGGGTGGTGTGTGTGTGTGTGTGTGTGTGTGTGCACGTGTAACTGTGCACTTGCGTCTGTGTGTGTGTGTGCACTTGCATGTGTGTGTGTGCATGTGTGTGTGTGTGCATGTGTGTGTGTGCATGTGTGTGTGTGTGTGTGAGTCACGGGGGGGGAGGGAAGGAGAGGCCATGGTGCTTTGAACAGAGCCATAATCCAGAAGCGTCTGTAGTTCACGGCTACATTGAGTTTCTGGCAGCAGAGCCCCTTCAGCGCTACCTTGGGACCACTGGTTGGAAGACATTTTTGCACAGCTCTAAGTTAATTCGTTTTTTCCAGCTCACTGGTTTGTTTTTTTTTTTTCAGTAGTTGTGTGGGAGGCGCCTAGAACAAAATCCCGAAAGTTGGCTCATATCATGTCAAATAGTCCACCGTAGACTCCTCACCGATTCCCAAAATGGTAGTTTAGGGTACTAATATGTAGACAATAATTTATCAAAATCAGGGAGGAAAAGTGTGTTTCCATAGCACTTGTTAAGGTACAAAACAACCTTACAAAGTCTAAGATGGAGGACGTTTGCGGGAATATTTGGGGTAAATAAAAACCTGACCCAGTGCATTGTGGGTTGCCAAGATGTCCTGATGAAGACAAACTTGTTGAAAGGTGTAGGCATGTAGCCAATATTTCGTAAACGCTTTTTATATTGCTAACAGAACTCCCTCAAAGCTTTGTTGATGAGCACCCTGTATTTTTACTCGCTTCAACAAATTTTTGACCCAGGGAAGCATTTTTTTTCCCCTTCTGTCTTTGACCCAATGCTCTATTAAGCCAACTGCCAAGAATAACACACACTGCTTAACACACTGATTTCTCTGGCTGTAAACACAATGTAGGAATGTCCAGCATGGTGTCATAGCATCAGAACGTCATGCAAAGGTTCAGGAATCATCCTCAAGCCATCCGTGTGCGATTGCTGATTTTACATACGTACATGAATCATGCCCAGTGTATGTTTAGTAATGAGACTGAGAGAGAAGAGGCAAATCACAGTAAGAGAAATAATCTAGATCAGGGAGGCCGATCACGCCGGACGACGTGATGAAGAAGAAGATTGAAAGGGTTAATCCAGCTGTGTGGGATTTTTTTTTTTTTGCCATCAGAGTTATGTCAGTTTTTTTTTTCCTTCTTTTTTTTTAGCAGATTTCTTTCCTTCTTTCTCTGTTCTCGTAATAGACGTCGTGCTGCTAAAATTGTAGCGTTGTGTATTTGCATTGGGCCAGGCTTTGATCTGGGCTCAGCACCCTCCTTCCTCTTGTGTGTGTGTGTGTGTGTGTGTGTGTGTGTGTGTGTGTGTCTTCTGCCTCTTTCCTCTTTCCACTCCGCCACACTACACTGCGCTCATAAGGAGGAAGAGCGTAGCGTGGAGGCCATTTGTTTTTTTGCAGGATGATTAACTGCTGGGAGGCAGGGGTGCACTGGAGCGTGTGTGCATGCATGCATGTGTATGTGTATGTGTGTGTGTGTGTGTGTGTGTGTGTGTGTGTGTGTGTGGGGCTGTGTTGCGCGACGGTCTGCGCAGGCGCATGCAGAGGCGCATTAGTGGCTCTGCAGCACTGCAGAGGTAGGCACACACACACACACACACACACTACACACACACACACAGACATGCGCGGTCCCTTCCCAGCCCCTCTTTCTCTCTGCCTCTCCCCCGATCCTGACCCACTTTTTCCCCCCTCAGCTCAGCCCAGCTCAGCTCAGCTCCACTCTGCCTCTTTAATTGCAGATCAGCGCGCTGGAGCCATCTGCTCGACCGGGGCCAGTCGCCATGGAGACGGCGGGAGGCTTTGCAGCTTTGTGGCAGCGCTGACCAACCAGGGGCTTAGGGTCAAGGGGGCAGAGCTCAGACTGCAGGCAGGCAGAGAGAGAGAGGGGGGCACTGGGGCTGGGGCTAGGGCAGTGGGGCTGGGGCTGGGGCTGGGGCTAGGGCTGGGGATGGGGCTATATGGGGCTGGGACTGGGGTTTGGCTCTGGAGATGGGGCTGGGGCTGGGGCTATATGGGGCTGGAGGTGGGGCTGGGGCTAGGGGGATGTCCTTCTTCACGGGGTCCAACAGGGGCTCCCCTCGTTACCCCCTTCCCCACCCCCCCACATGCCTTGCCTAAGCTGCAGCCCCCGTGGTTGGCCTGACACACACACACACACACACACACACACACACACACACACACAACTTACCCGCCCACACAGAGCACGCTCCCATAACTGCATAGCACAGGAGGAGAGAAAAAAACAAAAAACAAACCTTTGACAGCTTGTATCAGCAGGCCCACCGATTTGCCGCCGTTTAAAGCGATGGTGCCATCCTGTTCCACTGTCATTTGGCAATCGGGTGCACTTATGTGGAAATAACCAAGTGCTAATAGGTGTGGAGGGGATGCCAGGTCTGCCCAGTCGGGCTGGCTATTGGTCAGGCTATTGGGCTGCCCTGTCGGGCTGGCTATTGGTCAGCATGGTGGTGGTAGTGTTGTGGTTGGGGATGTTAAACTGTAATCCTCAGTTTATACCTGAAGGACAGGTGTGGTGTCGCGTCACAAGGTGGGCTCTGGACATCACTGTGCCTTCGTGAGAGACTTTTTGTTGTGGGTGTAATTCAGTGCAGTGCTGATGAAGGACATTTACCAGTGGACATGCTTAGGGGCGTGCTTACCAATGCACCTGTTGTTGTTGTTCTGGTTGAGCATTTGGAGCAATTGGTGAATAGGGGTCGTATTGTCGTATTCCCCCACCCACATTTGGTGTGTTTTATACATTAGTGAGCTTATACAGCACCACCTCTTCACCACATCACCACAGTGGTGATCACTACAACAGATATATTTGAGTATGCCAAGATTAGGTCGTATGTTCCTTATCCCATTTAAATGAAGTATTTAGGTATACTGTTGAAGTATGGCGTTTTATCCCACCCACTGTTTATGTCAGTTGCCTGTCATGTTCCACAACAAAACCATCAGTATGGCCCAGTACCAGAGTATTCCAAGACTAGGTGGTATGTTCTTTATCCTATTTTAATGAAGTATTTTGGTATACTGTTGAAGTATGTAAGTAGGTTTTTCCCCCCACTGTTCGTGTCAGTTGCCTGTCATGTTCCACAACAAAAGTAGCAGTATGGCCCAGTACCTGTCAACACAGGCGCCAGTCACCTCCGACAGCTGGCAGGTACACAGAGATGGCAGGTACACAGAGCCGGTGTGTTTGCCATAATGTGTTACACGATAATTGGACAGATACAAGATAAGAGATGAAACATGGAGGAGGAAGGGGGAAGAGGAAGAGGAAGGGAAGCATTTTTGCTGGGAATATGTGTCTGTGTGCAGGCAGTGTGGGAGGTGACTGTGAAAGCAGTGGCCTGTCATGTGTCTGTGTAAAGGCAGTGGACTGTGGTAGGTGACTGTGAAGGCAGCTCCTGTCATGTGTTTGTGTGAAGGTAGTGGCCTGAAGGAGGTGTCTTTGTGAAGGCAGTGGCCTGTGGGAGGTGTTTGTGTGAAGCAGTGCCTGTCATGTGTGTGTCTGTGTAAAGTAGTGCGTGTCATGTGCCTGTGTGTGTCTGTGTAAAGGCAGAGGACTGTGGGAGGTATCTGTGTGAAGGTAGTGGCCTATAGGAGGTGTTTGTGTGAAGCAGTACCTGTCATGTGTCTATGTGTGTCTGTGTGAAGGCAGTTCCTGTGATGTGTCTGTGTGGAGGTAGTGGCCTGTGGTAGGTGTTTGTGTGAAGTGTTGCCTATCATGTGCCCGTGATGTGTCTGTGTGAAAGCAGTGCCTGTCATGTATCTGTGTGTGTCTGTGTGAAAGCAGTGCCTGCCATGTATCTGTGTGTGTCTGTGTGAATGCAGTGGTCTGATGTGTCTGTGTGAAGGGCAGTGGCCTGTGGGAGGTGACTGCGTTAACATCCTCTCCATCTGGGCACAGCTGCTAAGCAGAGGGGCGGAGGAGTGGCACTGCCCCCCTGGGCGTGTGGGCTGGATGGAGGCCTGGATTAGGCCCAGCCCGGCCCGGCCTGGTCTGTGTGGGATTAATCACACTCTCTGTCAGCTCTCTGTGAGTGAATGGTAGTAAACCAGGAGGGAGGGCTTGGAGAGGAAGGGGGCGTGATGAATGCCACGGCTTTGTGAGATGTGTTAACCCACTTATAACAGGAGGAGCGCCGATGTTTACCACTGACATCGCCCTACTCGCTTAGCTTTGTTTACACAGAGTGACATAAGATTAAACATGAAGGATGTGTGGTTAGCTCTGAAGAAGAACAGAGGTTAGCAAGGAGAGCAGAGCAGCTAGCTAGCAGCCTACTCACCAACAGTGGAGTGGGATAGGCCTCATTAGTCACTGTGTGCAGATAGATTTGTGTGTCTGTGTTTGTCCTCACATGTGTAAAGACAAACTTGTTTTTGTGTAAACACAAACTTGTTTTTGTTTTTTTGTTGTTGTTGAATTGTGGTGCATATATGTCAAAGGCCTGACGCATCATGAAAAACTTAATATGAATAACGAAAACAAGTTTCACACATTCATGACACAAGGTGAGGAGTATTCCCATATGTTAAGATGTATTCCTTGAGTCTATTGAAACACTTAATAATACCAAAGTGCTCTCTCTGAAAAAGCCAAAACGACGTTTAGTTCCCAGTTCCCATCTCCCCTCACAATAGGCCGATTCATTCCTGCAGTACAACACCGAACGTAGTAATCAGAATGATCTAGTAGGCGAATCCATAATATTAGTGGTGTTTTTCGTACAGATAATCACGCTGTAAAAACAGTCTATTCTGAATTAAATGGAGTTTGAGATTGATTTTGTTTTTTGGAGGAGAGAGAGGCACACTGGTGCATTCAGTAGGTGCATCTTCTGAATGTCCTTCCTATTACTTCTCTGATGCCTGAACAGGCACTAAAGTAAGTAACTGCATTAGAAAATGGATCCATAAAAAGGATCTACAGTCCTGTTGTTTTGTTTTCTGTTATTATTTTAACATTGATATTCACACACAGTTTTTAAATTTAAATCCAGATTCAGGGTTGTTTTATTCATTACAACAGCAATGCCGCAGGATTATGTTTTCTGTGCAGACATAAATTGTGTCGATCCTGTTCTCGGCGTAAGCCAGAGAGGAAATTGTATATTTGCAGCCTGAACAACGACAGTGAATTTATCAGTCACGTCTGGGGAGGCCATTTTATTCAAGCTCCTGACGTGAAGTGGGACTCTATGAGTTTTAATCATAGCCATCTCTGCATTTGTGTGTACGCTGGCTGTATATCAAACGGCTATACTGGCATTAAAGTTTTATGCTTCTAGCGCGGAGCTCCTGTGTGCGAACGACCAAGGTTAGAATATCTGCGTTCAAGGAGAATGCAGGCTTTTGTGTTTTTTGGTCACATGAAACAGCAAATGAAAATGTGTTCCATTTACCGGCGTTCCATTTGCCAGTGTTCCATTTGCCAGTGTTCTGAACGTTTCTGCAGCATTCCACCACGTTATATAACGCCTCCCCACTACACTCGCAGATGTAGCCCGTTAGCATGGCTAAGCATCATTCCCTTAAAGTGACACAGTCAAGGGTAATTTCCAAGTGAGTACACCACCCCCCATGCTACTGTTACCATAGTATGTGTATGAAAAAGAGGCTGGGTTTCCCCCGTTACGTAAAGGAGTATATATATATATTTATATATACATGTTCCCGACCACCCCAGGACTGGAGTACTCTGTCAGGCAGGCAGGCAGGCAGGCAGGCAGGGCTGGGGCTGTGAGATGCCTTGTGATGCTGTGTTGTGTTTGTGAGGTGTTCCTGCTCGGCAGGCTGTTGTAGTGCTCGGCCCCCAGAGTGCTGGAGAGGAGGGATGTGGATGTGGATGTGGATGTGGGGATGTGGTCCTCCACTCCGGGAGAGGTCACGTGCTGACCTCATTGTTCGCACGAGTAACTGCACTCCGCAGAGTGCCGCTCGCTTGGCTCGCCTTGAAAACCTCCATCGCGTCCCTCTCTCCCCTGCGTTACAGCATCAGGCTTATCAGAGCCCTCGCTAGCCTAGCTCGCCTCCAAATGACTGATGTCCTTGGCAGCGAGAGGCCTGATTCTTTTGGCTTGCCTTCACTCGAGCAGTATCTGCCAAGCAATCGCTAGCTAGAGAATCAGGAAGTGAAGAGAATCCTCTTTACAAAGGAATCATGGGAGTGGTATTAGATATTTTCTATCTCCGCAGGAAGAAGCTGTCAGAGTGGATTACTACACTCTACCACTGCTTACTGCTTACCTCTGCCTCTGCAACACTCTGTTTGCAGACTCCAGCATTTTTAACTGTAGGGAAATGAGAGTTAGAGGAGAGAAAGAGCACAAGCACATGAACCAGGTGTGGCAAAAACACATTTTCTTATTGAAAAATAATCAAATTTAACAAAGATGTTTGTGAGAAGACGGTGCATATTTTATAAGACACACGGAAATGTTTGTGTCACTGTTAGGTGAAATGGCTGTGTTAGGTCTGCAGGCTTTGTTCCCACACAGTCAGGGCTGTTCAGCATTCTCTGTCAGTATTCTCATGCTTGGGTCCCTCATCAACGCTTCTTCGCCATGCGGGAGCTCATTCCCCTGCATGTGGAGCTCTTATTTACTGTAAATGTTGTTCCTCCATCAACAGAAGTGAAGCTCCCGCCGCCTCCTGCCTCCCCAGCATCGCCTCTGGGACACTGGGTCTAAATTTATTTTCCATATAAAAGACGGTTCTGTGTATGTGTAAAAGTTTATTATGTGTTCCACACTTCAGTGTGGCTGTCTGCACCGAGGGAGCAAAAACGTTCTCTAATTTTGCCTTTTGATGTGATGACATGTGACATGGTGTGTTTACCAAGGTCAGAGTTAGTCTTTTGGCTCCCTCGCCCGCCCCCATCTGACTCCAAACGCTCTGCAGATGTGAGGGAATAACTCGTTCCAAACGGGTTGTTGCTGCGAATGTTATGACATTCTGCTTTAATCACATGGACCATTTGGATACCTGTTAGCCACAAAAAACACACGACAGACAGAGTAACTTACAGGCTGTTGTTTTTTTTCTGAGGTTTGGCTCCACGGAAGATCTGACATCCAACTAGTGATCATAATTATGGCACCAGTAATAGTGGTGACTTTTTGATCGCCCAAATACTGCCATTTGATATATTGTACTTTATGTGCACAGTTTTTCACATTTTGTAAGTGGGCTAACAAGTAGGCCCTTACTCTCTCTTTAGCCTACGCCTGCACCATCATTTAGATCTAGTTTCCCACCTTCCTTATGGTTTTAGTGGCACTCAAACAATAAATAAAAGGATATAAAGCAGCACCTGTAGTATTTTACCGAAAACCTATTCAAGCAGGCACTGCAGTACGTAGCCATGCTAAATCAGCATCTGTTATGCCTTAACAACCCTAGCTACAAATCTGGTTAGCGCTCAATGGCCCGGGCATTAAAATACCTGAACGGGCATTGGCCAGCATGACGCCATTAACCTACTACATTCATTTCATTCTAGAAAAAAATAAATAAATAAAAAAACTCGGAATATAGCCCAGAGGAAGTGTTTTGTCCATTGCAAGTGACTGTGAACGCTCTCACAGGATGCAGTAGCAGATGGTATTGATATTAAGCGAGTTTATGTGTACAGGGCTGTAAAGTTTAGTCATTTCATTGCCTTTAGAGTGAGAACCATTTGCACACCTTCAGTCCGCAGGCGTAAGTGCAAAAGCAGTGATGCCCCAGCTAGCCCCCGTAAATACTAATTCCTCCGCACTGACACACTGTCTCGGTGGGAAAAAGGGAAGACGAGCTACAAAAAAGCGCATTAGTGACCTGGGAACAATCGTAAAGTAGACCTAAGGAAACACATACATAACTTATAAAGTAAAACAAAAAAACAAAAACGTGTATAGATGCTCAGTGGAACACTGTATTGTCTACAGAGATACCTTTCCTAAAAGAACAAGAGTGGTGGTCTCAGTACTGCTAACTAGCTAGCTATTGCAGTTTGATTACCAACACCTCTTGTCAAAAAGGTCCACAGTGCTAACTGCATCACTCTGATGAACCTTAAAAGAACTCACCTGTACTATGCATGCAGACATCAATATTTTATTTTGAAAGATTTACAGGTATGACCATTTGAGCCACTGTCTAAAATCACCACTGTGAGTAGCAGACAACTACACCAATCAAATGCATTATTGCGTATCTCAAAATATGTTGGGATAATACAGAAGTGTTACTGTAAATGGTCCCTAGTGCACAGTACATTATAAAAATAAATGATGTAGTGTGATTTTTAAAATGTTAGATGTTGTATTTGGTGCATAAATTATATTATAAAGTAAATACACTCTAATAATAGATGGATAAACTGTTCTCAGAGGTGGAGAAACTCTATCGCTGACATTTCAGTTGAGTTCACTGGTGATTACCGTCCACTATAGCCCTGGGTGTAATTGTTCCAAAGCAGGGATGCTTTTGTGCATGCTTATTTTTAATGGCTGTGAATAGCCACCTAACCCTGGGTGCCATTTTGCGTGACATTCTAGGTGGTGTAATGGCATTAGGCCGATCACCTCTAGGGGTGAGTGTCATTCTCTATTGTCCCCAACTGTGACTTGGATATGCCATAAAAGCCCCTATGTGATGAATATAAACCTGTGTGCTGTGTGTATGTCACAAGTGTGGGCTGCAGGCCAAAAAATAATGATTCTTTTTTTGCCTGCCTATGACCTTGGCTGTACGAATGGATTGAATTTGAAACAAAAAAAAAATTACATCAATATTGTGTAATCTCATTGTATGTCATTTCATTTCATATAGGATTCCATGTAGAGATTTAGTTGGAGGGAGGAAAACACAATCCACTTAAGCTTGCCTATTGTATTTCATAGCTAAGGCTGTCATCGTGCTCCTATATATTTCTCTTCCTGGGTGTGGTGGATAGACTGTTGTGCAGGAGCTTAGCCTAGCCCTGGAGAAGTATGCGCAGCGACAGAGCTAGCTCTGGAGAGATGCTGACTTAGACTGACACTGTAGCCCCAGAGTGTTAGCGGTGGTTTCTCTGCCTTTGGAGAGATAAGAGGATGCCACAGAGTACCATAGATGGGGGGAAATTGTGATGCTATATCAGCATAACTGGTCTTGTTTGACATATTTGTTTTGATCGTATGTGCAGATACAGTTTCTGTAACATTGTAGTGGTTAAAAATGCTCTTTGCCCTGTTGTTGTAATAGAAATGCCAGAAAACAGTGGGATTTTATCTGTTGAGAACGGGTTTAATGTATGACTTTAAGTGTAAGGGGCTGTTGTTACCAGCAACTAAAGGACCTTAAAAAAGTTAGGACCTTCCCCCTCAAGAGAAGGACATAGACATCATAAAACTGTTTTATGCTGTTTGGTCAGTGCAAAAATATCTTTTGCTTTGTTGGGTGATGCTGTTTTGCTCATGTTCTCAGAATTGCTCTTTCCACAATAAACTCATTTATTCAGATGTGGAATTGTACTTTCAAATATAAGAATATATTATTAGGCATCCCCAACTAGGGATCAAAGCAGCTGCTGCAGCTGCTGAATGCATCTATAGTTTGGAGTGTTTTTGTGTTATTTGGTGTTTTTGTTATTTGGTAGCCCGCTGTCCTTACTGGACTATACAGGCTCTTGGTTTGTCCTTAAAAGTCATATTGTGCCACCACACCCAGGCATTATTAGGCTACTGTCAGAGCTCTCTTCTCTCTTCTAAGAGCCGTTTTGGGTTTTATTATCCACTTGATGTGAACTCTCTCACTAACGAATTTGGTACGTTCGTAGTGGCCTATAGAAGTGTGACAATGAGCACTAGAAAGTGCAAAACTGTATCTGAAAGGAGACACATTTTTTGTAGTCTGTAATTCTATACTTTTGTAGTTTGTAAATCCATTACAAGAATGTAGACATTCACGTACCCACCACTATTTAATCAGCATTATTACCATGTCACCCAGAGAAACTTGTATTATTTTCCCTCTGATGTGTCACCGAGCATCATGTGGTTAAGGTGTTTGAGTGTCTGCGTTTACCTGTGACTTACTCAAATGTCACTCCTCCACAGACGGCTGTACAGCCTGCAGGGACGAAACTTTTAATAACAGCAGAGTTATTAAGGCTCCTCTCACCACTGCCGCTGCTGACCTGAATGATCACACTTGCCTCTCACTGCTTTCATCATCTGCCATTCTCGCTCTCTTTCTCTCTTTCTCTTTCTTTTTCTCTCTTATAACTGCCTCTTACTGCTTTCATCATCTGCCATTCTCTCTCTCCTTCGCTCGCTCTCTCTCTTTTTTCTCTCTCTCTCTCTCTCCAACACAAATATATGCACATACATGTGCAGACGCATTTAAGCACACATACAAGCACTCATCCATGAGCACATCCAGAGTTCATTACTGATTCTGTGTGTGTGTTTATATATGTGTGTGTGTGTATGTGAGAGACACAGAGAAAGAGGGGAGGAAGAGAAGGAGGAAAAGACGGGTGGGTGGGGGAGGGGAGGCAAATAGAGGGGTGACAGAAAGGAAAAGAAGTATAATGTGTGTTTGTGTGTGTGTGTTTATATGTGAGTGTGTGTGTGTGAGGAAGACAACAAGGAAGAGATGGATGGATGGGGGAGGGGAGGCGAATAGAGGGGTGACAGAAAGGGAAAAACAAGTGTAGTGTGTATGTGACAGAAGGTAGCCAGCGGTGTGAAAGGAAGGAAGGTGATGTGGTGGGCCAGCAGTAATGGAGCAGGTCGGTGCATGAGCGGAGTCTGTGCATGAGTGGAGTCTGGGTCCAGGTAAACAAGTCAGCATGGGGCCACTCCTTCAGGAGCATATTTAACCCCCCACTCCCCCTCCCCAACCCCCCCTTAGGACCCTGAGCATATTACCCTCACCCCAACCCACCCCCAACCCCACCCCCTTAGGAGCCTGTGCAGCCAAGGGTGTATCCTGGCCATTTAAGTCAGCGTGTTTGCTGGCAGGGAGTGGCGGATAGGTGGAAATAAGTGGCTTAGTGGCCGTCCCCATCCCCACTCCCCATCTACCACCTGCTCCCTACCCTACCTCACTACCTCCACGGCCTCAACAACAAACAAGCTCAGCAGGGCAAAGGTAACACAGGCCGAGCACTCTACTGCCCCCCCCCCTGCACCCCCCACACCCGCCCCTTTGTGTCATCGGATGCTGGGTTAAGTGGCAAGTCGCTCGTGCGGTGTTTATAATGAAGAGAGGGGACGCGGCAGTCTGGCTGCTGATTGGACATTAAGCAGGCTGGGAATACAGGCCCATGTAATTAGGGTAAGGACTCTAGACAGCCATAGCCATGGTCAGATAAAAGGCTGAGAAAAAGGGAAGTGTTAGTTAGACAATTCAGAGCTAGCAGAGGGATGTGTGTGTGGGTGGGTGGGGGGGCTGGGGTGGACAACAAAGGGTGTTTGCTTGGGTGCACTTGATTTGGTGGGAAGAGCTTTGGCAGGCATGGGGGGGGTTGGGGGGTGGACAGGGGGGGGGGGGGGGGCTCCCTCTGTTTGGAGGGTGACAAATATTATTGAGGAACTGTAAATGTATGTGAGCCTGGAAGACTCTGGAGAAGAACAATACTGAATGGACAGGACAGTACATAGGGACACATCACATACACTGTAATTAGCACAAGGAGTACAAAAACACGGTCATGCTCTCATTGTCTTTGGGCAGTACATGATTTTGATGGCAAGATTAGAGGGGATTAGAGTTAGAGGTCTGGCAAGACTCGATGTGTTTCCTATCTTCCCAGGAACACAGTCCTCTCTGACTTTGGAAAAAGTTCTCAAGTTTGAACTCTGTGCAGAAATGTTCCCTGAATATGTGTGTGTGTGTGTGTGTGTGTGTGTAAGAGAAAAGATTAGGAACATGCCCTTGATTTTCGCACCAAAAGCCAGTGTCCTTGTTGGTTTGCCGTCATCAACAACTCTATAATTTCTTTTGAAGATGCAGCAGCACACACACAAATAGCTCATGTAGGAAAATAAAGAATCATTGTTTTGTAGAACAATGCACAAACATAAAACAGTCCGTCTGTGAACACTAAAGCAGCGCAATACCAGCATCACATCCTCATGGTCATCCCCAATGTCAGTACTCTGCTTCCGGATTTTCTTAAAATTAATGTATTTATTGACTATTTATTGTCTTGTCTTTAACTACTTGCAACTCTGTACCTGTAACGCTCACTCTGTAAGGTGGGTGTAAGGTGCAACTGTAGACCATACCCAGGAGCTACGCCAGAATCGTCAGAAGCTTCCACCATTGTTGTCCGTCATGTGAGACGGCGCTACCACACCCCAGATGGCCATTAAAATCGCCTACCTTCGCTGGCACTTCTTTAGAATTTGACACCGCACACACACGTTTCCCGAGATAACCATGCAATACTGTATTTCGTCCTACCATTCCATTGCAGTCACTAGAAAGGTAATTATACTCACCTATTACCTCATAGCACTCAGTACTTTGCCCTTTTTTTATGGCCGATTTCGAAGGATTAGATGCAATTATCCACATACCGAGATACATTCATCTAGTCTCACCCAGATGGAAAGTATTACCTCTTGTCTTGACTTTGTCTTGCAAAAACAAATGCAATCTTATATTGGGAAAAACTAAAGGTAATTTTAGGAGAAACAATTTAGAATTCAGTAAAATCTTGGCTTTGTCTTGCCCTATACTTCTTTTACTTGACATCTTAAAACAAGTCCTACACTTTCCCTTTTCCTCCTTAGGGTTTTTAGATCAGAGAAACAGATCAGAAGTCAATAACATCTCATTTATTTATTTTTTACAGACAAATACCAGACTGTTGTAGTAAACAATGTTTTCATCTGTGCAGGTCTTAGCCTCTTCTCTGACACATACCTCCAACAGCGCCTGAGGAGGCTCAAGTGTACACTACACGCTACGGGGAAGGACAAGGACAAGTACTGTCTTGCCGCTCTCACCTGTGAAACTCTTTGGTCTCTGTTAAAGGCTTCAAAACATTCATAAAGATGGCAAGATGGCGTTTCTTAATTTGACAAAAGAAAAAAACAAAAACTGTTGTGGGAGCGATATTCCTTAACCATTTCACCAGGTTATTTCCCCACCCTGTGATTAACTAACACAAGTCTTCATTTTAAATGTGGATTGAAGACTGTTGTAAACGTGGATTGAAGACTGTTTTAAATGTGGATTGAAGACTGTTGTCATTTCTAATACGTGCAGTGTCTCTGATGTGTGACTTGCCTCTCGGCGTGAGCACACTAACAGGACAATTGTGCCTCAGAGCCATGTCCCTCAGTAAAACAGATCCATGTGCTGGAAAGATGGAACAGATTACAGGCACAGGCGAGGGCTCTTCAAGCAGAACCGTCAGTCACTTGACGGACGTGCTCTAGCTTGCCCTGCTGTGATCTAAGGGGGCCAGAATGACATGGGGGGGGGGGGTGCGGTGGGGTGGGGGGGACTGGGGCTGGGGGGTGAATACCTACCTCATGTGTCACTGACACCTCACCACCCCCCCACCGCCCCTTCTACCACCAAGGCACTTCCTTCCAAACAACCAAAACAGGATAGGCGGTCAAGTGCTCATCGAACCATTGCTTTGAAATGGCCACGATGGCCACAAGTACAAACCCGGCTAAATACCAGGAAGAGGTGTCTGTGGTGGGGCTGTTGGTGGTGTTAGTGGTGGTGGTGGTGCGGTGGTTTCCAGTCGGTCTGTAAGTAAAGTAAAGACTCTGAAGAGCAGATATGCTCCTCCACCGTGGCAGATCCTTTAGTGTCTGTTTCTCCACACAGTTGAGCGTGACAACCTTTCTTATCTCGACTATGAAATGATTCTCCGCTTGTGTGCTGCAAGCCAGATGCACTGAGCTGAAACTCAAATTGATGCTCAGTCAGAGTCAGAGTTCTCTCCCCTTCGCATGCATGCGTGCGGCGCCAGGCTTTTGTGCCCCATTGCCTGCAGATGATTGGCAGCTGGAATGCCTGCATGTAGATATGTACACTGATAGGCAGTGCTGATTTTTCTTTTCTTTTTTTTACTGATTTTATAGAAATGGACTCCAAAACATTGCAAAATAAAAACACTTCTAATTCGATTTTGATGAACTGCAGTAGAGAGGTTTTGAACTGCAGTAGAGAGGTTTTTAAAATTCGCCTTCCAGTTCGATTGTGATATCTGATGCAGCAATGGCAGTAGAGAGGTTTATTGAGGATTTATGAGGTTTTAAATACGAAATGAGTTCTGTCCCTTCTGCCCACTGTCCATGTCCCATGAAGGAGCCCTTTTGCCTGTTAGCAGTACAACAGACTGTAGCTGGCATAACTAGTTTTTGACCCGCTGGAGGGAAACAGTTTTTTTTTTTCCCAACGGGCGATGTTTACGTATTAGTTTGAACTAACAGACAAAATGAGTGACATTTGCAAAGAGCCCCTTGTATTGATGT
>CM059279.1:24125450-24137950 GCA_030347295.1 Setipinna tenuifilis | reverse complement strand
CCATCTGAGCTATGGCAAATAAAGAGAGGCGTTATTTGACATTCTTGTTGCCTCAGCTACAACAACGGCCGGCAGAGTCCGAGTGTAATAAGACTTGGAAAAGAAATGCCACACGTTTACTTTGCATTGATTAACTGATGTAAACAGTATGTACATACAGTGAATGAATGTACACTTTATGAACAAATACGAGGTCAAGTTTCATCTCAGTTTAAGCTTACAAAGAACGAAAAATAATACTCAGCAGTGCTGTGACTGACTACTGTTCTGGAGACAATACCCTCCAACGGCAATATGATCTGTTACCTGAAAGGACGATGGTAAGAGAAGGGAACAGAACAGGCTTCGAGCCAAATAAAAACAAGCGGACCTTCATCCTCCTTTTCATTTCCAAGGTCGTAAGGATGCTGACGCATCCCAGGGAAGAGAGATGGAAATTAAAACACATTCCCGAAATATCTAAATGATTGGAATCCGGTGAAGATAATGGACGCGTCGCGGGCCCTCAGACTCTAGTGTTTCACGGTCTCATCTTTCACCAAGGTTACAGATAACGTTTCCCTTCCTATGACTTTCTCGTTTTTTTTTTTTGCCCATAAGAGGTTATACTTAAAGAATACTTAGATACTGAGATAATGATGATGCTAGCGATTGTCGTGAACAAATCGCAGAAACAAGTCTAGCGTCGGAGAGAACAGAACTAACACTTGCGAGAAAGACAAGAGGTCCAATGTCACGTGTCTTAAAAAAAAGAACTTGTCAGTGAGCTGTGTTTCTGACACATTCTGTCCTGTCCGTCTCAAATTTCACTTCGGCAAAGTATTTATTGTAATAATGGACTTAAGTGTGTCCCACTGGGAGTTTGTCGATTAAGGTGGTTGTCAGAGAAGGTGTAGGGTTATGGTTGACAAATGTATCACTTCATAATTGCATATTTGTCTTCCGCATTGTATTTGTGTCATGGTTTCCAGCTGGTGTGAATGGAAGGCAATTGATGACACATACATATCCATATACATATTCCTATAATTGTCATACACATATTCCTATAATTGTCATTCATATTTCTATAATTGTCATATACATACTCCTATAATTGTATCACCTATGTGTAATCCCACATCTAATCTTAGTGGTCTTAGTGTTCTGTTAGTGCTAAATTAAGCTGCATTAACTATAAAGCACCAGGGGAAACACTGGACTTTTCCCAGACGGAAATAACCCTATTAAAAAATCCTGAAAAAAAAGACATAATGTAGATGGTCAGAAGAAGAGTGGAGAGAAGAGTGGAGTCCCTCTTGTGTACTTTCCCTCGAGAACTGTGACAGCTACCGCCACACACACACACTCACCTGTCCTCATAGGTGTGTAACGAAGCCACCTGTGCTACATCAGTGCTAATACACTCGGCTTGACCCCCAGCAGGGCGCCAGCTGCCCCTCTTACTGACCTTTAAGCCCTTAATCAGCTCGGCTAGTGAGCCTGTCAATCCTGTCAAACTAGGAACGAGAAACGTCCTGACGCTCAGGAAGAGAGAGGGAGACCGAGATAGACGGGGGAACCCACAGCTACCAAATATCCGCATTTAAAAACGGCCCTAACTATCTTTGTTGTAGGTTTGGTTTCCATATTTAGCGCCCTTCAGAGAAGTCAGATGACTGTCTTAAGCTGTTTAGCCATGTGACGGATGAGTTCTTTGCTCAGGCTTTAAATGATGCCTACTGCTCACAGTGTGTGTTCTTAAATGACTGATGTAGTTTAGTGCAGTTATCCTCCATACTGATATTAATATTTGAACAGATGGGAATTCCATTTTTATATGAGATGGCATGATTATAAGTGGGTGGGAACTAATTGATCCAATCAACTGTCGTCATATTACTATGACAGAGTAGAGTATGGTATAGTATAATATATTAAAATGAAATATTTACTATTGCTTTTTTTCGCATTCGTGAAAAGAGAACTAAAATGGGGTTTTGATTACTACAATAGTGTGATTCATGTTTAATGGCCTCCATTAAAAAGAGAAAAAAATAAACGCAGTATAGTGCTGTGCTTCGTTTGTTTGTTCGGTTCGGTTCATAAGTTGCCTATGACAGTGGGCTCAGTCGGGGTAGAATTCCACCTCAGAATTGCTTTCTGTGTCAGCTAACTTTGTTGGACTTCGGAGGGCTCTCAAATCCAGCGTAGCTCCAGTCTGCCCAACATTTTCCAGGCTTGGTCTCCAACACCCCCCGCCCCCCCGCCTCTCCCCCGCCCCACCCCCCCTCTCTTTGTGGCTCTGTGGTTCTCAGTCCTAGCCCCTGAGCCAGATGCTGTTCTGCTAATTGAGAGTAGAGCTGCATACCAGTCCAGTCCCCTCATCCAATGCTAAGCCATCTGAACAGGCAGAGCTCAGAATCACGAACAAAAACCAAAGAAAAAGAAAATGAAAAAAAAAGTAACATTGCATCAGTGTAATTATTTATAGTTTGACATTTGACCTTTGAAGTGGTCATGCTATGAGCAGATACAGTTTCTGTAACCTTGTAGCGAATCTGATTTTAATTGTAGCGATTCTGTTAGCATTTTATCAGCTTCCACTTTTGCCATTTTGTGCACAGATGCGACGACGAGTTAGGAAAATGTGTGTGTGTGTGTGTGTGTGTGTGTGTGTGTGTGTGTGTGAGTGAGTGTGTGTGTGTGTGTGTGTGTGTGAGTGAGTGTGAATGTACTCAGAGTGCTCCGAGGGAGATACATTGCTGTGTGTGTGTGTTTGTATGTGTTTGTGTGTGTATGTGTGTGTGTGTGTGTGTGTGTGTGTGAGGTAGACTACTGAGGTTGTGAGTGTGAATGTGCTCAGAGAGTGCTCTGGGGGAGATGCGTTGCTGCGCCCCAGCTGGGGAGTGTGTGTGTGTGTGTGTGTGTGTGTGTGTGTGTGTGGAGTGCGCGTAGCCAAGGGTGAGTGTGCAGCAGGCGTGTGTGGTGGGGAGCATTCCGAGGATTATTAGTGGAGCGCCGCGTTTCGCCCATATCCCGTTCTTAAGGCAACATCCCAGCCCCTTTATAGTTTTCCCTGGAAATATAGAACCGCGCTCTCCCGTTTACTTTTGTGGAGTTCAAAAGACCTGAGAGCATGTCAGCGTTGGTGATTTAAAGATAATGGAAAAGCACTTTTAGTTAGCTTTCTGTAATTGCCCATCAACTAGACACTTCATAACCATTTAACTTCTGCAGTGAGTTTTTTTTTACCACACAACTTTTGATGTTGTACCTTTATGTAGACTTTAATACTGCTTTATTTGAAAGGAACGAGTGGCGAATCATAGTTGAGCTGTATTTACAATGCAGATGCTTAATGCTGAGTTCATATTTACTCATTCAACACAGTGGTGAGGTCTCCAGCCTGCAGCCAGCCGTTCAGCTCTGCCAGGCCTCTCTTGCTTACCTGTGGTTTAGGACACACCTGCACTGCTTCCCAGGCTTCCGTGTTCCATCTGCCACCATCTACAGTGCAGTGCAGTGCAGCGCCGAGCGGCAGAATTAAAGGTCGTCATTTTCTCCTCACTAAACCAGGTGGTGTCGAGTCGAGTTGAGTCGAGTCGAGTGTGTGGGTAGCTAAAACTGATGTTTCAGTTTTTGTCCGTGTCACGGTAATAGGCCTAATGAAGGCTGCAGATCAGAGGGAGTCACAGATGCTGTGCTGATGCTGTAGTATGCCTACCACATTAAACCCCTAATCTCTTGTCTCCGTGTCTGGGGTACAGGTAGCAATGGCCCTTGAAAAAGAAGAACCATTTTCATTTTTTTCCTTAAGATTATTTAAATATGTAGAAGCACTCAACAGGACTTTTTGCCCATGTCATCTTCTGAGACTAGGGGGCTTCAGCTGGGTAGAGTCTAGAGGCTTTTCCAGACAGCTTCTCCAATAAAATATTGATTATCCTTCTCCTTGTTTCGATTCAGGGCTGTTCCCATGTAGAATGCCATCTGTATCATGCCTATCTATGTTATGTCCAGGCTTTGTGTGATAATCAGAGTTTGGAAAATCATTGGACACTTGCTGTAAGAATGTTGACTTACTAATTGCTGATATCCACCCATGTCCAAAGACCTGAATACATCTAATTAGTATATTCAGAAAGCGAGTAAGATGTGTGTTTTTACATAAAAGGTGTTTGTAGGTGACATCATATAGGACTGGTTTGTTTTAGCATCACTGCATTTTAATTTACCTTTAACACTGTTTCATGTGCATAATTATTCTTAATATGCGCTAAATCGAGTAAACTACAGGTTTAATATCTAATGCTTCCTAACCTAATGTAGAATAGTGAAAGGCGTAGCGTGTTTTACAGGATTTGAGATTGATTTCATGGTGCGTAGAGTGAAACAGTAGGTCCATGGTGCGCGCCCAACAGCCCTACGCCATGCCACGCCTCACAGACACACACACACACACACACACACACACACACACACACACACACACACACACACACACACGCCTCACAGACTGCAGCCATATATCACCCCACCCATATATCACAATCACACCGCTGACTATATGAAAATAAATGTGTCTAGCTTCTAGTGGGGGGCTTCCTTGCCAACGCACTGTATACAACCAGGCCCTGGATTTTCGTTTTTTTTTTTTATTATGTGGATCTGTTCAGGCACTGGCTAGGCTAGGCAGTTGTAGAGAAAATAAAATAATTTTATGTAGTGGCAAGAGCTAACTTAATGCAGATCTGATCTTTTAATGGTTTTGTAAATATGCTGCAACGTTTGAAGGTGAAAACGTACAGGAAATTAACGGAGCACTCGGTCAGCATACACTAGTTATTTGATACTCTGTTTCGGATATTCAAGCAAGCCATTACTTTCTTTCTTTCTTTCTTTTTGCCTGTTCACAGAGCGTGGCCTGTTAAAAGTGTTGCTGGATGTCATTACATATTTAGACAGTGTCTGCGGTGCCCTGCTGTTTTAGCTTAATATCCTGAGTGCTATAATCTGCCCGCCAGAGCCTGAGCCGTGACCCAACACCTGTCACGTGGACCCACCTGCCCAGGCCAGGGTCTCTCCACACAGGTCTCTCCACACAGGGTCTCTCCACACTGGGTCTCTCCACACAGGGTCTCTCCACACTGGGTCTCTCCACACAGGGTCTCTCCACAGGCGGACACAAAGAGAGGGAGAGAGAGAGAGTGATTCTTTTGTCGATTATTTTCTAACTTTCATTAAAAAGGCACATAGTGATCCAAAGAGTTTGCGCTTGACTTTGAATGCATCTACAAGAAAAAAAGGATATTTGAGATGTGTTTCCTAAGACCCCCAGAGTTCGTAGTCAGTGTTCATCAAACATCATTACTTCATGTTAGTTTAAAGGAATTTAAGTAGAATGTGCAAACTAGCCTGTCTTTATGAAAATCCATCCTTCAAAATCCAGATGTCAGATGTGAGTCACAAATATAAAGCATGGAAAAAGATCTCAAATATATATTTTTCACCCTGTGCTGGACAGGTTAAATGTTTAACTGGCACATCAAATATTGAAACCAACATTGATATTTCTCAGTTTGATCTCTAAAAGTGTAGATTCATTTTTGAGTTATTCAAATATTTTCTATCAGTGCCATTGCTGATTAAAACTGAACACCATAGGCTTTGTGTACTTAAACACACACACACACACACACACACAACCACCGAGTGCCACAAACAGCCAGAGCTTGGATGAATAAGATCATTAAAAATTAAGACCCCCCAGTCCATCAGTGACCCTCCCCCTCGCTTTGCTCCTCTCATGCATATATGCACATCTTTCTTTTATGAGGTTTCAGAAGTCTCATGCAAAAACGCCCTCACACACACACACACACATACCGCCCCCTGTCACTTAAAGCAGCGACAGTTTAACATGACGAGACATGCAGGTGCCAGTCACATCTCTCTCTCTGACACACACACACACAAACACACACACACACACACACTTACGTCTCTCTCTCTGACACACACGCACACACACACACACACACACGCACACATGTCTCTCTCTCTGACACACACACACACACACGCACACACACACACAAACACATACTCACACTCACACACACACACACACTCACACACACAGGCTGCAGGTGCCAGTCAAGTCTCTCTCTCTGACACACACTGACACACACACACACACACACACACACACACACACACACACACACACTGCAGGTGCTGGTCACGTCTGTGGGTGACTCTGTCCTTCGTGGACTCGTTATCTAGTTTCAGGGTTGATGTCATCGTCATGCAGTTGGCAGTGACTTCCCAGTGTTTTTTTTGTCTGTTTTTTTTTTTTTCCCCTGAAGCATAACCGAAACTATGGTGTCCATGTTTACAGAGTAGCTGCCAGGGAGTGGGAGTGGGAGTGGGGAAACCAGCTTTCTGCAGGGCTTTCTGTTTACATTTACTCTCTGTATCGCCGATATACACTTAGGGTTGTTTTTAACCCCCACCTACCCATCCATCCACCCCAGCCCTTAACCTTTCTTTCCGACACATTTTTCTGTACTCTCTGGGTTACACACTAAGCTGTGAAGACACAAATAATGGCCATAAACACACACACACACACAGTGCCAGCTCAAGCAGAAAAGAGAGGGGGGGGGCGGGGTGGTGGTGGTGGAAGAGTGCTTTCTGATTGGTAGTGCTTGTGTTTGTGTGTGTGGGGGGGGTGCTTTCTGATTGGTAGGGCCTGTGTTTGTGGGGGGTGGGGGGTGGGGGTGCTTTCTGATTGGTAGTGCCTGTGTTTGTGGCCCCCACACCTCCGCCATTGTATGGTCTGCATGAATTTAGCTTACTTGGCTTTCACCTCAGGTGATGGATGGATGGATGGTGGGATATTGCACTGGACTCCTGCCCCCCCCCTTCCCCTGGTTTCAGTCAGGAGCAACACATATGCCTAATGGGGGATAGGGATGTGAGGCATCATTGGATTATCAGCTGCAGAGTGTCTTATTGTCAACCGAACCGGAGGACATTCCTTCTTTAAATAACAGAACATTGACAACAGGCCTTGAAAGGTTTTCTGAGAGCAAATCGGCCTTCACCATACAAAAACAAACACGTGCCAATAAGTGTCAGTAATGAAACAAAGGAGAATAAGAACAGAAACAAAAAGACAATGCAGTATTGTTGAAAAATAAAAGAAAATGTTAACAAAAAAAAATTATTAAATAAATTAAAAGTTATTAAATTAGTTATTAAATGTTGTGAGTCAGGGAGTTGTGTTAGTGGACTCTAACCTGGAAAAGGGAGAAGTTAGAAGTCCAAAGATGTGGGCTACACACCATCTGTTCCTGAGAATTTCCACTGAGTGCAAATATTTACTCAAGGGAGGCAGTAACGCCTGAACGGGACCTCTATATATGTTTACATATAAAGATGTTTTTCTATGAGACCGTCCATTTTAATGTACAATTTGGACATGCATAATCACCACTTCTCGCTCATCAATTTTTCTGTGTATATTTAGCCAGCTCATATCATTACCATTTTAGGAGCACTTTCGGATTGATGCAGTCATTGGGTTATATTAGCCAGAGCCAGATTGTTTGTCTGGATATCCTACCAAACATATCTGGTGAACCGTAGCCATTACGAAATGCCTCAGAAACAGCTGTACTTATTGGGATAAACGCTCCCGGGTTCAATCCAGTTGAACTAAATGTTCCGAGTGTAAAAGCACACTTATCAATGGGCCAATTATGGGCTCCGTTTTCAGTCTGCTCGTCAATTTCTGCATAACCGTCTGGCTTGGAGGACAATCCGTCTTTCCGTTACATTCGATACGCCGTTCTTGTCTTTCAGTCCCGCTGTGAGAACTTCCCAAAATGGAAACAGCTTCCTGTATCTCCCCTGCGGATGTGGCGTGTCGTTAGTGCCATTACAGTAAGCACTTTCACCAGGACAACGTCAGTCGGTCGCTCTGCGACTGTCGACTGTCGTTTCAACTGTGAACAACGTACAGAATATTTACTGTGTAATGTGGCCAATGTCAGTCGGTCGGTGACTGTCGACTCGACTGTCATTTCAACTGTGAACAACGTACAGAATATTTACTCTGTAATGTGGCCAAGTGAGTCTCGGTTCTGTAAATAAACCAAACAGGCATTGTTAGTGTGCTCCCAGATGGCCAGACGAGCCCTGGCGCTGTCATCAGGACCAGAGAAGGGTTTCCCGAGGCAGCGGAGGGAACGGGACCAAGAGGAGCTTGTCTGTCTGTGTGTGTGTGTGTGTGTGTGTCCTGAATGGGAAAATGGTACGACACACAGACCTGCGTTTTTCTGTGCTTGACAAAAGAAGCCGAGGACATCACCGTGGGAACCGGGATGTTCCAAAGCCCTGATCCCGTAAGGTGCTGGTTCTGGGGGCCCTGGTGTCAGTCTGCCTAAAGCACCCGCTTCATCATCCCAATGGGATCTGAGACAGTAGGAAACTTCCACGAATTCAATTCTCAGAAACAGTCAAGTCTGTTAAGCCTTCAAAGCCCTGTTCTAATTGTGTTCATTTGGTCTTGTCTTTACTGAACACATTCTAGCATATTGTTCACCTTTTTCTTCTTCTTCTAAAAAAAAACATACTGACATTTAAGCTTCTATGACATTCTAAATGGGATCTGGGTAGGAAACTTCCACAAATTCTCAGAAACAGCAACTCTGTTCTAATTGTGTTCATTTGGTCTCATCCTTACTAAACGCATTGTGGCATATTGTTCACCTTTTTCTTCTTAAAAAAAACTATACTGACATATAATCCTCTATGGCATTCAGTCCTGTAAGACCTTGAGGCACCTCCAGAAGGAAAGCATGTAAATAGCCTGAAATGTTGTTTGCAGTATTTTCAAAGAGATGGAAACTGCTTTGGTAATGGAGAAGTTATTTGTTTGTAACTGCCATGTCATGTCAGCCTGCTTACGAGAAACTTGTAGTTTCTTTTCTTTACTGCCTTTTAAGACAGAGGACCCTGTCTGTGGCCTGCAGGCTAGACTGGACTTGTTGTTATGGTTGGCAGAATGTGTTGCTAGACGAAAACACATCTTTTTTATGACAAGGCAAGTCAAGGGAAGGCACACCAAAAAAGTTCCATGCCAGTTTTGAAGGCCTTAAATGTCAGTGGGGGTGGTGTGCTGTTTGCTGTGTCATCTGGTGTGCTGTACCCACGCAAAGATGTGAAAGTATGAATCTAATTCACTGCGCAAGGGCAAAAAAAGTTGTGATTTTCAGGAAAAAACTTTGTGTTTTATACCTCTGACAGACAGCTGTGTCTCGGCCCAGAGTCTTGACAGCACATCCAATATGTTCAGTTTGATGGCTCCCCCCTCAGCGGGTCCTTGAGTTATCCAACCGCTGCGGTGCCAGGGCCCTGACATGATATTGATTCCTCATGCTTACTGACTTGGAGGCCTTTCTTACTGACATTAACTGGGCTTTTCTTTTCCCGAGGAGCAGCCATAGTATGCCATAGAATTAGACTGGTGTTTTAGTTTTAGGGGGTCTTGTGACCGATTATGATTATAATGCACAGTCGTTTTTGTGGAACGTTACGGTGTTTTGTGTTCACTAAATTAGGGTCACAAGCTGCAATTTAATGCTTAGTTTCTCCGCACAGTGTCCTGGCTCTACAAGAGAGTGGAGCAGCTGTTTGGATGGTGGCAAGATAAATGGTGATAAGGCACAAGAAGAGAGGAGAGGAGAAGAGAGGAGAGGAGAGGAGAGGAGGAGAGGAGAAGAGAGGAGAGGAGAGGAGAGGAGGAAGCAGAGTCACAAATAGTCTCTCCTCTTGCCAGAGGACCACTGCCAACGAACCTGAACCCTCCCGGGCACTAGACACTAGTGTACTTGCCAAATTTTACATTATAATACCCGTATATTACAGAACACGTCTGGCCCTGTGAAATAAGTGTGTATTCAGCATCTTCAGCCTCTACAATAGGACCCATTAACTACAGCAAGTAGCAGCTGATGCCTGCAACTGTGTGTGTGTGTGTGCACAGTGATGAGGATGAGGATAGCCCAGCTTTTACTGAATGGGCCTGCAGTGTCCTCACCTGTGATTTTAGTAATTACCCCACACTATATATTTTCTTTGTAGATTTAAGGGTCTTAATAACTGTGTAATGACCCCATATCTGTCCACCTTATCCAGTTTTTCAAAGGACAGTAGCGGAAGAGATCATTATCAGCGTATCGCTTTTATTTATCAGCCATTTCCCTGCTGTTCCTCTTACCGTAAACAGCTTTACCTGGTGCAAAAAAAGTGACCACATCACAGTAAGAATAGACCAATTCACCTCCCATAAACTTCCGGTTAGACTAAGTGAACTGATAATGTTTATTTTTAAACTGATTTCAAAATATCGACATATCTCCCGCCACTGATACTAGCGGATAATAGCGTGTCTCGCTGCTACAGCCTCGCTGCTCCTGTGGTCACTCTCTTCCTCTGCCCCCTGTGCCCTGTGGCCCCAATGTGTCCTGTGCCCCTCTCTGCCCTGTGGCCTTGTGGCCATGTATGCCCATCAGCTGTTGTCTCTTCCCTCCTTTCAGATCCTGATATTTAAGTGCGCTCATTCAGCGACCACACCTATTGTTCTTCTTAGATTTATTTATTTGTTTGTTTGTTTTGTTTGTTTTATTCTTTTTATTCATTTTTTTGTCACTACCACTAGTTTATAGCTGATGTCCGGCATGTTCGCGATATATGACATTTTGTACTTTGTCACAGACAATAATCCAAAGTGTCATTGGTAGTAAAATGTTAAGAAAGAGTCGGAAGTGCTGCTGGGTAGACCTGTCGGGGGGAGAATAAAGAAACTACTGTTATCTGGACCTGTTTTGCATGTAGATTTCCTCTTTCCTGTAGTCGTTACTGTAAAGTGTAGGAGCACAACTAGATGTACGGGTGATAAGACCACCTTCCTGTGATGTGGAGAGAGTAGATCCAGAGTACTGGAAACACTGACTGACTGTACCTGTTCTTACTTGCATGAAAGGCACCCAACATTGTTTGGATGATTCAGACAAGTATTTTTTTGTTCCCCCTCAAACACACACACACACGTACACACACACACACACACACACACACACACACACACACACACGCACGCACGCACACACATGCGTGCACACACCTTCACACACACACCTTCAGGTATGAACTTGTCCACCATTTTGTGTGAATCATGTGGTGGGGCTTGGCCTACGTGAGTGCTCACTGCAGCAGTGCTACATTGCAGCCCTTGTAGATCCCACTACAGATTACAGTAGGCCTTCCCCACTGTCGACATGTACACACCTCTGCAAACACACAGCCCAGCTACCATCAACTTCACTAATTGCTCCATAGCCTCCGAAATTACTGCTTTTGCAGTTTAGTGTTTATATTTACTTTTACTGATTTTTTTAACTCCACGCGGAGGGGAAATTCCACGCCTGTATTTCCCTTAAGTTTGGCCAGCACAGTCGAGAGAGAGCCGGGCGAGCTGTAGAGAAGTAAAGTGAGGTGAAGTGAAATGAAGAGAAGTGCGCGGGCAGGAACATGTCAGACGGGAGGAAATCAGGACAGCTCACACACACACACACACACACACACACACACACACACAGCTGTCCGAGAGGAGGATTGAGAAAGCAGGTGGGTGGGGGGAGTGTGTGTGGGGGGGGGCGGCCAGTGTCATGAGTCTGTTAGTGACATCAGACATCGGGCCGAGGCCGAGGCCGAGGAGGAGGAGGAGGAGGAGGAGGCCAGTGGGCCACCCAGTCGCCGTGGCTGACTCCTCAGTGTGACAGACGGACGGTTTAGAAACGAATCTTCTTCGTTTGGAAATTCTGGAATTCCCAAGTGCCTTATTATCTGCCTAAGCTTAATTACAGTTTAAAAGTTTCTACTTGTTTATACAAACAAAAGATTTACTGATTTGGATTTGTTGAGTGTATACCTGCACTGTTTCTCTTTCTTTCTCTATCTTTCACTCTCTCTCTTTTTTCTCTCTTTCTTTCTCTCTCTCCCTCCTCTCTCTCTTCCAGGGGTCATGCATCTCTGTCTAAGCACTCTTATAACTTAGAATTCCCAACCTATTTATACAAACAAAAGCTTCACTGCTTCGGATTTGTTGAGTGTGTGTATGCCTGCTCTCTGTTCTGTTCAAAGTAGCTTATCTGTGTTTTTTCCCCTCTCTCTGTGTCTCCTCTCTCTCCCTCTCCCTCTCCCTCTCTCTCCCTCCCTCTCTCCCCTCTCTCTCCCTCTCTCTCTCCCTCTCCCTCGCAGGGGTCAGAGGTCAGAGTGTACAGATGGACATCGTTAAGTCCGGCTTTGTCGGCTCCCAGGTGGAGCTGCGCTGCCAGTTCTTGAACAGCCGACCCCCGGTCAAGATCTCGCAGGTCACCTGGCAGAAGTTCCTGAACGGAACCAAGCAGAACGTGGCCATCGCTAACCCGGCCCTGGGCGTGTCCGTG
>CM059279.1:24117950-24120450 GCA_030347295.1 Setipinna tenuifilis | reverse complement strand
CTTGTTGAATTTGGCTTATGCCAACTCCCTAAACTTTGGACCGTAAGCTAAAAGCCATGTTCTGTGCTTCTTTTCACACACGGAAAAAATGATTAATGACAATCAAAGACTTCTTTTAAGTCTTGGCTGCCAGAATAATGCGAACCACTATGACAGCATCATTCAAATCACCTCAATGATTCATTCTGATTGGCACATCAAAACCAAAAACTTGCTAGACCGATATGCTGTTTTGTTTTTTTGATATGCTACAAAACAATAAGGCTCACAAACTTCCTTTGTTAAGTGTGCAGTTTTTTCTCAAGTGAGTTTCAAGCCCATCATGGCATCAAAGAGAAAAAAAGTACAATTTAAAATGTAATGTTTTCGTTGTGCAGAACAGCAATATGTCTTGCATGTTTGTGTTCTATCTATTTGGATTATGGGTAGGCCTACGATATGTGTGTGCACAAGGTAATCTGATAGCCTAACAGGCCCAGTGCATTTTTAATAACCAGGTTTTAAATTTTGAATGAAAATTAAACCCATCTGTCTCATATAGACACCTGTACTGAATAAACACCGGATCTATTGAGTCGTTTGGGAAAATAAACGCCTGGGGTATTATATGCAGATTCACAATATTCACCTTTTATTCAGTTATTATTTATTTACACATCCAAAATCTATCCTTTTTTGGGGGATAGACTCATCCACCTCTCTCCTCTGTGTGTGCGCATCCATATGACACCCACACGCTGTGTATTTGTGTATCATTCCTGTAAGTGCAACAGCTAGGCTTCTCATACAAAAGGACCGTATAACAAACAAGGTTGCAGAAAGTATACGCTCACGCTAAGAGATAAATGTAGCCTAGCAGTTTGATGCATAATTGCTGTGTGCTGAGGGAGGGTGGACAGGCGGGGGCAGGGGGGGGTGGGGCAGTGGGGTGGGATGCATCAGTTGACTTGAGGGGGGGGTGGACCAATGTGCCTCTGTATCCTTGATGTGGGGGTGGGGCAGGGGGGGCAGGTGGGGTGGGGCTGGGGTGGGGGGAAGTGGGGGTGGGGTAGGATGCCTCAGTTGACTTGAGGGAGGCTGGACCAATGTGCCTGTGTATCCTTGATGGGGGGGTGGGGGGGCAGGGGGGGGCAGTTGGTGGGGGCGGGTGGGGTGGGGTGGCATGCGTCAGTTGACTTGAGGGAGGCTGGACCAATGTGCCTGTGTATCCTTGACGCGATGGTTCCAAGGCCAAGTTTATCTTCTGAATGTGTCTGAGTACGGCAGAGAACTCAACCTCCCCAACAATATGCTGACAGTCGTGTTTTTTTTTAAAGAACAACACAGCCTTGATGATGGCCACTGAGAGGACTGGAATGTTCCATTCCAACAACAGAGGGGAAAAAAAGAAGAGAGAAATAAAAGGGCGAGATAGAAAGAGTGGGAGAGAAAATGAGAGGGAGACGAACAGAGAGATGAAAGGAGGGAGGAGCAGAGCGAGGGATGGAGGGAGGAAGGGATGGAGGGAGAGAGCGAGGGAGGGAGGGAAGACAGTGATCGGGAGGGACGAGTGCACAGCCCTGACGGATGGGAGGGGACGGCCATTGCGGCGGCGGAAGCGAGACGCTAAATGTGTTGTGAAGGGTCCCCAGGGCTGCCACAACCAGGTCAGCACCAGGCTGCCGGAGACCACTGTGTGCACACACACACACATGTGCGCACACACACACACATGTGCACACACACACGTGTGCACACAAACACACACACACACACACATACACATATACACTCATACACATGCGCGTACACACACACACACACACCAGTGCTCTCACACACACACACACACACACACACACTCTCTCTCTCTCTCACACACACACACACACGCGTACCAGTGAGTCATGTATTATTCTCACACATCACAGGGAGGATACAGAGACCCTTCCACACAATCCAAAAATACCATTTCCACACACTCTCAAGTCACTAACATTTCCACATGCAGAAGCGTACACTGTTAAACACACACACACACACACACCAGCCCTCTTGGTACACCGCTGTTAACACCACCTGATTCTCTCTGCTCCATTATCTAGTCACATCCAAACCCCAGTATGTGATAACCAACCTCTTTGCATGCATAGCTATGCTGCAACACGCTGCATTCAGGAGTCCTGGTTGTGGCCTCCTGGTTTGTTTTTTTTTTCTGGAAGACGCTTCTGTGGTATTTGTGCCGAATATTCGGTTTCACAAACGGGACCTTACAGCTGGCTGGCATGCCTAGATCTGCCTAGACACACACACACACACACGTGTACGCACACACATACACACACCCATACACACACTAGTGCCCTGCCTGGGATCGTAAAGGTGGAGGAGTAATTGATTATGTCAGGACAACATGCCAGCGAGGGGTCACGCACACACAGCAGATCTAATCACCAACACATGGGGAGGCCCTTTGTACCCTTCAGGGACCCTTACTCTTCTTCTTAATGTCGTATGTTGA
>CM059279.1:24087950-24112950 GCA_030347295.1 Setipinna tenuifilis | reverse complement strand
ATGCCGCGGTGTGGGATGTAGTGCTCGGCAGGCATACATACAGGGTGTTTTTGTTGTTTAGTAGTAGACCTAGGACTAAGAGGTGAAGGAAGTGTCTGGTGTGAGACGTGAGACAAGCCCTGATGGTGTGAAACAGGCTGTAACTTGATCCTTGTTGTGTGTGTGTGTGTGTGTGTGTGTGTGTATGGAGGTGGGGGGTTGCCTCTAGTGACTGGGGTAGCCCAGCAGGGAGGAGGGTCTGGATTTGTCATTTGCAATGCTGAGTGCAATCAGTGACATTACAACAAGGCTCTGCTCTGTGCTGATTTTAGCTTTCCTTCTGGCTCATTACAGTTGAAGAAAAGGAGAAAAAACAGACGGCCTTTTTACGGCCTTTGTAAGTCTGAAAAATCAAAGGCTGACAACTGCCAATGTGGTAGGAAAGGGTTGAAATCACTTAAGCAAATCGGCCCTGTTACTACTTACTGCTTACTGCTCACTGAAAAAGGCAGGTCACTACAGTCACTTGTTCCAGATAACAAGAAATCGTTACACTACATTGCATTTGGCAGACGCCTTTATCCAAAGCGACTTACAATAGGAGGACATAAGCTGACAGAGGTGTAAAGGGCCACTGAGTAAGCAAGCAACCTTTATACATACAGGGAGGTGCATGTGTCTGAATAAGTTTCCCGGAGCAGGGACACTACAGACATGCATACTCCCCACATGGGGACAGAGAAAGAGAGAGTTACATGATTTGTACTTATCTGACTTTTTGTGTAAAAAACATGCATCTAGCCTTTTTCTAGCCGAGGCAGCGAACCTGGACTGTGTGGAACACAGGCCCCTCTCAGAACTTTCTTCTCCTCTATTCCGACCCTTTTCTTTTAGAACGACTAAAATATTGATGCACACCGTTTTTTCTCCTCTCTACCACCAGAAAAGTATTCCAAGCCATTGGCTGACCCCAGTGTACTTCCCAGCCAGACCCCAGACCTATCAGGCTCTCCATTTACCCCTTCCCAAAAAAACATTAAGGATTGGGGGAGGAGGGCAGAGAGGAGAGGAGTGAAAAAAGAAAGGACGAATTAACTTCACTGAACTCACAGTCCTACTATAGGAAACTAGTAAGAGGTCACAGTGCACTGTACGAAAGTGCAAATGTTGAAAAGTATCGAAAAAAACCTCTTAAGGACACACACCCAGGCGCACGCTCGCACACTCACACTCTCACACTCTCACACACACACACACACACACACACACACACAGACATACACACACATACACACACACACAAGCAATGTCACTCCATAGTACATCCATTATGTTTGAGCAAGAAAGGTGAATTTTCTCTTTTGGAAGGCTAGAACAACAGGGTTGTGAGGGCCACAGCAAACCTCTTAAGGACACACACACACAGGCGCACACACACACACACAGACACACACACACACACACAAGAAAGGTGAATTTCCCTTTTGGAAGGCTAGAACAACAGGGGTTGTGAGGGCCTCAACACCACGCACAGGTACAGGTACAGTACTGCCAGACCTAGCAGGGATGCACACACACACACACACACACACACGCACACACACACGCACACACGCACACACGCACACACAGATACGGTACTGCCAGGCCTAGCAGGGATGCTAAATCAAGATGCTGCTGGGAGGTGAAGGTCTGGAAGACAGTTACGCACACACACACACACACACACACACACACACTCACACACACACTCAGGGGCTCTAGAGGCACTTTCGTTTCTGTATTTTCTGTGTCAGCAAGCTCTCCCCTGTCAAAAAAAAATGACACGCACTGCCAAGGTTATTGAAGAATTAATACAATGGTTCTCTTCTGGCAGTCTAGTCGGCCAGAGAGAGAGAGAGAGGAGAGAGAGAGAGAGCTTGAGGGGGAGGGCAGATTAACTGCTCCCTCTCTTCCTCCCTCCCCCTCTCTTCATCTCTCCGTCTCTCCCTCCTTGCCTCTTTCTTCCTCTCTCCCTTTCTCCTCTTACCTCCCCAATCTCCGTCTCTCCCTCTCTCCCTCCCCCCTCTCTCTCGCTCGCTCACTCTCTCTCTCTCCCTCTCTGTCTCTCTCTCTCTCCCTCTCTCTCTCCTCTTACCTCCTCTCCCAAGTGGCCCAGAGCCGGGAGTACTCCGAGGGGAGGGGCAGGGGAGTTTGGCAAACCTGACAGACGGGTTATGCATCACACACAGCGAGAGCGAGCTACTCACAGAGTGATTCATGACAATTAAATATTAACACAGCTCCCTTTATCTTAAAACATGCGTACGCATGTACACATGCAGTCTGGGAACTTATCTAAACTGGAGCAGTAAGTCTTGACAGCAGTGCTACTACAGTTGAGGAGGAAAAAAAACAGGCAGGTTAGAAAACACATTAAAAATGGCGTAGAGTTGGTGCCATACATCAGAGGGATAGAGGAGAGGGGAGGACATGAAAGAGGTTGTTTGACGTGACCTTAGTCGAAGGCCTCAGTAATGCATCGTGTCGTAGAAGTGGAAAAGAAAAGTGGGGTGGGCATGGAGGGAAAAGGAGTAAGGAGGGGATATTTGTCAAGTCCCCAATGAAGGAGGCCCAGCCTCTTAGAAGAAGTCCCCTTAGCCTGCCTCTCTCTCTCCCCGTTTCTCCCTCTCTCTTTCTCTCTCTCCCTCTCTCTGTTTCTATCTCTGTCCCTCTTTCTCTCCCCTTCTCCCTCTCTCTCACACTCTCCCTCTCTCTCTGTCCCTCGCTCCCTCTCTCTCTCTCTCTCCCTCTCTTCACTGTTGACTTTTTATTTTCTGTGACAGCATTGCATTTCCATGACTTCAGAGGATCAAGCCAGTGCAAGTTACAGGAAGAATGACGGTCCCTCCTGTTGGTGACTCAGTCAGTCTCTCTCAGTCTCTCTCTCTCTCTCTCTCTGACTCTCTCTCTCTCTCTTTCTCTTTTTCTCTCTCTCCCTCTCCTTCTCTGTCTTTATTTTCACACCCTTCGTTAGTGCAGCAATAGCAACACTTCCATTTGCCTTTTGTGCTCTGACACGTCTATGGTGTGCCCCTGTTGTTGCCTTTTTGTTTAGCTTTCTTTTCAGTTCACTTTTCTTTTCACACTTGCATTCTTTCCCAACTCCTGACAAGCACCGAGTCATCTGGGTCCTCCAGGGCTGATTGCATGAAAAGTCAGGACTTGTACGAACTTGCTTCTCCCTCCCTGTAACAAGAAGGCTGGGCTTTCTTGTTTTGTTTTTTCAGTTGCGCAATGTCTACATGTAAAATCCTGTTCTCAGATGCGCAGGGTATTTCTCATTGTAAATACAAAATGTTTCAGTCTGTGGACGTTAATATCAGTAACAGTGGCAGACCTGTTTGTAGAGGGGAAATTTGCAAAGTGAATGAATGGATGGGTTGTTTTGGAGACCTGACCTGTGAAATTGGTCCTATCGTCACAAGTTTGCTTTCTCAGGTAAAGTAGCTGTTTGAATAGTGTGAATAGAAGAAGCCACCAATAATTACTGTAGGTCTTAACAGCACAACAAATGGATAATCTGTTGAATCAGGCTTGTACGACACATAAACAACAATTAACACCTCTAAAAGGTGTCGCCTTGCGTTTCTAAATTTATCCAAATTACACCTATGTGTGAACGAGTTGTTTGTAAATGAAAATGTCACGAAAGGGAGCTTGATAGGAACACATGTTTATCGAGGCTCTATCACTTTACACTATAAAGTGGCCTCGGCTGGTCAGCTGTTGAATTAGAGCCTTTGTGGGCTCATCAGTGTGTGCGGGCATTATCTCAGGGAACTGTGCTGGCCATTCATGGAGCGAGGGGCAGTGTGCTATCTGTTCGTCCCCAGGGGTCTGGGTAACGGCGGGGCCTTTTGTCGACCTGGAACGCTACCGAGGCAGCTGTTGCGGCTCTTTGAGGCTGTTTTATCTGCCACATGGCAGGTGTTGGTGTCAGAGGCCGCTCGCTGAGAAAGCCCCTACCCCCCCACACACACACCCCTTTCCAAAACACACGCGTGCCTCCTCTTCTCTCCTCTTCCCTCTCCTCTCTGCTCTCCCCTCCTCTCCTCTCCTCTGTCTCCTCCTCTCTTCTCCTCTCCTCACTTCACCTACGACGGTCAGGCTTTCCCCTACTTGCAACACCGGATGATGATGAATTATGATGTCAGTCACTGTATTGTCAGTGCAGTGAAATCTAGAATGGGTCTAGAACCCACACCCTGACTGCTTTTAATGCAGCAATTTCCACATTTCTTTTTAAATTCTACACACCCTAGTCAGAGAGTGAGGGCCTTATCTATCCTGGAGGGGATTCAAGAGAGCTGTCACTGCCTGAGAAACTAATAGGCGTTTGTGGAAGGAAGAGCATTGTTCTGAAAAAGCAAAAAAAAAAGCAGTGTGGAGTCTCACCGCACTGACACTGTGAGTCACTCACAGAGGGTCTGTGACCTCAGTCAAGCGTTTGTTGTGGGAGGACGTGTTTGAACAGGAGGAGTACGGCAGCACAGCACAGGGAGGAGGCAGCAGATAAGCACACTCTACTCTCAGGGTCAGCGACTGGATGTCTCTTAGTCTGGCAGTCGCTTACACGGAGACGGAAGTGCAGTGCTTCCCGAAGATGACCCTTTGGTTTGACAGGGAATTAGGGGGAGACCCGCGAGTCTTCGTCAGATTAGAGTCTTCATCAGATTAGATCTTTCAGAAAAGTGGTAGGTGCCTTTTTTTGAAGGGAGCATCAGGATTTGCAGACATTTTCTAGGAAAGGAAACTTTTAAATTGCTAAAAACAAAACACAGGACAGCTCTAGCCAACCAGGTGTTGCAGCCCTGTTTACAGGGGTAGTGTGCCTGGTCAGGAAGACAAGACAAGAAACTCCTGAATCTCGTTTGAAACTGATCACGTTCAGTTCCCCCAGCTTACTTCTTAAGTCTGCTTGCACTCATTTTTTTTGTCACGATTCCCTTGTTCAGCCAATGATACAAATCACCACAGTCTTTTTCACAGCCCCTATCCTGCAGTTTTATAAGATCCATCTGGACTGCTGTTCCCTTCTGGCCAAGGCTGGTGAATACAGCACGCACGCACACGCTTACAGATACAGTTAGAGCGAGAGCTCATGAAGCAAGTTGGAATAGGTGACTGGAAACACGGCTGGCAATGGTTTTCTGTATTTGTATTTCTCCCTCCCCCTCCCCCCCCCCCTCTCTCTCTGCTTCTTTCTCTGGCCCTGTGGGGGGGGGGGGGGGGGTTGCTACTGGTAGTAGGTCAGCCCCTCTTCCAGCCCCAGAGCAAATCACGAAACAGCACCGTCTGTGTGATCTCATTAAGTTGCCAATTAAAAAACCTGAGCATGGCTCTCCTGAGCCCATCTGATATGCACACATCAATGTTTCTGATATGGGACACGAGAGAGAGAGAGAGGGAGAGCAAGGGAGATGGAGCGAAAGAGGGAGAAGGAGAAGAGGGAGAGGGAGAGAGAGACAGAAGGACAGAGAGAGACAGTGAGAGAGTGAAAGAGAGAGAGAGAGAGAGAGAGAGAGAGAGAGAGTGAGAGAAAGAGAGAGAGAGGGAGAGAGAGAGAGAGACACATATACCAGAGAGTAAATGCGATTGCACTCTTGCTTCAGTAGTTACGGCTATGAGGGCAGCAAAGCATGTTTATAATTCAGGCTCAGCTGCATAGTGCAGTTAATATTGCTCCCCACGATCCTGTAGGCAAAATGGAGGCAATTCCCAGTTAGCTTTGTCTCTGTGATGTACTACTCTTCTCTGTTCTTTTACTGTCTTTTTTTTCTAAACCTTGTTCATCTGACTAGTAATGCGAGTTTTAATATTCAGGTCTGTTCATCTGGCTTGTAATGCAAGATATAATATATAATATTCAGGTCTGGATGGCTCTAATCTGCTGTAGCTTTTCTGCTAGTGTGGATGGTAATTTCTTTACACTCTGACAGACTTTACTTAGTGAGGAATTACACAGGGCTCATGTTCAGAAGCAACTTGGAAAGTAGAGAATACAATTACAGTAAGGAGGCTAACTGGGAGGAGATCACTTTTGTTCACACATTCAACAGCTGTATAACACGTACTGTAGGCTATTCTACTGTTAGCAGCTAACTCTGTACAGTGTTCAATAATGAAAAACATTAGGTGTTGACAGTTGCTTCTAGCAAATGTAGCGTGCTCTTGAAACATTCTTTTGCAACCGATGATATGTAATACCCCATGTTTGTTTTAAAAATGCTTACACATGAGTTTTGCCCTCAGCGGTTGGTTGTTGCTGGCTAGATGTGTTCAGTGCTGTGTTTATGTCTCCTTGTCTCCTTATATGCTGCACGGTTCAGATGGATGTGAATGATTATGTGTATGACCGACGATATTTTAATGTTGAATATGACAGCACGATGTAAGCAGTGTTTTTGTGTGGTTTTGCATCCCTGTGATGAATCAGGTCTTATAAAACAAAAGAGTGAGTTTAGAGCTCGTCTGTCTTGGTGCTATCTCGACATGTATGGACTGCGCCAGGGGTTTAGTGTGGTATGAAGAGTGGTTTCTCGTTCAGTTGTTAAGCCAACAACATGGGAGTGTTTACATGCCATTTTAAACTATTCTCTAATCCCTTTTCAGGTGTTTCAGAAGTAAAAGGGCGTGCAGGTTGTAGCAATGGATTTAATTGTCAGGTGGATCTGACTCGAGAACAATTTAGAAACTTAGTGGTGAAGTTGTTTCGCTGAGCTACATGCGGGTTACGGAGCGAGTCATAGTTGTATTTCTGTTTTGCTTGGTGACATTTTCTGTTCTAACATCTATATCTTCCTGGTTCTTTATTGGCTGGCTTGATGCCTGCATTTGGGCTGTAGAAATAATATTCTAATTTTGCCGCCGACGCCAAAACGTCATTCATTTCTAACTATACTACTACACAACATCTGTTTCGTTCTACTTCTTAGTCACTTTAAATGCATGCCACACATTTATGCAATTATGTTTGCCTGCTCTGCTCTGTGTTAATGGGTTCCTCTCTTGTGGGAACTTTTATTTTACATATTTTGAAGGTTGGGTTTGGGTTTTGGGGGTTGGGTGGGGTGGGTTTCCCCTTCCTGTGTCCCTGGTTCTTATCCTCCTCCCCCACCCCTCCCCCCACCCCCACCCCGTTTCCCTTACCCCCATGAGCACCCACACTCCCCCCCTGCACCCCCCTCCCCTCACCCGAGCACTGACACACTGTCCCCTTCCATCTGTGTTTTCCCTCCCAGACCTCCCCTCCAACCCCTCCCCCCGGATGCCCCCGGAGCAGCCCAATCAGGCAGCCATCATCGGGGCGGCCGTGGGCGGCGGCGTGGCCCTGGTGGCGGTGGGCGCACTGCTCTTCGTGTTGCTACGGCGACGCCAGCGCACCTTCAAGGGCGACTACAGCACCAAGAAGCACGTGTTCGGTAACGGCTACAGCAAGGCCGGGGCTGGCGGACCCGCCGTCCCACACCCCCCGCTCCCGAAGAACCTGCAGTACCCCGACGACTCGGACGACGAGAAGAAGCCGGCGCAGATCGGGGGGGGCTCGGGCGGGTATGAGGGGGAGCGGGATTTCGACGTGGAGGCGGAGGACCTGAAGAGGCCCTACTTCACGGTGGACGAGGGCGAGAGCCGCGAATACGACGACCGGACTCTCACCTTCCAGTACGACCCCGAACCCGAGATAGCCGACGACATGGTCTCGCAGACCGACGGCTCGGTCATTTCAAAGAAAGAGTGGTATGTCTAGTGGAGAGTGCAGAGAAAAGAAAAGAAAAGAAAGAAAGAAAAAAAAAGGGAAAGAAAGAAGGCAGACAGACAACCTTCCTGCTCCTTCCTGCGTCTGACCACACCCCATACACTTCTGTCACTTTTATCCCTCCTTCCTTCACTCCTTCACTTCTTCTCCTCCTCCTCCTCCTGCAACCTCACCTCATCCCTTTCTCCTCACACACCTGCACACCCCTCCCACTCTCCACCACCCACACCTTTTCACTTCAATGGTGGAAACAATGCGCGTAACATCTCCTGGTCACAATTATATGTCATTTGGAACACACACACACACTAACACACCCATACCCAGACATACACACACACACACACCCATACCGAGACATACATACACACACACACACACACACCCAGACATACACACACACACACACACACACACACCCATACCCAGACACACACACACACACACACACACCCATACCCAAACATACACACACACACATGCACACACAAACACACACATGGGAAAGTAAAGGTTGGAGTCTACGGTATGTTCGGTCAGTGTCATTCTTATGACCTCAGAAAAGCATCAAGTGTATAAAATCAAGGTTTTGTAGACATGCGGGATGGAAAAATGATGCCTGATCTTATTGTGAAAGTCCAACACTGGATGTATGTTTTTTCTAATTATTGTCATTACTCTTGCTTTTAATTGAATGTTTTTTATATATGACATGTGTTTTTTTTATAGGTCTGCTAAGGTCTGCTTAAACTGTGGTGGTATACATGACAAAAATGACACATTATCACAGCTGCAGTCAGTAATGTCTGTGACATTTGGGGTTGTGGTTAACAGAAAGAGAATGAAACAAAAAAAATGATTGTGTCAAAGGTGTGAATGTCTTCAGCTGATTCCCCCATTCTCTCCTCTCTCTCACTGATGTCAATTTAAAAAAAGCTTCCTTGTCAGGGAGATTTTTCTAGTATTGTGACTGAGAATGTGAAGTCTATTCCATGGGGTATCTGCTTCCAACGTGCCCTTCTGACTGCTAGTGTACAAGCTCAATGGAAATCCCAAATCATTCCTGAATGCCTTCAAAATGCCGATCTTTCTTACTGTTTATGTGTAGAATTAGGATAAAGCTGAGGGGGAGATATGTCTATTTTTTTTAAATGCCGTGGACATGGCGGTTGAGACATTGATTGCGAACTGTACGCACGGCCAGATCTAACTCTAGCCCACACACCTGGGGCTGAGCTGAGCTGAGTCTGTGTGCGCATCCACCTACAGGCACACCACACACACACACACACACACGGGCTAAGGGTGCCATCAGTGGGAGCTCTCTCGCACACACACACTCGCGCACACACACACACACACACACACACCCCACTGTGAGTCATCAGCCCGTTCAGCTGCAATGCAGTGTGTGCAATGCATTACGTGTCAGTCGAACATCTCAGCAGGGCTTGAAGATGGACTAACAAGAAGAACTCTGCAGAAAGACCCTGTCTTACTTTGTGGTGTTATGAATTATACAGCATTTAAATGTGTATTCCGGGGGGAGGGGGTTCTTTAATATGGCTGATTATATAATATTGAATAAGAACAATTTTGTGTTTGTAAGAGGAAACAGCTCCTGTCTTGTAAATAGGAGTGTTTGTATTTTTTTTGCTCATGGTCTTCTGTGATGGTATGTAACGACTCTAAAACATGGGCTCACAAGGTCAGCATTCTAGAACGTCAACAGACAATGGCGGGAAAGAGAGTGATTAGTCAAGAAAAGTTAACCATCGATATGCAGGGGAAAATACCAATTTAGGGGAAAACTGTGTATTTTACTTTGTTTTTAATCATTATCTTGCACATGGCATCTGTTCTTTGCAGAAGCACAAAATATCAAAATGCCTCTTTCCTACTACAGCTTAAAACAAAGCCAAAGCCATAGATGGGCACACAATGGATGTTTCACAACCGATGACACACCAACTTGTGGTTTACAGCAAAGAAGCCTTTTTGTTCGTGACATTTTTTATTTGCTGGACTGCAGAACCTGCGTTGAAACAAGGTTTTAAAAAAATAAATAAGCGGGGAATTCTCCAAGAGAATTTAAAGATAACAGTACTTGAGAGTACCGTTGCAAAGCCTTATTTTGTTTTTTATTGCTTCGTTTTTTTAACCATTTTTTTTGCATGTCATCGTGAGCAGGAGTGTGTACTGTATGTGCAGCTGATGTTTTAAATGCCTTTTTTTCACCTTAGCGATTTCCAGTGCTGTGGTATATTATGTTGATCTTTGTGTTAGCCACTTGGAGGAAAAAATTCCTCACCACCAGTTTCAACAATACTCGAGTTGGATGTTTTGTTGGGTATTGAGCAATGCATCACAATGGGACCTTTTATTTCATAAATGAGCAGCTTTGTCATCAATGCAAACATTTCTCAACGGCTACAGTTACCACATTAACAGACCTCATCTCTCTCATGGATGGTCAAATGGTCACTTACACAAACACTTCCTCTCCACATACCAGAACAGAGAGGTTATGGATTTTGTCCACCAGTGTGGATAACTGTTTTCTTCGTAAGATGCTAACACAAGTATCATCCACTGAGTTAATGCAGACACATCCATCCCATCAGCTTCACATCCCCTGTATCTGGGAGTGCTGAGTTGTCATAGTTACTTTTCATTTAAAATATAGAGGATCTTTGCTTTAGTTGGTGTTGTGTGCTTGTCGTTCATTGTAATCATTTTAAAGAATTAATCAGTTATACCATCACGTTTTTAAGGTAACGCATTTTTTTTGTTTTGTTATTATATTGTTGAATCAAAATGGGATTGCCAGATGAAAAAAAAAAAACGGTCTGATCTATCTACTACGTATCCTGTGTAATACATGTTCTCATTCCGTGTTAATTTAACATGCTTAAATGCTCCCTGTGACCTTCCCGACCTTGATTTCCACTAAAATTCCTCTAAGAGTCTTATCCGGGATTGACAATGAGCCTTGATTTGTATTATGTTTAAAGCACATATTGAATATCAAACCAAATCATGAAAACAAAAAATAATAATAATGTTGTGGTGTTTCATCTTTCATAATGGGATTTAATTACAGCACTAACTGAGAACATATACTTCCTACTACAGGTTATAACATACCTGTGTCTCTCCCATCATTTCTCAGTGTAAGCACAAGCCATGCAGCCGTCAGGGAGGGCTTTCACAGGTGTGTCTCGAGACGGCCATCCTACAGCGTCTCTCTCGACCTGTTCTGTGTTCCTAACGTGTTCATATCACGTATTATTATTATTATGAAACTATGAGGTACTGAAATGCAACCATGTACATATTAAGATTTTGTTTTTGTTTGTTTTTTGGTTTGTTTATAATGTTTTGTCATGTTTTACATTTCAGTTTCCACTGTGTGGGTCTCATTCCCGTGTAATTTTGTCGACAGCCTGTGTCATTTCTCAACTTTTTTTGTAAATAATGTATTTGATGAATAAATAATGCACATGATGAGATTATAGGGACTCCAGAAACATATTGTGGAGGTGAACACCTGTACTGCACACCTTAACGCTGTTCTCTCCAGGTACAAGCACGGAGGGCCAATAGGCATCTATAATGATATGGTGTCATATGGGGAACACCTGGTTGGCTCCACATTGGCCCACATTACATGATTTGTGCTGTACTCCAGTCAACTTTAAACAAAAAAATAAGTTAAAATTCTGTGGACACCCCACAGTTCTCCACAGTTGGATTTGTAGTTGGAGGTACTCAGACTGCAGCTTTTGAAAATCAGTTACATCTCAATCCAAAAGCGCCTCAAGCACCATATGAATGTATGTTTGCAGAGGTGGGTAAATCTATCTGTGGTAAAAGTCCATTGCTCATATTTGTATACCCAATGAAGTAAATTGTATTTCTTCAAACTATTAAAATAACAAACTTTTTAAGTCCCAAATCTTTGTGGGCTTTGTATTGTTAAATATTTTCTTCTCTTTGGGAATCTAAATCCACCTAAATGTCTACATATTGAAGACTTAAAATGTTAGTAAATACATTTCCCATACATTTCCATTTTCAACTCATAATAACAGGGACAGAACACTGTTGTCATGGAAGCCCAATTGTCTCTAGAGTGCACTCCATTACCAGGAAACAGAGCACCCTAAGTCCACAAATCCCACCAGTTGAAAATGTTTTAATATATATAATTAGATGTTTCCAAAGTGTTGACACGCTTGCTCTGCATATCTGACTGAGATGGGCGAAGGTAGTCATCAGGAGGACACAGCTGAGCGGAACACAACAGCAGATCAGAAGCCCTTTATAAACACACACATCTTAATTTGGAACTACTGGAGCGTGACTGGATAGAGGCTAAGACATTCAGTTCATAAATGACAACAACAACCATAATGACAATAACAATAATTTTTGAAGCTTAGGTGGTAGAAAAGAAAAAGAAAAAAAAACTAAACAAAAACACTGTACAAAATGGTTCAAGATGACAATGAATATCAGATATCATTAACAACATGTCTGCCTTTCTCTTTAGTCCCTTAACAAATCTCAAAAGTGAAGTTAATTTTTTTACAGTGGTGGGCATATTCAGCCTTCAAGTGTAGCTGAATGTAAATGTGAAACTGTAAAAGCTTTGTTTTTGGCTGCCAAAAAATATGTATTTCTACACTTGCACAAACATCTAGTAAAATACCCCCAAAAGACATGTAACCAGCAGGGTATATTGGAGCACAGTAACACGAGCAGAGAAATACAGATTCCCCAGGCTTTACATGGGCTTTATAGAGGATTATGTGAGATAGAGCAATTACATCACAAAAAAAAATAAATAATAATCTTTAACCTGTTGGGTATAAAAATAGTCTTAGCCTATTGTGAATATCACCCAATATGTAACCTCTGATGACAGACGGGTAGGCCTATACTTGCATCACAAAATAACAAAATGTACTAATAAATAAAGTGATTTGTCTAAACATGTAGTTCATTATTATCCTGTTATAAGCAGAGGTGTCAATCTCGGGTTCAGAAAGTAAAAACCCTGCCTGCCACAAATTGTATCCAACCAGCTCTGATTGTAATGAGCAATTCAGACAGGTAGATCAGCTACCGAGTAAAGTCACCTGTGTTAGAAGGAAAATGTGGCAGGGTTTTTACTTTCTGAACCCGGGATTCACACCTCTGGTTATAAGTCAGCTCCGTGACTGAAGTGAGTCTGTGCGTCAGCCATTTTGTTTCCCTGGGCTTGACCACCAATCCACATCATTTCACATCAGAAAATGCTAACGCTAATTTGCACAAAGCCATTCAATTTATTACACGTTACACATTATGTGCGATGTTGCTATACTGTGCAGTCATCGCACAGCGGAGTCAGCACTCAGGAGACCGTTGGGGGGGGGGGAGATGAGGCCCGCATGGCAGCCCCTGGCAACCACTCAGAAACACGATGAGGAGGAGGAGGTGTCATGTTCGGGAGCTGGCAAGACAAGTTTGGTGTGACAGCTGGGTCTTTTTCTTTCTTTCTTTCTTTCTTTTTTTCTTTTCCCAAACCCTCACAACCTCCACATCAAAATGGAGCTCTCCTTTAAGGCCTTGTTCACACCTGGTGTTAGTAACGAGGGTTTTAAGCGATCCGATCAAGAATGGACAGGTTTAGGTATGTGTGTCAATAAACTTAGCACACCTTATCATTCTATTACTCACTAAACCACATTTTTGGAGGGGTATGGCCACACCATTTTAACAGTAGGCGTTTGTTAGTATATCTGGTAACACTTTCTATGAAGTTTGTATTCAGAAGACCACATTCACAGTTATAATGCCCTTATAAAGCTTAATAATGGTTAAAATCAGTATTCATACCTATTTATACATACTTATGGCTGCACTCAAAGGCAGGTAAAGCTTTATAACCTAAACTGCATTGTGTCACTTGAATTTGGAATAGGGCTTATGACATCATTATAATGCCTTAGGAGTACAGTCATTAGTATGTATACTTTACGAATGCATATAAGTGAATGTGAATGTGTTTACAAAGTCTTATGAATACAAGCTTCATAGAAAGTGTTACCGTATATCTTGGTCCACACTGAAGGGCTGCTTGTTAAAAGGGGATGTATTTGCTAATTGACATGCTATCTAGTGTGTATGTCTGGGAAGATTCTCATTCATCCAGGTCATGTTAGTCAAATGAGCTAAGTTGTAAGCAGCTGGACTTCTTTTATTAGCTTGAGGACGTTTCACCTTTCATCCAAAAGGCTTCTTCAGTTCTGGCATGATGGTAGGAAACCAGGAGTTAAAACTCTGGATCACTGGGGGTGGAGCTGTAAGCCACACCCATCATCACATGGTGCATACAGCTTAGCTCATTTATCTAGTATGTACTGTACAAGTAACCTGTATAGAAGTCACATATGGTTGCATATCGTGCAATCAGTGTAATTAAAACCACACATTTAAAGACCATTGAAACATTATCTGTAGCCATTGCATCTGAAAAATCCATTGAGAGGGTTCATACTAAACTTAGAGGTTTATACTCCTTTGGGGGAGGGGGGACCCAGGCAATGGCGTGTCCAGGGAGGAGCGGGCGTGGGCATAACTAGCGGCGCATCGGGGGAGAACCGGGGAATTCGGTTCGATTTCTGACACCTCCAGGGCAGGGGGGACATGGACAGAATCGTGTCCAGAATAAACCCATAACAATGCCTGGTGTGAATTGGCCTTGTGCCACTTGTGGGTTATCAAGGCCATCAAGGAAGAGGACAACAGACAACAGGACTGAAAGACACACTAAGATGTAGAAACACACACTAACTGAAATACACACTCACACTGAACAAGTATGGAGACCTGAGCTGTGTAGCCAACATGACAAAAATAATTAACATTAACCATTACCTGAAAACATTCTGTGGCAATTTCACATCATGCAAATATACACAAAAACATTCATCACACAACCCAAAACTATCTGGTCAACCATCTCAATCAGCCCCTTAACAGAATCTTAGAGCAGAATTGCCATTCATTTAATATACAAATATTTAATATTAATTGTATAACATATTGTATATATTTATATAAAGAATATATATGTATTATTTTAAGCTATATACAGATTGTATTTCAGTCAACATTTACCCCCTAAGTGTTGCATAACAATGCATCCAGATCACTGCAGCTTATAATTTCCATATTGAAGTTGAAATTCCATTACAGTAAGTGAACTGAGTTTTCCAGCGGCCATTATACCTTGTAATGTTGGAGTGGCCCACTTAAAGTCAAAGGGACATTTGTCATTTATCTAAAGAGCTGTACAATAAGTCAAATCATAACATAGTCCACAGAACAGAGTGGGCTATCATCATTTGTAGGCCTACTATATTGGTCTAACATACTGTTGTTATGTTTGAAACTGCATTTGCAACCATTAAATTGAATGGAATTTTTTGTTCCAATGTAACTGAAGGCATCATGTCTTTGGGTTGCTATACATACAAATTTCCATTGATCCCGTACTTGTGAATGTGGCCTATGACCATGACCAGAGACTTCCTTACATAGGAGGAGACAGAGCACTGGAGAAATTGTCCATAGAAGTGCATGGGGACACTTTGTAATTCCAATATGGCGAGTGTCTGCAAATATCCCGCTTCTTCCGCTGCCAATAGCCTATCATCTGCCCAACTGTACCAACGGCGTTCCGTTCATGTTGCAGTATCGTACTCCATTGTACCACACTTGCAGTGTGGTGAAGCACTGCATTGATTGGACAAACTGATTACATTACATTACATATATTACATACACGGATTACAACAGCACAGCTAGCAACTGATGGGCTACCATTACAAAAGGTTCAGGTCTGTAACAGGGCTGCACATGCTTCAGGCGTGTAACATCACTTATTCTAGGGGAAAAAGTGCCAGACAGAGGCCTGGCTCAAACACTGTAGAGGCAGGCTACCATTTGGTTAGCGTTAGCCAACACCACTGTACGTCAAGCAAGTACAGTTGTGGTAGGGTCATTTGGGTATAGTTTCTGTTGTCATTATGATTTCAATAAAGTAACCACAGGTGTTTGACAATAAATGACCTCAGCCGACCACTAACCATGAGTGAAAGAAAAGTTTTTGTGTTATGGCATCGGGAAATCAGATTGTGTGTGATGCCACATATATGTCCAATCATGCCAACACAATATCAAAGAACACCTTAAGGTTCAAACTTTCAATGTATTACAAATGTTTACTTGGCAGCAGAGGGGGAGGTCACATGTCAAATTTTAGGAAGAAAGGATTAAAAGGTTGCACACTCTATCTGAAAAAAAAAGAGGTCCCTATTACAGTGTGTCTACATTGTACAGTGTAATAACGTTTGTAGCAATATGTAACATTATGTACTTACACTGTACCATAGGTTTAGGTTTAGGGTTAGGGTTATGGTTAGTGTTAGGTACGTACAATGTAAGTACATGATATTATGGTACATTTAGATACACTGTACCATAGGTTTAGGGTTAGGTTTAGGGTTGAGGAAGGGGTTTGGACTTATGGGGCTGCCTTGAGTTTTTAGTGGCACAGGCCTAAAGGAGTTCCCTTTTTCTCTCCTCTCCTACTGGTATAAAATTATTATGAGTAAGGTTAGTGTTGGGTGTGTACGGTGCAAGTACATAATATTACATGTTGTAACATTAAGAGACACGATAAAGGTACCCGTAACAAAAATGACTTGGGAACTCAAAGCTTACATAAATAGGATTTTAACCTTTTGTTAAAAGCAGTTATCTGCTTCCCAAAGCAATATAAACATAGAAAAACTGTAAATTACACTGATGCTGTATTTCTAAATGGCATTGTAATTATGTTAATGTATTTCTGAAAGACACGGTAAAGTCGAAATACTACCATCTCTAAATGCCTCATTCCAAAGAAGGGAGGTTAGAAATGTATTACCTTGCCAATGTTGAGTAACTAAAAATAATTGCTACAAGATATATTTAGGTCTGAAAGTGGTGAAAATAGAGGGGGTGTTTTCTGTGCCTGGGTGCTGTGGAGTTGTTGGCTCAAGGGACAGGGCTCCACCTATGCAATACTATACTAGGCCCAAACATACAGTACCCTCCCTACGTAAGCAAGCTGTGTCCAAAACATACCCTCCCTACGTAAGCAAGCTGTGTTTTAGTTACGTAAGCAAGCTGTGTTTTAGTCCCACCCTACTTACACCAACAACAAGCTGTTAAAATGCACTAACTCTAACTGCAACTCTAAACCACAGCAAAACTGACTTGGCGGTTTTCCACATTTGTTTTAGACACTTTTCTGATTTTTCACATTGCTAATCTAACCCTGTTTTTCAAGCAGTGGTGTAGGTCACATAGACCTGCACAGTGAAAAACTAGTTGCTATGAAGACCTATTCTTATGTATGTCTTTATAATGACCATATACCTTGAAAATGAAAATGTATACAGGTGCTGGTCATACAAGTAGAATATCATGAAAAAGTTGATTTATATCAGTAATTCCATTCAAAAAGTGAGACTTGTATATTACATTCATTCATTACACACAGACTAATATAATTCAAATGTTTATATCTTTAATTGTGATGATTATAACTGACAACTAATGAAAATCCCAAATTCAGTATCTCAGAAAAGTAGAATATTGCTTAAGATCGATACAAAAAAAGATTCCTAGAAATGTTGGCCAATTGAAAAGTATAAACATGAAAAGTATGAGTACGGCAGTCAATACTTAGTTGGGGTTCCTTTTTCTCCTTTATGTGGCGTGGCATGGAGTCGATCAGTCTTCGGCACTGCACAGAGCCCAGGTTGCTCTGATAGTGGCCTTCAGCTCTTCTGCATTGTTTGGTCTGACGTATTGCATCTGCCTCTTCACAATACCCCATAGATTTTCTATTAGGTTAAGGTCAGGCGAGTTTAATAGCCAATTAGGAACAGGGATACCATGGTCCTTAAAACAGGTACTGGTAGCTTTGGCACTGTGTGCAGGTGCCAAGTCCTGTTGGAAAATGAAATCTGCATCTCCAAAAAGTTGGTCAGCAGCAGGAAGCATTAAGTGGTGTAAAACAGTGGACCAACACCAGCAGATGACATGGCACCCCAAACCATCACTGACTGTGAAAACGTTACACTCGACCTCAAGCAACATGGATTCTGTTTACTTTCATCAGAGAGCAGAACTTTGGACTGCTCAGCAGCAGTCCAGTCCTTTTTGTCTTTAGCCCAGGCGAAAGGCTTCTGACTCTCTTCTGGTCTCTTGTTGCTTGACACAAGGAATGCGACAGCTGAAACCCATGTCTTGCATACATCTGTGCGTGGTGGTTCTCGAAGCACTGACTCCAGCTGCAGTCCACTCTTTGTGAATCTCCCCCACATTATTGAATGGGTTTTGTTTCACAATTCTCTCCAGGGTGCGGTTATCCTTACTGCTTATAAACTTTTTCTCTACCACATCTTTTCCTTCCTTCGCATCTGTATTAATGCGCTTGGACACAGAGCTCTGTGAACAGCCAGCTGCTTTAGCAATGACCTTTTGGGTCTTGCACTCCTTGTGCAAGGTGTCAATGGTTGTCTTTTGGACAACTGTCAGGTCAGCAGTCTTTCCCATGATTGTGTAGCCTACAGAGCTACACTGAGAGACCATTTAATGGCCTTTGCAGGTGTTTTGAGTTAATTAGGTGATTAGAGTGTGGCACCAGGCGTCTTCAATATTGAACCTTTCTACAGTATTCACATTTTCTGAGATACTCAATTTTGGGTTTTCATTAGTTCTCACGTATAATCATCAAAATAAAAAAAAATAAACACTTGAAATATGTCAGTCTGTGTAAAATGAATGTATACATCATACAGGTTTCACTTATGAATGGAATTACTGACATAAATGAACTTCTTTATGATTTTTATTCAAATTATATGACCTGCACTTCTATAGAGTATATAACATGTTGCACAGGCCCATGTAGTTCCCTTGTATGTGTTTTTCATTTCATTATTTCAAGGCCACTTATATTAAAATACCCAAAGACATTTTGTGTCTTAGTCAGAGTTGGAGCAGAGAGTAAAAACTTACTTAATTCAACCATTTTCTGAACCAGCTGATCCTAATGAGCACAGAAATCATCAGACAGGTAGATCAATATTTAGTGGAATCGCCTCTGTTAAGTGCACAGGCAGAAGGAAGAAATGTACACAGCACGGTGTCAACTCTCTGGAGCAGACATCTTTAACTCTGTTCTTTGTCAGCAACAGAATGCATCAACACATTCACCCAGCAGTTCCAGGAACCTTGGAGTATGTTCTGCTCAGACAGTCACCTCATCCCTCAGCAGCTTTCAATTAAACAAAGCAGGATGCATTCTGAACATTATCATGCTTGCTATAATCAACTGACCTCACTTTAAAGTGTGTTTTATGTGGCTGTCAATGTGGAGTCAGATTGTTAGCTGGGTAATTTGGGGGTTTGGTTTGCACAAGCCTGCCTATTATACTGCATATGGCTTAATAACGTACTCTCATCACTGTTCTGTCTGTACATGTGTGTTTTTCGGTGTTTTCATAAATGCATAAAATCCTCTAGATGATCTAAAATCCACAAGACATTTAACATTAATATTTACCAAATATATTGAATATGAATTGTTTCAGTGCATTGACAGGTTTATTTGTTATTTGTGTATGTGTGTGTCTTTACTAATATTTTGACATGGGCATTATTCTGCCATCATCCGATGGGCCCATCATCTTATTTCAAGCAGGAATACAAAGCAGAACTCGATCTGTGTGAGAACAGAGTGCCTTATCAAAGTTACTCCTGTTATTAATTGTCATGTAAAGATGTCTGCCTTAACTCACTCAGTCCTCCCAACGTGCGATGCCTGCTTCTGTTTTTCATTAAATGTTAATGTGGTGTGAACACGTGACTTCAGTCAAGTCCCAGCCTACAGCTGTAAAAGTGCGGTGTATACCTTGGCTAATGCTTTAAAACAGGGATGCAAATTACCCTGTCTCCCCTTTCAGATGAGATTATTCCACAGCACCTTCCAGTCATACGTACAGTACTGTACGCGGGTCTGGGTCTCGGTCTGGGTCTGTGCAGCGGTGTTGGTGCTGGGGCGCTCTGGTAAAGCCATCAGGGCCGTATGTGAGTCACACGCTGTGTGGCCAAGAAAAAGTCAAACGAAAGACGAGGAGGGTTTTTAAGTTTGGAATTCCTGTTATGTTTGTCACACATGCCAGATAAAATGGAAACATATGGCGGCCGCGAGAGAGAGACAGAGACAGGGACAGGGAAGAGGATGAGAGGGAAGCTGTTTAGTCACCAGATGAGCAGGAAGTGAGCGTTGGAGAGGAGTAGTGTAAGTGGGGAAGAGAGAGATCATGTCTCTAATGTACGAGCCAGCGAAGCACGGAGCACAGGGGGACCGTAATGATGGAGACGGGCAGGAAGTCACTGCCTCTGTCTCATTTAACGACACCGCTGAATCCTTCTGCTTAATTTTTTATTTTTCTGGGTTTTTTTTTTTAATCTTTTTTTAAATCTTTTAGGTAAGATACTTTTTTTGAAATCTTTTTTGTCTATTAGGAAAGATACTAATCGGGTCTGAGATGGAGTTTTCCACTCTACCAAACGTGTGTTCTTTGTGGGTTTTTTTTTTTTCTTAAAAACCTGCTCTCCCTTACATTTTCCCTTCTCGTATGCAAATTTGGACTGCCTGGTCTCAAACCTAGTTCCACACGTAGAGATACTGCTGCTTGCACAAATGGGCTTTGGTTCAAATCCCTCTCCCTCACTGTAAAAAGCACAGCTCACAACCAACGTCAAATACTTCTAGTACTTATAATGTACTTTACAAAAACTAAAGGATACTAAGCCATCGTCCTGCGTGGATCTTTTTATGTTGCTTTAACTTGCACTATTAAAGTAACATGGTATGTTTATGATACTTAAAAAAATTAGTACAACAAAAATTGTGGAAGTTAAACCAACATAAAAAGATCCATGCAGCACGTTGCCTTCATTTGTCAAAGTTGGTTCTGAGCAAAGCTTTTTACAGTGCAGTCTTCTCCTGTATGCTCTCCGATTCTGGCCAAAATACAAGGCAGGAACAAAAAACCTCTAAAACAAACAGAGACCCAGACTACATTTGAATAAAAAATAGAGAGTAGAAGTCTGGAACATCCAATATTTTTCAGATTACATTTACAAAAATCAAGTTGGACAGCTGATCGGGAAGCTGAATAAATCCATACTCTGTAGTGGCTGTGCTCTGCAATGCAGCATGTCCTTACTATTCGAGGGAACATGGCACTTCTTTATTTCTTGGATCATTCAAAAAATAGCGACTGCTTGAAAATGTGTTTTAATGTATTTCGTATAAATATGAGTATAAGTTATGGTGACAAAAAGCATGTATATTCCTCAGTGTTACTCATATTGTAGCTTAACTAAAAGGCCCAATGCTTATGATCCACATAGGCCTGATATTTATCTTTAAATGTAATGCCCATGATGGCACATAGAGGATGAAGTAAGTCTTCAAATAAATAAAATTACTTAAGAGTACATTTTTTAAATAAATGGATGAATAACATTGTAACACCACAATGACTGTCAACTACCAGTCAGGGGAATGCTGCCCTGCAATAACCTATACTTATGGAATAACAAATGATTAAGCAATTCTACTAAATAAGTTATGAATACAATGTGGCCCTACTGTGGTTATGGCATGGCTTTTTAAAATAATAATTTATTTGGCCACCACCCACTAAATTTAGCCATCATACTTTTTTTGTGTGTGTCAAATTCGTTAGTGACAGTTGCTAAGAAACAACTTCCCCCGACATGTGCTCAAGACAACAGGAATCCAGGCATGCTTAGCATTCCCGTCATGAACTGCACTCACATAGTTGTGTGTGTGTAAATATACAAGAGCCTTAAACCCACAGAAATACAGACATTACATTGCATTTGGCAGATGCTTTTATCCAAAGTGACTTACAAAAAGGAGGACATAAGCTGACAGAGGTATAAAGGAACACAGAGTAAGCAGGCAATCTTTATACATACAGGGAGGTGCATGTGTCTGAATGAGAAGCTTCCCAGAGCAGGGACACTACAGACGTACATACTCCCACATGGGGACAGACAAAGAGAGAGTTGGTTTAGTGATTGTTAGTTTTGTTAGGAAGGACAGAAAACCAAGTTAAATGAGCAGTCTGCATTTCTGAGGAAATTCACTTTTTTATCAGATACGGAAAATAAAAGTTTTATTCTCTTTCACCGCTCACCACTCTTTCACTCTTCCACCGCTCTCTTTCACCTTTTCACCACTCCCAGTGTGTGCACTCAAAGATCTCTGGTCAAGGCAAACAGTTTGCGTGTACACATACAAAAGCCTTAAACACACAAAAGTACAGACAACTAAGTTAAATGGTCAGTCTGCATTTCTGAGGAAATACACTTTTTTATCAGATACGGAAAATAAAAAAAAGTTTTATTCTCTTTCACCACTCTCTTTCACCCTTTCACCACTCCCAGTGTGTGCACTCAAAGATCTCTGGTCAAGGCAAACAGTGATGCTCTGGATGAGAAACTAAAACAGGGGCGCCATAACCTCCAGCCAAGGAGGATGTTGCTTTGAAGAGAGAGTGGGAGTAATTGGCTACTGAATGTAAACATAAATATTACTATTATATTATATAGATGACAGAATAAAAGATGTTACAACAGCTCCAGCCAAAAAAAAACATGGCGTCGCGTCTGGATCAGCCAGTACTGTTAACTGCAAATTTTAAGGTCAGTCAGTTAAGTTGGCATAGAGTGAATGCCAATTTAGATCATATTTTGGACTGTAGAGGTTGATCGATTAAATTAGTTGGCGAAGTAATCAGGGAGGTTTTTGCAGATTTTTAAATAACTGGCATCAGCGCGTGCCTGTTAAGCATATTAAGCCAAATAAGGCAGACAGGGGGCATACAGTAAGCAGGCAGCTCAGTGGTGTTGCCGTGGAGCCCATGTGACACGGCACGGTGCCAGCAGGGTCCAATGGATGGTGCCCAGGATGCCAACCTTTGGAAGAGTGGGGAGAACTTTGCTAAAATCTCTTGGAAAGTTAAAGATAAGGCATACATTTCTCTGTTAAAGTCACATCTTATGTAATTGGTTATATATGAAATGTTACTTTCAGACAAAAAACTATTTGTAACTGTCCGTACCGTACCGTAAAGCTCTATTGACCGCTCTATTGACATCTTTGACTTTCTCTTGGAAAGTGAAAGATAAGGCATACACTTCTCTTTTGAAGTCATATGTTAATTGCTTATATGTGAAATGTTACTGTACTTTCAGACAAAAAACTATGAGTAACTTTAGGCTACCTTCGAGCTCTATTGACAGTGAGTGCTCAACCAGCTGCAGTTTTACAGGTGGGGATGTGTGTAAAGGAATCCAGCACCAGAGACCTTCCCCTCGGAGGGTGTGTGTGGGGGCAAAACAGCTCTCTCTCACTCAGACACACACACACACACACACACACACACACACACACACACACACACACACACACACAGCAGTGGCGTGTTCAGACATGCAAGGCTTCGGTCCTTAGTTTCGACGAAAGCATCATTACACTTACTCACTTTACACTTTAGAGCTCATACCGACAGTGCTCATCATAAATGCCACAAGTCTTTGGAAATTGAGGGCAGAGATAAAAAGCAATTTGTTGAAACATCTACCCAAGAAGTGCACTGGGCTTTGTGCACCTAGCTTTCATCACTAAACGTGCCTACTGTGGAAGAGCTCCCTTATATACTTTATATAGTCTTTATATACTGTTTATATTGTATTTGTATGCTGTATTTATATACTCTGTGTACTGAATTCTCTTTTTATATACACTCTGTATATACTCTCTAAACCCTTTTTATATGCAATCTTAAAATTCGTCTGCCCAACCCAAACATTATCTCTGTCAGTACCCTGCATACTGCTGTGTGTCCTGTTGTGTTGACTCTATTCAGTCTGTGGAGGTACTGCTCCATGTGACCCGTCATAGTAAGCTCTCCGCCAACGAGACAGACGGAATAAAAGCACAAGGCAGACGGAACACGACAGCTGGAGGCAGGATGTTTTATAAATTTATAAATCAATCCATGTTCATCCTGTAATATCTGAAAAACCTCTAAAGACACATTTTGTGCAAATGTTCTGTTGGACTAAAAAACATGTAGAGTTTTGAAGGTCAATGTTCAATGTGACTGTGACCATGAATGTCTCCATTTTTTTTGTGAATGCAAAGTCTCAACAATGGTGTGCGTGCCACACTCACAAATGTGATAATTGCACAGTGCTTCAAGGCAAAGTCTTTACATTTGGCATGGATTTTTCAATTTGGTGAATTGACTCGTTCCTCAGACTTCAAGGTTACTGTAACCAGATGTATGTTTCATGTTTGTGGGTACAACATCTCAAGAACACATCATAGAATGCACCTTCTAAATATACTCTATCAATACTTTTACTATATGAATCCAGTTTACTTAGATTAAAAGGTCCCCTAGCTAGGTGTCATAGGTCAAATGTTAAAGGTCAAGGTCAACATTATTATAAGATTTGGAGGTCAGGGGTCAAACTCACAGCATGTGACAAAGAATAGAACAATTCTGTGTAATATTTTTGTTATAAAACTATTACGCTTTATCAGATGGGGAAAACAGTTGTCAAAAAATAGGCATCACATATTGACTTTTCCCTGCCTTGATCTCTAAAGATAACTAACAGATAAATCCCATGTCAGTCAACCTCTAACGCTGTTAAGTAGTCAAATTCAAACAAGCATTGTTCATTGAACTGAAGAAAATTGTTTTATTTATTTATTTTTCTGAAAGTATTTATGGAAGTCAGACATGTTGGTAAACCACATACCTCCATTACATCCTTAGCTGATCTAGAGTACAAAATGCAAAATCTAATAATCTGTAATAACACAATGTTTATCATACCTTTATGTGTAAGAAATGTATAAAAGTGGCCATTATTTCTGAGGAAATCATAAAGGAAGCAGTTAAAAAACATGTTTTTCTTTCTGTTTTACAAGGGAAGCCTCCTGCTTTTGAAATTTTAAGATATTTATGAAAATGTAGTACAGTAAATATTTAACAC
>CM059279.1:23965450-24082950 GCA_030347295.1 Setipinna tenuifilis | reverse complement strand
CTGTTCAAAGTTGCTGACAAGACTACTGGCAAGGCAAGGCAAGGGCCTTAGCTCTTTCTCTCTGGACTTCAGTCTGACTGTGCATTCCACCCCTTTGAAGCCATGTGCTTCCAATCTGTCATACAGACGAAGGTGCTTTACCGCGGCAGAAGCCAAGACAATGTAATCTGCCTAACCTTCAGTCTTTCGTCTTTCAGTTGGGCTATGGAGCTGTCAATCACCAGCCAGTAAAGCTGATTTTATCCATGCCTGGCCGCTCTCCATATGGACCCTGACTCTCTGGCTCTCCCTCAGACACGGACAACAACACTGGAAAACATCGCTATCCTGGCTGCCCCTCTTCACATGATACGCTCAGTGCAAGGGGATGGGACAGCCGGTCTTATACAGTACATACAACTCTTGCCTTTAAACAACCATGTATAGTACAGTACCCTTGATTTGGCACCGTGCTCTCTTGCTCTCTCACTGACTCATCCATCCAGCTACCTTGTGTGTTTACCAGCTGGTCTCGTTTTTTTCTTTATGGGTGAACTCAGCAAACTGCCGTCTTGTGTTCCTCTGAATGGCTATTCAGTGCTTTCCTAAAAGTGATGCGAGTGCTCTTATTAGCCCGAGCTCATTTGATATATGGCCATGCAGCCCCTTCTAGTAAAAGCACCAGGCCTCCTGATGAAAGGACCTTTGCAGGCTTGCTCACAGCCGCTCACTCTGACCATTGTTAAATTTACTGCACAACAGGACGGCCTAATGTCCACTTCTTCCTGTACCGAGCGTCTTCTCATATCCCTCTCAGCCAATTATTTCTGCTTTGTTGTTACCTCGACTCCACCACCTCCGAGCACGCTGTCCTTACTTCCAAAATTTATTATTTTCTTCCTGTTTTAAAAAAGGGGAAATAGTTTTTCCTTGCCTGTTGCTCTACGGGGATCAGGTTATGTTCAAGCTCGGCTTTGTGAGGCACCCTGAGACATATTCACGTTACGGTGCAACATAAATAAAACTGAATCAAATCAAATTCCCTTCTCTCCCTTTTCTCCCTTCGCTCTTCTGAGGAGCCTCTGCTTCTTGTCCACCAGATACACTTCTTCTCACAGAGCACAAATTTCTCAAAAAAAAAAGGAATGTTTTAAAGCAGTGCCTGGAAATCATTTGCAGCAGTGCAGGCTGGGGTGGTTATCTTGCTGAAACAGCTCTGTTTGCTCTGACAGGAACTCTGAGCACAACTTGACCTATGACCTCTGAAATCATCTTACTCGAGCGGTCAGTCATCATTTCTATGCAAAAACAACCAAATGCCCCTATCCGCAGCAGCCCTTCCATAGACACAGCAGAGTTTATAGCAGTGATTCTTCATGACTGTGTGTTCTAGAGTGTGTTCGACGTTCCCATGGAGATGGAGTGCTGAGGGGGCAATTTAGAATTCAAACTAATCAAACTCTAGAACACTGCATTACACCTAGGAGACTTACAATTGAGGAAAACAACCAAGCTACAACAAACCAGAGAGATTACAGAGCACACAAGGAGAACACGTTGAGACTGCACATAGGTGTACTGTAGGTTAGATAATTAGTGAGTTGGAGTTGTTAGGATAGGAGGTGCTCTTGGGAGAGAGGGTATTTTTTTAAGAGCTTTTTGAAAACAGAGAGGGTTGGCGCTGCTCTTGTAACCACTGGTGCTTTGTTCCAACTAAATTAAAAGTTGTAACATCAAAGTTTAATACAGAACAATTCTCCAAAGCAAGAGAAAAAGCCTGTAAAGGCATTTGTGATACTAATTACCACAAAATGACATGAGAGACTTGCCTTTTTTTAAGAACATGCATTTAAAGAAAGATCTACTCATGTAGTCAAGATACAAATATAAGACACCTGGATAATCATGGAAGCTCAAACTCTTTGAAGGTCAAGGAGGACATTTTTTACTTCCAATACATTCATCATGCAAAACGAAGATCCATCCAGATTTTTTTCCTCTCCATCTTCACTGCCTCCTCTTCAGTTCACTTCACTTCTCTCTCTCTGTCTCTCTTTCTCTCTCTGTCTCTCACTCTTCTTCTGCACTGGTAACGGCTCTCTGTCTCTGCTCGTTTTCCTCCCAGCATTGCTGTGGCTGATAGTTGTGAGACTCAGGGTCCGGCTGTCGCACAGCCACCGGACACCCAGCCCTCCGAGAAGCCTCAGTCCCCCATCAGGAAAGTAAAAACCCCAGCCCTGTCTACCCCTCACCGAGCCCTTTCCAACATCCCAACCTTCGTCGAGTCCCCTTGTTGGAGACTTTGTGGCATGTTGGCCAAACAAATGATTGTTTGCTCCTCTCTGTCAGTGCAAGCAGTATTTAAGCACACAAGATAGGCCAGAGGGATGATCTTCATGGCAGCTGTTCTCATGCATTATTTAATATATACTTTTACAAAAACTGAGTTATAATTCCCTAAATAATTCACTAAATGTAGTTATGCTGTGGGGTACTAAGAGCCAAAAAGCATACCGTACCTTTGCTCACTGTGATTATTATTATTACCATTCCAACACAGACAAGCTCAACAGACAGGCCATTGTAATAACACCACGCATTTATAATGTACAATGAGTCTCATCTATGCAGTACGGAGATCTAAAAGATAATGCGGATGCATAATGCAGGATAATGAATAATGCAGACAACATTTAAAAGGAAAAAATTGTAGTTTGAAAGTTTGAACATAATCAGGTCTCATCATAAGTGCAAAAGTATGTGTATGTACATAGTGAAGTTGAAATTGCCATGCGTTAACATGAGTACCAACCCCCAGATAGGTCCAAATAAAATGCTTTAACTGCAACATTTTCATTAAACTTTGCGATAGTTCATATATTATTCGCTACAAGATCATTACTTATAGTAAATGCAAGTTTTTTTTAGCTTAGAGTTGTGCTAAATCTGCTCCTATGTTTTCCACAGCCTTTCCTTTCCTTCGTATTAATCTGCATGGTCTGTTTAACCGCATGTAAAGGTCGTCTGGACGTTTGGTGTAAAAACAGCATGACCCATTGTTGTTTTTGTAGCAGACTACCGTGTTGTGATTGTTCGTTGTGCTGTACGTCAAAAAAGTCTGGTCTGTCAATGACTATAATGTATATGTTTGCCAGTGTAAATCTTCCTACCGGCTTAGGTCACCGTCAAGTCAAGAATACACTACATTAAGGACATTTTTAAGATTGATGTTTTTAAATCATGAACTTGCAGTGAAGGCAGCAAAATAATCAGAGTAGCCCATCTCAGACTGAGGTGTGGTCTCCTTGGCCAGATACTTATTGTGATAGAAGAAATGTCAGAGACAGCTAGGCCCCAATGAATCATCATATCCCTGAAGGCCTCACTTCACAACGTTAAATTCCTCTTAACCACAAGTGTGTCATTCAAACGATCCCTCTAACAAGGCAAGGCCACATTTATCAATAATGGTGACCTTGGTCATGTAAATTATGCTGAAAGAGCACATAATCTGGTGATGTTTTCCCAAAGTCCCCTATGATTTGAAGGCAAGCAAATTTAAGTGTGTGTGTGTGTTAGAGTGTGTGTGTGTGTATGTGTGTGTGTGTGTGTGGGACTTGAAGGCAAGCAAATTTAACATCCCCAACATCTCCTACTAGGCTCAGCTCAGTGTTTTTCGGGAAATGGGGCACAAGTTCGGCCAGAGCAGATAGCACATTTCAGCAGGGACAGCTCTTTAGTTTGGTTCAGTCTCAGTGCAAAACACACACCTATTTCACAACTCAGGAGATCTCTCGACTTGCTACTCACCCTGTCTATCCAAGAAAAAAAGCGAGACTGAAATATTTTGACAGTTCAATCATTGCCAGTATTTATTATACTGTCCAAAACAAACTCTTGATTCACAGTGGAAATGGTGAATACGCATTTTATTTTCATCCGTTCAGTTGTGTTTGTATTTTTCTATTTAGCAATTCAACTGGAGTAGAAAGGAAGAGCCATTTAAAGAGATCCCCTCCCTCTGGACAATGCCATTTCAAATGCAAAAGGCACACACAGAAAAGAGAAAATACTGTGAATCCAATTTCATTGTATGGATGTCGCTTTGAGGTTCGCAGGATTCAGTGGACTGATGCTTTCAGAGTGTGATACAGTGGCTCTTCTCCTTTCCTCTCCTCTCCAGTTCTGACAAGCTGCTCCCTCTCTCTCTTTCTTTCGCACTCCCTCTCTCTTTCTTGCTCTCCCTCTCTTTTTCAGTCTCTCTCTTGCGCTGTCTCTTTGTCTCTCACCCCCTTCCTCTCTTTCTGCCCTCTCTCTTTCTTTCTCGCTCTGTCTCTTCCTGTCTATCTCTCCCTCTCTCACTCGCCCTGTGTAACCTCAGGAGGTTGTGGTGTGTGTGTAATGTGCAACGTGATTACAAAAATAGACAATTAAATAAATAAATCAGGAGTCCAAAGGATGAAGCTGGAAGACCATGGCTCTGTGACAGCGGTGTATACCAGCGTTTTTCAAGACTAACCAAACCACAACTAAATTAAATAAAACGCTGCAGTTTTTCCTTTTCATTTGTTGGAATTTTACACCAACATTCAATTTAGCCACAGTAGGCCCCGCTTGACAACATGACCTGTCAGCAAGGTTTAATTTGATTTTTTTTTTGCGAGGAACACCGCTATACAGCAAAATAATTTCATCAAAAGACGCCGTTAAATGAAATTACATAATGTTATCGGTTCATCTTTCTCGAAATGCCTACAGTATGTTGTGTGTTGTGTGTATGAATGATGTATAGGGTACAGCTATAGCATTAGCGTTAGCTCTCGCTCCCTGTGGTGCGTGTTGTGTTGTGGCGTACCGTAGCACCAACGTGCGGTCTTGAGACAAGGTCATATGGAGTGGAAATAATGAGCTAGAGATAGGGCGCACTCATGCGAGAGATTCTCATACACAGTACTGGAGAAGTCAGCTGCCCTGGCCCTCCCGAAAGGTCACGTTATTTAGTGTGTGTGTGTGTGTGTGTGTGTGTGTGTGTTTGAGTGAGTGAGTGGATACATGAGGGCATCTGAAAAGATCAAGCATGCATGTGTGCTGCTGCTTTTTGATCTCTTGATCTTACAACATAGGAACTGATGTATGACAACTTATTGCAACCTATGACAGCACATTCAGAATAGATTTGTGTTGGTATCATCCAATGTAAGTGTGTGGATTTTTACATACATACATAAATATAATTTGTATACTCCTTTAAACTGTAATACCGCAACATAAAATAGTACAATACTTCTCATCTCCTTAATTCTCTAAACATAACCTAACAATAGATTGCACGTAAATGTGTTGTAAGTTAATATAAATTACTAAACAGATGTCTTAAATTCTTATTCATATACTGTGGATTGAGATAACATTCAGATGCCATGTTTTGTCCACTCTCTCCTGTGGTGTGGATTTCATTAATAAAAAAAAAAAGAAAGAACCACTATGGAAGATTTAGTGACATCCAGTGGTGAGGAGGAAGAATGCAATCAATATAACACCACCATCACTCGCCCCACCCCCCCACTGCTATTGTGCATTACAACTTATCGTGACTATGATGTGCCATAAATATAATTATATCATTGGCTACGACATTAAGTAACATTTACTTGACAAGATAACATATATGTTATATTTACTGTAGGACCAACAAGGATATTAACTGGCACATAAGTGGCATATAAGAAGCACACATGCTATATACTATTTAACATGTTATTTACATGAATATGTATAGTATGCAAGTATACAAGTAATTCAGCAAGCCTTTAAACCTACTGCACCCTTTACAAATCATGAGTGACTGTGCATAAGATTGCATTGTGCATTGCCCTAGAAGAAGCCAAGGCCTACACAGCTGCACCAGTGGATTTACTAATGACTCTGCCAGTCAGGAGCTTAAGGGCAGATCTCTCTGTGCTCACCATATTCTACTATATTCCCTTTCACCACTGATTACCACTTAAACAGATCACTGCAAACAGAGGGCTCCAAGGGCCACCAATGCCAACTACATGCATTAAACAAAAAGTTTCTGCACATTAAAGCAAAGCATTCCTGTCAAATCTGTGTTCCAAACTGAGGTAGTAATGTAATACAAAAACAAAAGGTTATATTTGCATCTCTGATCAGTAAATTGAACATGATATGATTTAAATGATAACGTGAGGCTTTTACATTTATGTCTATACACAGAACGTGGTGTTAATCCACCCATACAGGTCATGTGCACATGACTGTGTAGGGCATCAAATGCCAAGATGTCCTGGTCATAACATCAATGTTTCTACCTTAGAGCTGACAGAGGCATTGCATTAAGCAACTCTACCTACTGTAGATTGAAAGGTCTTCACTGTGAATCAATGCCTGTTTAAACTTCCCTCCTACAGGACCGACCTCCCTCCTGCTCACAAGCCTGCCCCACCCCCTCCCAAGAAGAAGGGTGGAGATCCAAAGGGCCATCCCACATCTGATGACATTCAGGTAGAGAATAGTTTATTGCCCAGTGTCAAGAAAATGACTTGATTTCCTGACTCAGTGTGTTATTAACAAATGTACACAAGACAAGTGTTCAGTTTTAAAACTGCTCCAGCGACAGAGGAGAGAGTTCTCACGGAGACAAACAGTTGACTCCTCGGTTTGCGGTTTCTGATCTAACAACTCGGACACAGCCCTTTTATTGTACACAAAGAAAACAAAGTTTCAGAGAAAGTTCAGTAACTTTTCATCAGCTCCCTCCTTAAAATGTTATCTTCAGTTCCCTGCACCTGTAGATAACCACTTGGCCTTGAACAGAATGTTGCCAAAACAGCCCTCAGAATATTCACACAATATGAGTGCTGTCTTCTAGTCATGTACACAGAAAAGTATATGTTTTATTATGTGATAATACTAAAACACTCTAAATTATTCTGATGATATTCAGGTAGAGCCTAGTCTATGGTCCAGGCATCTAATGATATTCAGGTAGAGTCTAGTCTATAGTTTGTGGTTCCTGGTGATCTGACTCTGTGTACACTTTAGGCCACTATACTTAGATGTACCCTGATACCTTCGCATTGAGTACGCTACCTCCCTCTCTGTTTTTTAGGAAAGGACGAAAAAAACATTTTCACTCAAGTCATTTAAGTGACTCAAGCCACTGACTCGATCAAGTCACTCACGTTTATCATAATGTATTTATGTTCATTGGCATTCATTTACCTACTCTTATGCATGTATGCTCCATTAGAACAGACATGACTGCAATGAAGGGCATCATGATTATATAACAATCTTAAAAGTCTAACAAACGTAAAAAAAAAAACTTTCCTGGAATGCCAAAAAACGTACAAAAGATCTCACCACAACTGAACTAAATAAATACCTTTCTGTGTGTATTGGCCAATGACTGCACCAGTAATGTTGACAGTCAAAGTTGTCTTGACACATCAAGAGGGTACTATGTTATTCAGGTAAATAAGCTCAACTAGAACCACAAGAGCAGTGTTCTACCCTTTCCCAAGCTCTGGTGTCTCCATTAGGTGGTTCATCTGGACAAAGACGAGGAAATGCAAAAGCTTCCTCTCCAGCCTCCGTACTATGACCTGGCCCCCTCTGAGTCAACCGCCTTCACTGATAAGGTGAGTTTTGTTTTCCCAGACAGACTGTAAAGGATCTTTACTGCTTGTATTTGTCGAGAAAGTAACTGGTTGGCAAAGCAAAGAGAGTTACAGATTACTGAATGTATTATTGTTCTCTCAGGTACTGACTCTTGACTGACTCTAGCTTCACATTTTTGCCTCCATCAGAACCCTAACAAACACCAACATTCTAAAGATGGCAGTTGTTAGTTCCTTGGCAGGTGGCAGTTCTAGAATGTTCAGTAAACCAACTGCCAGTTCCCTCACTGTCCAGATAGCTGGCCTAACTGACAAAGATGATATCTGCCATCTAACAAGAACAAACAAAGGCAGACTGATAGCTCACACTGACCCAACTGTTTGAGTTTGTTGGCGTTGTTGGCGTTGTTGGCGTTGCAGCGTGTGAGCATCTTAACAGCAGTAGCCAGCTAGAGTACAGCTGCCATTAACCCTCTTTGGCCCAGAAACCACTTTCCTGATGATGGCCAACAGAAGGTTATGCAGGCCATGGCATAGGTGTTATGACATCTTTCTATGACCGTGGCAGTTAGGAAATCAATGGAAAACTTTAATTCTTAAAGTTCCACATTCAAACAATGGGAAATTTCTTTAAAAAAAATACAAGGAGCAGAAATGTGAAATAGAATAGCAAACGTACAGTTTTTGAGGCCTACAAAATGTACGTTGAATACAGTTCTTGAGTGAAACAGTTATTGGGCGCATTGAAGAATAAAAAGAATGAGAAAAAGGCACTGGATAACAGTACATGCTCTGGACTGTAATTATTAACATTCATGCATTTGGGTGTCTATATTACTGCTGTCTTTTATTAAACCCACACATACTGAGGAACATTGCTGTGGCTTTTAAGTAGTGGGTAATAACTGAGTATTAGTCTAAGGTTTACTTGGATTACTACAGCCTGATGCAGACTGTGCATGCCTTGTTAAAGCCCACGTCCAGAGCACTTACCAACAGCATTTATACACTCCAGTTATGGTCGTGCCCTGAAAAATACAAAAGCCCAACATTTTTTAAGAAAGGTTATCCTCTCTCTTTTTTGTACCTAACCATTAAATAATGGTGATGGTGAAATCCAAAATGCATCAAGTTTGTGGAAGAAGAGGTTTCCTTTGGAATGACATTTCCTTTGGAATGACATTTAACCTTTACAGGGACAAAACAACCATTTTGAAAAAATCTGTAATCACAGTCTTGAAGTGGAACAACGCTTGGCACCAGATAATATCATGCACTGATGAGGGTTTGTGTGACAGCAGAGGTAAACATCAACAAACAACAGGGTCGACCAGGGTCAAGTGGAGCAAGACCCAAAGCATCCCCACAGTAATGATTGTGATCCATTAGAGCAACTGGAAGTAGTCTTTCAGGCTGTATCTGATAACATCTGTGCGTGTCGTGTTGGTGCTTAAGAGTGTTGTGTGGATGCCAGTTTGCATTCTGTTCTCAAGTACCTCCTGTTACAGCAGCACACCCCTAATTCCTTTTGCATTGTTAAAAAAAAGATATATTTGTCACACTTTAAGTCATTTTAGAATTTATAGGGCCTATTATTCTTGCATAGAATTGGTTATTTTTGTGATTTTTTTTTGTTAAGATGTCACAACCCTATCTGCGTTTGAGCTGAAATTGTTTTCAAGTTTTTCACAGTTCACAGTTGTGAGACCACAGAGGAAGTGGCCTGCTATCCCCAGGGGCCGCTAAACAGATAGCATTCCCTCTGCAACACTGATATAACGGGATAGGAATTGATCATTAGTCATACCAAACAGTGAGGCGAGAGCACGGACCAGCAGATGTGCTCGTTCCCTTCGCTTCTCTGTATAAAACACTGACAGCAGGAACTGTCTCATACCAAACCACAGATGTCCATAGCACCAGTGACACATTTATTTTTTTGTCGTCGCAAATCCATTCTCAATGCTAGTCCCCTGAAAGCTATTTATAGATTTAAGTTACATGCGAGTTTTGCAACACCCCCACCCCACTCCACCCCCCAACCCGCACCACCACCATAAAAAAAGAGGAAGATGATGTAGAAAGTAGTAAGGACAACGCTGTCCAACATGCCTTAAAATTTACTGTTTCAATAGCTTTCCCTATATTCGGTAACATCCCCATGTGTCCTGTTTAGGATGGTTTATGATTTCCAAAAGATGTTGACATTTATATAGCCAGAGAGGACAAAATATGTCTGCCATGCTCATTCCCGGCAGTCTGTTTGAACTGTTCGAGTATTAACAACAAAAAAAAAATACTCACACACACACACGCACACTCGCACAATCTTGCCGTCTTGATCTTAGTATTTGTTTTCTTGTATTTCTTGTTGACATTTCTTCTGAAAAAAACATGTCCCTGGTTGTGTCTACAGGTACAGTAAAATCACCATATTTTAATATCTGACAAATACTCAAAAAATTAGACAAAGAAACCCACACAAGAAAGTGAAAGCCTATTCACATATGCCAAACTTATTTTTTGTATTTTTGGTCTGTGTTCCACCCATGTTTTTTTTAGGCTACCTTACAAAATTCATGCCACCAGTATCTGTAAATCGGGATGATGTTATTTTCCTCTAATTTGCCTTTCTGTCAAATAACTATCCTAAATTGTCTGTTGACTGTAGCTCATTGTTTGTCCTTCATTCCTTCATTCTTTCATTCATCATTTCTTCACATACAGTATGTCCGCTTTTTTTTATCTGTACAAAGGCATTTGTTTCGACTTTTATTTGTAGTCATCTTCATGCCACCATGTTATGTCTCTTCATTGTTCTCCTGTCCTCTTTTCTTTGACTGGACTTGAGTCTGGAGTCTATCTGCTATCAACACACACGCCATCTTAATCTCCATGTCTATCTCTCTCACACACACACACACACACACACACACACAAACACTCTTTCTGTCTTTCTATCTATCAAGAATCATAAACGTCTGTCTATCTATCTATCTATCTATCTATCTAGAATCATAAACATCTGTCTCTCTGTCTATCTTTCTGTCTATCTCTCTCTCTCTTAATGTATCTATCTATTTCTCTCTCTGTCTATCTATCTCTCTCTCTCTCTCTCTCTCTCTCTCTCTCTATCTATCTATCTATCTCGGCCGCACTCTTTCACACACACCTTTCTCTCATCTCCAGAGCTCTGGCCACAGGGACTGTGATGTCCAGTATGCGGAGCTGGATACTGCAGCTTTGGCCTCCTCTCCCAGCCCGAGACCCCCCAGCTCGGCTCACACTGCCGGGGACCTGGTCGAGTATGCAACCATCCAGCCTAGCTCACACTAGCCACGCATGCCATTGTAGGCCTTTCCCCCTCTAAGACTCTGGCCTCAAGGTACACATGTATGCAGACGCACCTCCCCCCCTCCTTGTTTTCTTTTTTTTCTTTTTTTTTTTACGTTTACTTTTTTTTTACTTTAGCTTACTTCTCCTCCTCCTCCTCCTCCTCCTCCTCCATTTTGCTCTCCTATGAGTTGAGCTCCTCACTTTCTCACTGTGCACTCCTTCAGTGTGTCCTCAGTGTCTTTTCCCTTTGCTTTGTTTTTTTTGTTTTTTTAAATAAGAATAATTCCCTACTTCTTCTTGAGTTATGTGTTGAGTTTTCTTTTTTTTTCAGCTGTACAGAAATGCACTTTCTAAGCCGAACAAAATCAAATAACTGATAAAATACCACAGTGTTTATTTTCTGTGATAACATTTCCAAAATCACCCTCGTGGTCAACAGGACAATTCATCACTGTACAGCCAAGGGCAAAAAAAAGCTATTTTTGGAACAATGACGTGGAGAATGTTTTACTGCGATCTTTCAGGAGACCTTCATTTGACTGAGACTGTTATTAAAATTTCATAATTAATAGTTGTAGTGTAGTTTACTGTATGTGGCAGACACTCGTGTCCAAAGTGACTTTCACAACATGAAAAAGTGCCAAGTAAGCACAGCCAATCTTGTCAGAAAAAATAAAATAATAAATGCAGATATAACGTACAGTACAACATGGTGTACAGGCATTATAATTCAAACATCCTCCTAATAAAACTATAATTAGCTCAGCACACATGCTGCTTGCTCCCTGATGGGTCAATCCCAGGTTAAGAAAGCAAAAACCCTGCCACGTTTTCCTTCCAACACAGGTGACTTCACTGTGAGTAGCTGATCTACTCATTACAATCAGCTGATTCAGAGCTGGTTGGATCAAATTTGTGGCAGGGTATTTTACTTTCTGAACCTGAGATCGACACCTCTACTTGCTCCTTTCTAACCCCGCCAGGGGCGAAGCTGGAAGGGTGGCATTGGGTGGCCTGGGCCAACCTACATATGTGATTGGCCACCCAAAATGCCCCGCCCCCCCCCCCCCCCCCATACATAGAACACAGAACAGAATGTGGTCTTAAGTTATATTTGCATCTCTGGTCAGTAAACTGAACATGATAAGATTTAAATGATAACGTGAGGCTGTATTGCTTCAGACGATAACATTTACATAGAACTTTCACATTTATGTCTATACACAGAACACGCACCAGAATGTGGTATTACTGCCCCCATACAGGTCAGGTGTGTATGGCTGTGTAGGGCATCAAATGCCAAGATGTCCCGGTCATAACATCAATGACAAAGGCATTGCATTAAGCAACTCTACCTAGATTGAAAGGTTTATCCCAAAATTGCCACTTAATCCCACCCTTAAAACTGGGGCATGACTCAGTTGTGTTCAAAGTTTCACTGAAGGCTAGTTTCACTTAGTCATACTCTGTTTAACTGGATTATGAACACGTCTTTCACAGATTTTCTCTTCAGTATGGTGGGTTTTGTGAGTGTTGTGAGTAACTGCATGATGGGTCTTTGCATGATTATGTTTCAGTGGCATATGTGACAATTTTACAATTTGTTGGAAACTGAAAAACAACCATCCTTGCTCACAGGTTAAGTGCTACCTTAAGATCTCATTTTATCTCTTTAACAACTAACTGTGGGGCTGTGGGTGGGGACTGAAAAGACATATCGTTGACAGTTATCCTGCATCTTATTAGTGTTTGTAGTGTCAAAATCAATCGATATTTACATGTGTCGTTAGTTTGGTCAAGGTAAACCGATGCCTATATTTTAAATCAACCACTCCACATCCAGATAGATGGCAGTTTATTTGGTATCGGATTGGCTAATGGATAACCTTTTTTTGCTGCCAACCACAATATAACTATGCTCTCAGGGGTTGTGCAAATCCTTTCTGACTTCAGAGTTATACGTGTAGTTTTTGCCAAAACAAACTTTCCATTTCTTATCAAACTAGCAAATACTGTTTACTGCCATTATTTTCTCCTCTGAAATTGGATTTGAGCAGTTATGCCAATGACACACATAGCAATGTGTGGACTCTACCTCACACCCTGACACTCTGACACTTCCTGGATCACACACCCTTTTTTTTTTGTTCCGTGATCGGAAGCTGACAAAGCATTAACAATGTACTTCATTCAGCTTATATTTATCAGTGTCCCTCTCAGTGTTCTATGAAAAGCAGCGGATGCTGCCAGTTTGGGTGTACTCCAGTACCACAGGGGTGAGGAGAGCCAGGAGGTGAGGTGAGGGAGAGAGACAAACTGGCACTGATATAAATAAAACATATAAACAGGGCTACCTATTCAGGACCTATTCAGGGAAAAAACTGTATTGTCACATTCAACCAACCAGACATGTCAGTCATCTAACACAGCATGGCATCAGTCTATTCTGTTAAAGAGAGACTGCTTATTGCAAAAGCTCAAAGGACAACAGGCATGATTAACTTTTGTGGGTTTTTTCTGTGGACCCAGACCATTTTATGGGAAGCACAATCAAGGCCCCAGGAAAGTGTTTGCAGGGGAAAGTACCAACCTTTGACCAATAGGGAATGTATGGGACTTCTATAGTTTCATATATACTCCCTCTATACACATACAATATGAAATAAACTAGTAATTACCATTTTCTCCCAATTTCCTTCAGCCGGTGAGAGTGACTCTGACTCTATAGTGTGACTCTATAGCTTCCAATGTCTGCTTCTGCTGCTACTTTCCTGAAACAGCTGCAGTGCATTTGATGTTCCCTGCAGTGTTATCTTCTGACCCCATCTAAAATGTTATCCCATTCTTGTCAACTAGCCTCTCGCTTTGCTGAACAATATCTCTACACTCACAATTTGTACCAAGCTTCAGAATTTTACATGGTGACATATATCTTGAACATAGGAGTCTATGTGCCCTAAAACATAGGAGTCTACCCAGTGTTCCCTAAAACATGGGAGTCAGTCCATTGTTCATGAAAACACAGGAGTGGACGCAGGTGTTCAGCTTCCATCTTCTCCATTTCTTTGTCCATACATTTACATTTCCCTCTGCTTTTTTACCTGAGCTCTCCCCACCTGCTTAATATGCTGGCCATTCTCCTCTCCTGTGGTAGCTGCACTGCTGGCATAACTCTAGCCCACCCAATCCAGAAGCCCAAATCTACTCCATTTTGAATAGGACTCTCCAGTTGCTAGCCTTGCCAGAGTGTTTTTAGCCAGTTTATGAGATGGAAATCATATTTAAAAACAGAACTTAGGGGATTTGTCCAATACTGCCCAATCCTCTAGTCAAAACGTATTTTTATGAAATTTATAAAAATGTAACATATTCTAACAAATGGTTATAGCATTAAAGGCTCCATCTCTGTAGCATTATTGGCCTAGAATATAAAGTGACCAAGAGCCTTAAAGGTGAGTTACCTTCTGACATGATCACTGACTTTACAGGAGGTTCCTGCCAACACACACACACACACACACACAGACACACACACACACACACACACACACACACACACACACACACACACACACATTCAGTTGATCTTGCCAGTTATGCCTGGCCAGAGGATAATATTATTATTTTTGGCAGATATTATGCTATTTGCTCCTTTGTTATCTGGAGCCAACAGCGTCATTTACACCCTTTGGGAAACAGCCAGCGTTAGATTATTTGTGTTTGCACCAATATGTGTATAACACCACATGGCAGGGACAAGCACCCAGGCGTCAGCAAAAAACAATGCTGTTCACACCCTGCAGGTCCCCGTTACACAACCATATGTGTACATCTACTGAATGTAGATACATTCGTTACAGGACGTCAAAGAGCTAATCTGATCTCCAAATATTTGCCTCCTACCAATCCTTACAAGATTCTTTATGTTTGCCAATTGTTACTGCACCAAATTGTAGGCCTACCGTGACAATTGATCACAATCTGTGCAGAATCAGAACAGACAAGAAACAAAAAATTGTGGCTTGAACAACATAAATATAGATTCTTTTATATGACCGTACTTATTACATTATCGTGGATCACGCTCAAGATGGACAGATACTTTTATCGATTTCTCTCACTGTTCTATCAGTTGAGAGCGGCATTAAAAAATTCTAAGCAGACTCAACCAGACAATAAATGTTTATTGTCTTAAAAATAAGACAATAAACAGAGTGGTGCTTCGCCTCTAATAACATCAGTGTATGTGTACTTCTCAAAATGCAAAATGCAATTAATCTTTCACATAAAGGTTGCTATCTCCTGACGCACAGCATGGAGTGTTCAGAAACCTAACTAGCGAAAAGGATTTTGTTTTTCTGCAGCACAGATCACCCTCACTAAGCCCGTAACTAGGAACACCTGTGCACATACAGTACTTACTCCAGCAGATGTGCAAATAAGTGCAAATGCGGTTAGGAGATTTGCGCTTCCAAAGCCAAGGTAGTCAGAGTACATCCGCACAGTCATCAGTAGATCATAACATGAGTCAATGTCCTTGATTGAATCAGGACTCAGGACATGGTTTTATGTGTGCGGCTGTGTGCAGTTCCCGTTAACCATCTGAGCGGGTAAACATGGTCTCCTGGATCTTCTACAGGTCTCCTGGAGCTTTAAATGAACCACAGAGTAGAGTGTAGTCATACTACAGGTGTGAAAAAAGTAAAAATAAATAAATAAATAAATAAATAATAATAAAGTGAGCAGTACAGATGTGGACAATAATGTCCCATGAATGACTGAGGTCAACACCTCTGAGGTCAATGACAGGTCGATGGCTCCACTAGTTTGAGGTGGCTGGGAGTTTGTGGTACAAGACAAGTGCTGGACCTTCATAATCAGAATCAGATTTATTGGCAATGTATACTTGCGGTAATTTGACATAAGTAGATGTTGACTCTCTAGTATACATTCAACATATAAACATGTTAGACTGACTGTACAACAATTTTGTCACAGAATATACTGTACATACCAGGTACATATTCTAAAATAGCACATATTGTACAATAACCTACATATTTTATCACAGCTCTGACCTCTGTGGGTGTGGATGAAGCTGCTAACCATGAACAGCAAGCCGTGACTGTAGTGTGTACATGCACACTTAAAAACAGGACGGTTAAGCACTGGAAACATGAGCCCAGCTCTGATGAATATTGATTTCTGCTGAGGTAGGCACATGGTGGGGTGAGAATTTGCACACCCTTAGCTTAATGCCACGTGGCGATGAGCAAAAACTGTGCAGTCTCCCTCCCTCCCTCCCCTGTCCAGCACCTTGCAAAGCTTTTTTTTTGAATATATTGTGCATCACCCTCCCTCCCTCCCTCCTTCCCACAAAAAGGGTGAGAGTTTGCACCAACAACATGAATCCACAGACCCAGCCTGCTTTGTGTCCACAGTCTAGGCCGGTGGCAGTGGTTTAATGGTGCAGTGAATGTTTTCTTGCTCAGCTTTGGGCCCTTTAGTATCAGTCAATCTTTACCTACAGTAAATGCCACAGCCTATTGAAGTATTGTTATTGCTGACCTTCTATGTATGTCTTCTCCTAAGGATGCAATTTTACTCCCAATAGTCTCCTAATGGCTACTTCCAAACTGATTGCTTAGTTTTGGGCCCATTAGTATCAGTCAATCTTTACCTACAGTAAATGCCCCGGCCTATTTAAGTATTGTCCTTGCTGACCTCCTATGTACATCCTCCTATGGACACAATTTTACCCTGTATCCCAATGGCTACTTCCAAACTGATACTCCACCGTGTTCCAATGGCTACTTCCAAACTGATATTCCACCATGTCCCAAACAAAAAGTTCTCTGGAACAGGCTTCATAAACATGATGAGATGAGTCACAGTTCATCAGCGTCCTGCCCAGGCAGAGCATCTGAATTCACTTGAAAGGCTCCGGGTTGCGGTAAAATAGGGAGGCTAGCAGCATGAATGTGCAGCTGAAATCAGCAGAATTTGCAATTATGCAATCGTGAATCATGCTTCATGTTCTCCTGCTTTGTCTGCTATTATCGTAGGGATCGTAGTTAAAGCACTCAAAGGTGAGTGTTGAGTTTATTTCAAGATTATCGGTATTATAAAGAGACATGCTGTGTGCATCGTGTAATGTAATGTAAACTCCATTATTAGGATGGTGCTGTAGCAGAGGGACTTTTCAGATTCCTACTACTGCTTAGAGCATAAATAACCTACTAGTGTCTATATACTATAAGTGGTGGTCTGTCTGTCCGTCTGTCCACAGAGTGACCTTTCAAATTCCTACTACTGGTTAAAGCATAGATTTAAAGGTAATTAGGTTAAACAAGCCTAATAATGTCTATATACTGAAGAATTGAGGTGCCTTGTCCTTCTGTTGTGTCCTTCTGTTGTGTCCGTCTGTCTAATTAGGTTAAATAAGCCTAATAATGTCTATATACTGAAGAATTGCATTGTCCTCTTGTGGTGTCTGTCTGTCTGTCCGTCTGTCGTTCCCACAGAACGCTGGGACCCGCCTCGAAGAGCTGTCAGCCCCGGCTGAATATGTGAGCTACCATCATGCCTGCAACCAGGACCACCGCATTGAGATACCGCCTTCTTCTGCCTACACCCCCATCACCCTGCTGCCCCAGAACCCCTACCCCCCACAGCCTCCGAACCCACCTATGTACACCTTCTCCCCCAACCCCCCTGCCCCGCGCCCCCCCTACACTTTCCCCAAAGAGCAGTCCGTGTAACGACACCAGCCAATGGCTCCAGCATGTGCTGTCCTGCTCAGGAGAACATGTTGCGACAGCATTAAGCAGTAAAAAACAAACAAAGTATAATTATACGGTTTCTCCCGTCTACAAAGCACTGTAGAATTTACACCGTCCTCTACTACACTCATCCTTTCATTTTGAACGCATGAGAAAGTGTGTGGCCATTCTCTCCCCCCTCAAGAATGATTACAAGTGTTTGTGCATCGTGGACCCTCATCCCTAAATATTGTGCACTGCATGGTACATACAGTAGACTCTCACTAGGGAACCCTCACTGTTTCGTTTCAAGCTGGAAACACTACCGTCACTTTATCCCGCTGCCACACACACACACACACACACACACACACATACACCTTTGCCAAAGCCGAAAGGTTCACTTGTTCACAACATAGTGCACTGTGTAGGGGACAAACACACACAATGTAACTCACACCCTATGTAGTGGGCTATATAGTGAACAAGTGAACATTTTGGACACAGCCCCTCCTCATCCCTTCTAGAACACTCTAGAACACTCTAGAACACTCATGCGTCAGTGAAGCCATCCCCCTGCTCTATGCACCGTTATTGTATATCCTTATATTTATACTCGTCTTTTCTTTGCCTCTCAGTCCCTATATACAGTACACACCGTTTGTCAATTTTTTTTATTCGCTCCTGTAGTTGATAGTGATTCATATTTTTTTAATTGATTGACTGATTCACTTTTGTATGCTCCTTTCCTTCATGTTTGTGTTTTTTGCACATTACATTTGCTTGCATTTTCAGTGTATATTATGTGTGATTCAGTGTGTACTAGTGAAAAGTACATGAAATTTGCATTAGTCCAAATTAGATTTTTATCATAATAATAATGGCATGGACACAGACCTCCCTACAGACCTCGACCACAAGATAACGACATGGAAGATGTCAGTGCCTGTTTATCCTATGGTTTATGGTAATCAGTTTAGCAATTTAGTGTCAATGGGATACTAATCCACACATTGATAGGATTTGGTTTCATGGTGATGGAATTGTTTGCCTTCAGGAGCATTATGGGAAGGTTTACATATTCTCACAGGCCAGCCAATACGAAGCAAGTCTGACGACATAATAAAAAAAAATGCTGCAATGTGTTTTTTTTTTAGTTTCAGGCACTGCAAGGCATCTGTCTTTTTTAGTTGGCCATACCCTTCAAACATAGCACAGGTACATAAAAAAGCCTGAAGCGCAAAGATTCAAGATGCACAAAATGCCATTACTGACAATCAATCATCGTTTTCTCACTGTACCGTACCTCAGAGGTGCATCTCCAGTGTATGCGATTACTGACAATCAATCATTGTTCTCTCACTGTACTGTACCTCAGAGGTGCATCTCCAGTGTATGCGATTATTGACAATCAATCATTGTTTTCTCACTGTACTGTACCTCAGAGGTGCATCTCCAGTGTATGCCTGCTGAACCTCACCTTCGATTATTGACAATCAATCATCGTTTTCTCACTGTACTGTACCTCAGAGGTGCATCTCCAGTGTATGCCTGCTGAACCTCACCTGCAATGTTCTGTTTGGAGTTCCAGCGGCTGCTGTGAATGTTTATCGTCACTAAATTATAAGAGATAGAATTAAGGGCTCTATTTCAGCTGCATCTCTATATAATCTCAGTGGGTGAAAGCGATTTTCTTAATAATAATGGCGGGGGAGGGAGACGGCATGCTTTCACACTTTTAACATCTTCCACTTTGTTACCAAAGAAATAGAGCAGTCTATATTCACTCTTGTGTTTTTATTTTTCCACTTGAGGTTTGCGCAAATCATCATTTAGTGAGAAGGCAAATCTTTTAAAAATAAAATAACATAAAATATACTGGATCATCCTTCTTTAGGTAATGATTTCTATTCTATTCTATACATTTTTTAACTCATACTGATATGAAAGTTCATCATTGTTGGGGAGCACAACACCTGCTAGAGAAGGCCAAGGGGATACACCGTGCCTACACCAGTCTCACATAAACACTATTAGAAAATAGGCTTGCTATGAACATGTGATGCTTCTTTCAATAAGAGGTTCAGTGTGAATCAATCCATAGCCCTGTTGTTTGGGGTCACAGAGTGTTGTTGGTAGGAAAACGAACAAGAGAAAATTTAATGCAACATAGACAGAATAAATAACTGGTAGGTAACAAGCTTGTAAAGACCCTTCTCTTCCGAGACTGCTTCTCTTCCCCTAACAAAACAAAACTAACAGCCACTAAACCAACTCTCTCCCAAGGTGCCTCATACTTATATATTTCTCTCTGTGTAGGAAGTATGTGTGTTTGTAGTGTCCCTGCTCTGGGAAACTTACTTAGGCACACGCACCGCCTTGTATGTATGAAGATAGTCTGCTTACTCTGTGTTCCTCTACACCTCTGTTAGTTTATTATGTCCTCCTTTCTGTAAGCCGCTTTGGATGAAAGCATCTGCTAAGTGTAATGTAATAATGTAATAACACTAACTATGGGGCATAATCCTCTTTCCTTTAGTGCTATGGATTGATTCACACAAGGCTTCTCTTTTAAATGTATGTGACCTCAGTTAAGGGTGGAAAAAGCTACTTTCAAAATATGTAAGGTTAACAAAAAACAAAACATATGCCAGACAGTATGTCCTTTCAGACTCTCTACAACACAAAGTAGATCTCACATTATTTTGCCATGTCAAACCTATGTAATAAAGGAAAAAAAATGTGTTTGTGTTTAATGTGAATAACAAAAAAAAATGTAGAGATGTTGAAGGTTGTTAAAACGTGAGATTTACCAGTGGTTATTTGGTTGAGTTAAACTTGTGAGGCCAATAAGTGTGTGACCCCGTTGTCTTGTATCGTTTCCTTCCCTTAAATGTGCTAGTGTTTACTCTAGATCCACCCTGTCTCTCTGGTTAAAAACGTCTGACTGAGTTATTGTCATGTTGCACATACAAACCCTAATAGTTGATTTATCTGGTTATCACAGATCAGTCATCACCTACAATTAAGCCATTTTGCTACTGGTTAAGTTTAAGTTTTTGTTTTTTGTTTTTTAAAAGCACACACCATTTTTATTTTTGGATTTTTATTTTTAGTTGCCATTGTTTTGTTTACCATCTTAATCCTTATTATTTTGTACATACAGAGTGTTGCATTTCAGCTATGTTTTCTAACACATATGAACTCTCTATATATATATCTTTGATTATGTTTGTGAAATATTAATATCGTTGGAGTTTACAGTACTGTGCAAATCGAGCTCTTAGTCATTGTGTGTATTACCACTGCTAGGGTTCTTTAGTATATATATATGCAAGACATTTCAATTTTGGGTCTTTTTTACATGGGACTACTGTATGTCTGGTGTAAGTATTAACAAAAATGTTCCAGATGTGTTAAAAGAAATTAATGCAGTTTAACATTAAACGTCACACTGTCAATATCACATAGTTGCATTTCCTTTATTTACTTGCCTTTTGAAGAATGATATGAGATGATAAGGAAGAGAAGGGACAACAGAAGGACTTAATTTGTTTGGTCCATGAATTTCTTGTGGTCTCAGAAGCAGCTACAACAACAACCAAAAAAATCTGCAGCATGTTTGGTCCTGGCAGCGTCTGTCAGGCAGCGACAGAAACTGGTTTTAGTTCCCGTACGAGTAATTACGTGTCCATCCGCACACAGCTGTGCTTCAGACAGGCTCGAAGCCCGGGGGCTGAACATGGGGTTACTGAATGGGGCAGAGTACTACACACACACACACACATAAGAGCTGCCAGGGTCCATGCAATATCCATTACAGAGAACAGCCACCATACAGTAGGAGGGAGATGCTTATGTCTCTTTCTACCTGCTGAAGGTCCTGCTTACCATCCCCATAACATGCTGTCTCAAAGTCAGGCATGGTGCCAGGGAGTTAGTGCATTCTCATTCATTGCTTAACTTTAATAGCAAACACATTAACATGCTTGGTCAGAAGAAGAGGAAAATTATCGTCACTGTTGGACGGAACCCTCCTGTGTCCAAACATTTTTTTTTTCCAGCAAGCTAAGAATTTGTTTTCTAAATAGCTAAACATTGTGTGGTCATGTGTATGCATATGACCATACTGCAGCATTACACAGTCTGTCCAAACCACAATTAAATGCTGAGCCCCCCCCCCCTCTTCCATCCACCCACCCAGTGTCCCCATTGCCCAAAAGAGCCAGTGTCACAGTAAGCAGCCCCCCCAAACCTGTCCCCAACATCACAATTCCTCTCAGACGTAGCAAAGGAAAAAGACACGAGTATTAATCCAACTGAAATGCCTGCCTGCCTCCCTGCCTCCCTGCCTGCCTGCCGTCCGTCCCCTGAGATGCCCTCTCAAAGGCAGGGGTGGTGCCAACTGGTTAGTGCATTCCTACTCATTGCTTAACTTTATTAGGAAAAACATCAACAGACATGATTGGAAGAGGGAATGATGGAGGCCAACACATAAAAAACTGGAGAAAAGACAATGACAGAGGGCAACTGCCATTCCCAATTACACACAGCCCATCAAGAGAAATAATAGTAAAAAAGAGATAAAATATGAGCATATACAGCACATTTTGTTTTTAAATTATGTATAAATGAATAAATACACTAACTGAAAATACTATAAAACAAAACTACATTTCTACATTGCATACTTAAAATAACCAGGGCCATAGCCCTGAACTCTGGGGCCTACACACAAGCAGTGTCTGCCCCCCCCCCCGCGCCAGGGCCCCTACTGCCTTTGGGGTCCTGTGTACTGTAATTGGGCCACCCACACCCCCAAACACACACACACACACACACACACGCACACACGCACACACACTACAACAACCCTAGAAATAACAGCATTTGGTATGTAGCATAAGCAAGCCTGTTATCCACCAAGTGATGAGAGACATTTGGATGCGAAATCAGTTGAAAATAAACATTATAAGTTCACTTACTCAAGTCAAAGGTTTACAGAAGCTGAATTTGTCTATTTTGACAAGGATAACTTCTTTTTCACCGGATACAGCCTCATTTTAAGTGAAATAGCAATAGGCACTTTGCCGATAATAGGATCGCTTCCGCTAGTTTTAAAAAGCACACACTTTGACTGAGCTTCGTGCCAACCTCCCATCCTGCTCTGCTAAACTTTCACCCTTGTCACAACCCCATACACACACACACACCACACACACACACATACACACTCACACACACATACGCACGCACACACACAACATACTGGCCCTGCCCACCGACCGCCGCATGGACAAGGTGATGCGCGCGTGCACACACGCACACACACCACACCATCCCTATCAAATCTACTGCAACCAGACAGCCATCCTGTGTGTGTCGATATCTGTATCAAGCTCTCACGTCCATTAGCTTCTCTTGGCCCATTAGTCTACGCATCTGCAGCCCATGTCTGACATGGATTATCGAGAAACAGGCAAAGCAAAGAGGCGAAACTGGAACTGCGGGAGCAGCCCTGGAACACTGCGCAGTGTTGAGAGGGTCCATTATGTGTCGGCCATGATTGATTACGGGGGGGTGGGGGAGACGGACGTGAGTGGGCAAGTTGGGTGCAGCTGGGGATTACTCACATCAACACTCTGATGTTCGATCCACACAGCAAAAAAGACAGACGAGTTTTGAATTGACTCCCACAGAGTTGATTTCAACAATTTCAAGGGTTTATGTAGCCCCATGCTCCCCAGAGTTAAACGAACACTTTCAAAATGTGAAATAACACTGACACTGGACACCATTTGCATTCGAACATGTTAAAATTACACATTGGGAGTGAAAATCGATTTCCAAATAGTTACCCTGAAATTTTAACCCTCAATTTTTTGCTATGAGTACATGAAAAAAGGTTACATTTTACTACACTGGCTAAGTAACAGTGCCATTTTATAAATTCAATGTACATTATGCAAGTTTAAATGAAAGAAACAGGGGCATACACACAAGAATAGCAACTACGTGTCAATCTGTTTATGTACAGCTGTAATCTAAGGTGACGTTTCTATGGGCATGGTCTTGAACTCTTCATGAACAGTGCACAGAGTTCTAGAGGACGTGGCTGTCACCTACCCTTACCCTTACATAGGAGATAAGCAGCGATCTTTGTAAGCAAGGGAGGTATCAAGCGGTTTAGCCAGGAGTGGTTTTCTGATTTTATGTAGTACGGCATAGCAGCCATAAAATATTTTTGAGCTACCATGCAGAATGAGACCCTAAGGGGTAGATGCTTTCGCATACGATGAGCACAGACAAGCCCTGTATATCATCATATGATATGTTATGGTATGTTAAGGACTGCAGAAAGGCTCTCTTCATTCCAGTTAATATACTCAGGTTGTTATCTCTTGACTTCTCTGACGTTTCACAGTTGTGCTTACAATGCCATATACAGTACAACTCACAAAAAATCCATACCAATTTTTGGTGCTTATCATTTAATTGTTTTTGTTGTTTGTTCTTATGAAGACAAGTGTAACCTTTTTGACATTGAAGGCCATGGTTTTGGGGCACTCACTAACCCACCTTTAGAGTGGGTTATCAATTGTCTTGAAAAAAAAATGTACTTGTTTTTTTTTATTAATATAAGGTAACTAAGTTTATTAATATTTGAAGTAATATTGCCTCAGTATGAGCTTATGGAAATAGAGTAAATAAAATATGGCAGCATAATCACAGACAAAATGCCCTGACAGCAAAATCTGCCTTCACACCCAAAGCCCAAAGATCTTAACAGTTATCCAATCTACATCGGCACCTTTAGAGTAGGTTACCAATTAACCCAGAAAAAAAAAGGTTTTTTTTTATGTCAAGTAATTAAGTTTATTAACACTTTAAGTAATATTGCCTTAGTATGAGCTTATGGAAATACAGTAAATAAAATATGGCAGCATAATCACAGACACGATGTCATGACAGCAAAATCTGCCTTCACACCCAAAGCCCAACATCTGCATCTGCACCTTTAGAGTAGGGTTTTTTTAATATCAAATAATTAAGTTTATTAATATTTCAAGTAATATTGCCTCAGCCATATTGCCAGACGCACTGTCATGACAGCCTTCACACCCAAAGCCCAAAGATCATAACAGTTAGCGAATCTACACGAGCTGTGCAGATGTTATCGTGTCCTCATGTCTCCATGCTGTATATCATCTCCTTAGAACTTAGAACACTCTACTCTATTTAGATGAGTCAGCAAATCCCCTTTACTTCTCTCACTCTCTGTCAGTGTTCTTGACCCACTGCCAGGCTCTGCTGCCCCCCGGTGGGAGGAGGAAAAAACAACACTCTGAGTCACTCTGAGCTCAGCCAGTCAATAAAGGATTACTCTGAACTACTTGCCTGCGAGGCATTGGTCAGAAGCAGAGAGAGAGACAGAGAGAGAGAGAGAGAAAGGGAGAGAGAGCGCACAGATGGGATTGATTTAGCAACAAACCATGATAGGCTAAGCAAAGTTCTTTTGAAATTAGTCATTAGTGGTGGCATGCCAGGCATATGAATTAGCACATAAAACACACAGAAGACATCCTTTAGTGAATTACAATGAGTACGCGTATGAGTGTGCAGATCCGTCTCTGGTTGAATTAATTGGTGCAAAGGTTTCACCGTTTATTTTTGTTTGAAGTATTTTTGTTGCCATTTCCAACAAAGGAAGAGTGTTTTTTTTTCCTTCTGTGCCAGTTGCTTTGCAGTGCAGTGAGCTGCTGTCTTGAGCCAGTCCTGCACTGCTGCTTCTCAGAAACTGTGTCACACAAGGTAAAACCAGATGTGCTTGTTTTGTGGAACAAAAATATGATGGCACTCTAAAAAACACAGATTTTGTTTCTTTGACTTGCCAGTACCATGAAATACACTGTTGGAACAGATTTGCTTTTTACTCATGACAAGTCATTGAAATGCCTTCCACGTCTTCAAAACACTATTAAACCGCTCTCTTGCTGAGCTTTCTAGCTTGTCCTACCTCTAAACTCAAACTCATCCCCACATTGCCTGACCTGTACTTGAGTCACAGTGTTTTTGTCATCAAAACATGAGCTACCTCTAGTGCTGTTTCTAGTTGGCAAGATTAAATAAAAAAATTAAAAAAACTAATCTACTAAAAAAGTAACTGCCTTGTCTGCTAAACAGCAGAGGCAACACGCAGACAAGGGCCCCTGAAAGCCATTAGCAACAGATGCTGGTTGGTAAACACGTACGATTGCCACGTGTGGATTAGGTGGTCGGGTCAAAACATTTCATGTAGGCTATAGGCATACACAGGACAGGGTGGGCCAAAACAAACCGGGCCACTTTTCAAACGACTGCATCTCCTGAATTCGTAAGGCTACCGCAATTTTAAACAATGCAAATTGAAGCTTGTTCAATTCTCTTTCCACTGATGTCATGGTTTATGACCATGAAAGGCTCTTATACACTATGGCCTTTTTGAATAAAGCTACCGCTGAAAAAAGTTGCCATGGGTTTTACTCACAGTTGTTTTTTTAATTCGGCCAGATGTCCAAAAGCTCACAATCTTGTTTTAAATAAACTAACTTTTTTATGTGTTTATGGGGTTTTATGGGCCTGTTAAGGTGTTTAATGTGTCCTCCATCCCTTTCTACAATGACAACATCTTTATCATAAAACAACAAAGAAGAGCTAACTAGTTACAGTAAAAAGCCATGCTGCAACGTGAGCGACATTCAAACCAACTGTCACCTCAAAAGGTTCGAGATGCAGGTAAAAAGCGCTGGCCCTCAGATGGCCAGACTTTTAGTTTTTAAAGACAAAGTCAGCTTCATTGTCCAAAATAGGCTTGTATACAATAGAAATAAGTAAAACACACAATGTGTAGTGTAATAACGCTCAAATGGTGCCATTTAAGCAGCAGTGCCACTGGTCGTAGTGCAAAAAGAAAAAATGTGTACATGGAAGTTGCTGTGGAGTCATTGGGAAAGGAACTCCACAGGAGAGAGTTTTGCCATCCCATTCTCAACTCTGTGGGAGAAAATGAACCACTTTTACATTTTCTTTACCCCTCTTCAGTGATGTGGTGAGTTGGAAAAAATGATCAGGTTATGAAGCCAAAAGCAAACCCCAGCTTTTTTTTTCATGGGTAGTTTTTTTTATAGAATGGCCATGGTGGTCACACCATTGCTTGCATGGTCATAAACCATGATATCACAGAAAAAAATTGTATGGTTTAAAATTGTGGTAGCCTCACGGATTTAGGAGACATAATCATTTAAAAAGTGGTCCAGTTTTATTTTGGCCCACCCTGTATGTGTGGGTGTGTGTGTGTGTGTTTAACTCTGGATCAGTGTTTTCAGACAGACCATGCTGTCTATATACCAATGTGAAGGGAGTCATAAGGGGCTCCAGCTGAGGCCTACAGTATGAGTTTGCACAGGCCCTGCATGGCATGCACGGCTGCACATCTCAGACTTACGTGAAGCAGTAACACTGTCTAACCGCCTGTGTTCACTTGTTAAGAAGCTGATGGACATTTACCTCTGAGCGCTAAATTCCCAATCCCACTACATAATTACTCACTGACCTTTGAACATGCATGTGTGCCTCAATTTCATGGTGGTCTTGTTTTGTATTGCTACCAACACAAAAGCAGACAGCACAACAGGCTGTTACATGGCTCCCCTTTGGGACAGACTGTTTATTGTGCCGTGATGATGTCATCTGCCAATTAGCCGGGGTTACTAATTGAGGAAGTCTTTTTTTCCAGGAACATGTGGATTAAAGGAAAACTTGTACCCACTCAAATGTCAGGCTACATCCATACAAAAGCGCTGTGATTCGGGGCAGCGTCACACAAAATACAGTAGATTCCACCAAATATTTTTTTGTAACTTTCCTAACCTAGTTGTCTATTAAGAATTTCTCCCATTTGGAGGTGAGCTGGTATACCAACAATTGAATATTATTCTTTAGCTCGCACATTTTTTCAGTTTTCATGCTCTTCTACTGTAGCCGAGAGCAGAACATACGCGATAGAGGTCATCGAGATGCCATCTGGGTTACAAGGCACTATAAGACACTATAAGATTACAGCCCCATAATATCAGCCCTATAATATCACCCTTACAGCCCTATAATATCAGGTACAAGACGGTAACATTGCTATTGTTTTCTCGTCATGGATATCATCATATGCCCGTTTAATCCGACATAAAGGAACTGCAACTTTGAGGAATTCCTTTTAAGTTAGCATCCCATTTAGGTTTAGCTTGTTTTGTAACGCTGACAGCAAGCAATGACAAAAAAGATGAATAACATCAGCCTTTCTGCACGTTTCCTATCCGTTTGCAGAACTATATCGGCCCAATATGCTTACTAAGGTTTGGGGAAATCAAAACTTTCAATTTAGTTTCTTTGAATTACCTGTCGAGAAGAAAGCAGGCAAGGTCGCTGTCTCGTTAGAAGTTCCTTTCCAACTCTTTCCATTTAGTAAAAGCCGATGCAATGTTCGATGCAATAATAATAAAATCTTAATAGACAATTTGAAAAATTAGGTACACAGAGGGGCTCTAAGACATAGTGTCAGCCAAACATATAAACAACTCACACAGCAAGCAACTTGCCTCCAATTGTTTGTGGCAAGCATGGACAATGAATACAACAAACATAGCCTATATATTAAATTGTCTTATTTCAAAGAAGCTTTTCCTTTTCTCCAAGTCATTCATTTTATATTTGCCTAAGCTGTAAATGAGTGAATTATTAAATGGTCAAAAAAAAACAACACACACCTTTAGCTTCATATGTTGCCTGATACTCATTGAAATTATTAAAGATATAACTATGACAGATATAAAGACATCAAGGTTCACTAGCTTACTGCAACGATACAACAGATTTAATTAGTCTGTCTGATAAATGATAAATGCTCCCACGTGGCATGGTACCTGCTTGGTACAGTTTGCTCGCCGTACAATATTGCCCCCTGCTGTCTTGAATCACTCATGACATCTATGCGAGTGGCTGAAAAGCAGCCAATAGGCCCATGTTTTATTTACACCCAGATATTGCCATTATTTTTTTATCATATATATATAGTACAGGCCAAAAGTTTACACACACCTTCTCATTCAATGCATTTTGTTTTCGTGACTATTTACAATGGAGATTCTCACTGAAGGCATCAAAACTGTGAATGAACACATATGGAATTATGTCCTCAACAAAAAAGTGTTAACTCTTAACTTGGGCCAGTGTTTTGCCTATATGTGCCAGAGGCTACAAACTATAGCGGCAAAAAGTAAGCCTTTAAATGTTATCTCGGCTTGACCGAAGAAGACGTTGATCACTGAACCCAACTTACAATGATGCATAGTGAATCAGCAAGCCAGCCAACGTTATCAGGGCTTTCTGTCAATATAAAACAGCTGTTGTTTCAACACAGAGAATACCAAGTATAATATTAACTCAGCGACTGCTGACATACAGTCCCTGAAGTCCTGCATTGACCTTACTTACTAAGGACACAGGTAGGCATACACAGTAGGTTTGACCTACTGCCATACAGTGATGGTTAACCAATTAACCAATCCAGTAGTAGAGATACTTTACAGAGATACTTTGTTTATCCTGATAGAAATTAGGTGTCCATTAGCATGTACAATTCGTCATATACATATACCACATATAAACATATATACATTAAGGGATTCAAGGATGAAGGATTGTAAGTGTCACGGTGGATGAGGGGACACACAAGGGGATAGGTGTGCCATAAGTAGGTTTCGCTGGGCAGGGACACTTCAGACACACACACACACACAGACACACATACACACACACACACACACACCCCAAACACACACACAGACATACTACAGGGGAAGGATTTGTTATAAGTAAGTTTCCCTGACCAGGGACACTTCAGACACATACACACACACACACACACACACACACACACACACACACACACACACACAGGCACACAGACATATTCCAGGGGTACAACGAATATATTAATCCAGTACCGTATATTCCAAATAACCTGGCTTCATCTGCGCACTCAATTCAGATGATTTCATCAGTTTGCTCATCTGCCTGGCTAAAGTGCTATGGTCATTACTTATGGAGTGAATAGTTGGAACAAACGTGTGGCACTGGTACTGTAGCTTCTGGAGCCAGGTTGTCCATCACTGCTGCCCAAACAAACAGCTGCGTTATTTCTTTTTTTTTTTGTAATTCAAATTTTTATTAAACACACTCAGTAACAGCTTTCTGTGGTACATTGCTTAAAAGTACAGAAAGTACAGAGAGGCCAGCATTACAAGGACACATTTTCAAAGGCTTAGGTAATCCCTGTCCAATAAAATAAAATACAATGATTAAATATAAAATAAAAAGGAATATAAGCAATAATAAACAATTACCAATGATAGCCTACAGCAAATAAATAAAATAAAGTTAAATATTAGTTCTTAAGTCACAGTCTTAACACTAGTTAGAAACAAGATGTTCCTCGAAAAAATCCCAGAGCCCCAATTCCACAGGACCTTTACTCCTTATCCTTGCTAACATAACCTCACAGGAGGTGGTTTCAGCCATTAAGATTTTCCATTCTTGGAGTTTAGGACAAGTGGTTGATTTCCAATACCTTAATATAATTCTGAGGCATGAAGTTAGCTGTGTTATTTCTTTGTGTACCGTTCAAAGCTAGAAGTGAAGTCCTTTGGCTCTCCCTCCCCTCCCCTCCCCTCCTCTCCCTACCCACTTACTTACACTTCATAAGAGCACTCACATGGAGGCCCTGCCATATTAACAGGCATCCCAAACCAATTAGGGGGAAGTAATTAGTGGTTTACACAACGCTCCAACAGCGAGTCTTAATTTATACAGTGTGTGCGTCCTCGCAGCACCTTAAGTCTGTTGGTTCACTGGCCACATATACTTATTCATTAGTAATTGGCAGCGAGACACAAAATTGCCGCAGGCTACCTCTCTCTGTCTTTCTCTCTCTCTCGCTGCTGTTAAATATCATTATGACTTCCAGATTTTGAAGAAAATGAAGAGAATAAAACAGAAATGGAAGATGTTGGACGGCAGATTTATTTGTGCATCAGCGTTCGCAGTAGGTTACAAAATAGAAAACAGAAAACAGAGTGCACACAGCAAATGGGTTCGTCTTTACTGCGCTGATTAAACTTCATTTTGTAAAGTATCATTTAATTACTCTCCTCCAGAGATCTTCAATCTGGGGTATACATGGCCCCCCCCCAGGGGGTACTTAGACTGACTGCAGGGGGGCGGCGGGGGGGTTGGTGGTGGGGGGGTCCCCCTAGAATTGTTTTGATAAGAAACAACCCTCCTCCCAAGATTTTGCCAAAATAGTTTCATAAATATGTAATCTGCAAATAATTTCCATTTGATGGCTTTGCATTCTATACAGGATTACAAGCTACTTTTCAACACTGCCCAGTTTAATAAGCAACACAATGCTATAGCCTACATGTAATAGGCTCTGCTATGTCTCTATCACCAATGGCCTTGGCCTGAATAATGCTTAAAGGGGTCCTTCTGCTAAAAACCACTTTGAATAGCTCTATTTACAATGTGGTGGGTTACAACAAGCAGTATATGCACGCAGCACTCCAAGACGTGAAATTCGACCCTCGTGGTTTTACTGGTCATTGAAGGGTCGAGCTAACCAAAACGAGCGGACCAGAGCAGGCTAAACCTATCTACGTCACTAGGTCGTAAGCTGCGCCCAGAGCCATGTATGGCACACCAACATCCCAGAGGAAGAACAGTGGACAGAAGCTAGGTGAGCGAAAGACAGCGAATTTGCCCAATCAGAGGTGCCTTATTGACACGTCATGGATATTCACAAGGTAAACCGGAAAAGCCAGTCGTTCAACCACTAGACCTGTTCTATCTTACAGAAAACAGCGTCAAGCAAGAGATCTAGGACATAATTTTTCACAGAAATGACGTACAATGCATTCAACCATAGTGGCGACACAGCAATATGAATAAAAATAACGATAAAAGTTGACCTTTAAGTTCTCTGTGCCTTTTCTATACATCAGTAGTGGTGAGATGAATGGAACCAAATCATCTTCCTTGACAATCATTGCTCGATTTGTCATCCTTATGATGCTTGATAGGGGAAGTCTGTTAAAATATCTGCAATGAAAGACCTGCAATGAATTCAAGACACAGTGTGGTTACACTTTATTTGAAGGTGTCTACATAAGAGTGACATGAGCCGTTTAAAAACATGACATGACACATCTCATGAACATTAATAACACTTCCCTCATGTTTATGACTGTTGTCATTAATGATCGTTTAGAGTTTGCAATGTCTGCATCCCAAAAAAATCTCAACTTAACGTTAAAAAAACCAAATGACATTTAATAGCAACAGTCACACAGAGGAATAAAGTGTCATTAATGTTAATGATATGTGTTCTGTCATGTTTATAACATGCTCATCATGTTATGTCATGTTTATAACATGCTGTAGACACCTTCAAATAAAGTGTTACCGAAAGGGTGAATAAATTGGATATTGCAAAGATAAGCAAAAACACAAGTCAAGTCGAGTCTATTTGTATAGCACATTTCATACACAAAGGCAGTTCAATGTGCTTATAAAAAAATAAAAGCATAAAACAATATAAAAGCATAAAAGATAATATAAGTGTAAAATAAGTATAAGATAAAGTAAAGACATATTAGAGAAAAGTAAAGAGCAATATGTAAGCATAAAATATAATATAAGTCTAAAATAAATATAAGATAAATAAATAAAATACATATTAGAGAAAAGCAAAGAGCAATATGTAAGGATAAAAGAAAAGACGTGGATAGCATGAGAGTCAATAAATAAGGAATTGCAAAGTAAGCAACATCACGCGAATAGTTAGCATGAGAATTACCTTCAGCCGCAGGGCCCTTCATCCCAGGAGCAGACGCAGGGTGAGCAGCAGGGACTGAGTCCAGGCCAGCGCGGACGAGCCACTCAGACGAGATGCTGCAGACTGAAGCCTGTCACCATAGCGATTCAGGAGCTGCAGAGCTACACCATTGGTCCATCCAAAGCCCAGCTGTTGAGAACGCACATGATGAACTACTTAACAATCCAGAGGTGGACATCCCTGGTTGAGAAAGTAAAAGTCATGCCACATATTTGTTCCATCCAATTCACTGAACCAGATGATCCTAATTAGCACACATCTTCAGCCAGGTAGATGAGATAATTAGTTAAAACACCTGTGTTGAGAGCACAGGCAGAAGGAATACATGGCAGGACTTTTACTTTCTCAATCCGGTTTTCCACCCCGAAACAATCTGACCAATACAATATGTGTCTTTGACATGCTCGTTTAGGCTACCTTAATTTTAAGACACCTAGGCTATGTACAAATAAGCAAGGGAAAAAAACGATAACAAATGGTCTGAAATGTAATAGCTCCTCTTTGGCCATGATTATATTGCATGATATCATATTTGGTTTAAGGTGTCTTTTATAATAATAATGTAAATGTGGAGTCATGTAAGTACAATTCACCCATGTGCAAGGCATGATAAGCCACAAGTCACTATTTTACATGTCGTATTTGTATACAAGGAACTTATATGTAAAATTGCTACACAGTTACAAAACAGGTCGGACTGCCCATTTAAACATATGGCATTATACACTGTTCTGCTTTGTTGCAAAAACAAAAAGAACTTGTGTCAGGTGAATCTTTGCTGCTTAATTGTGAATACCTGAACGCCATATTCTCCCCCTCCTCCAGGCTTTCCTCCAGTGTTTATATCATACTATCACAAGGATGAAGAAAACACAACATTAGGTGTTGTAAGAGGATGTGGAGGAAACTATTGTGATTTATAGTAATGTATTGTAAATTGTAAAAGTTATGTGTTATTTTTTCAACCTAAAATGTTACATATTACATGTGAAGCATATACTCTATTATTAGTTACAGACAGACAGACTGATTGAGTGTCAGATCAACAGACAGACAGATAGATAGATAGATAGATAGATAGATAGATAGATAGATAGATAGATAGATAGATAGATAGATAGATAGATAGATAGATAGATAGATAGATAGATAGAAAAAAACATATAACTTTATTTATGCTCAAAGGAAATGACACTGTCGTGTTATGACACTACCTTCTCGAACATGGCCTGATACTTTGAGTAGGCTGCCCAGTTTGTGGTGATCCACCTCTGGGCCAGCTGGAACGCCAGCTCCTTAGATTCCTCCAGAGGGACATCTGCTAAACCTGACGAGCACAGCAAAACACAACATAATGAAACATTATAATGAAAAAAAGATTGCAATTAGTGCAAAATCTACTACTATTTTACACTAGAGATGGATAACCTAGGGTTATTGTGAACGTATTTACTGTTAAGGTTTCTGCAAATATGATAATAAGAAATCTACCCTACAAAATACTATCTTAAATCTGTAAACTGAAAGCAAATACCACTTACACCCACACAGCCCCCCTAAAATGGCATTAGACTACAAGGTCATGTACACACAAAATAAGATGGCTGGCACCACACATACTACAGTACATCCGCTCAGTGTTGTATTTCGCTACAGTACTTCATCATGCCACTCTGCTAAGGCTCTGGCTTGCATCGACCATATTTTTTGTATTCCAGTCAGCGAACAGAGTGAGGGCTATGTCGCTCAGTGGGAGGGCTAGGCTGCTCGGCGATTATGTTAAATTTAAGCATTAAGCTTCGGTATTATATGTGTGCTGCATTCAATTGAAGGCAGGCCCAATAGTTTTAAAATTCACACAGTGAAGTATTGAGTATTCACCCACCAGGAAGGAAATGAATACCTATGGCAAGACTGTTTGCACAAAGTGAAATACAGTGAAAGTTTGGTACACTAAGCTAGCTTATTATTCCAATTTAAACAGCTTTCTCAGATAATAGATACCAAATTTGTCTTGCTATTTTTGTACCAGGAAGGGTCAGGCATAACTCTTTTGGAAGTGATGTTACTACTGCAGAAAGTAACACCACTTGATGGTTCATTTGCTGTAGAAACAGCAAATAAACCACCCTATTTAGTGATGTCAGTAGTAGATCAAATTCAGATGCAAGAAGATGATAAATGAATGTGAACATCTACAATCATTCAACATCTGGGTAGCTAAATCCGTGAGATTTTAGCAGTGGCCAACGGACATGTTGGTTTAATTAATAGTAAAGAGGCTTGGACACTGTAAATGACGGGTGATTACATGGAGACAGAAATGAGAGGGGGGGGACTGGAGATGGAGATGGGTCTGAACGACAGATGAATCCTGGGAAACGGGTGAGTTGGGAAACAACAAAACTGCAAATACAATGTGAAGCTGGGGCAAATCCCATATGAGAAAAGCAAACAAAAGCCTAACAAAACAAATACTTACAAACAAAAATTACACACATTTCCCTTTGTAAAAATGTACTAAGTCAAAGTCAGCTTTATTGTCAAAAACCATATGTACAGGTTGCACACACAGAATTTGAAATTGCACTGCTCCCTAGGCCTACAGTGAACATTAAAACATCTTATAAACAAGACAATAAAACATGATGACAAAACATAACAATATAAGCATAGCAAAAAGTACAATAGGCTTGTATACAATACAAAGGATCTTGTACTGTATGTGATTCACAGTCATATAGTTTACTTGTGAGTTTCAGATAAAAATGTATACACAATTTTCTACACTTCATCTAGAGTATGTTATTAACTGACCCTGGATGAGCATCTGCTGTAGAGGAGGCCAACCATTGGGCATGTCCCACTGTTCCCTGCTGTTGACGAATGAGGTAGGCACGCCATACTGATAGTCCAGGGCTCCACTGTCCTGCACAATAAAGAGTCATAACAAGTAAATCACGTCTTCAAAACAATAAGAAGTTGTAGAATTGTACAGAGATTTGCTGTGTGCTCGTAGAGAGAAAATGGAGCAAAATTGTCCCGTGTTTAAAACTTGATAAAATAAACATGGTGAACATGAGGTGGTTGGCATTAAGGTCCTTATAGCCCATTAGAAAATGACAGAAAAAGTGCATCAAAAACTAAAAAACCTGAAAGACAAACTCAAGAACATGACAAAAAACAACATATTAAAAAAGATCAGCAATATGAGTGTTGGAAAACACTAAGTTGTAAATAGGGCATGGTAAGATAAAACTGCCCAAATGAAATTCTTGTGCCAGTCAAAACTCTTTTTTTGACATATTATAAACATTAATGACACTTCATTGATGTTCATGACTGTTGTCATTAAGTGGCATTCGTTTTTCTAAGGTTAAGTTGATATTTTTTGGGATGCAGACATTGCAAAAAAACGACTGACACTGAACAACAACAGTCATAAAGATGAATGAAGTGTCACTAATGTTCATGATATGTGTCATGTCATGTCTATAAAGGGCTCATCATGTCACCCTTATGTAGACACCTCCAAATTAAAGTGTAACCATGGTAACTTCTGCTAGGCCAGTGACACTTGTGTCAAGCTGCTGTGATATGACAGCTATCTATGACTGTGCTCTGCACAAAAATGTTTTCCCCTTTTAGTGATCCCACTCCCATGCTCTAGGGGATTAGGTCATCCTGGGCTCTAAAAAGGGCTGAGAGAATTGTTCATGGCACTGCCTAAAGGAACAAAACTGACGTAAATTGCACTGTATAATGGAAACAAGTAATTAAGAGACCATAGCTTTTAATTATAAAAATCTCACAGAATGACAAGTTCACCCACGAGTTGAAAGTATTTTGAAGTTATAGCACCATCTTGCCAAGAACTGAAGTCAGTTCATTCAGAGCTTAAGGATAATCAATTATAGTTTTGTTCCATTAGTTTTCATGCTATAGTCAATTCAAACTCCAAATTTTAAAAACAGTTTACACAGGCCAAAACAAAGGCACTCTGGTCAAAACCTCCCACTTTGTTGGCAAAAGCTCTAACAGTGCCGAAACAAAAGCAAATTAGGTCTTCAAACAACACAACCGGTATCCAACTGTATGAGCTTTTTCGAATTAACCATTACACCATGGACCACAAAAAAAATTGCAAAAATCCAGCAGCCAGTGTGAAACAGTGCAGCTTTGCTTGTAAAAACCGTTCTCTTCCGAGACTGCTTCCCTTCCTAACATAACTAACAATCACTAAACCAACTCTCTCTTTCTCTGTCCCCATGTGGGAGTATGTATGTCTGTAGTGTCCCTGCTCCGGGAAACTTATTCAGACACATGCACCTCCCTGTATGTATAAAGGTTGCCTGCTTACTAAGTGTCCCTTAACACCTCTGTCAGCTTATGTCCTCCTTTTTGTAAGTCGCTTTGGATAAAAGCGTCTGCCAAATGCAATGCAATGTAATGTAATGTAATGTAATGCTTGTGCTCACCTTTATCCAACTGTATGAGCTTTTTTGAATTAACCATTATACCATGGACCACCAAAAAAATTTGCAAAAATCCAACAACCAGTGTGAAACAGTGCAGCTTTGCTTGTGCTCACCTTTAGGTATTTAAAAGCCTTGAGTTGCATGTCCCTGCTGTGGAAGCAGTGGGCCCAGAGGGGTACCAGGTTCGATGGGTAGAAAGCGAAGTTGCTGCTGTTGGTGAGCAGGTTGTAATCGAACCATGAGCCCTTCTCCGAGTTCCACAGAACCGCCATAAGAGCAGCCTGTCGACGTTCGTGGGCCTCCTCGTATTCTTTGGCTGCAGTGTGGTTTCCTGGGAAAATACAGGGAGAAACTATAAAAGCCTATGTTTGACCTAATTAACTTTGCTTTATAAAAATAATCTTAACCAACAATTTCACTTTATGTTTCTGGCAACAGTAGTGATTAGACATTAGACTGAAAAGTTTCAAGCCTTACTGTAAGTAAACTCTTTGATAATTTTTTTGTCATGTTTTTTTTTGTTTTGTTTTGTTTTTTTCAATGGATCATTGCATAGCTACAGTCACTCGCTTACGGCTGAATTCCAAATATTAATGAAAAAATATGAAGGCCCATATATAGCTTGGAAATAACAAAAAAACGAAAAGAAAAAAGATATTTTGGTTGTGGAACACTAGTGACGCATCTCGCTATTTGAAGGTGAAAAAAGCTTTGCAGTGTGAGGACCTACTGACAGTCAGCAACACTGTAAAAACAACAAACAAAAAAGGAAAGCCATAAAGGTCCCCTTCACTGCATTCTGGTGAAACCAGGTATACAGTACTCACTCAGACTTCAGCGACAGGTGCAACTACAGACTTACTATTCTATTATTACAAAATTTGCACAGACACTACAGTAGCCATTTGTATGTATGTTTTCTCACCCAGTGCGTAATGGAACTGGGCTAGTGTGAACTCATTGAGGCAGAGGATGGCGTTGAGGTCAGTGGGCACGAAGGCTGAGGTGTAGGTGTCCTTTAGGGTGGCACTGCTGGGGTCTTTGCCAACAAACCATCGCGAGCTAAAGTCCCACCCAGACTCCGCACCTGATTTCAGTTCTGCAAATAACCTTTGCCCGTCCCCTGTCAACAAAAGGCAATTTAGTTATCATACTGTAAACACTGAAGATTAAGAACAACAATTATTCCTCCATAAAGTTACGCATCATCATTGCAAACAATGTGCCTACCATGCTTTCTATAATCATCTTTGCCGTTGCATGGTTTGAGTTGATTGATAGTAAAATGCCTGACATGGCTTCTTTTTCACTCAGTTCTGCCCTTAATGTCTCCACTTCAACACACATGTACATTAGCCATCACAAACACCAACACAAAGATCGTGTAGAGAGACCGATATCAGGAACACCAACAGCGCAAACATTAAGGCCATACCTTCTGACATGTGTTCAGCAAGCTCCAAATCTACTGTATAGGCTTCAGGTCTATGTGGGAGATAAGGTTTATGTGGTTATCCATCAACATTGGTACTTCATCAATTTTTAAACAAAATAACCAAACATGCATGAAATACTTTATACTTTTAAGTATACTTTTCGTCATTTAGATAAAACTGACCTTGGTTCACCAACTTGCACCTTGTAGTGGTTCAGAACGTGCTTCGCACCATTCACTTCAACAACGACAGAACGATTCTTCATCCAAAAGTTGTATTCCTTCTCTAAAGCAGGTAAAATTTTCCTGAAAACAAAAACAAAAACAGTCAGTAATACATAATTAAAATGAGGTGGAACAGATGACGACATCCAGCAGAACAGATGGACCTACCGCAAAAATAGTTCATCTTTTGTGGCTGTATAGTAATCCCGGACCATCGCAGTGAGGAGAGGAGGCTGACTACGGCGTTCGTAGTAAATCCTGTCTCCATTTGGGACAAAACCATACCTGCACAACAGGTAGACACAAGCAGATACACTCACTGCGTTCACATGGTGGGATTGGTTTGGTTTGGGATTGGTTCACAACGGGTGGTCTGTCCCCCAAGTCCCTGTTCACATGCAGTTTGTCTAAGCGGATTCGGCGAGAGTTCCGTCCCTTTCCGCTACGCTAGGTGGGGGCGCTGTAGTCAACTTCTATCTTTCTATTATTATCTTTTAATACAAGGAACGTCTCTTCCACGCATAACTCTTGAACCACTCATCCGCTTGATCTCAAATTTGGACGGCGTCATCATAATGTTACCAGTGTGTGCAGTACCAAGTTTCGTGTTGTTTGGGCAAAAAATGCCAAAGATATCGGTCAAACCGTGCCGACCCAGCCATGACGACCCAGGCTGATAAGATTTACAATGCTAGCTGCTACAATGTTGGACATAACGCGACTAACGACACATAACTAAAATAATGGACATAACACGAGTTAACATTTGCCCACAACAAAGCTGCTACGTAGGTAAGATGTATCTTATCGTATACGCAACAGCAGACTACAGCACTGCACACATATGCCTACACATACAGACGACACGTAGAGGAGACTGAACTTTTCACCTCTCATTCCGGTTATTCCACATCGCAAAACAGTGGCTAAAGAAAATCTTACAAGTCAGTCAGTGCAAATGTATTTACATAGCCTCCTCCTTTCACCTGATATTATTACCCACTTAAACAATAAGGTGGTCTAAACAAAAACGTAATACTCTGGCACATCTTCTATGGGCTCTGTACTGTTCCTACTAAATAAAGACAATAAACAAACTTTCTGGCGGCATACAAACATGGTGTTCCAGGAGTTTGACGCATTCGCGTACGTGTTGTGCATTCTGCTGTGTTAGAAAGTCCGTATGAAGGAACAAACTGCGTTTTTTATTTCGTTGATACATGCGCAACACCCGAAATCAATCCGATTTCCGTTCACATGGCAGTCGAAGTGGTTTCGAAACAGCCCAGGCCTGGCGTCGCAACTGGATAACGAAAACCAATTCCAAACCAAACCAATCCGCGTTCACATGAAGCTGGTACGATCCCAAACCACTTCCAAGTGGTTTCGACTTGTCCATGTGAACGCACTCACTGAGTCGACTGGCAGTTAACAAGTTACTTCTACACAGAAGCATGCAAAAAGCACTCATTATCGTGAGGGCACTAAATAAGGAATTTGTGTAAGGGTTGAAAGATATTTTTGACATCATGAGCTTTAAAAATCCAGACGATTGCAGGATAGGCTGATCTTTTTTAGAATATGCATCACAGTAAACCTAATACTGTTCGTTGTAAAAACTAAGACTTGGGACAGAAAACCCGCAAAAGCTCAAAATAAAAGTAAGTTGTCTTAAAAAACTCAAATGCTCACAATGCCATGTTTTGATTAAATGTGACAATGTGAGGGGGAATTGGGAATGACTACTCATCACCCCATAAGAAGTATAGCCACAGCAAGACAAGTGCATGAGAAACATAGAATCGAAAAAAAGTTATGGCCTCACCTGTGAATCAGGTACATGAAGTTCTCCATCATCCCTCGGGCAGTGTCCTTCATATCACATATGAGCAGACCATTAATTATCCAGTAGGTGTCCCTGTGGTGAGACAGACAGTAAGCCTGAATGGACATTTATGGTTTAGTTTTGTCATTTATAGTCCAGGTGACAACAAAAGATGTCTAATAAAAACAAAAAGTTGTTTAAGGATGTCAGGGAGCTGGAGGCTTCCATATTTCTGCTCTAGTGAGCCAAAAAGAAGAAAAAAAAGATTGAAGATGCAGATGTCTTTTAACCCATCTGCACAAGACACATGTTATGTGTGAACAAAGCAAGACTCTAGAATGCAGAACTTTGAGTTGCTATCCAGTCAGAGTATAAGAGGGCTGTAGCGTTACAGTTTTGTGATGTGCAAAGAAGTCTGCGACACCACTTATAAGAATGTGCTGCAGTGTCTCACCAGTAGTAAAGTTCCCTAAAGCGCCCTCCAGGCACAATGACAGGGTTAGGAGTGTAGATATACGAGTACAGCTCAGGGTGGCTCTTTACGTCCTTGCTGATCTGTTTGAGACCAAAAAAATTAACTGACTTTAAAGAGCATTTTCTATCAAGCTAAAGAAATTAGAATAGCAGGAACACATGGCAGTGTTTCCTGGAGAAACCAGAAGCACATCTGCACTGTACACTGTTGCACAATCAGTAAAGCACATGATGAAGATGCAGGCAAGTGCTGTAAGTGGCAGAGTGCCAGGTTAAGGATGATCAGTGTCAGCTTTGAATTAATAACAGTAGCATTTTTAATAGCAATGTTCAGCAAACCCCTTTTAACTGAATGCCACAAACAAAATTACACTGAATAAGGGAGGTAATATTAACGTATGTTTTAGACAGTTTTGAAAAGGAATAGAACCACAGAATTTCTTTAGCTGTTTTAAACAACTAAATTCACAGAAAAGTCACAGCTAGGCTATCAAGGCTGTTACAAAAATGTCCCACGAGCTGGACAATGTTTTTCCATCACATCTACCGTTCGGCCAAGAGACTTCCACAGCGCATGCAGTTCCACCGCCCATGCATACAGGCCGGGGTCTTTAATCTTTGAGAGGAACGAAGGCCTGAAAAAGTTAAAGGGTTATTGTGCAATGCTGCATATTTCCATCTCTGTGTTAAACAGCTAGTAATATTTAACAGTTCTACAGCAGGATTTATAGTAAAAAAAAAAAACAAGCACAGAAAAATAAGCACCTACTTTTCATGCCAGTCAGGTGGAGTCCAAGGTTGAAGTTCTGTCCCCGGGTCATCAAAGAAGTTTTTCACAAACTTTTTGAGTTTGTCAACTGGGACCATCTGGCCCGGAGACTCAGATGCCAATTTGTGAAAAGATTCAAGCACCACATCTAGAATAATAGAACAGCTTTAACACCACATCTAGAATAATACAACAGCTTTAACATCATCCACAGCGGAAAAAAGCACAAACAGAGGGCATGGAGAGTCCTTAAAGGAGAACTTCGGTGTGAATCAATCCAAAGCCCTGTTGCAATAATGCTGGTTTGCTGTTTAGTCTATGTTGTATCAAATGTTCTCATTCTGTTTCCTACAGACAGCACTTGGTGACCTTAAACAACAATCCAGGGCTATGGATTGAATGCTACCAAACTTATCCCATAACAGGGTAAAACAAGGATACAATGATGTTTTATTGTAACTTGCACAAACATACTGGGTATAGTAGGACGTGCAGTGAAATTAGTGAAGTACCATACCGGGGGGAGCCAGCAGCTTCATGTCCACAAAGTACTTATTATCAGCGAAGAGCTTAGCAGTCTGCACCTGCCTCAGCAGCTCCCCAGTGCAGTAGATCTCACTGCCAGACAGACAGAGGAGACAGCAGCCATGAGTCAACTAACAGTCTTTTATTTACAGACACATTTCAGACCACCTAGCTGATGTAGTCCTTCTTCTAATTGTATACTGTCAACAGGATATAAAAAGGCAGTTTCCACTGTATACATTTCAGATTTCAGGAATGTCTTAAATTACACCTCATTACACTAGTACAGGGGGTCTATTCTTGCATGCAAATGAATCTTTTTTGCGTATTCTCCCCCAACAAGCAGTTTCCTCCTTACGCAGTTCAGAGGGCTCTAGTAAGGTCAAGTGCCACTTCAGGTAAAGCTGTATGGCATTTGAACTTGGAGTCATTCAAGTTCATCTCTTGTGTACAGATACATTTCAGACCCCCTAGCTCGGTTGTCCCCAAATGGCGGTCCGCGTGCCAGATCCGGCATGGCTGCGGCTAATATTTGGCCTGCCACGTGGCGTCTGAACACAGGTAAACAGACATGCGGCATCTATGACCGTTGTTGGTTGTTCAAAGTGATGTGAAAACCCTGTGAAAACCTACCCAGCTTTTAAACATGTTTAAATGTTTATGCCAAACAGGATTTAGAAATATTTAGAAATATAAGAGAGTAAAGAACTTGAAAAAAAAGAAAAAAAACATTGCAGAGATAAATGTTAAGTGCTAAGTAAGTAATTGCATAAGGGTGTGTGTGTGCGCGCAAAAGACAAAAAAAGTGTGTGAGAGCATGACAATGGGTGTTAGAGTGCAGCCAATGACTGACACACAAAGGCAGTCATTGTTTGACTGTTCATAAGCCTTATTGTTTTTTTGGAAAAAAAAATGTTCTGATCTGGTGGTTCCAACAGCAACACTGTAGATTACACAAGTTGGGCATTAGCAGTAGAAGAAGTAGCAGAAGTCTTTATTGTCCCTATACAAGTACAGAAGGAGGTCTTTGGAGCAGGAAAACAGATGCAGAGTAGAAAACATTACATAAAAGCATATAGAATAGAATACAAATTCTAGAATGTACAATATACCTAGCAAATACATGCTGGGCCAAAAATATGTGACATTAAATGCTTGTATCTTAGATTAAAGAAATGATGACTCAGTCCACAAATTAAAAAAAATACATAAATAAAATGTAACCTCTCTTATGTTAAATGGCACAGCATGTGTGGCAGGACCAGACGCTCTAAGTGTAGGCTCGAGTGCGACTGGACGATAGTCGATCAGGGACGATGGCTGCATTACTGATGGCTGATTATTGACAAGTCAGTTGCAGTGTGTCAAAAGGTATTCCTGTGCACGTCCGCACCTGTGAAATCATAGTTTCTGTGTTACCTTAGCTGACCAGCTGACTCTCACAGGTTTAGGCTGGCTTTTAACAGACACATAAGAAATGAGATGATGCAAGTCAAGGTGACTCAGGGTCAGGTCCCACCCATAAGTCCAAACCTCTTTTCGGTATCACTTGTGTGGGTTGTTTTTCCCTTCACATTATCTTATTACATATTTGGTAGGTCAGAAGTCCTCTGATATTAAAACTATAGATTGTTCAGTTATGGTTATGCATATGTGTGGTTATGTTGTGTGCAAAACAAACTTGTCTGAAAGTAATATCTCTTGATGCACCATGGCTTATTGCTAGGTGCAGCAAATTGCTAACATTGTATAAATTTTAAAGCGTAGGTAGGATAAAGTGTCCCAATCTGCCCTTGCTTTGTGACGTCTCTGAAGGCAAGAGGATATCTGGAGCAGCTACAAGCAGAGTCCTGTCTCCCATCAGTATTTCATCCTGTGACTCATTCTCCTTCTAACAGTTTAGCTTCCTTCCTTCCTCCTTCACACACTCAGTTTATTTGGTAAGCCCTCACCTACACAGCAAAATTATTATAATTTCCCAGTGTTCAGCAAAAGTGTTCATTTAAGACTGTAAGTGTGAGATTAAGAGTTGAAATTACACTGCAAAAAGTTGATTTAACTGTAAAGGAGTTAAATAGGTAAAGGAGGAGTGTTAAATTAACACTACAAAGATTGGGCCAAAATAAACACTAGCATAGTGTTAAAACCGGCCTCTCTCAGAGTTGATTTAAGCCTGTAGAGTTTGCTGTGGACCTGCTTACTTACTGCTCCACAGGAAACACTTTGTCTTGCCTGTACTGAGGTCTATCAACAAAAACCTGCTGAAGAGAAGTCACTCATTCTCCTATTCACAGTTTTGCTTCCTTCATAATTCACAGTTCATTTTGTAAGCCCTTCACCTACCTACTTACTGCTTCACAGGAAACACTCTGTCTTGCCTGAACTGAGGTCTACCAACACAAATCCGCTGAAGAAAAGTGTGACATGACCAGAGGCCATCAAGTAACACAGTCATGTTCTTAAGTTGCATTAAACATCTTCAAAAGGTAACAACACCCTTACCGGTGCTACCTTAATTCTTCAACAAAAACATTAAACATGAGGTCTGTCAACTCAACAAAGGCTGCTGAAGAAAATTATAACGGGAGCCAAGAAGCCACCAACTGATTATGTAATTACACGTTTAGGCATGTTGAACATCTCCAGACACACGACTCTGTCGCAAAGGACTTGAGATACCCCCGGGGGGATAGGAAAAAGCACTATCAAATCTATTTATCTCTATATAAACGTCAAACATTGAGGGACAGCGCTGAACTTAGTGGTCCTCTCCTAGTTTATTGTATGTTAAAGTATTAAATGTTGTAAATCAAATGTACCTCACAGTGACATTAAATCTTTAGTTGAAGCCACAGCAGTGAAGAACCACTATTTCATCAACTTAGCCAGCCTGTATGATGTTTATCATGAATGGGGGAAAACACTGCAGAACAGTGCGCAGTGTTGGTGCCTCTCGACAGGAAGTAAGAGTAGACTCCACTTCCTGAGGTGTCTATTGATGTGTGCTGCAAAACACAATGGGTGTGCAACTGCAACATACTTCACAGCCATCTCTTGAAGCAGCAGCAGTATAAGCACTGAGAAGCTGCATAACATTGCTGTTGAGAGACACGAACATTATACTGTACGTCATGTCATGATTTTATTTTTCTTACATCAGTGCTATTGCTCATTTATTAGATCTGTCTGTGTTTTTTACAAACATTTAATCAATTAAAACTATTAAAACCCACTTGGGAGGGCTAAAAGCAATGGCATCTAAGTGTTAACTTTGAGCATGTAGCCTGCAGTCAGGAAGTTGTGATTGGTTGTAGGTGGGCCCTAAAGTTTTAAATAGGTTCACCACCAGGAAGTATACATGCAGCATGACTATTGATAGTCTGCAGACTCTTTGCACAAAGTGAAACAATTGCACCTGCAGGTCAGACAAATGGAAACCAAAGCCAGGTCTTAAACTATAGCGCTGAAGGATCCAACGTTGCTTCAAACAGGCAAGAAGTGGAGGTGGTTTTATCACCAGTGAAGAGCAGTCTCTTTGATGTTGATGTTGTGGTACACACATCTAGCGTGTCAATAAACCCTCAACAGCAAGGAGCCAGACGGTAAAGCAGAAAAGAACAAACTACAGTAGGGTAGTGGCCAAGACTGAGGGAGATGGCTATATGGACAACTACCTTAACCATACCCTGGAACACCCACTACACGGCCAGATGAAAGCCAAACTCAAACCCATTTCTGACATCTTCAAATTTTACAAGTCTTTTATTGAATGTATTCTATGCTATGGTATCGTATGCTGGTATGGTCACTCTAAAGTGACGCACAAAAGTAAACTGGGTAAAATTGTTAAAACATGTGGGAAAATAATGGGGTGTCGGCAAAATCACTTGGATAGATTAGCCAAGAAGGCAGACAAAGTCTGTACTGACATTACCCACCCCCTCTCAGTTAAGTTTCAAACACTTCCCTCAGGTCGCAGATACAGATACCCCAACATCAGAACAAACAGAGCAAAGAACTCCTTCATCCCCATGGAAATTAATCAATTGAACAAGATCTGGGAGATACAGACTTAAAACCACTTGTGTTAATGTAGAAATGATTTCTTTTAATATTTCTAGCTCTGACCAGTGGTCTGTATTTATTTACGTATTTATTTACACGTTTTACTATTTATTGTGTTGTGATGTGTTTTTATTGTATGTGTTTTTATTGTATTTGTCTGCTGTGCTGTAAGACAGATTGCCCTTTTAAGGACATTAAAGCTTTCAAGTCAAGTCAAGTCAAGTTCTATGCAGTGTGCAGGAACAGATTTATGGGATGCATAAATCTCACCAATCTCACCATCTCCTCCATCTTGTTAGTAGCAGCATTCCATATCAGCGTTTCAGGTGCACATCAGGTGGTCAGATGAGTGAAACTACCATCAGGCCAAAGACTAACACCACTGAGAGGCTGACACACAGATGACATACAGTAACCACCACTCTCCAGACTGCAGGGTTAACAGCGTTATGATGTTACTGCGTGTGAATATTAAACAGATAGGCTTTAGATGAATGACTGATAAACAGCCTGTGACATCTCCTTATTACACCTGTTTTTTCAGACAATACAGCACCTGTTATAACAGTTCCACCTTTGTGATTCATAACATCGAACACGTGTTTTGGTGACCTTAACCTTTGAGTTATCAATAAGCACATAAGCCTGTTCGTAAACCTGTTATTGCCAGTCTATATCAGCTCAATGATAATTATGCTGGTTATGTGGTCAGATATGATGCTGCCCTTCACCCAGTGGATGACCCCCACACCCAGGTGAGATACACACATGGATGAAAATAAATGTATTGTCATGCTTGACAGTGTAGCAAAGGGAGGAGAAGTCTCCCCACCAGAATTCAAACCCAAGTCTTCCGGGTACCAAACGTGTACTTTGACCGCAATGCCAAAGAGCCAGGCTCATTGCTATAGCAATCAGAGCACACCCACAACCCTAGTGGAGGTCACGTCATCACAGAGAGGATGTCCTCTGATTCCTCTACTATTGTGACCAGTTCTTGCATAGCCTGAACTGACCCCTATCTTATACCGCTCCTTGGCACATCAGTGAGACAGTGGACAGTGCTGTTAGTGTTATGAGCGATTTCCAAATCATCATTACATTATCGACTGATATCCAGTCAATTATACCCGATTTTGATGTCCAAGAAGAGCGAGTGAGTGGAGTAAAGCAGCAAAGCTCTCCTCTTGTCTCTTAGTCTCTCTCTGGATGTTTTCTGTCCTTATTGATCATTAGAATGTTATGGGTGAGATTAAAGGTTTTGTGTTTTATTAAACCAGCAACACGCTGTTGGATTTTGCATTATGGCCACTTGACAGATTGTAAATTGTAGGCATGGACTTGAAGTGAAGAGAGACAGAGAAAGAGAAAGAGAAAGAAAAGGAAATAGCTAGGAGGGAAAGAGAGAGAGAGACCTAACGGTGCAAATGGTTTTGAAATGGATTTTGAAGTGAAGAGAGACAGAGATAGAGAAAGAGAAAAAAGGGAAAGAGAGATGGGGGTGAGAGAGAGACCTAACTGTGCAAATGTTCAAAATAACATAGTATTTAGTAGTAGTGTATTTCAGATTGTTCAACGTTGTAGTGACAACTTAATGACTGCGCAAAGCTATTAATTTTCTTTATGTCGTGCTCTCTCACACCTGCCGTGCCACAAGCTGCTGGTTCTACTGCAGCCTAAACTATTCAGGTAGATGTTTAAAACAAGGCAAAGAGATCTAGAAAATATATGCGCGCTTACTACATTGTCATTAGGCGGTTTAAATGCAATTCAAAACAGCGACAGCCAGGAAGTCCCACAAACAAACTACATTCTACTTTAATCTTCAGACCTTACCTGTCACACGGCGGTGGCAACGCATATCCTTGAGCAAAGACGATGCAAATCACTAAGCCTATTCTCGTCATAGTTTGAGGAGACATTCTATGCATCTGTGTAAAATGAATGTTTCAGGCGCAACAGCATGCTTCTTCACTGCACTGCTTCTACACTGCACTTCTGCGCTGACCTGCGTGGGAAACCTTTGTGTCAGGCAAGCAGGTGTCAATCCCGCCCTCTCCCCGCACACGACAACCGATGCTACAGGAGGCTGAATGACACAAACGGGGGCATTAAGTCAAGGTCAAGCAGAGGTAAATAAGCTATGCTCTGGGTGGATTATGTCAGATTTTTCAGTAGCCTTTTTTTCTTCACAGTGTAAATGACCAGCACAACGATCATGGAAATGTATTTTTTAATGCAAATACTAACAAAATCGAGAAGCCCTTTTAAAGTATGATGTCAGAAATAGGGCATACTTAAGTAGACCCATTTAGTTCATTTACGGTTCAAATGAAGAAAGTGATTCAAAAGAAACTGAAAATAAAATAATAAAACAATTCAGTGTCAAAATATCATAAAGTTGTTTGTTTTCCTCATCAAGCCAATCAATCAAGCCCTCTTGTGTCTCAGTGAAGACACAACACCTTTATGCCTTACAGGCAAATAGTTGTTTTCACTACTGGAACTTTGGGAAGTGGGTTTTAAGTCAGCATGCAATTACTTGAACTGTACAAACGGACAATGGCTCAGCACAGATTAAGCTTCAAAACAGTAGGCTATTGAAGAAAATTATTTATTGACATTATGCTCCATTGACATGATAAACATAATTTTTGGGTTATGTGGCATTTGCTCAGGATGAACTGTGCCAGAAAGAAAATCTTGGCTTCCTGAGTTTTCCCACTCTGGAGCAGAGTAGTGCCCATCTCTGCACTGTATTGAGACCGACACACTTCTGTCTCTCCTCTTTTTCCTCCATCACCCTCCTCAGTTTGTGCTGCAGTGTTTTGAAGGACTCACTGCTACAAGCGACCAACAGTGTAAAACATAATACAATATCTAGTCATCCATTCCTCAGCTTGGGTTTTTGCCATAAAGCATAAGATGCTGAGTGAGCTGGAGTTTTTGTGCTCCAGGAGGATGAGCACCCATCTCTGCGCCATGTCTAGATCGACACATTTCTGTCTCTTCTTCTTTCTCCCCCATCACCCTCCTCAGTTTGAGCTGCAGTGGATACTTAATACTTCTGATGCATGTGGATAACTACACAAGTAAAAGTGATCTCTCTTGAGGCCTCCAGCTCCTTGATGTTCTGCAGAATGGTCTCTGCAGTCGGCCTCGTGGCTTGCTGGTTTTTCCCAGCCTCCTCAGCCATTTCAGCAAATACCTGTTGCAGGTGGTCCATTGTGGTGGCGCTTACTGAGGCTGCTACTTCTCCCCCGGGCAGTGAAGGTTCTACAGCGTTTTACTCCCCAGGCGAGACTACCTCTCCGAGATCGACACATTTCTTTCTCTCCCTCTTTCTCCCCCATCACCCTCCTCAGTTTGAGCTGCGGTGTATTGAAGGCATCACTGCTAGTCCTCCGCTGCTCATACTGGGTAGCCTCCATAGCAGCCTCCATCTCCTTGTTTGCCTTCATCTCCTCTCCTCCCTCTACCTGTTTGCCTCCCCTCTCACTCTCCTCCCTGTACCTCTCTGCCTCCTCCTCCCTCTCCCTGTTTGCCTCCCTCTGCCTCCTCCTCCCTCTCCCTGTTCCCTCCTCCTGCCTCTGTCTCTCCTCCCTCTCTCTGTTAGCCTCCCTCTCCTCCCTCTCCCTGTTTGCCTCCCCTCTGCCTCTCCTCCCTCTCCCTGTTCCCTACTCCTGCCTCCCCTCCCTCTCCCTGTTCCCTACTCCTGCCTCTCCTCTGCCTCTCCTCTGCCTCTCCGTTTGCCTCCCCTCCCTCTCCCTCTCCGTCTCCCTGTTTGCCTCCTCCCTCTCCACCATCCTGTTTGCCCCCCTCTGTCTCTGCCTTTCCCTGTTCCCTCCTCCTGCCTCTCCTCCCTCTCCCTCTCCGTCTCCATGGAGGCGTCCAGCTCCCTGATGTTCTGCAGAATGGTGTCTGCAGTCGTCCTTGTGGCTTGCTGGTTTTTCCCAGCCTCCTCAGCCATTTCAGCAAATACCTGTTGCAGGTGGTCTATTGTGGTGGCGCTTACTGAGGCTGCTACTTCTCCCCCGAGCAGTGGAGGTTCTACAGCGTTTTACTCCCCAGGCGAGACTACCTCTCCGAGATCGACACATTTCTTTCTCTCATCTTTCTCCCCCCATCACCCTCATCAGTTTGAGCTGCAGTGTATTGAAGGCGTCACTGCTAGTCCTCCGCTGCTCACCCTGGGCTGCCTCCATAGCATCCTGTTTGCCTCCCTCTGCCTCTCCTCCCTCTCTCTGTTGGCCTCCTCCTGCCTCTGCCTCTCCTCCCTCTACCTGTTTGTCTCCCTCTGCCTCTGCCGCCTCTCCATCTCCGTGGAGGCGTCCAGCTCCCTGATGTTCTGCAGAATGGTCTCTGCAGTCGTCCTTGTGGCCTACTGGTTTTTCCCAGCCTCCTCAGCCATTTCAGCAAACACCTGTTGCAGGTGGTCCATTGTAGCCTTACCCTAGCCTGGTAAACCAGCCCCTCATACTTCACTTTGTTTTGTACAGAGAGTCTGGGCCTGCTGTATTGAGAGGCTCTTTCTCCGGTAAAATTCTTACCGGGCCAATAAGCGAACAGAGGGAGTGTTTGTAAGCAATGACGTGGATTGTGTGCACTATATTTCACTTGTAGTCCATCTGTGGATGCAGATGGGCTATGGCAGCGGAGAGCAAAGGAAACAAGGCCATTCCGTTTTTCCCAACCTCCTCAGTCAGCCATTTCAGCAAATACCTGCTGCAGGTGGTCCGTTACGGTCTTACTCAGTGAGGCTGTTATTTTTTCACCCAGCCAATTCATGGTGAAAATCCTGAGCATAAAGTGCCATATAATGTATATTTAGTCCAAAGAGATCAGCTTTACTTGTGTAGTTATCCATGCATCAGAAGTATTAAGTATCCTAACCCTAGATATCATGGGCATGGAAAATGATACTGACAGCCTCATTTACAATATAATGTATACATGAAGAGGTTACAGCACTAATGATTAATCCTATACTACAAAGTTACTTAAAGCTGGAGATATAGTAACTGGAGAAAGGGAGAATGTCACGATGGGGTCATTTTAATGGGAAATGCTAGGGTAGTGAATTAATCCAAAATTGAACGAAATTTTCAAGTTTCCAAATTTGGAGTTTGACAGGGTGTATTCTTGCCACCATTATACTTCACCAACTGAGTGCCATGTTACTGATTGACGTGAGGTAGAGCAGAAAGCTTCATCAAGAAAGAGCACTGGACGTTCACAAATGGATGGTGACAGTTCGGGGACACCCTCAAGCACCCACCAATCAGAAAGGGAAACAGGGCTGGATATGATGCAATATCTGTAAAAGGCAACGAGGAAGTGCTGAAGACTGAAGCTAACGATCCAACTCCAAGTTGGTTGACAAAAATAATAAAAAACAAAACACAGGTGTCTATTTAAAGCAGAGGCTTTGGGCCGTGCACTGTCTCCATAATCCAGGGGTGGCATTTAGCTTGTTTGTTTTGGTCCACCCTACTAGACAGATAAAGACAGCAGGGACAAGAGTCTCTTGATCTCTCGAGACAATGAGTAGCATAGGATTAGTGTAACATGACATACTGAAATATACAGTTATTGCAAGCAGCAGGTTACACTAAAGAGTCTTAGTAAGTTAACTCAGTCCAATCCAAGACAGTTAAACAGTCTATACCTTCACAATTTAGTAATAAACACTTCAGTCTTTCTATATTAATGAAAATTGGTTTGCAACATAATGTGTTCCAAGCAACTCTTAATTCCCCTCACCAAGACTTAAAATAGCTTGCATTTTACCACCACCTACTCATCTCGTTTCCCCTGTGCATAGCTGCAACCATCAACATTTTGCTTAAGTGTCAAGAAAGAAATATGGTATAAAAAATAAATAAGTGTGCCTTCCCACACCACAGGTACACAAGCCTGTCTGTCCAATAGAAGCCAACATAATAAACACAAAAAGCACAGTAGCTGCCATAGTTGGGGGAACTAAATCCCCCCCTTATTATCCTCTTACACAATTCGTTATTTTACGAAAGGGAAGTCATCTAGTTGCTTCACAGGTTACAGCAGTGTACCTTCTGGTCCCCTGATCAGGTAAGACTGTTCTCCAGATTCAAATAAATATACAAACATCTCATGGGCAACAATTGCAATGTTAATTAACAGCTATGCATTAAATAATATAATTTGACCTTACATTCTAACCCCATGACTGAGTTCCAGACTAGCATTACTGTGGAGGAAATGTAAACAAGTGGTGGAAGTTAAAGTTTAAGCTGTAAATGAGATAATGCAAACAGCAAGTTTGACTCCAGTATGACCCCATGCAGCCCTTACCTTTGACCTCAATGTTAATATAAAACAATACATCTTTGTGATTAACTGCACCAGGTGTGATCCTGTAACTGAACTGACATTCCAACATTGGCTTTAAGATGGCAGAGAAGAGGAAAAAGCAACATCTAATAATTCCACACTGACACACACACACACACGTTTGAACACTTCCAAATTAGCAGCAAGACAGCACAGATGGATTGCAGTGAGTTTTATTTTGGAACAGAAACTTTCTTCATTTGAGACCACATCAGATGGTATCACAGCATTTAAACTTACCACACACCTTATTAAAACATCTTGACTCACTGTGAAACTGCCAATTGATAGTTTTTTGCTGGGGCAGAAAAAAACAAATTCCCAATATTTTTTGCTTGATAAAGTCAATGCAAAGTTACATCAATTTGAAGTTGTGAGAACAAAAATTAGATCAATTGGAGGGCATAGACTTTTCTCACTTTATATAACCAAAACATACGAGTATTCCATGTTGTCTTTTTTACTGTCTGCCCCTCCCCCTCCCCAGGCTAATGCATCCATATCCAATCAGCACCACTGTACAGGTTAGGGTCATGTGACCAGGGTAGGGTCATGTGACCACAATACATACAGCTGAGGCGGGAATGTGGATGCATCAGGGCAGCAAGGTCCCACCCACAAAAAAAACAAACAAAAAAACACAAAACAAAAAAGACTTTGAAGAATGAGACAAATTAAGTTACTTGCGTGGTAAGATGCTCTCCATCTCATTCTTCAAAGCAAGTCCACGCATACTCATCCACACACACGCATACTCATCCATCCACATCCACACACACACACACACACAAATACACACACACACAGACGCTCACACACACACGCTCACACACACACGCTCACACACACAAATACACACACACACACACACACATTCCCTCAGTTCATGCAGCCTGGTTACTACCAGATAAAAAAAAATGCACTAGGGCATTTTAGCGTCTGCTAGCAACTCTCACTGCATGCTGAGGGAAATGCAGGTTGCTGCCAACACCCTGCAGTGGAGTCCCTGTTCTCTCTGCTAGTCACACAAATCCACTCCCACCCCCCCACCCAATAAAAAAAACTTATGACTAGTAAATTTGTGTGCATTATAGGGCGCACATAGCAGAAAGAACAAGGGCTCAGAGTTCCACCGAACATCATACCTCCAATTTTGAGAGGATTTTTCTATTAGACATATTTCCTCTGGATCCCCCCCCCCCCACCCCCATTAAATTTTTGTGTTCTGTTTTCCCCCTCCTAAGTGTGGACAAAAATGACCTTTTTCGAAACCAGGAAGAGTTGGAAAATTTGTTGATGGAACGATGGAACTCCAAATTTCAGCATCTTACAGTTTAGAGGGGAAACTGCCACTGTGGGCCAATCTGCAGACAATCAATTTTTTGGCAGATCTGATTATTAACATTATACGATAACCACTTCCCCAATAAGTTCCCCCCCCCCCAACCCACCCCCACAATCCCAAACTCCACCCCCATCGCATTTATAAAGTAAATAAGCAGCAACAGCAGCAGGGTAAAAATAAAAAAGACAAAGTGCCCTTAACTCAGTATCCAACCACATCATGTTATATCCGAGGCTTAGTGCTAAAGGGGAGAGATTCTCTGCTGCACACACACACACCATCATACGTGTGTGTTGGCCTTAAGGCCTTCGTATGACCATACCCAGCACACACACACACACACCCCCAACCCCCCCAAACCCACCCAACCCCCCAAATAAAACAAACTTTCCCCTCCTGCTGCCTCTTTTTTTAGGCCGACGGCTGATGTGGTGTAGTCATTAGTACGGTGCGACCCTTGAACTCCAAATCAACATTTAGGCACGCTGCCCATTTTAATCTTGCATTTGAGCAGCATTGTGTGTTTTTAAAGCCAAAAAGGAAATGGCCTCCAATCAGTTTTAATGTTCTATATACTTTCAGACTATTTCTCTTTTTCTTCTCCTCCTTTCAACAACATTTTTCTTCTTTTTTGCAGCGGAGAGTCCACAACAGTATAGATACTCATGTAGTTGTGTGTACTCACTTGCAGACGTTATTGTAGTGCATGTGGCAGTGAGGAGACCAATGTAACAGCATTATCGTATTTACCAATTAACCAACTGCCAATTTAGGCTGCACTGCAGCAAAGTCTTACACTACATGATGCAAAGACGATTTTTTTTTTACGTTGTGAGGGAGTCACCCGACTTCTTGACAAAGAAGCCGCTTTGACTAGGGTCTGCCCAGCCTTTGCACGTCTGTATTACTAATTGCAGAGCAAGTGAATTATGTTCGTACAAGGCTTACAGTTTTTTTTAGCAGTCTAAAGATCAGGAGTTTCTGTCAACACTGGTTTTTTTTAGGATGCCTGTGAAACAATTTTTTAAATTAAATTAAAACAAAGTGCCAAGATGAACAAGTAAACCAATTGCCAAAAAAATGTGAGGAAACCTTCACCTGTATCCACACTCTTTCCTCTTTCATCATTATATCGACCTTGAATCAATAAATAAATTTAGTTCAAATTTACTGCCCATCGGCAGAGGTGAAAGGGGTCGGGAACACTTTGGTATCAGTACATTTATACATTTAAAAAAAAAAAAATGAAAAAGGAAAGAAAAAGAAAGAAAAACAAAAACAGTGCTGACAGAACCCCGAATCTCAGAGGTGCTGTAGTCATCACTAAGCCTTTTACACATTTTAAAACAATCCTTAAAAATGAAAGTATTTACAAAAGTTTACAGTGTGCCATGTAAGCAGTGAAGATGGCACGTTTTTGAAGTGAGAAGATTAGCCACCTGTTAAGAACGTCACTCCTTGGGGCTTTAGAATATAATTTTTTTTCCCCCCAGATTCCAATCGGGAAGGAATCACGGTTGAAAGGAGACTCATAGACAGTCTGAGTATCTGCTCATGTCGCTCACAGTCCGCACAACGAAGACAGAAGAGGAGAGGTTGGGTCTCTAGAAGTACATGTTCCACAACACCAAATGGACTAAACAGCCAGATCCTGCCATTAGTAGGAAACTGAGGAGCAACAACGTCAGTTCCACCAGGAGCTGAGCAGGGGTAGGAAGAACACGCTTATCCATGTGTGTGTGTGTGTGTCTCACACTGCAGTGTTGTATCCGGTGCAATGGCGACAGGCACGGACATCCAAGTCTTCTGGGTGGATATCCAAGTTAAGCCTGCAGGCTGTTCAGAGCGGTGATTTCCTTTTTCATCCCATGTTACCAAGCCCTCAGAATATATATATGTGTTCTGGCTTTTCTCTGCAGCCCACTGTGACTGATCACAAAAATAAAGTCTCGGCTCAAATCTACTCAAACTCAATTAAGAACAAACTGGCGAAGGATGGTGTATGGTTTTGGGGGGGGGGTTCTCGAAGGAGAGGGCGCAGCAGGTTGTGAAACGTAGTGGAAGACGCCCAAAGTACGATGAAGGAGGGTGTTGGGTGGGGCGGTTGTGGAGGGGAGGGTATGGGGGTGTTATGAGATTACTTTTAAAAAGCTGCTTGTTAAGGCACTTGAAACAGTTAGTTAAAAAAAAAAAAAAAAAAGAAGACAAAAAAAGGACAAAAAAAAAAGAAAATGGAAATGAGGAGTTGGCTGAAATCGTAAATAAAGTGATTGAAAAGTCGGCTGTTGGTTGTCGTCTCGTTTCTTCTCGTCACACGGAAAAGGTGCTTGTTTGTGTTTCTTCGTCCCATGCTCCCCTCCTCAGTGTAGTCCTCTGGTGGATATTCAGCTCAGCCTTCCTGTTCAGAGCCGCGATCCCCTTCCCCTGGTTAACAGGCGCTCACATTTCTTCACGGAGTAATCAACATAAAAACTAAAAAGAAAAAAAAAAAAAAAGGGGGAAAAAAGGGGGGGAAGGAGGACAAAAAACAAAAATGATGCGAACCACAAAAACGGATCAACACAAAACAAAACAAAAAAAAATTGCCCACAGCACTGTGGGAGTAAGGGGGGCAGTTAAAGGGAGAGTATGGGAGCGATGACCTAGAGAGGAAGAGGAGAGAGACAGCAACTTAGAAAACACTGGTTCTTCTGTCACATACATGGGTCATAACAGCAGTAATAAGTTCGGAATGTTTAGATGTAATAAATATACTTATGTTGCTCAGTGAGAGGGCTGAAAGCAATGATGAGCTTAAACATTAGGTTTGAATACGTATGCCTCAGTCAGTTGGCTAAAAGCAAGCCGTATACTTTTTGTGAACTTTAAAACTAATCAGTCCACCAGGAAAGAAACGTATGCCTATTGAGCATCTCTTTGTACAGAGTGATAGAGTCTGGTACACCAGGGTAAAAAGGGTAAAAAGAGGAGAGAGAGAGAGACAGACAGACAGTCAAAGAGACAGAGACAGACCAGACAAAATGTAAAAAAAAAAAACTATAAATAAAAAGTGTGTGTATGTGTGTGTGGGGTGGGGGGAGGGGGTGACATGACCATTTACCTCTTTCTACTGCTTGACCTCCTCTCCACTCTCGCTGTGGTACTCTGCCACGTAAAGGCTCTTATCGATGCAGCTGGGGATGGGCTTGATCTCAGTACCCAGCTGCTCCTCGATGCCCTTCAGGTTGAAGCGATCGTCGTACGTTATGAGATTGATGGCCAGACCCAAATGTCCAAAGCGCCCTGTTGCCACAACACAAGGAGTGAAAGACAACACATGTCTCAGAATACTTTCTTCAACAGCAGGAGTATTTTCTTTGAATGGAAACTGGTGACTATTTGTTCACGTTTTAGTTTAACTGCCTACCAGATCTGCCAATACGATGAAGGTACGTCTCTCCAAGCTTGGGGAAGTCAAAGTTTATCACCACATTCACAGCTTGAATGTCTATTCCTCTGGTGAAGAGATCTACCAAAAAAGAAAAAGAATGAGTTGTGCAAGACTTTTCATTCTCAAAGGGCTGTAAATGGAGGTTTGAAGCATGAGTGTAACAGTAAGGGACTTGCGATGACAGATGATGTGCAAGACCTACAAATCATGAAGACAAACTATACTTAACATTCTCAGAAGGCCGTAAATGGTGGTTTAATATAAGAATACAAGGATGTTTTATTGTCACATGCATAGATATACTAGAGTAGGACATGCAGTGAAATTAGTCATTCTTTGTCTAGAACTGTGCATAGGGGAGGGGGGAGTAAAGTGCATAGAATGTAGTTTGAGGGTTGCTACCTGATAAAGGGAGGTAGAATGGGTGGTGGGGGGAGGCATGAGAGTAACAGTAAGGGACTTGTATGGAGTGATGACGGATGATGTGCAAGACCTATAACTTATGAAGGCAAACTAGAGAGCTTACCAGTGCAGACAAGATTCCGGCAGAGACCATTTCTGAAGTCATGGAACACTCGATTGCGGTGTTCCTGTCAGGCACAGAACAGCACATTCACATTCACATCAGGCAAAGGGCTTCAGATGACACACATGGGCTTATGCACCAAGATATAGCATTGTTTAATATGGCGATTTCCCAACTATCATCTACCACAGTCTACACACAGACTTTGCCAGATTCTGACAGCTGAGCAGGACTGAACAGTGGCGACCCATCTATGGGAAAACACTGTCTAAAAGGCTATGGGCCACTTACATACACACACTCCCTTTACTAATAATGGACAACTTTCTCTACCTATGCAGACACCTGCCAGGTGTGAAGTGAAACAGAAGATTGGCGAACAGCTCGACATAATTTTTTTTTTGCATAATTATGAACACTACAAAGTGGGCAAGAGATTGAGGGAAGCGATATAGTAGCATTTCCAGCTACAAAACTCCTTATTACAATGAGACTGTCTACTTTAAAACACTAAGGAACCAGTAACACATACTTTGATTTTTTATGTTATATTCATTGTTGTGCAACTACTTTTTTATAGTAGTCAGAAGAGAAGTGTGGGATACAGCACTGTGAAGACAAACCTGTCTCATCTTTGCATGAATGTAGAAACAGGAGTATCCAAGTTGAGAGATTTTCTTCGCCAGGAGCTCAACTCTCTGAGATGAATTGCAGAAGATTATCGATTGATTTATCTGGAGCTAAAGTGGAAAGAAAGGCGGAAAAGGACAGAAAGAATCTACATGAGTGATACTGCTCTTAAACATGCAAGTGGCTGATTTTATTTAAGCTACACACAAAAAATAAAAATAATAATAAATATATTAATAAATAATAGTAAAATAAATAATACCATTTCCTCCCCAACAGGAACTCACCCGAGAGAAGAGGGTATTAAGACAGTGAACTTTCTGCCTTTCAGTGACATAGGCATAATACTGAGTCACACCCTTCAAGGTCAGCTCCTCCATGAGGTTAATCTCGTAAGGCTTCTGCAGATGGGAATTCTAGAACAGACAGACAGACATTCCATTAGTCAACCAAACATTCCAATGTAGCCAGGACTACATTCTTCTTGCTACTCAGAAATAAAGTGATGTGGCTGACATTGTAAGAACTACATTTTGCAATACTGATTGATGTTTTTTTAGTGAGGGAACATACCATGAACTTCTGCACACTAAGAGGAAAGGTTGCGGAATACAGCAGGATTTGCCTTTGCTTGGACAGGAAGCTCAGAATCTCCTCCATCATCTGGACAAAGTCTTGGGACAGAAGCTTATCCGCCTAGTCAAACCAAGAGAGTGTAGAACCAAGATTAAGTTAGAGCTGCTTGTTCATGGAAAAATAATCTTCCCATGAACTTCCCTTCATATTGGGTGCGAATTATGGGTAAATCCCATAATACATATACGTATATACACACAGCTTATGCATTGAATATTTTTGAACATACTAGTGTTAGCTGATATCTGCATAATATTAGGTTGATTTAAAGAGATGCACATCTGTGAACATCAAGTGAAGAAGTGTTTTCTTGACGTTCATGCCAATAACATTCTATTACAACATCTGCCCAAAATTGATGGCATCTTAAGATAAATAACTGTAGCTACAATATAATAGTTTGGGGAAGCAATGAAAATGTATATTTATTTTTAATATACCGTAATGTTGTAAACAAACACCGGGGTGTTTATTTTCCTAAATGACTCATCAGGGGCAGGCGTCTATACGACAGGCGCTTAATTTTCATTCAAAATTTAAAAGCTGGGTATTAAAAATGCATTAGGCTTGTTAGGCTATCAAATTAAGTGTCATCAATCATGACAAACCTTGGGTCCACATACATATCGTAGGCCTACCCATAATCCAAAAAGACAGAAAAGAAAAAAGCAAGGCATACTGCTGTTCTGCACCACGGAAAGCTCATATTTTAAGCTTTAATCATAATCATTTTTTGTCTTTGATGCCATGATGGACTTGAAACTCGTTCGAGGAAAAACTATACAGCTAAAGCAAGTAGCATAAAAACAGAACAGTTTATAGGCCCGTCAAGATTTTTTTTTCTCCATGCATCTATCAGAATGAATAGGTGGGGTGACTTGAATGCCAGCCAGTAATGGGTCGCATTATTCTGGCAGTCAAAGCTAAAAGAATGTATCTTGTCTTTCATCAATGGAAACATGTGGCTTAGTCTAGTAAACAGTTAGACCCAGAAGTGTGGCGTGAAAAGAAGCAAAGAGTATGGCTTTTAGGTTACGGTGCAGGGTGGGGGTGTTGACTGCGGCCCAAACGTGTCGCTGGCCGAGGATGTTATTCAGGACAGGCGTCTATTATTGGCCATTATTTGCAGTTTTATGGTATTTCCAATTATTTGGCATGACACATTCCTACCGTTTACTAAAACATGCTTCTACAATCCTTATACAGAGACTGATTCTAAAAATGTGTCTAGTATAAAGGGTGCCATGACTGGAAAAGGTCTACACCCTACACATGGGCCATCCCGTAGCTTTGACAATGACATCACTGGTGGCTTGTGCTGCCCTTGCATAGCACGCTGCGTAATACAAGCTGGCAGTTTTTTTAGGCCTACACATTTAAGAGCAAGGCAGGCATAAAACTAAACTTAAGGTTAAAGAGACAGACCACAAATGTTAGAACATCTCTCAACTAAACAAAAACATTTAATAGTGCCTGATTATTAATGGTATGACATTTTAGCACACACAGGGGAAACAAATCCAGATATTAAAAAATCTGCAGCGCATGTCAGCTGATGGTATCACATTGGCAATGAGAGAAAAAAAAAAAAAAAAAACAGTCGACCTCTAGTGTGCTATTCAGTATACAACCCAAAGTAAAAGCCCAATAATCTAAGCCTACATGCAAAATAGAATGCGACAATTGTTTAATTGCCCCATTATGTTATTTTTGAGAATCAGAAGCCACAATAAGAATCAGAATTCAAAATGCGATTGACTGCACAGCCCTAGATTAAGTGCAACTCAATGGATACTTTCTGTAATTGTTCCAGTTGTGTGTTCGATATTCAACTTGCCTCATCCAACACGATCATCTGCACCTGGCTGACTTTGGCCACTCCTTTCTTGATGAGGTCCAAGATCCTCCCCGGTGTGGCAATTATTACATGTACTATATAAAGAGAGAGAGAGAGAGAGAGAGAGAGAGAGAGAGAGAGAGAGAGAGAGAGAGAGAGAACAAGTAAAAATACAATTGAAGGAGTAGCAGAACGTTTTTTTTTTTTTTTTTTTTTTAATGCGAGTAGCGCAGTAGGCAACGTTGACAAACTGAAATTCAGACCAACAACAATTGAAGGAGTAGCAGAACGGTTTATTTATTTTAAAAAATGTTTTATTATGCGAGTAGCGTACTACGCAACGTACCCGTCTCATCAAGTCGCATGATGTCATCGCGAAGGTTGGTGCCCCCGGTGGTGGCCATGACCTTGACTCCGCCCATGTGTTTGCTCACTTGGATGCAGATCTGACTCACCTGCAGGGCTAGCTCTCGGGTAGGAACGATGACCGTAGCTGAAATGGGGAGGTGAAATTATAAATAAATAATCGATACCATCTTCACATGAAATTGTTTGCTGTAAATTCCTTACACATTCCACCTTTTACAGCTGTATGATCATAAAGTGGTCCTGGGAGGAGGTTGAAGTAATCGATACCATCTTCATATGAAATCATTTAACTTTAAAGGTGCAATATGGAAGGAATTTACAGCAAATGATCATAAAAATGGTACTGGGAGGGGAGGGGCTGAAGTAATCGATACCATCTTTACATAGAATCATTTAGCTGTAAAAGGTGGAATATGTAAAGAATTTACAGCAATCATAAAATGGTCCTGATATGCCATCAAGAGATTGAAATACTGATTACACACTGTAGCATGGCAAGAGTATTCATACTTCAAAACTTTGATTTACACCCCTCAAATTCTGTTTATATTTTTGTGTTTAGCCTTGTGCTTCTACAGGGGAAACGACGCTTCACATTATTTTAGATTTGACTGCAGTACCACATGTGGCCACAATCCTACACATAGCACCTTTAATCCATGACAATGTAAAATACTGAGGTCCTTTCCACCAGTGTTCAAAAGGTCACCTTGTATGCAGTCCTTCTTCAGGTCAATGCGTTCAAGTAAGGGGATGAGGTAGGCGCCGCTCTTTCCAGTGCCATTCTTTGCTCTGGCTAGAATGTCCCTCCCTGACAAAGCAATAGGAATGCTCTCCTCCTAAAGAGTGCAGACAGGAAAAATGCATGTCTTAAAACACAAACAAAGTCTCCCTGCTAACAAACACAGACACACAAAAACAGCTTGGAAGAACAAAATCCGAGACTTGAGGTCTGAGCAGGTATGACATTTGGTCTCATGTGTTTGACCATTTTTTTGACCATTTCGCACCCAACAAAAAGTATACAGTATACAAGTAATATTAGTAGTAATATTAGTAATGGTTATAATGACTCAAACCAAACTAAACACTGCCTAAGGATGTTGCTGTTGTCAATCATTGCTATTGACAATTTAAAATCAACGACTCTGTCGACTGTCTGCAACAGCCATCCTCCTGGCTGCAAAATCCTGTTGGATACCTGAATAGGAGACGGTTTCTCCCAGCCCATCTCAAAGATCCCCATAAGTAATTCACGTTTCAAGCAGTAATCCTCAAACTCATTCCCCTTGGTTGCAGTCACATCCTGCAGAGAAAACCCATAAAATTACTCCTCCACTCCACAGTTATTCAAAATTCTTCTATTCAATAATTTGAACTGGTCAGGGCCCCTACCGAAGTTCTCATTCTCATGTCTTTTGGAGGGAGCTTAAGGTTTTTCTTCCAGTCATCTCCAGGTCTGGCAGAAAGGAAAGGTTTAAACAAAGACAATATTATCAACACACACTTACCCAAAAAAAAAAAACAACTTTGCATTTTCATTTAAAGATGTTATTGTAGATTACAATTTTAACATTGGTTACGAAATTTCAGATCTGTTGACTGGCCTCCCGACCACATCTTCCCAATGAAAGGTTCAAACAAAGACAATATCAAAAAACCTTCCCATTTTCATTCAAAGATGTTATTGTAGATTACAATTTTAACATTGACATTGGTTATGAAATTTTAACATTGATTACGAAATTTCAGATCTCTTGACCGCCCCCCCCCCTCCCCCACCTACATCTTCCCAATGCAAAGATGATAAACATGTGAAGGGCAAGTGCTTACTTGATGACCGCGTTTGTGGGTGCTGGCTGGGAACCACCATTGTTGATTGTGCTGGAGGCCTTTACTTGGCTGGCTGGTTGCTGGGGACTCCCTCCTCCTCCCGGCCCACCCGCTGGCTTCCCTGAGCCTCTGAGCTGGCCGTTCTGATTGGACAGGCCCAGGATCACCTGACTCTCCGTTCTAGCACTACTCATCGTCCCTGTTCTAAATCAGTCCAAAGTCCAAAATGACGGGTTGTTACAAAGGAGTATGCTTTTTTTTTTTTTTTTTAATATATGAGTTTGCAAGGATGAGGACAATTTGCCCTTCCTATCCTTCCTTTGCAACTGCAAAAAGAAAAACTACGAAAAAAAAAAAAATCCACTTCAGATAACTTCAGGTTCTTTGTTCTTTTCCCATCAGAGTTTCCTTGAAGATTAAAATAATCATTCAGTGAAGGAGTCAGTGATGCTGCAAGCATAAAAGGGCTACAATGGCCAAGTCCACCTTTTCAGAGGTATAGATCCATAACAAAAGATGCTAAGACACCAAAGTATCAGTCATTTTAGTGTTTCCACATCCACTCGTCCTATTCCACGTTTTGAAGTTAAACAGCATCCAAAGACATCAACCTAGAACAGAAGAAACACACACTTAGCAATACATTCTTACTCCAAAATAACACAATTTTCTTGTTCATCCTAAAATCTACTAAAAAGGTATATGGGAAAGGATAGGACATTACTGAGACAAATTAAGGAGTTTAAGTAGGGATTCACCGATCCAATATTTTATTCTTGTATCGGTCCCAATATGGACAAATTAGCTACATCAAGTATTGAGAAACTAAACCAATCCATCGATTCATTTTCTTTAAAGACAATGACTACTGCATCTTTACGCTACCCTACCATGTAAATACTGTTGCTTGGAAAATTCACAGGTACAGCAATGCTAGGTGCAAATAGGTGTAGAAAAAATCTATTACTGTAGGCTTTTATAAGAACAACCAATAAGTAGTCTACACCCGGATGAATTCTGTTACCAAACCTACCACCTAGCTTGCATCAAGCCTGCTTGTTAGTTGTGCATTATAGCAGCCTAATGTTACTTACCGTTACTCTGCTAATGTTACTACCGTTAACGTTACTAATTTCTTGTATAATTGAATAAAGATTCTCCTCTAGTTGTTCATAAATATTAATTTCAACTGATAATGTTAGAAGTACAAGTTAGAAGGTCAGGTTCGGTCATGTTCCGTTTGTGTGGAGAAAATTAAAGTGACCGCTACAAAGACTCAATGCCTCATTTACTTTTTAAATAGGTTAAAGTATGTTAATGTTACTGCTGTTAATGATACCAACTTCGTGCTTAATCCAAAAAAGATTTACCTCTATCAGTTTTAATAATTATTTATAAACAACTAAAGTTACAAGGTCAGTTTCGGTCATGTTCTGTTCATGTGGAGAAAATTGAAGTGACTGCTTGAAGTGCCTCATTTTGATAGTCAGGGCCCTTGTTATACCACCAAGGTGGTGTGGAGCTACTTTGAGCTTTTTTAATGCCCCCGAAGAAAGTAATGCTGATTCCTATTCACAAGCATTGTGAGCCTTTTCGACACAAACAGTAAAAATAGTAAAGTTCTAAATGTAACGGGCTAGTGCAGGTCTGCTCCCCAGTAAACATACCAACTCGTTATGTTTAACACATCCAATGTTCGTTTTACACCCGAGTTCTCCTTTAAGCCATTTTCTAGTCAAGCACAGACATGACAATGTATGTCAAACATAACTTATTACAGAATTCATTTTAACACACACTTACTTGTTCAATCATTCTGTAAATGACTATTATTTGCAATTACAACCTACACCCATGGCCTCTCCATTGGCACCAGTGGGGGCACCAGTGTCTGAGGAGGTAATGAAGTTCGCCAGCTATTGGAGGGCGACTGGTTTGATTCCAGCCCCTCCTGTCTAGGTCGCGGTGTCCTTGAGCAAGGCACTGAACCCCATACTGTTCCCGATGTGCTGCTTGGCACCTTCCTTGGCAGCCTTCTGCCATCAGTGTGTGTGTGTGTGTGTGTGTGTGTGTGTCGTTACATTACATGAACCGCTCTGGGTACTTTTTTGGTGTGTGACAAAGAGCTATATAAACGCAGTCCATTTATCAAGTGTAAACCTAATGATAATAAATGCTAAATTAAATTTTGTGTATAATAGCCTACTAATTCTGTTAAACATCATGCCAAGTTCTGAGTGAAGCTACATCAACAGCTGTTTTTTTTGAGTGGGAATAAAACCAAACTATTAGAAATGATCAACTTTCTGAATTCAATATTAGAGACAACTAGCCTGAATTCTCATCAGACAGATCTGCAACTATGAGAGCCAGCAGATGTTACCTGCTCCTGAACTTCCGTAATTTGGGAAACAAAAATGTTTTGGAGTGTGACCATCATCTACAAGTTTATGCAGAATGTTTAAAATCTTTGAGATAATAGAATAAATTAATAAAGCTACATTTTTCCTCAACTGACAGTAGGTGAAATTTGGAATACTATTTTTTGTAAAAAACGTATGATTTGCCATTTGTCGCATGACATCTCTAGGAAGTAAGGCCTTCCTTTCTCAGTTTGAGCACACATATCAAGTACCATCAATCAAACAACGTGGGGACCAAACCACTGCTTTTGACCCCCCCCCTCAAAAATACACAATTGCACTTCATTTAACATAATTAGAAATTCACCATAACAGGGCAATTCTGCACCGTCTGCAAGACAAGGATGTAAAGGGGTATGCCACTGTCTGGTTTGTGATAATGAACCATTTTCAATCAGCTCTTGTAAAGTAACCAAGCTATGTATTAATACCATTCTTATATAGTCTATGATTAATACGCTTTGATCTACACACAGTTAAATATGGTCCTCTTTTCACCTGGAAAAACATGACCATAACTACTGGGGAAACACTGTTCAGTGGCTGTAAGTTGGCTATAGAACTCATTGAAATAGGTTTATCATTTACCTGTGTGGGCCTCAATGATTTGTTCAAGGCTAGTTTTTTGAGATGACTCAAACTCTACTTAGTTGTACTGCAGGTGGCTCCGGAGACTAGTTAGCAGTGTTTTCCCTGGTGTCACTGATGTGTCTCGCACCATTTACAGAGTACCTGTGCTTCAAGCAGCTCGTTTCCCTCACAACCAGTTTCCTCCAAACGGCACAATAATGCACGATTTACAGAGTACCTGTGCTTCAAGCAGCTCGTTTCTCTCACAACCAGAGTATCTCCAAATGGCATAATAATGAGGTCTTCACCCGCAACTCTCTCTTCAGACATTATGATGCTCATTATGATGCCCACCCCCTCAGCCACTCGCATCTGCACGCCAGAGGCTGGCAGCAAGGCTCTCTCTGATTTGCCAAGCATTTGAACAGCCTATGCAGGGGGTTGTACCATGAGTTGTACCACCGATTGCCATACAAACCATGTTTATTTCACATGCTGATAACACATTAGTGGTAAATTTGGGCATATAATGGGCAGCGCTGTTGCCCAGCTAGTAGGTTATTATGCTGCAGACTGACAATGTGACAGCCATAGGTGATGCCGCAGTGTATTATTTTATCTTACAGATGTAGGCCAAGACAGTGCAACATCTAATTTTGGCTTTGTAAATGCATACTACCTACCCAAGCTTCAGCATACCTGTGCACCACTAACTTAGTTCCTCAATTCTCAAACATTTGTTACATCCTGATAGGCGCCCATCTCTAATTTTTATGTTTCTGATGTACAAGTCTCAAACATGCCACACTGCACTTTCAAGAGACACATACATACGATATGCCCAGTCCATAGAGGTTACATAAGACCAGTGAAAACCCACTGGTCTAGGGACAAGCTAATGGGAACGACAAGCAAGTTGAACTACTTTGTTGTTTGTTCGTTTGTTTTTCCTTAACATGACCACATAGGCCTACAACATCAACAGATATGATTTTGGATAAGTCTATGCATCATCCATAAGTGTTGCTTTTAACTGGAGTGGTATTACTTGACCAGGAAATACGAAGGCTTTAGTCCGTGGTAACATCTCAAAGTCTTTAACTACTAGAACAGAGTTCAACTTCTAATCAAAATGACCTCATGTGATGCTCAACATTCAGTCCAGTTTTACTGAACCACCATGACAAGCATCTGTCAGGTAGCCAATGTTTCAGTTTTCTGGCTTCAGTCCAACATTCGCTTTACAGAGAGATATCTCTACCTACTAATTCATATTCTAACCATCTAGGTTTCTTGGCAGACAGCGATGCTGGTATGCCCTGATCAAAGGAGACTGGAAACTAAGCCAGTTATTCCTATGAGCTAACGGTAGCGATTTTTTCCATGCAAGTTTTCCTGAATTGGACTTCGTGTTACTTTATAAAACGGTAATTTGACTCGTCTTGACCAACGGTAATTAACAAAATACTACTGAACATTGAGGGCCTTTCAAATGTTTGTTTACAGAGACCAGCTCGTTGCTGTAACATTAAATAACTGGCATGCTTCTGGCGCATTATAACGTTAGGTTGGCCAGGGGCATCGCTAACCAAACAATTTACCTAACCCAATTTAAAACGTCAGGCCTACGTTGCATGTCAAAAGCAAGTCCATGTTTGATCATTTGCAGCGATGACAATACAGATAAACCTTACACGGATAAATATCACGCAGTTAAACTTATCTGCACTGCCACCAACCATTTAGCCTGTCAGGACGGCTAACTAGCGGAGGTTGTTAACCATATGTTAACTGTTAGCTATTCCCGTCTTCAACTTTTATTACAAAGTACTCTTTAATGTTATCCGAAGAAGCAAAATTGAGCATACTGACACATTCTTCCATATATTAACTATATATTAACCAAATATTACATGCTGTCAACAGCGCATATAACTGATCATAGTCTACGTTTTGATGGAGTCACTAGTCGATGTTAGCAACGTTCTTAGCTTCTTAGCAAACGAGCTTAACCCTGGTATGAGAAGACGGCTTTCAAGCTAGCGCAATATCAGTGTGTCATGTCGTAACATTACATTATTTCACGACGAACGCAGGACAATCATATCCTCTAAGCAACTTAGGCGAGTTAGTTTAAAGTATTGCCTGCTATAAGATATTTCACCGGTGGTGGTTGTACGCATCATTATGTCACTTGCTAAACATGGGATTTTAGCTAGCGAGTTAGCAGCGTAGAGACCAAAACGTATGCCCAAAGATATGGAATGACGCTAGCTGGCTATGTTGGCTAACTACAGAATTGGGGTAGCAACAACGTCACACGGAAAATACAAAGCTGGCTAGTTGTTAGGTAGGTTGAAGGTCTTTAAGCTTTAAATAGTGTCTGTTTGGAAAAAAAAGCACACCGTTTCATTTAACCTTCTGTGCTGCACTACTCACCGCAGACGTCCAGGATTTTAGTTTTTTGAATTATTTCTGTGCGACTATTTTGCTAGAAACGTCACAGCGTTCGTGCAGTGTGTTTTTCAGAACTATGCCGAACAGCAAAAATGGCTACCCGTCTTCTTTAAACCCTCCCCCTGGACGTCACCTGACAAGTAGACTCTGTTCGCCGCAATTTGGGGACCAAACACTAAATGTGCAATGATAGGAACGCTCAGCCCTGTTTAAATGTCAGCCAGTCATCTACACCTTTGCTATAAAAGTGGCGAACTGGCAACTGGTTTAGATGTATAGTCTAGTCTTCATGGTATAGGGGCGTGAAAGACATACACACTAGTGTCAAGGCTTGCCCTCTAGTGTGGCTACTGACAATCAGGCCCAGCTGGTAATTAATCAGCCAGGTGTCTTTTCTTGGCCTGAGCATGGCCTGATTAAGTTTGCTTAAGCCTACTAAAGCCTTTAGTCTCGCTTTCTCTATTCCTACTTATTCAATAAACTGTTAAATGTGTGGTTTGTTGAGGGAGTATACTAGATCAGGTTTCAAGATGTTCTGTTTGGGTGAAACATAAAATAGAATGTAAATTCGTAAGAGCCTAATTTCATGATGTAAAGTGAAATAAATGTTATCCGGGTACTTTTTTCTGTGATTTTTGAGGACAAGGGACTTTTTGTGAAAAACCTTGAACTGGAGAGAAAGTTCTGACATTTTGTTCAAGTTGTTCTTGGTGAGCACTTTACACATTTGTTAGTGGCAAAAGTATACAAGACTTTGTTTTTAGTGTTCAGTAATGTAATGTTGTAATATTGTGTAATATTTCTGCATTATATTTATATATAGTTCATTATTAACTGATTTTAACCCACATAATTCCACGCGGGACTCCATAAAGTGTGCCTGTGTTTTCCAAACTAAACTGCATACTTCAGCTCCTTCCACAACATTTCTACCGGGTTAAGGGACCTGCCAATTTAAAATTTTTATTTTACTCTTCTTTAACCACTCTTTCATTGTACAACCTGTCACTCAGGTCTTTGACTTTCTGTTTCAGTTTCCAGTTCCAGTTTCTGTTGAGATTTATTTCATGGGCAAAAGTTCTGACATTTGCCTTTTGAATTTATAGGTACAATGCAGAACTCATTTTCTCCCATCAACACTGGCAAACGGAGCTGGCCCAGATACAGCACAACAGGCCCAACTCATTACACTACAGGACATGGAACATTCTGAACTGTCCTGTAAATTATCCCAATAGTGCTTGCATATTTATATCTAAATGTCTTGTTACTACTGGAGGCTATACAGTTGTGCTCATAAGTTTACATACCCTGGCAGAATTGATGCTTTCTTAGCCATTTTACAGAGGGTCATTTGGGTAGTTTCTGTTGTCATTATGATTTTAATAAAGCTTCAGCCAACACTACCCATGAGTGAAAGAAACGTTTTTGTATTATCATTCATATTTGCTGAAAAATGGTTAAGAAATCATCAATTCTGCCAGGGTATGTAAACTTATCAGCACAACTGTATGTGATTTTTCACACATCCCAATCCAAAACCTACACTGTCTGCAGAAGAGAAGTGACACTGAGGGGGGGCACAATTTGGCTTGGCAGTGCCTAGTTGCAGCACCCAGTTCAGAAAAACACAGCACTAACTGCCCTGTGTGGGGGAAAAATCACACTGGGCAAAGTGCTGTTTCCCCCTGCTTTGCATTCTGTATTTAGTACATACGGTTAAAATAGTTAATCTTTCTATTTTTAACTTTTGAGCTAGTAACATTTCTGTCTTGCCAGTCAGTATGGGTGGTAATGGTTTTATTAGAACATTTAGATGTTGGAGACACTACTGGTTAAGTAATAACTGAGGGGAGTAACTGGAACTTGTATTACCCATCTAACATACTATTGTTTGGGAGAACACTACCATTTGGGTTCTATTAATATTATTATTTTATTATTTCCCAAAGTCTTGAGTCAATCGTCCTGTTGTTTGGTTAGCTTGCTGCTAGTCGCAGGGTTAAGCTGGTCTGTGAAAACTTCCAGGACACTTCCACAGTAATGCACCTTATGATCTACGAGCCTGTAGTCACTGTGTACCCTCCTCTAAGGCGACCAGTGCTGAGTGGATGAACTCGTACTGTATGTGACTTCTGTCAAAACCAATTTGTTTTGTGCTTATAATTTCTTAACTGTGTAGGTTTGAGTGTGCAATGTCAGGCTGATAGAAAAAAGTGAGGAGAATTTTTCTGAATTTGACAAAAAGTGTAATGCTCAAACAGTTTAGATGATTTCTTCTGACTACTACACCTTCAAACGTGGCCTGTTTGATAAACAGCTGTCCTGTTTTGTTTTCATGTCTTATTTCACCATTGTTTAACACAGAGACAAGTACATTACAACAGTACATGGTTGACCATATTATTTTTTTTTAGACTTAAGCAGTTATAGAGACCACTGGCAAACAAAAATCAACAGCATTATATATATAAATAACCATGTATGAATGAAGATTCACATTTGGTCTAAAATAAAAGGCAAGCCACTTAACCATAAAAATGATTCTGAACCCAAAACACATCTCCTATATATACATATGTTACAAATATGTAGAAAATGGCAATCTAAATTTGTAGAAGGCTTAAAGTTTGCCTAATGAATTAACACATCGACACTATTACCAATTTTAACCGTTATTGTTGAAGCAAGAATCAAGTCAAAGGCGAGTAACAGACAAATGATTGTCCAGTCTCAGAAACAAAGACATTCAAAAGGGCATGTTATGTATACTACCAGGTGCATAGCCCAAGGGGCTGTTCAGTGACATTCTCCTCTGTCTGAGGGACTGGGGTCCCATCATGCCCGGGTGGGGGTGGGCCATCATGAGACCCTGGGGGGACATCAGTGGGCCCTGTTGGCCAAGCTGGTCCCCAGGAATGGGCATCCCCCTCTGCTTGGCCTGCATCATCATCAGGCTCTGCTGGGCCATCAGGTTGTGTGAGTGCTGCTGATGCGGGGACATCATACCGGGGTGTGGGGGGTTGGGCGCGTGGTGCTGCAGACTGTTGGACATCATGGCCTGTTGTTGTTGCTGCTGCTGCTGCTGCTGTTGCTGCTGTTGGTGATACTGTTGCTGCTGCTGGGGCCCGAGCCCTGTCCTGACCATCATGTGTCCAGAGTGACCCATGGGTCCCATTGGGCCCACCATCATGCCCCTCCCCCCACCCTGAGGCATGCCTGCTCGGATGCCGTAGTGCGAGGGATGGAGGGAGAGCTGTTGTTCCGCCATCATGTTCTGAAGGTTGGCGATGTGGGGATTGGATGAGGAGGGGTTGCTATGGTGCGGACCGGAGGAGAGCTGCTTTAGGAGCTGGGTGGGCAGGGGCTGCTGCAAGCCCTGGCCATGGTGAAGGTTCTGCTGTGGCTGGGACATCCCTTCGCTCTTTGGGAAGTACTGTAAGGTGCTGCTCGGCTTGTCGGCGGGAATGATGCGGGACAGGTCGAATTCGGGAATGCCGGTGTGCGAAGGACGGATCACGTCGCTCAGGTCGGGACCGTCCTGGCGCATCGAGGGGAAGGAGTCCGAGGGATGGCCGGACTGCTGATGAGACAGTCCCTTCTCGAGGAGGTGAAACTGCTGCGGCGGGATCATATCATCGGGCAGCTGACCGTAGTGCTGGGGCAACACCCCGGCTGGGGAGTGAGGAGGTCCGTGCGATGAAGCCTGCATCCGGGAAAAGCCCAGCACCTGGTTTTGAGGGTGCAGCGAGGAGACATTGCACGGCCCTATACCTCCAGGAGGGCGGCCCCCTGCTCCACCAATGCTACCGGAGTTCATGCCCGACAGGAGCATATTGGGGGAGGGCAGCATGGGGCCCTGAGGTCCATGGGAGAGCTGCTGCTGCTGCTGTCCTTGCAGTAGCAACCCAATGGGGCTTTGGGGGCTTCCGGGCGGACACATGCCACTCTGGGCGGAGAGGAGCATCTGAGATGATGGATGGTGGGATCCTAGTGGACAACAAGGGAGAAAAAACACTAAAGAAAATTTTGAAGTTATCTGTTTTCTGAAATAGAAATGTTTCTTTTAGAGCAAGGCATGTGTAAGATATTCTGATATTATTATCACGCATCAATTAAAGAGGCATTAAGTAAGAATGTCACGGTGGGCAGAGTGCGAATTACCCCTCCAAAATCGATTTATGGGGGATACTACTATTTCGATTTTAGATTAATTACATTAACATGTTGATACCCCCAACTCTGCTATTATTGTCTCTTTGGGGGGTACTGGGTCTTGATTGGAGGGGTACCGCAACCCCCAGTATCCCCTGTAATTCGCACTATGATGGTGGACAGTATGCAAACACACCCTCATCATTGTATATATTTCTCAAGCAGTTGGACTTGTTACTATGTGTACTACACCTTCTATGCCGACCCCTGGTAGGAGGGGCTTGTCCGACATCATCTCGTCGTCAGAAGTGGAGACGGTCTTTATTGCTTCATGGTACAGAGGGGCGGCGCTAGACATGGCGTACTTGGACATTTGGGACATGATCAGCGAGAGGGGATTCTGGGACGGAGGTCTGCCGGGAGAGGACGTGGAGGTGGCCATGCTGGGGTTCAGGGAGTTGGGCTGGCTAGTGGCTGACGGGTTGGAGTTCTTGGGAGCTGGACCTGAGAAACGGACAGACGAACAGACAAGAGCAGGTAAAAGCTGAACGAAACTATGAAATTTGTACGTTTTTATCCTACCACACGAAGCTAGGTGAAGTACCTAACACATTTTAATAGTAATTATAATCACTTGGTGATTTTGGAAGTTGTGGAAATGCTAAATGGGTTTGAGGAAAGATTGTTCCAATTCATCTAGACCACCATTGTTTTAGCAGTTGGTGATCACAGCAACAAATTTCTCCAAGCAGAAAGGAATTTCCCAAAATTCATACCTTAACCATTTTTTTATACCGTAAAACTGAAAATCACACTTAAATTACAGTTTAGGTTTCCCTTGGGAATATTTATAACAAATAAATTGTCCCCCCTGTCATTGTCAGCTTCATAGCAAAAATCAAAACTTGTCTTTTCCTGAGGGTGAGTCCTCCCTAGTACAAACAAACGGTATAAAATTAAAAAAAGTTCGAATCACTGTCAATCACTGTCAACCTCATAGAAAAAAAGCAAGTAATATCTCGAGTAGACACTGCAAGTGATCTTGAATCCCCCAACATCAGTATTGTATTGTGTATTTAAACCCTCCTTGTGTTTCTGAGCAAAATGTTATGCATCTGTTGTGTCCATGTGCCTTTAATGGCACAGGGCACAATGCCGCAGTGTGTTGCATCTGTTTACTAATACTGTCTACATTATAACACTGTTTCTATGTGTGCATCGTATACAACTACACTAAAGCAATGTTTTCATTGTATATTTTTAAAGTAAGCCATTTTAGTAATAATGCTTAAGGCTGGATAATATGAACAATACATATGTACACGTATCACAATTGAAAAATTCTAACCATACGAAAACGACAAACATAAAGCACAATGAATGACAGAAGAATGTTAATGTCAGTGTGCCTTTAATTGCACAGGGCACAATGCTGCAGTGTGCTGCTAGCCCTCCTCTCCAGCTGACTGGCTACTAATCCCAATCAACAGCTTGTCTCCATGCTCCACTACATAGTGAGCTGAGCTGTGCTTTTGTTCCCTGGAACTTAAATGTCACTCTGAAAGAGCATATCTCTTCCTCGGCCTCAGTAGGCTCGGCCTGGCATGCTTGGTAATAACTGGGTTTGTTCCTGTGATATGGCGTTGTGAAACAGTAGGTCATCAAGCAATGTCTACTGTCATTCAGTGTGCTTTATGTTTGACATTGTCATATGGTTAGGTTTTTGTGATATGTGTACATATGTATTGTTTATATTATCCAGCCTTAAGGATATTACTAAAATTTCGTACTTTAAAAATATACAATGAAAAACACTGCTTCAGTGTAGTTGCATACAATCTACACATAGAAACAGTGTTTTAATGTAGTCAATATTACTCAGAAAATAAATACATAAATAAATAAAAATATGGGAGGACAGATTTCCACAGTCATGATGAGGCAGTTTGTAACGAGCGTCTCTCCTACCTGTTTCGCCAGGGTTGCTTCCACCATTCCCCATGCCCTTCCCATTCGCGGGCTGTCCAGGACTGGGCATGCTGGTCTTGGGAGATGAGGTCCAGCTCGGTGAAGCCATGTTCATGGCGGGAGACTTTTGGTGACCGCCGGGTGAGGCAGAGGGAGAATGCATGCCGAGCGATGCCGTGCCCATCATCTGGGGTGACTTGATGGAGGTCGTGGACGGGGTGCCAGCCCTGGACGCCGCCGAGAGCAGCGGGTGGGAGGGACTGGTGGTGGACAGGGCGGTGGGAGACTTGAGCACGGAGGCGGAGGGAGAGGGCATGAGGGGGGATGGCTCCGGGCCAAGGGAAGGAGACTTGAGAGGGTGAGATGATGGGGCCGTGCCCGGGGAGCCCATGGATATTACATTCACTGATGACAGGTCAGACGGATGGCGGGAACAGGCGTCAGACCCCCGGGGGGGGCCTGCGTCCATGGGCAGGTGGCTAAGCTGGGGTGTGCTGCCCATCTGAGGGTTTCCTTGCTGCTCTGGCCCATAGTTCGCTTGATCAGGCTGCTGCAGGTAGGGCTTCTCTGATGATTGTGCCCCACGAAACAATCTTTGGTTCGCAAATTGCACGGGTCCCTCCGGGCCAGTGATGACCGTCTTGCTGGCACCGCTGCGGCCATTTTGCCCCCCCGCTCTCAGGCGGGAAATGTCCTCTAGGCTCAGAACGTCCCCCATAGGCCCCCCTCCTCCTGCACGGTTAACTCCTCGCAGTTTCTGAATCAGCAGCTGCTGTTCCTGCGGACTCAGGTTAACTTTCATAGCCAGATTAGCGCTTAAGGGAGAGTCTCCCAGATGCCCCAGTGTGGGGCCGTCTCCTTCCCTCACCCTGCCCAGTGGAGACTCCATTATGGCTCGAGCATGTGGGAAGTCCATGGGCTCCCCATGTGGGCCCACAATCATGTCTGGATTGGGGACGTCTGGCCTTCCTGCGTTCTCCATGAACCTTGATTGTCCTATTACTTCCTCCTGCTGCTGCTGCTGCTGTTGTAAGGCAAGCTGCTCCTGCTCCAGCCTCTGCAGCTGCCTCTTCTCCATGATGCGCAGAACCTCTTCACGCACTAGGTGGCGCTCTGGATCCCCGTGGAGGGGCTGAGATGGCCCCCCAGGACCACCAGGCGGGTAGCAGCCATGCAACAGAGACCTTCCTCCTCCACCACCACCACCACCACCAAGGTTGAGAGGCAAGTCCTCCACCCAGCCCATCCCAGACCTCTGCAGTCCAAGGCCCTCCATGGCCAGCACTCTGCCTGGGCTACCGGGGTAGCCCCCCGCCCCTGGTGGGCCCCTCTGCATCTGGCCCACAAACCTTGGGCCCTGTGGTCCATCCTGATGGATGTCCATCAAACGAGGGTTCCTCCCCATGCCTGGGCCCATCAAAGGCCCTGGGCCCCACTGTTCCTCTGATTTACCGTGATACGGAGGGGGTGGGCCCCTAATCATGAGGTGGGGACCCCTGGGCATGCCCATCTCCGCCATCATTCGGTAGTGCTGAGGAGGATGTGAGTGTGGGTGCATTTCCTGTTGACGACGCTTCTCCTGGTAGTACTCCTCCTGGAGCTTCCTCCAGGCCATCTGTTCTGGCGTCAGGCCGTCGTGGTCCTGCAGTGGGCCCAGGTCCAGGTCTGGTGGTGGGGAGACGTGGTGGTGCGTCAGGGTGGCCAAACCAAGGTGGGATCCTATGATGGAGTCGTCCAGCCTGGATCCCCCGAGATTCTGTGTCTGTGACAAAATCGACTGCAAGGGCTCCTCGTATTTTTTCAAATTGCTCAAGTAAGACACACCAAGAGGAAGCATGTCGTTGTTAAAGTTCCCAGCATTCTTAGCAGCCTCACCTCCCTCTTGCATTCGGCCCCCGTTGTCAGTGTTGTTGTTGTTGTTCACATTGATGCTGTTGTTGTTGTGGATGACACCAGGGTTACCAGGGTTACCGTTTGGCCCTTCCAGAGGTTCCCCGGAGGCGCCAGGGGGGGCGCTGCGGAGCAGGAGCCGCTCGATGTCCCTCAGCGTCTGCAGGGAGCGCTCACGGTGCTCTAGCTGCTCCTTGGACAGTCCGTCTGGGCCACAGGGCCCACAGTGAGGCCCCTCACCCCCCTGGAGGTGTGCCGGCAGCACCGAGGCACCGGAGGTGGGAGACACACCTGCACTCAGGTGGGGCATGCTGCCTGGGCCGTCCTCTGCTCCCCCAGACCCTGTTCTGCCCCCAGCTGGTGGACTGCCGTTGCCCTGTACAGGTTGGTGGGAGGCGTCGCTCGAGGAGCCAGCCAGAGATGGGTGAATAGGCAGGTCAACCTCTTGGGGATGCCCACCTGAGGAGGGGGTACCGGTGACGTGTGCCCCTCCCATAGGTGCTGGTCTTGGGGTGTCATTTTGAGATTTGGGCGTTCCAGTGGGGGGTGTGCCCCTTGAGCTGAGTTGTTCTGATAGGCTGGGAAGCTTTTTGACTGCTGGCATACACTAGAAGGCAGACAGAGATTATTCAGACAGGTACTGGCAACAGAGTTTCATCATCACCCAATGAAAGGTAATCACGATTGAATATTCAGTCATTTTGCAGAATTGCACTTGGTGGGAAGGTCACAGTGACATTGTAAGCAGAAAGAACTTGTAAGCATACGGTATGCTGCCAACCAATCTGCACCCCTGCATATGCACCCTGTTTAAAATTCAGTCAAATGCTTTTGCTGTGAATAAAAAAATGTAGCCAGATCTTCAGTGATGATGTGTAGTACAAGGCCATTGTTCAGATGCAACACTTAATTTTTGAAGACTTTTCTATGCATTTACAAATAATAATAAAAGGCTTTATTTTGGAAAACTGCCTGTTATGCTTTCTGTGTTACAAGGCCATTAGTTCAAAAGATCTTGAATTTGTAAGAATAAAAACTTCTTTTTTAACATTATATTATTTTTCATCAGGGGAGCTTTTATACTGCCAGGACATGTGTGTGTGTGTGTGTGTGTGTGTGTGTGTGTGTGTGTGTGATTGCCAACCTGATCCAGCTTAGCGCAGCGGACGTTCTGCTGGTGAAACATGACGATGGAGTCTGTGTGCCCATGAATCACCGCCTCCGCAGCCCTGCATCGCATAAGAGACGCCGTTAGGCTCCGCCCCATACGTGTACAACCACACCCCATTAGGCCCCATATCCATACGTTCATCATTTATGACGCTTTATTCCCAAAGCAACATACATACAGCTACATACAACTATGTGTATAACCACACGCCATTAAGCCCTGCCCCATATGTTCATCATTTATGACGCTTTATTTTCCAAAGCAACGTACAAGACGTACAAGTGCGTGTGCAACCACGTGTGCAACCACACACCATTAGGCCCCGCCCCCTTATACGTTCATCATTTATATTAAATAACTGTAAGTTGCTATGGGACTGTTAGCTAAGTGTAATGTAATGTAAAAGGTAACAAATCTGTGATCACAGGGAGTATTGTTATGTAATGAAGGTTGTGCACTCTCAGTAGACTGTATTTAATTAGATGGCGAAATGTACACGACATTAATGATGCTTTATTTTCCAAAGCAACGTACAAGATATACAAGTACTGCACGTGTACAACAACATTATAGCAAAATAATACTAACTTAGTTATAACAAAAATCTTAAAAATCTTTTAAATGTTTTATAACTTTTACGCTAAATATAAAAGAAATCTATATATATATAATCTATATAAATTGCAAAAGCTGTAATCAAAAGCGGTAGTCAAAAGCGTAATTTATATACTTCACCTACAGTACTTGCTTCTCTCTGCATGACACAGAACAGGTATAGTAGGCTTTGCTTAATAGTAGACTTTCAACTCACCTATTGGCTAAGGTGCTACTGAACACGTACACCCGTTTTGCAGGGCGGGGCTGGTCAGAGCGAAGGCCCCCGGGACCGAACACATACCCTGGGCCAGAGGCAGATGACTGCCCACCCACAGCAGCAGAGGAAGAGCTAGTACTGGTCATCTCACGCTCCCCTGAAAATAAGAGGAAAAAGAGACATAGAGACAGAGAGAGAGAAAGAGAGACACAGAGACAGAGAGAAAGAGACAAAGAGAGAGACAGAGAGAGTGGCAGAGACAAAGAGAGAGAAAGAGAGACACAGGGACAGAGAGAGACAGAGACAGAGCAAGAGAGACAGAAAGAGAGAGAGACAGAGAGAGAGAGCGCGAGAAAGAGACAGAGAGATGTCACATATTGTGATCCAAAAATCCTGTCAGCCCTGCAAACCTGGCTCAATACCTACATATAATACTTGCATGTAAGTGACTACTTGGATAAAAGAGTCCAATAATAATGCTACAAAATAAATAACAGAAACAAAGCAAATACCTACATGAATTAAAGGCAGAATAACAACTTCTTAGAAAATGCAGAATGCAGCTTAGAAAGTAATTTCTATTCTGGTTTCATCTGATTACAAGAGGTGTGGGGGTACTGATGATGATATTCTCATTTTGAGTCACATCTGACCTGAACTGCTGCATCTGATCTCTTTAAAGTACTGGTTACAGAGACAGAGAGGTTAAAGCATAAGAGAGAGAAAGGGAGAGAGACTGACAGCCAGACAGCCAGACAGACACTGGCTGGTACACTGCAAGGTCACTATTTCTTTTTTTTCTTTTATTAGACATGGATGAATTCAAATTCCCTTCAGTTGTGTGAAGATGCTCACAGTGCCCAAAACTGACCACTAGAGGGCAGCCTCTAAATCATTTCTAGGGTTTTGAACCTGCACAGCGTGTAACTGCAAAGTTCCTGGCACATACAATCATTTCTATTAAACTGTACGGAAATCAAAGAAGACAAAGACTGAAGACCATAAAAGTTAAGGAGAGCAAAAAAAAAAAAAAAAGAGACGTTTCTATATCTCTGATTGGCTGCTGTGGCAGCTCGGCCCTCTGCAATGGCAGCAATAACGAACTTTTTTAATGGACGATCTTTGGCAGAAACTACTCGAGTGGAGGTACCTGAGATGGAAGTAACTCTAATGACTAGGCTAGCTTAGGCCTTGTACAGTAAGTTGAGACTCGAGTTGCCACTTTAAAAGTGTGCACAGGGTCTGTGTCTGTGTGTCTGCCCTGTAGTGCAGCAAGCTGGCCGTGAGGCTTTGCACAGCCTTGAGTCAGTAGGAGTCAATTTGGGTAAAACAAACCACAGATGCGAACCCTACCTTATCTTTACTGAAGAGCATACTGGCAACAACAGCCCCAAATGTGTTGTGGAACATGATGTTTTGACCGTATCTGACATATATTTCCTGTGTCTTTCTGGAAAGTGATGCTCATCAAAGGGCACTTTTACTGTTGCGGATGCTGCAGTCCCTGTCTACATCACCTATAAATACCATATCTACAATATCTATATCTACGATAACCAGAAATTTCCAGGAAAAAAAAGGGTTGTAACTTGATGATTAGTTTGACTGCTTGGTACTTGTATTTGGTATTTATAATTAACACATGTCTTGTAGGGTTATGTAAGCTACATTGCATTACATTACAACTAGCAGATGCTTTTATGCAAAGCGACTTACAAAAAGACAAGAACAAGCTACAGATAGCAGAGGAACACAGAGTTAACAAAGGCAAAATACAGTTAGTGCAGGCAGGGTACAGGCAAGTGTTGGTGAGTGGAGGTTAGTTTAGTTAGGAAGGGAAGCACTCTCGGAAAAGAAGAGTCTTCACAAGCTCCATAAAGGTCGAGAGGGATGACCCTACTCTTGGAGCAGATAGTAGCTTGCTTCACCATTGAGGGAATATTGAAATTCAACACATTTAAAATTGAACATTAAAAAAAGTTCTAGAACAATATGGGTAAACAGAGATCATGATTAGGTTGACAGTTGCCAAATCATGTGTCCTCGAGAGGACCGTGTTGGCATCTTAAGTCAGTAATCATATCTACTAGTGTTCTTTGAATGGTGAGTACTGAAAAGCAATATTGTACATACTGCTTTAACAATGTCTTTTGTCTGTTATTATGTATAAATGTGTTTATACATACGTACTGACACAGTACATGGACTAAGATCCAACTGGCATAACTGTCTTAATAATCCACTGCATTTCCTCATTTTACCATAACTTTCCTTTGAAACCTTTCAAATTGTCAAATGCATGGCATTCAAGTGGACAGCAGAGAAAGTGTTTCATTGTGCAGTGAAACATGTTTTCTAACTGTACATATGACAATGAACTTTGAACTTTTGAAGTCTTACGATGAACTGCAACGTGGGGCTTGTCCTCCTCAAAAATCAACACATTCAAGAACATTGTGCAGTGAAACATGTTTTCTAACTGTACATATGACAATGAACTTTGAACTTTTGAAGTCTTACGATGAGCTGCGATGTGGGGCTTGTCCTCCTCCTCTTCCGTGTCCGCTCCTGAGCACCACTCATCGCCGCTATACGGCTGCTTCTTCTCCAACACACAGCGACGCTTGCAGCGCATCACGCCGTCTTAACACACACACACACACACACACACACACACACACACACACACACACGTGATGGTATGCATACACACGCACACACACGCACACACACACACACACATACACACACTCAGATATGATGGCATGCATACACACGCACACACACACACACACACACACTCACACACACACACACACACACGCACACACACACACACACAAACACCCACACACACACGCACAAACACACACAAGCAAATTAAGATAAATCAGGAAGGGACAGTCTTTCTAAGTGACACTTGTGATTGAGTTTTTCACACCCCAGAAAATACCACAGGAACGGCTTAATTTGCTGAGCTCAAATATGAGATGACAACTTAACCACCAAGAGAGCCATGACACTCCACTCCGCAACCTCGATCAGATAGGAGCTGCCACAAGAGATGGAACTGAGTCATTTCTGTTGGACATGTGCTATTTGTGGGCAGCTGAAGCCTAGTGGTTAGATAGTTGGTCTTGGGATTGGAGGGTCATAGGTTCAAATCCCATTCCAGTAAGAGGGGTGGGGGAGTGCTCTTCTGCACCCTCATGCATGGCTAAAGTGTCCTTGAGCAAGGCGTCTAACCCCACATTGCTTCAGGAGCAATGATGTCTTTTATGTTTGGATGGATTTGATTAACCATGTTTTCTCACAAAAATACAGCCAACAACATTTCAAACTATAGGCCTGATTAAAAAATTATGAAGAGGACATTAAACAGTGTCAATAGAAACATCTCAAAGTCAAAATCAGTGAAATATAGATAAACTATCTATGATTTAAAATTTGTGGGACACGCACATTCCAACCCCAGTTCAGTGGCTCGCACAGCGGAGTTCCATCCTGTCGGCACCCCTGATCCCTCAAAATGGCGTGGACTTTAAAACCATAGACTGTGGACCTTAAAACCAATTGTGCATGTAGCCAAAGAAAACTCCACCAGCCAAAGATCCATTATGAATAGTGTTTCCAACATGTTGGCAATTTTCTGAACTATGACACATTTGAGGTCAACCTGGATTTTTTTGTTTTTTTCTTTTTGTCTTGAGAGCACTGCCTGTCTCACAGAAGTTTGTAAGAGCACACAGGATCAGGTGGTGCTTGTCACTTTTGAAAATGCTGTTGAGATGTCCTTTGGGATGTAATGATGGCTCTTTGGCTCTTGAAGTGCCCTTAAAATACACACACAATTTGTTTTAAGGTCCACGCCATTATGAGTGATCAGGGGCACAGGCAGAATGGAATGCTATTGTAAGAGCATCCTGTGGTTGGAATGAGAATGCTAAGCTGTGGTTGGGTAGAACCCATGCCACATATTTAAATCATAGACCGTTTTTACTAATTTTGACTTGTTTCACTAATTTTTAAAATGTTTCTTTTCCACTGTTTAATGATCTCTTTATACTGTTTAAATTCAGGCCTATAGTTTATGTTTTTGGTTTTATTTTTGTGGAAAAACTGGTTAGCCAAATACACTCCAAAATGTCAGTTATACAACAAATATATTCGGTACTCCTCACTCTGTATTTGTTTGTGTTGTGTACTTTGGCTGCCTATACAAAACATCTGGGTATGTATACCAAATCTCCCTATAACCACGAGACAAATAAACAACTGTCTATCCTAAACAACTCATTGCTTTATGTTCAGACACACTGACAGTATTGATGACAGAAAGCATCCACAAAGGGTTTCACACTGAAAGAGTAAAACTTCAGACTGCAAAGTTGGAGTGTGTTAGCAATAAATGAACACAGGCATTTTTCCACTACATCCTCTGTCTGTGGAAACACCGTAAACACCTCAGAAAAGCTAATACGTCACCCACGCCTTCTAAAACGCGTGGCCCTTACCTGCAGCACACTAATAGTTACAGGCAGCATGAAGCAGTTACGAGACAGGAAGGAAGGACAGAAGACAGCTGACTCATTTGTTAACATAAAGCCGTGTCTGCTGGGAATAAAAGAGGATGCTCAAAAGGTCATGTGTTTCTCCTCTCGTTTGACAGTACACAGACTAAGATCTGACCGCCATACCTGTCTATCTTAATAATCCACTGCATTTCCTCATTTTACCATAACTTTCCTTTCCTTTAAAACCTTCCTGTCAAACTGTACATGCATACATACACAAACACACAAATACACACATGTATGTGTGTGTGTGTGTGTACACACACAAAATAAAAACAAAACACACTTTAGTCTTAACCTAGCAATTAATGTCAGCTTTGCTGCTAAATAGCAGTAGTTGCAAGAGCAAGCTGTCTCCTGTTGTCTGAACCCTCTCTCTCCATCATGTAGTAGCTGTCAGTATATGTATGCATCAGAGGCGACTCCTCCATTGAGGAAAGGGAGGAAGATCCTCCCTTAAATTTTTAAAGAAAGAACTTCCAGGAGACATTCATAAAAATCACATATATTTCATAGATAAACATGCAAAAACGTCTGAAAACAGCTGGAATACTTCTATTTTACGAATGCAGCTCCGCGGATTGGCTGCGCGGATTGGCTGATTGATTGACAGGTGAAAATTTTTAACGGACCCGCCCAAAGGGAGGACATTCCTCCCTTGCTCCCTCATTGACATCCATTATAAACGCTGCAAACCCGGGCGATTCGCGGGCTCCTCTTTTAACATGGAGTCAATGGCCAAAAGGGAGGAACGTCCTCCCTTTGGGCGGGTCCGTTAAAAATCCTTGCCTGTACTCAATCAGCCAATCAGTGGGGCTGCATTCGTCAATTGGGCCAATCAAAATGAAGGGTTGGTTTGACAGGTTGAAGCAAAGTCTTGTACTGTCATTGTCGATAGACCTGTCATTCGTGCAGTCTGCCCTTTTGTAGGATTTTGCTTTGGCGTGTCAATAAAGGATGGAAAAACGAGACGTTGTATTCATGATGTTAAATACACTATTTCACACACTGGAGTACAAAACAGAGAGGAGACCAGTTCCAAAAATTGACATTGAAAAACCGAATGGTAAGGTCAATGTGTTTAACACCACATGCTATCAAAGATACCCATGGCTAACTGCTAGTGCTACGACCAATCGTTTATATTGCTGGCCTTGACTGTTGGTAGGGAAATCTCAAACATGGTCTGTGCAGGGATTTAGTGATCTTAAAAATCTGGAGAGGGCCATTAAGCTTCAGGACAAGTGCAACTATCACGATGGCGCAGCTATTCGGCTAAAATTGCTAGGTAGCTGCTAGTTGACCAACTTGTGGACGAGGGTACCCGGTTGCAAGTGGCACACAGCACAATGCTAACGTGCGTCTTAATATTAGGGATACACTGAAGCGTTTGATTAATGCTACGGCGTATTAGGGCATGTAGGAGCTGGGTTTTAGGGGACGGGATGAAGGGCCAAATTCAGACAACAAGGGCAACTATAAGGAGTTGGCTAAACTAATCGCTGAAATAATTCTGGTGTTTTCAGTGGTATTCAGAATGACTTGATCTGTGCAATAGCCACCTCCATCAACCACGAAGTTGCTAAGGAATTAAGGAATGAGACCACAGATGTAAGCTGTCATTCCCAGCTCTCAATAATTATTAGGTTCGTTGACAATCAGGGCACAATTCATTTTTCAATTCGTTTTTTGATGTGTCGTGTGGGCGAGATGCACAGTCCTTGTTTGAGTTTGAGCAATCAGAGATGACGGGGTTTCTTCTACTGTTTATCTATGGGTACAACTTTGCTGAGAAGTTGGTTGCTGCAGTGGTGGCCTCGGCTCTTAATGGTCTGCAGGCTAAAGTGAGAGAGATCGCTCCGGCTGTCGTTCTTTTCAAAATCAAGCAATAGAGTGGCGCTACTTGAGGAATTTGATTGCGCGAAAACGCCCAAGAACGCCCCGACACGTTGGAATTTTTCATCCAGGGTCGTGACTACCAACGCCGGTAATCATGATAAACTACTTGACACCTTCACCCGGGTCGAACATCCTTCAATGGATGATGAAACCACTCGATTGGCGGATGGACTAAAGGCAAAATTAAAAGACTTTTAGTTCATGTTATTACTTTTTACTTTTGAGCAACTGTTTGCACAGACTGACGTCTTACTTAACATACAACACAAAGCCATCGATGTTGCCTTCTGTAAGCGGCGTATATAAAACTTTATGCCACTATTGGTGCCACCTCAGCACCAAGACTTCTCATGCTTCTCATGTCTGAAGCGCATAAAAAGTTTCACCAGAAACACAATGGGCCAGGAGAGATTGAAAAATTTAGCAATCATTTCAATTGAAAGGGGCATTCTTAAATCTTTCCTACAAGATCCCCAGTGGTAAGAGCAAGTCATTGATAAACTTCCCACCCATACATCCAGGAGACTTAACTTCTTTTTCAAATAAATTCCAATGTTTTATTTAAATACAGCACCTTACATTTGGCACAGCATTCAACCACTAAATTCACCAGTTTGTCAAATCTAGCAACTGACAACTGACATTACCACAAACAAACTATACTTATTGCACTGTATGGTATTTCCCATGCTGGTGTGTCTTTAAAATCCAAATTAATTTTATTTAATGCTGTAACATACACCTAAGGTCCTTTTACAGAGCTTGGCTTTACAAACTACACAACCCCAGCACACATTCCTGGTCTTGTAATTCTTTGTTTCTTTGTATCCACCAATCTACTCCCATTTACCCGCGTATTCACCCACCTGACCACTTCACCCCCTGTCCTCCCCTATTTTTATGACCACCAGTCGCCACTGGTATGCATAGTTTGAGATGTACAGTATGTATTAAGTGTGTTTAAAGTAGAAGGTAAGATTGTTCAGTCAAGTGAAGTCAGTAATCCCAGAAGGCAAATACCTTTGCAGGCCAAGACAAAATAACACAATAGACACTAGACATCACAAAAGACAACACACAAGACAGCATCACACAACTTAACAAAGAAGACACAAGATAATACAGAGGGTTAGAAATAGATAATTAAAAACAACAGAAGTGGGAAAAGAAAAGTGCATGGAGTGTGTATCATAGTGCAAAGTGCGGCAAAGTGCATTGTATGCAGGTGTGTACAGTACAGTACAGAGTTAAGTTTTGTTTGTTTGTTTGTTTGTTTGTTGGTGTACCTTTAGCATCTGCTTCCAGGGCAGGGGTCACAGGTTCTCTCAGGTCACCTGCGTCCATGGCGATGCCTCGCTCACGCTTGGTCTTGGTCTTCATCATCGTGGCTCCCCTAGCAACGCCAGACGCACCCCCGCTGTTCAGTCCCGGAGCTGAAATCTGATTGGCCTTCACGCCATGGCCTCCAATCCCAACGCCCTTAGAGCCAAGACCACCCTGCTGCTGGGTCACATCAAAGGCCTGGGTTTCGGAACCACTGACCGCTTGCCTACCATTGGTGGTCAGCTTATTTTCAGGGTGCATTTGATTGGCTGTTGACAGAAGTGCTGGAGATGTTGATATGGTGTGCGTGCGTTCTGCCGATGCTCACAGAGGTTCACACAGCAGGCCTGGTGGAGAGACAGCAGGCAACAGAGACAGGTTGCGAGGTCAGTCAAGGTGGCTGTAATGACGGCGGGTGTGCACAATATATCAAAAATATCGCAATATGTCAACATACAAAAATCGCATGCACGATATATCAAAAATATCGCAATATTTCAACATCATGGAACATGGCTTACATGCAAAAAACAGTACATTTCTACACGCCACGCATACATGATGCCCTCTCCCACTGCATAGACTGTAAACTGTCTTAAACTAAACAGTGAATGCAAAGTTGAAAGACATTAAGACTCTATATTTAAGCATTTGTTTATTTATTTCAAGTCATCTCAACATTCAGCAATGTTGTCTCATACCACTCATTTTCCTAATATCATGCAGCCCTACTATGGTGCCCAAATTGACATGAGCAAGAACAAACAATCAGTCACATAAAGCACTCCATGAGTTAAGTGTAGTGGGCCCAGTGCAATGGCCCAGTGATGTCTGACCTGTGATTACAACCCATTTTGTAAAGCACATGTTGACTGCACAAATGTGTGTCATGCCTCAGACGCCATTCACAGAACAGCCCTGACCAGAACAGAACAGGCCGTTCTGCCCTTCCGGTCTCCACGGTGACGCAGGACCAAACAAAGCCTACGCTCTTTGATTGCAACACCAGTTGTAAGCAAAACAACTCTGACAAAATTGCACTTTTCACTGAAAGCATTAACTTCAACCTGCTAAGCCATCATTTTTAGATACCATTAGGATCACCTCAAGGTCAAGTTAACACATTTTTTTAAATAACATTATGCGAGCTGGAATTACTTTTGTACTTTTTACTTTTGTATCTGTGGTTTTGTAACCTGATTTGGGTGCTATATTGTAAGTCCCTTTGGATAAAAGTGTCTGCTAAGTGTAATATAATGTAAAAATTGTAAATCGTACAATTCAGCTGCTTACTGTACATGGTCAGTGGGTGTCAAAAACCTCAAAATGATAACACTGTCAGATAGAATGCCCTTGATGTCCCAGGGTCAGATAAAATATCCTACTCTTTCTGGTTTTAAAATGGGAAGCTTGACACTATATCATGTCTATATCATATGTGACTAGATCTGGCAAAATAAGTCACAGTGACCCAAAATTCAAAACTGAGATTTTGGTAGCAGTGAAAAGACAAGATGATACATTTCTTGGTCAGAGACACAACTTTAACAGTTGTCACGATATAGTTGTTTCAAACATACAAGGATACAAGGATGTTTTATTGTCACTTTCATAGTCATACTGGGTAAAGTAGAACATGACATCCCACCATCTTTTTAAAATTCAAAACCTCAGCAAATCACATTTATTTTTGACATTTTGGCTATATTTCAATGGTACAATTAATCTTCAGACAGCCAATGTGTAACCTTAACATGAAAAGTGGGGAGATGTTTTGCTGAAACACCTTTTTGTTTCATTAAAGAACATAAAAACAATTGACTCATTTTGCCCGATTGGGAGACATATCATGTTTAACCAATAAGCATCAACAATCACAGAACAGCTCTTTGCCACATCTTTGTGCACCTACCCTTCAAGCAGGTACTCATCCCTTGTAAAAAAAAAAAAGAATGTTTAACAATGGTGACTCCAGCCATCAAAACATGCACAAAACTACTGTCCGATTGACAGCGAACAGAAAAGTGCTGTGGTCCACTTACACATCATGTCCAACTGCTTTGGGCTGCACATCCATCAGTGTCGAAACTTCCCCTTTTCAGAAATCCACAGTGTGGCATGCTGTCTTCATCAGCTCTCTCTGCAAGACAGAAAGACAGAAAGAGAGAAAGGGGTAGGGTGGTGGGGTCAGGGTGAGAGGCATTTCACTGAACGTTCAGTAATGACACATCATGAAACTGACTGACTGAGTCAGTTTCTGTTAATCCTTTAGATATCAGGATTAGCAGAAATAAAAAAAAAAACCTCTTTCCTACTAAAGGGCCTGCATGACTTGATGCTCTAAGTTGATGTTCTGAACTGTCTCTAGTGCTCCAAGCTCCTCCCACAATGACAAGGCTCCAAAACCACAAAAACTCTCCACAGACATTCCACAGCACCCTCTGTCTCTCAGAATGGCCTTTCACTTCTCTCACTGTGTTTTCTGAGCAGAGAGGTTAATAAGGAATACGGTACAGACCAGAGGTGGAAATGAACTTTGGAAAATGTGAACTTTTACTAGCCATTGACAAATTAAATATAGAATTCACCAGCCAGTCTTATAGTAAATTATTATTTTTTGTGTGTGTCCATAATTTGGCAGCCACTTTCATATTTTACCAGCATTTGGCTGGTGGCGGGTGCCAATGTCCATCCCTGGTACAGACACAAACATACAGTAAGCACGCTTGCTATTAGTTAATTTACCACACCTCAGAGATGGCAGAAAAGTCAACTGATGTCAAATGTGCATACACATGTACAGTATGTCACAAAAGTGAGTACACCCCTAACACGTTTGTACTTTTTTATTACATCTTTCCATGGGAGACGTCTAAAGATATAACACTTTTACAATGTAAAGTAGGCAGTGTACAGCTTACACCTACTTTACATTGTACCAAAGTGTTATATCTTCAGACTTCTCACATGGAAAGATATAATAAAATAATGTACAAAAATGTGAGGGGTGTACTCACTTTTGTGACATACTGTATGTGCATGGGTACATATGACCTTTAACCTTTCCTCAGTGGAAGGTACTGTATGGGGTGTTATTGGGTGAGCAGTGGTGATGCGGAGATTCAGATTTCGGAATGATGACGATGGTTGTGAGTGTTGTGCAGCAGCATACCAGAGAGCCCACACACAGAAGGCACATTCCTCACCCTACTCAGTCATCCGCCATCCCAGAGCAGAGCGGAGAAAAGATACCTGCTGATCCGCAACTGCCCACTCTCCTCCTCGCCCCTACAGTATGTCACAAAAGTGAGTACACCCCTCACATTTTTGTACTCTCCTTTGTAATGGTTGCGTGTTGAGTTATTTTGAGGGAACAGCAAATTTGCACTGTTATATAAGCTGTACACTGCCTACTTTATGTTGTACAAAAGTGTTATATCTTCAGACTTCTCCAATGGAACGATATCAAAAAATGTGAGGGGTGTACTCACTTTTGTGACATACTGTACTTTGACCTGGCTCGGATGTGTTTCTGCACCCCAGAATTATAATAATAATAATAATAATCTTAACTTGTATAGCACAATTCATACATACAAGATGCAGCTCAAAGTGCTTTACAGTTTGGCAAGGTCACAATAAGACACTTCTTGCAGTCCAGTGGCAATGGAGCAGTTGAGAACAATAACAAAATGGCGTAATGACAAATTATGGAGCTCAGTCTTATACAACTTTCATAATTTAAATATATAGCACTGTTATTGGTTTGGTTTTTGAATGTTTCTGCAGTTCACTGATAGGACAAAGAATAAACAGGTGGTGGAAAGGAAGTGGAAGAGGGATGGAGTGTGTTTAGGGAAAGACTTCTGCTTGTCGTGACACTCAGAGACTCGAATAAGGAGCCAAACCAGAGGCAAAATCAACAAAGGTTGGTACGGGTCATGCATTACCAAAAAAAAAAGTTTATTTTGTTACAATGCACTTTGTTTTGTCTGTTGCATGGTTTGAAATCCGTTACGGTTAGATTTTGCCAGATCAACATTGAGAGTCCAGTCCACTGCAAAAAAACTTTAGTCTTTCTCCACTGGGCCTTAAATTACTAAAGTACTAAATGTTGTGACAAGAAATAATTGTTTACCATGTTATTACACAAACATAGTAATGTTGTTAGTAATGTTATCAATTTACCTACAGTCAAATTATGTTTTTGTTTTCCTTCTAACACTTTGAAGATACCATTGTCATTGCTGGTCAAGATTTTTGGCCTTTACTGAGCTCCTCACTTAAATGTAAATGCACAATAAAGTGTTGCTACATAGGTACTGCATAACCATGACTTTTTTCATTATCAAACTTGGGGCCAGGCTTTCATACTAAAGGGAAGTTGAGTAATACTTCATTTCCTCCTCCAACTGTAAGTGGCATGTGCATGTTGAGTAGACATGATTCCTTTTAGAACCACAATGATGATGTAAATCTGAGAGAACCATAGATTTTTTTTTATTTTTCTGGTGTATGTCATGTAATGGTAATATAAAGCATGAAGAGGCGGACAAAACTGCTAAAGAAAGTAAAAGTTCTGCTGTGTTCTGCCTCTCCTCTTAACACACCTGAGTTTTTACTTATTAGGCTAGATCCACCTAGCTGAAGAGTTGTGCTAATTGGGATCAGCTGGTTCAGTAATTTGGTTGAAACAAATATGTGACAGGAGGAGTTTTGCTTTCTTAACCTGAAATGCGCACCTCTGAAGGCATCTAATAAAATCTCAGAATAAAAGACTAAATGCAAAAGGCACTGCAACACTGTGACACTGTCTTGCATGCCTTGTATATATACCTCACATATTGGGAGGAAGTGAAGAAATGTTTAAGACTCCTTCACACCCTGGACAACACTTTTCCAATTGCTTTTCTACAGAATTCTCTTTTTGTAAGTCACTTTGGATAAAAGCGTCTGCCAAATGCAATGTGATGTAATGTAAAAGAACGCCGTACACTAACACTACCGGGCCTATGAGGAACACTGCAACACTGTCTTGTATGCCTACAGTAACACTAAAGAGCAACTTCTTTCCCCAAGCCATCACTCACAAAAACAGCTGACCTGATAATCTGCCGTTCTACATACCCGTCTGCCTCCAGTGGCATTTAGTCTGGTTTGCACCACACTTAGAGCACTCACACTTAGTGTTTGCATTCATATGGTGTCTTTTACCCCAACACTGTTAGGTTAGGTTAGGATAGGTTAGGCTTCTCTATTAGTCTCGCCCCAGGGAGAGATTAGTCTCTTAGATTGGAGAGAGGGCAAGTTGCAGCAACAGGAGTAAGACACAACAGTTATTCTGTCCATAAATAATGTCCTTAGTAAGTGACCGGACTCCAACAGTGGTCCTCTGATGAACACCATCTGCCACAGTAAAACCTGGATGACCCAAAAACACCTGGCACAGAGGCCGTGCTACAAGAGCTTGAAAAGATGAACATGTGGTGGGGAGAAGCACTTCATGCTACCAAGCGCAGTGTGCGACAGAAAGAGCTCGCTAAAGCCTTACGGCCCACTGGGGATGAAGAGGAGTTGGTATATAAATGGCAATGAGATGCACTAATAACATGCACACTGCCCTGTTTTGTAGATAAGGACTGGGCGATAAGGTAAAAAAATTGGATCACAATATATTTTCCCATATTGACCGATATCGATTTTCTAATCATGATTAGAGCTGAATAATAAAACAAATCAAAATTGTGGTGGGAAGAAGCACAACATGCTACCAAGGTCCGCATGTGACAGAAAGAGCTCCCTGAAGCCTCATGTCCCACTGGGGATGAAGAGGAGTTGGTATGATTGGTATAAAAGTATATGAAGTGTTGGTATAAATGTAAATACAGGACTTGTCTGTGGTCATCGTATGTGAAAGCATCTACCCCTTGAGGTCTCATTCTGCATGGTAGCTCAAAATATTTTATGCCCGCTATGCCGTACTACATACAATCACCATGTACAAAATCAGAAAACAACAACCTTCAGGTTGAGGCCTCTTTAGAAGGGCTGACAGCAGGTCTGAAGCACTGCATGCGACAAGAAAGAGCTTGCTGAAGTCCCACTGGGGATGAAGAGGAGTTGGTATATAAATGGCAATGAGATGCACTAACAACATGCACACTGCCCTGTTTTGTAGATCATAGTAGATGTTAGGGCTGGGTAATATGGTGAAAATGTTGATCACAATATATTTTTCCATATTGACCGATATCGATTTTTAAGCATGATTAGGGCTGGATGATAAAACTTCAAATCAAAATTGTTTTTAAGTGACTGGACTGGGCAGAATCAAATGACAACCCATGTGGTAGTGTGCTTTCAAGGAACAGTACATGAACACACACAGTGGAATGCAAAGAATATTAAGAAAGAGTTTACAAAATAAATAATAATAACAGCAATAATAAACAACAGTTATTAGTCATGTGCTTGATCACTGTCAATTAAGAGTTACGATTGTCGGTTCGATTAATTTTTCGATTTATTGCCCAGCCCTAGTAGATGTACTGCTAAAGAGACACTGCTGACCAGAACTGAACCCTGAGCTCTTGTGTTATCTGACACGATGAAAAGGATTTTGACTCTGATGCACAGGGTATAAACACACTGACTGCATCACAGTGTCTTTATCATGTCGCTGGAATTACACTGACATTAGAGGGTAATTTCAGAGCCATTTTGCATTGCACAATAAGATTACTCATAGCCTTTAATCGATCTTTTATTTTTCATTTTCTCCAGATGCGTGATTTTTCTTGTTTTTCAGAGATCGCTGCACCTGAATATTGACAGTCAAACCGTGCAGAAGAAGTGGTTGAAAACTAGCATTGTAAGACTGTGATTCTATCTGGATGAGATGGAAGAGGACAACCCCCTTGCTTTTATTTCACACTGGTCGAAAACAATATACGTTCACAAACAGCCCTGCAGTGTAGCACTGTAAACAGAAGGAGCAAAAGATCATGGAGTCACATGGGAGTTGGGTGACGTTACTGCAGCAACAAAACCATAACAGCATCTATCTACCTGAGCAAATACTACAGGCCTGGGGACAGGGGACCGAAGCAGCAGCCATCACGAGCCAGGGCTGGCTAATTGGAGAAAACACTGCCAAAGACCAAAGACATACAGTACTCTTTGGGAATACTTCACCTGAGCCATTTGGCACTATAGGCTGTACAGTATGTTATCAGTTTCTAATAAATCAAAAAATATACATAAATGTATTCCAAAAGGGAAAGTCGAGGTTTGCAGAAGTAAAATGAGATGTCGGGACTGTATAGCAGAATGTGCATGTTAATGCAGCATTAACTTTTTTTTCACTGAAAGGCCTAGGCTACAGAAAAACATTGTGTCAGCTCTAAGCAATCACATTACTGGAGGAGGTAACACCCAGCCCTTTTTATTGTGAATCAGAGGTGCAATAAGGTGTGATAAGGGTGTTGGAGACTATTGCAGCCATTCACAGTCAAGAACCAGGAAGTTGACTGAATCAGAATGCTCGTGGGGTCAAGGATTATATCTTCTAGCATTTCCTGGGAAACCAGCCAACTGGAGCAAAGGCGTGACGTCAGAAAAGTACAGACACACTTGGATATGCTTAGGAAAAAAGCAAGTGAAGACAGAAAAGATTTTGACATTTCTGAACATGTGCAAAATAACTTGGATGTGTAATGCTGGCAAAAATGAAAGAAGATACGATAGAGCATGACCTGCACAAGATGAATCAGGGACTGTATAATGTCTAACATCTGCAAACTGAGCAAGCCAACTAAATTATTACCTGGGCTAATTTCTCAGCGTTTTACCCCAAGTGCTCGTCCAGATTCACATCTCTCCCTGTCACCCCACCCTGCTCTGATTATGGATGGGAAACACTGAGATCTCATTTCGAGGGCGCCTCCTAAGTACCCAATCAAGGAATTAGATGTTATTAAACTGCTCCAAATCACTTAGGCCACTGTTTTTGCATAATTCCTTTCACAGATTAAGTCTGTCAGCATGACAGAACGTGAGCATGTACTGGTCCTTTGCCCTCACAATGTTAATGACAGAATTGGTCTCTTGCTTTCATAATATCAATCCTTTTCTTTATTGGACCAATCAACCAATGAGCTATGATTAAAAAGCCTACTGTTTTTCCCACCAACCGACAGTCTTTTTGTCTTTGGCCTTTGTGTGTTCACTATGTACGCTTACAATTTAGTGTCAGCTCCACTCTGCTGGGTGGAAACCTTCTCAATATCACATTATTCTTTTATAGCTCAGCTTAGTCATGCTGCCTGTAACGTAACTCACCCCAAAGCGCTCAGATCACCTTCCCAGATAGCACACACTTTATCAACGCTGCCAAATCTGCTTAGACTTGCACCAACCACACTGTTGAGGGGATTTTTTTTTTTTTTGGAAAGAACGAAATGCAACAAAATGCACCACGGAAAAATGCTTATTTACACACCAAAAAATTGGTATGGATTTTTTGTGAGTTGTGCTGTGTACGGCACTGTAAGCACAACTGTGAAACTTTAGAGAAAGTCAAGAGATAACAACCTTAGTATATTAACTGGATTAAAGTGAGCCTTTCTGCAATCCTTAACATATCATATCATTATGATTTGAGGACTCGCATTTCACATCATCTACAAAATGATATGCAGGACTTGTCTGTGGTCATCGTGTGTGAAAGCATCTACCCCTTATGGTCTCATTCTGCATGGTAGCCCAACATATTTTATGGGCACTACAGTATGCCGTACTACATACAATCAGAAAACAACAACCTTCAGGTCGAGGTCTCTTTAGAAGGGCAAACGCAGCTGACAGCAGGTCTGAAGGGATAAACAATGGAAACAGTGGATTGGGAAGCAGTGCGCTGGTGTGTGTGTGCACAGAAGGACATGCAGTGGGTCTCTCCACCTCAAAGACAATTCAGATCAAGTTGCACACCCTGCAAACCATGTCTAGGCCTATAAATAGCCCCAGAAGGATCTCACATCCTAATGGGTAGACTTGGGCAACGTTACATCCAGTATAACTCACTGAAGGACAGGCGACTGAGGAGCGTCCTAGTATGTCATGTCATCAATAACATGGCCGAAACCGTGGCAGAGTAAGCAACATATAGTAGTTATAGTTTAGTTTCATACAGTAGCTCTTTAAAACGCCTCTGTCTCTTATGCATGGGTCTTATTACTGTATTAAGAAATTCCTAACACAGGGTGGGTAGGCTATTCAAAACTTTTAGCTTACCCCAAACGTAGGAGGCTGAATGAAAAATTACATTCATTGAGCAATGAGCATGACAGAATGAATTTAATCCCACTTCAGATGCAGGATATTAAAACATGTCTATACAAGCCTATACAACATTTTCAACATATCACAAGGTCAAAAGCCAGACCTGACGTCAGAACTTTTTTTGTTTTAGCCAGCTCAAAATAAAGTAGCCTGTCGTTAAATTATACATGCGGCTTATCATGTACATATGAGTACGAGTTGTCAATGAGTCGAAAGCAGTGCATTCCAAAATGTTGACATTTTGATCCTTGTTTTGACAGAAGGACTGGCACTGCACTTCATAGATTAGATCTCGTTACGTTTACTGTGTGAAGTGGTGACGAAAGAAACTGAACATGGTTTTCAGCTTAGGTGCCTTGCCACAGTGATGCGTCTGTAAGTTGACATGAGGTTAGTGACACCATTAGTTCGAGTAACAAGTGCGCGCAGTTTTTTTTCTTCCCAAGGCAACAGTTGCATTGAGTAGTTACTGATGTACATCACATAGTCCACCTCCCCGCCTTTCCATAAAGCTCAATTGCATGCTGCGTTGAATTAGCTGTCCGGCTAACTTAGCTGACAGCAGCGTATCCCCAGACCAAATTCTTGAAGTGCCTGATAGAGTGGCCGAGCAAACAGGTCGGTATGCGAGCGAGTGAAGGACACCCACTTGCTTGTGTTATAACACCTATACGACAGATGACAGCATCTGAATACGACTACAATTATATTGTAATACAGCTGTGTACAGCACGCCAACATTTGTACACTAAGTCACATGGCGCATGGCCTGGTACGACAATCTTCTTTCTGATTAGCTAAGCGCAGGCTCTAAAAGCTAACGACAGTTTGCTAGCTGAAGGCTACGGTGGCTGACGTTGCTACAGTCTTGCTAGTCAATTGGGTTACACATCTGCACATGATCTCTCTCTGTGAGTCCCAACTTCAGCCGATATTTATTTCAAAACAGCGTGCTTTTCAATTAGGCGGCTTCTAAACTAAGAAAAGTAGCAAAGGCGTGTAAAAGATGTGGTCATATGTGTGACTATAAATTTCCTACCCCATTCCGCTGTCTGTAAGAGGCCGTTGTCAAGAATGACGGCAAACCGACATCACCTGAAGTGGCCGCCACTGCTTTCATTGCTGCCACTGCGCAATATCCCCTCGGCTACAATCAAATGCCAGGTAACGTTGAATTTCCACGTTGTCGAGTTCGGCCGTTTAAGGATAGACTGATTTTTAGCTTTGTCTGTCTAAAGATCCACACGGGAAACAAGACCTTGAGAAGATACTGGACAATGACTTGGAGAGGGAGAAAGACAGACACTGCACAACACTGTCCATAGGTACTACTAGATCTGAGTGCAGGAATAGCTATCACAACTGACTACTGTTGTGGCGGGTCACAATTTTTTTCACATTGATGGTTGCTTGATCTAAGTTAGCCACTCCAGTTAAGCGATAAGAAACAGACGCTTTTCTGCCATTTCTTAGGCTATTAAAGCCATATATTATTGAAATATAAAGACCGAGATTACCCTACATGTTTCATGTCAGTAATTGTTCCATGTATGACATTGCGCCAACTTGTGATGATGATGATAATGATGATGATGATGATAATGGTGATGATGATGATGATAATGATGGTTATCATTATTGATATCATTATTAATAATAACAATAATAACAACAACAACAATAATAATATTCTATGCTACTGTTATTGTTATTATTTCAAAGGAAATGCTGATATGGTTTTATATGATGGAAATAGCCTAAAGAACTTAGGGATTCAATTTATAGGCCTATGACTATAGTGGTTTACCCTTATTTTGTTGTTTATATGCAAATCATTCTCCTTTTTAAAAGCCTACTATGATAGTTCAATCAAACAACAAAACTATTACTAAACATCTAGTCTTGAGTTAAAAAGCAGTGTTTTTTTTTATTTATTTATGTTTTAAGCCCAAACGGCTTGTGAATCTAGAGACAGCCTGTGTTTTTTCAGGTGAGGACTCCCTCTGCTGGAGCCATGCAGGCTACCCTACAGAGAGGACCACTGGCAACCTCACAGGACAAGGTCACCTGTGCCCACAGACATTTAATGTGGCATGATGCACTTAAAACTGTGTAAATGTGTATCATTAAGAAGATTAAATAAACAACTTGACAAAAAAAGAAGGAAACAAAATTGTGTGATGCATTCATGGGCAGATCTTTGAGAAACCGTTGTTCTTGGTAACAATCTGCTTCTCATGTTGGAGATAATTATTCTTTCATGTGTTTTTTTTCCTCTTTGTGCTTTGCCATGTAATATTGAGTTAAGACTACACAGGAGTTTGAATGAGGTGTCTGAATGATATCACAGTCCTGAGCTTTGAAACAGATAGGAAGGCTGTTGAGAGTGAGAGGCGAATTATGTTGTCATAGAAACTAGGAAGGATCCAAAGAGCTAAACAGACATACAGTACAGTATAAATAGGCTTCACTCTCAGTTTGGCTCACTACAGAGGAAATTATGAGGGTGAAAAAATGAAATGACCTCAGAAGAGTTTACTTTTAATGCCGTAGTGTGGGGTGGGGGCTGGGGGCTGGAGGCTTGGGCAGGTTGATGAATGCGAACTTTCTTGTGTGTGTGTATGAAAAAAGTTTAATTAAGTGTGCTAAAGTTAAACCCTTTTTGGAGGACAAAACTTTTGGATTAATGAAGAAATATTGAGAGCGCAGACCTTCCTTAATGGCTGCATATCCTTGCATTTTTCACAATGTGGATTAAACAAAAAACAAGGACTAGATGCAATCTTAAAACAGGTTGTAAATATAACTCCACCATTCCAAGCCCCATGAAACTAGTTAGTTAGTTAGTTAGTTAGCTAAGTTAGATATTAGTTAGTTAGTTAGCTCCATTGGATATTAGTTATTAGTAAACATAAAAGCCTAGGCCCTACATGTACAGAGGCTGAAGATAGAGAGGTGGAGACATTACATGACATGGTATTACAGTGGATTACATTACTTTGTATTACATAACTTTACATTACTCTTAGTGGACGCTTTTATCCATCCAAAGTGACTTACAATAGAGGACACAAATCAAGCTACCAGTTATACACAAGCTGTACACTTAGCTAGGCTAAGTGCCATGTGCAAAAGGATAGCTAGCCACAGCTGCAGAATAAAACCACCAGGGGGCCCTAAAACTATATAAATACATGAAACAGATGGCTGAGATAGAGGTTAATCACTGCTGGGGTCAACCTCCTCAGTGAATTAGGCCAAACACAAATATGAAATGCAAATACTATAAAAGTTGATCAGAAGGATATAAATTACTTCATACAGAAAACCTATTCAGCTTAAGGTACCAAAGAAAGTACTGCTATTGCAGTTACCATATTGAGACCCAAGTTCTTCTACGCTGGGTCATTCTCAGCACCTCTTGATTTACAGTTATACTGTGGTGAATGATCCTTAGAAGCTGGCATTAAAGATGGGCTAATCTCTGGAAGCACAATTCCGGGAAAAGTGCAGCTATTGCAAGTGGTTGATGAAGTATATTCAGTTACTATGCTTGAAATTGTGTCTGTGGTGAAAGTGTACAGGTAATATACAGCCAATGTGTTTACTTGTGTAATGATATGGAATTATGAGTTGTTAATTGAAAATGCAATACAATACATCACTTACTGTTTGTGTGGCACACACAGGCAAGTGGTCACAGGGTAAGAGAAGATTACGATGGAGCACTCTCATGCCACTTTTTTTCCTTCATATGTGTAACATTTGCACAGAAAAATATGAAATTCAATGAAATATTCATGTTAACACCCATTTCCATCTGCGCCATTGCCACTTCCTCATACCCTCAAACCTGCTGCTTTCCAGTGGCCATTGTTATACCATGCATCTGCACTGCGTCTGCCATGCATTTTCTCTACATACAGTAAATGCAGCTGTTCTCCCTATTCCAATGCACTGCTTCTTGCAGAAAGACAAGTAGTAGATGTTATTATGTCCATTCTTTGCTCCCATGTCACTTAGGTCACTCTACCAAAAACCTACTCTGTCCCCTATCATATCCCAAGATCACAGGGGACTGATGCCTGGGCCTCATGTCAGGATCCACAGCTACACTTAGACAATCAGAATCAGATTTATTTATTATTTGCACGCACAAGGAATTTGACTCCAGCAGATGAAAGCTGTTCTTGTGCCTGGTTGTCTTGTGCGCAGGGATCTGTAGTGCCTTCCAGATGGAAGGAGTTCAAAAAGAATGTTTGCAGGATGAGTGGGATCTTTAATGATGTTCTCGTCCTCTTACTGGGCCTTGCAGAGTACAGGCACTGGAGGTAGGGCAGGGGGACAAGGCTCTTTAGTAATCTTTTACTGTTCAAAAACAGAGGAGCTTTGTGGTCACCCAGTGTTGTTGTTAAGCTGGTGCGTCTGTTAACGAAGTCAAAATGGAGATCAGCATCACTTGTCAGACAGGTTCTTCTGCATTTGCAACACATTTGCCTAATTCTCCTGATCCTCTTTGAGTTTTTGATTGAAGTCTATCTGTGGTAAATTCAACTGATGAGACATAATTTTGGAAAGGGCATACACCTATCTTTACACTGTAAGGTGACATTGCATATTATGTAGGGGAAAATCTAGCCACAAGGTCAAAGGAAGTCTCTGATTAGTTCTGAGATAGGGTTGTGTGGCTGCTCCTAATAATTCTGTGGCATTGAGGGTTCCCGAGAGCACAGTAACCTCCATAATTCTTAAATGGATGAGGTCTGGAACGAGCAGGACCTCTTCTAGCGTTGGCTACATGGCCAAACTAAGCAATGTGGGGAGACAGGCCTTTATGAGAGTGAGACCAAGTGACCAAGAACTCTGGTCGCTCTGGCCGAGCCCCAGAGATCATTCACAGAGATGGGGGAAGAGAAAACCTTCAGAAGGACAGCCATTACTGCAACACTACTCCCGTCTGAGCCTTGACGGAAAACTACCCAAATAGAAGCCCAAGAAAGACACAATAAAGCCTGTTTGGAGTCAGCGAAAATACACCGCAGCACTCAGAGTTGAGACACACTATGAAAAACACAATTGCCTGGTCTGATGTAGCCAAACTGTAACTACTTGGCATGGACTCTGCAACATGTCTGGAGCACTGAATTGCAGAATCACCTACCCACCAATACCAATTCAGTGGTGAAACATAATGGTTGGACGCATTATGCTGTCAGGTTATTTTATGGTGGCAGGGACTAGGGAATGTTAAGATTGAGGTCAGGCCAAAGCAAACCACAGTGTACTGTATCACAGGTCAAACCCATGGCTCACAGTGCACAGGACCTCTGAACCGAAGGTTCACCTCCAAACAGGGACAAAGACCATAGGCACCCACCCAACCAACACAACACAGGAGCGGCTCAACTCTTTATGTCCTTCAGTAGTCCAGGCAGATCCCGCGCTTGAACACACACACACACATACACACACACACACACACACACACACACACACATACATACATACATGCATACATACATACATACATACATACCAGTGGCGGATGCTGGTATTCCAAAGAGGGGAAGCTCACTGCCAACTTAATCATAAAATTTGTCCATTTACTTATATGTAAATTCTACCCTTCGTTCCTTCTCTAGAAAATGGTCTGTGACCCTATCACTTAGGCTACTTTCATCGCGCCCCCTAAATGACAGCTCCTGCCTGGCAAGCAATGACGTTACGTCAATGAGGCGATTTAAGAAGGCTCGGTTTTGTTTTACATTTGCGTTGTGCTTTGCTACTTGAATGCGAGCACCTTCGTCAAGTGCGTGTTCAACTCTAACTCTGCCGAGGCAACTTAATCTCGCACAGGCATGCTCTTTTCGTGCCGTTTATATGCTCGGTCAAAGTTGGACAAATCCTCAAAGCCAAGTTTTGACCAGACACATCCGTGAGCAGACACATCCGTGAGCGGGCTAGTGTAGGTGCGCTAGCGGGCTAGTTCAGGAGAGCTGAACTTAAGTAGCACTAGCACCAACCTAACGAAACGAATTCTAACGAAACGAAATTAAATACGAACAAGAAAATTGTAATAAACCAAAACGGAAATATGTGTGAGTGTGATTTATATACAGTGTAAGAAAAGTATTTTCGCTGAGGAAATGCTAAGAAATTGGTCACTGCTTGACTTACGACTTCGCATGCAACATCCGCGATGGGACTGAGCTCCAGCAGCCAAGTGACAGTCTATGTATCAAAAACGCCAGCCAATCAAAACTGGATTCAGAGGTTCACCAATCAACGCGGGGACTGCTTGAAGTCCACACCAGAAAAACTCCGCCCACCATTCCATTCACCCCCAGAGACGCTCAGCGTCCGGGGGCGGGAGAAAAAAATGGCATTTCTCCAATGACCATCCAGTTTCCATGCATAGAAAATGAGGGGTCCGTGCTGGCCCATTGAAGTGCATGGACGCTGGACGTCCATGAGGAAATGCGTTGGCCATAGGCCATGAGAACAAAGTGGAATGCTAAGTTAACAACACCAACTCAGTTGATTTGTGATAATGGGTCTATTATTAACAAACTGGTGTTTGAAATGAACACGTTTTAAGGCATTTTGTAAACATTTGACCATTACATTTTTTGTACATTTTAGGGGAAGCTGAGCTTCCCTTGCAGTCTTAGAGAAATCTCCACTGATACATACATACATACATACATACATTCACAGACTGTAGTATCCATCATGACAACATTACACCACCTGTCAAATCCCCTCAGCTATGCAAAACCTGTTGCATCATACCCCAAAAATACTCAGTGCTGTGATGCTAGTATTGCTGTCACAGGTGCCTCAGTAATTAATGCATACTGCTAATTACTCCAAATACTACAACATTACTAACAACTGCAACTCATATTAGCATTCCCCTAGTTTTACTTATCATGTATTATGAGTGTCAATTGATTAAAAATAAATGCAAACACTAGCATAAGTCTGTAGCAAAACAAGTGAAAGTAAAAGGATGTGTTACTGTTGGAATGCAATTTAAACCCATGGATAAGGTATTAAAGATGAAACTTGTTTGGTTATCTTACAAAGTTTTGTCCCCCAAATGTGTCTGATTACTGAAAGTCAATAACGTGTGCATTAGTAGGTATTTGTGTCTCAGGATTAAGACCTTGCCACTCACTTCAGCATTGTCTCTTTGTTACTACTGATTTGATATTCTTCTCCATTGCATCTATTGCAATAAAGCAAAGTAACCTTCTTTATCCTGGTCTATCCAGCGTGTTTATAAACAATTTATGTGAACCGCTGGAACTACTGCATGTTGTGTAATTTCATTTTTAAAAAGTTTCATTTGGGTTTCCATGACCATGCTGTGGCGTTGCTAAGGCTTCATTAAACCGCAACCTATTTTGTTATTTATTTGGAAAATATAAATACACATACTGTATCTAGAATTATAAAGGAGGAGCAGACGGTTTGCTTTTGTGTGGCAGGTATCCAGGCGAAGATATGGATAATAAGTCACCTCATTCAGTTCACTTAGAGGCTCAGAGTATCACCCCCTTTCCCCTTTCCCCTTTCTCCAACCCCCACTGTGTCCTCCTGAACCCATCTCAGTCCTGTCTCGCATTTAAACTGGCCGTATGAGGCTACTCCCAACCCTCCTAGCACACAGATATGTGTTATACGGAGCTGCAGGAATCCCGTCATTAGATGTGCTTTTCAGACTCTGCCACAGATGATGAGATGGTTACCTGGCAACCGATGGTGGTTTCCATGGAGACAATGCCCCTACTGTTGTGGTTGGTAATATGCAAGTCAACTTAGCCTCCCAGAGCTCCCAAACACTTCTAGGTGTACAGAGATACATGACCAGTTGCAAGGGCATTTGTAAACATGACTAAAATATCATGATTGTAAATAGAAGTAATTCTGTTCAGCTTTCAAAAGCAGCCATACATTTACTCATGTGTACACAAAGATTTGCCTATCAAGTTCTTTTTCTTATTCTGGCGGAATCACTTGTTGATCCTTCTGATTCTCCTCTTGTAGTGTTTGTAGTGTCTGTTTTAAAATTAATATTTGGCACTTATACAATCCCACAAGTATGTTACTGTCTTGGAGTTTGTATTAGAGTTAATGACAGGAAAAGGATATTAACTGTGGGACAGAATACATGTTCTTGCACACTTAATATTCGCACAAATGTTTGTAAGAAGACTTTATTAAAGTGTCGTGAAGACATTTAGCCACACATGACTTGTAGACTATGTGTTTGCTTGTTTTTTTTTAAAATTAGAACTATATTTATGTAAAATATGTAATGCTACACGTATACAGTACGTTTCAAACACATACCTGCGCACTTCATTAAAACACCAGAAGGTGGCAGTATCCTAAAGTTGTTCATGCCTCAATCTGAAGAGTTAGTGTGACCAATTCAGCTCTACCAAAGTTAAATAAAAGAGACACTCATACTTTGGCTCACTTTAATCGCAGAGTAAATATGACTGGTGGTTAATTACAGCTCTATATTATACATTTTAAAAAAACAAGAAACTGCAGCCTACAATGATCTAAAAGCAGAAGTTCATCTTCCCTTAAATTTACGGGGCAACACAGCAACATGTTGGCTTGTGAAATACAGTACAGAGAAATAAGTTCATCCAAAGAGTGGAAAGATTCTCTTCAGACGCTGGCTCCACAACACGATTCTCATGAACAAAGTCACAGTAATGCGCTTTGCTTTTGAATATCTGGAACAAAAAGACATCCAAGCAATCTGGATTTCATTACGTTTCTTTGTCTGTGTGTGTGTGTGTGTGTGTCTGTGTGTGGGTGTGTATGTGTGGGTGTGTATGTGCTTCCCTCTCCACCATTTCGCTATATATTTTTGCTCAACCCCTCTCTCTTATTTACTTCAATTCACTGGAATGGTTTGGCAGATTTGGTACTGTTAGCGGGGGAACAGTATGTGTGTAACTGTTTTAAGAAATCTGGAGCAGGCAAAAAGAACATCAGGTTGGCAGGGTACTCTGATGACAGTCAAAATAGTGCTGGCATGTGTGTGTGTGTGTGTGTGTGTGTGTTTGTTCGTGACTGTAGTAGCCTGTGTTTGTTAAGTGCTACACTCTCAAAAATAATGTGACATTAAGGGTACAAATCTGTATATTAGGTACTATATTACGGTGCAATTAGCATTAATGTACCCCCAAAGACTAATATTTAGACCTTAAGGTACTGATGTGTACCTCTTACGCTCTGGAGAAGGTACAAGCTGGTTGTAAAACAGTGGTTAAAAGGTATGTGCCTTTGAGGGCAATTTTGTCCCTTCTTTTCTGAGTGTGTATACAGGGTAGAAACATCATAAAGTGAACATTGATTTAATGATGGCTGCTTGAGGCATGTTTCTGGAGAGTCCATGTAGGAGAGCGTGGACAGGAGTGGCCTATCTGATCCGCCACAGCCATTGCAGGCGCACTGAAGGCAGCGCATCATTGGAGCTCAACCACTGCCACGTTTAGCCATAGCCAGCCAACAAGCACATACAGTACACACACACACACACGTGCACACACACACACGCACATACACACAGACACATACACGCACACACACGCGCGCGCACACACACACACACACACACACACACACACACACACACACACACACACACAGAACAACACTGCACGTTCACAATGAAGAGACAGATATTGTTTAGAATTGTGTGTGTGTTTAGCGTCGTCTTCTCCAAACTGCACTTCTCTTTGTGACACCCCCCCCCACCCCACCCCCCCACACACACACACATCACCCCACCCCCCACCCCAAAAAACCCTCCTCTGCATCTCCCCTTAACTTCCAGAATGCTCTCTGTAATTGGTCCCAGCTTGGACATTTAAGTTGCCAGGAGCGACTCATATCGTTTTTATCTCTCAGACATGGCCTCTACTGCTTCCAGATGGGGAGGCACACCAGGGTTCAAGTTTGTTTTTCAAAAAACTGTAATGCTATAATGTCTCTGCCTTCAAGAGCCATGAGGCCGAATCAAGAATGAAGGCCACAAAAGAGGCAATAGTGTTTCTGCTCGGAGCGTGGGAGGAGCTAAGGAGGTTGTCGGTCTGAGTGTGTTTGCGGAAGAGTGAAACTGTTTACTGTTCGATGTTTTTGGCTGCCTGCGCCGGCACGCTTGTCAGAGGATTCCTGAAAATCATTTGGAAGTGCACTTCTGTTGTTTGTGTTTGTTTATGCTGCTAAGTGTTGAGAAAACATTATTCTTTGCAAATTTTAAATAGTGTCATGATTAGGCTCAGGATCTGGCTCTGGTTGCGTGGTGTTTCACAGTGCTCATGTGCACAGCTGAGTTGAGGCCCTTTTGATGTGCATCTTAACAAGCCTTATAAGAACAGGGAAAATTGGCAGGACGTTGGGTAGGATTTCATTCACAAATTTCCTTTACTGGTATGAAAACTACACAACTCTACAACACAATTGAATAGTGCAGTCCAAAGCCATAGAAAGTGTTTTTGGTGGTCTGAGTTTAAATACACAGTCACATTCATTAGAGAAACATTTATGTGAAAGTCAAAAGTATCATGAATACATTGGGTGTTGGTTATTTTGCATTATTTCCATTACATATTTGTAAGTCCCTTTCAGAGTTGCCCTACACCATGATAATCAACAAGACAATCAAAGAGATGGTGTATATCCCACTCTCAGCTCTCTATTTCATATGCAGTCTGCCCTCACCCAGTTTGGGGAAGATAAGGCAAGTACAAACCATAGCCAAAGGAGATGGTTATACAGTATGTCACAAAAGTGAGTACACCCCTCACATTTTTGTACTCACCTTTGTTGCCAGTGGTTTAGGCATTAATGTTTGCGTGTTGAGTTATTTTGAGCGAACAGCAAATTTGCATTGTTATATAAGCTGTACACAGCCTACTTTACGCTGTACAGAAGTGTTATATCTTCAGACTTTTCCCATGGAAAGATATCATAAAAAAATTACAAAAATGTGAGGGGTGTACTCACTTTTGTGACATACTGTATGTCTGATTCAGAAACATTTATGTAGAAGTGAAAAGCATCATGAATACATTGGGTGTTGGTTATTTTGCATTATTTCCATTACATATTTGTAATTTGCTCTCACCCAGTTTGGGGAAGATAAGGCAAGTATAAACCATAGCCAAAGGAGATGGTTATGTGTCTGATTCGGGAAAATAAAGGGGGTGTTTGTCCCCTGTTTGCTGCCCAGCACCGGAGACATCACTGAACAGCTGGACAGCTGGGACGCTGATGGGAGAAGGCCAGGGTGATCTTTTTGAAGCCAGACTAGCCGAGATTGCTAACAGCCTAGCCTAGATTGCTAGCAGATTCCTGATAGAGGCATAATAGGTCTTTCATTATCCCCACGACAGAGTTTATCTATGGAATCAGTAGAGGCTATGGCCAGATTGCAGATTGTTGGTCTAATTTCACATAATGGTAAACTGGTCATGAGACAAAACCTCTGTCACTTCAGAAGAAGAGAGGGAAATGATGGTAAAAGGTTAGATAAGGATGCGACAAATGAGTTTTGGAAAACGAAGTAAAAAAAAGTCCATTACTCCTTTTCCCTAACTACTAAAGCGGGAAAGATTTTAACCAAATAAGGAAGCCAGAACAAATCACTTCCCACTGAGTGTGCAGCAGACATCTGATGTGATTTCCCAGCTCTCATAGGTCATTTTCCGCAGTAAAACCAGTGGATGCTACCGGGAACAAAACAACATGATCGTCCTGCTGTGTTTGGTGATGGAAATAGTAATTTACTCTAAAACTGACATTTTCTTTTTCGTTGAACCGAGTTTACCCTTTCACACCCACTGTTGCCTGTGAAAAAACTCAAGGCTTGAGGAGACTACGGTGCCTCTTCCATGACAATTAGTAGCTGATCTCTTCCATGAAAACTATATGTGTGCTCACTAGCAATAGCAGTTAGCATGCAGGTCCTTTAGAAACTAGGTTAGGAGGTGGGAGAAATGCACATTTATTCACACACAGACACACAGACACAGACACACAGACACAGACACAGACACAGACACACACACACACACACACACACACACACACACACACACACACATTTCAACATAAAATGTATACAGTGGTGTGATGTAGCTAGATTGTTAAATGATTGTTAAATTTTGTTTTACCCAGTTTCAAAACTAGGTTAGGAGGTGGGAGAAATGTTTTGTTGGTTCAGGAGGGCGGTGTGTGTGTGTGTGTGTGTGTGTGTGTGTGTGTGTGTGTGTGTGTATGTTATGTTGGTTCAGGAGTGGTGGTGGGCTTTTCTGTTTTTAGGTTAACCCACTGGCTGGCTGGCTGGCAGGCTGGAAGGCTGGCTGGGAGGAAGGAGGAAGAGGAGTGTTGCAGGCCTGTGCTGTCCTAGCCAGCCCCACTGATGGACACCACAGCCGTCAGTGCACAGCACATAAACACTCCGTGCTACATTAGATCCTAAAGTCTTTCCACATGTTGTTTGCAGAAGGCCTCAGTGGTGCTTAAAGCCCAATCCCCATCTGGCTCTTTCTAGGTTAGCTTGTCTGGGAGTTCACACACATCACATTCCCTGACATGAACCTAGGATGCTCCTCACGTTAGCCACAGCCGTGGCTACCACCAGCAAGCTTCCAACCCTGCCCTCTCTGTGCTACGTTTTTATTCCTGGTTAACATATGGTTAATTTTCCGCCATGGTATGTCCATATTCGCATATGCCACAAGTGTGGCATAGTGTGTCCAGTTTTTCCCGTGAAGATGGTCGAAAGTACAATAAAATACTCTCCGGAGGGTTGAGTACTTGGCAAGGTAGCAGATACACAAACCAGATGAATTTATCCGTGTACATGTTAACACTATCCCGCCACACTACAGTTCCTCTACATCGACAAGGGTCATGGGAGGAGTGTCCTACACACATACCACATACACTGGAAGAAGGTTGAGCTCCTGTGTGTGTGTGTGTGTGTGTGTGTGTGTGTGTGTGAGTGTTTGGGAGAGGGGGGTGTCTGTGTGTGCGTGTGTGTGTGTGTGTGTGTGTGTGTGTGTGTTGGGGAGAGGGTATGTGTGTGTGTGCGTGTGTGTATTTAGAGCAGAGGGGTGTAGTTGGATGCAACTCTGTGCAATTTTCATCAATAGCCCTAAAAGAGTAGGACAATTTACATATTCAAAACTCAACCAAACTACGGTGCCTAAAATTGCGAGAGAAGAGAAAGGAGAATGTCTGTCCTAAGCATTTTGTCAGTGCATTTTTTTGCACTGACGGCAGACATTTATCCTACAGTATCCCCTCCCCACTCCCATCTACTGCTCTTCCAAGGCCAAAATGGAGCATCTGTGATTTGCCAGCAGGGAATGTGGAGTGATGGCATGGCAGGAGTTCTGAGGAAGGCAGTGTGGAGCAGGAACAAAACCCAAGAGTAGTGGAGTGAGACGAAAGGAACTTGCAGGATTAAAAACATGGGAAAAGGTATACATTGTGGTAGTAGCAGCAGTCTTTTTTTATTATTTTATTATTTATTATTTGTAGGGCAATTGCTTTGCAGTGGTTGCACATGTATTCACACACACACACACACACACACACACACACACACACACACACACACACACACACACACACACACACACACACACACACACACACACACACACACATCCACAAAAAATGTATACAGTGATATAAACTGTTTTTACTCCAATGTGTAATGTACACTAGAGTTCAGGTTTTGTTGTTTACCAAGGTGCTTTTACAGACAAAACCTCAATCAATCAATTCTGACTATTTCTCTCTCTACCTCTGTCACACTCTGATGTAGCTAAATTGTTACATGAGGTCATATGACCTCTTTCCATGTTTTGCTTTAGCCAGGCTCAAATAGACTCTGACGCTTGTTTTTCAAAAACCTTAATATCAAAACAACTCTCCGCCTCAATTCTTACTGCATACATATTGTGCATGGTTAAAATGCAGTAGCAATAATACACTCTGGGCTATTGATTTACTAGGGTCTTCAGAGGCTTGTGAATATTCCTGACATTTAGTATTATATGTTACATCCCTCTAGTTTATATACCTGCCATGTTCCTACCTATACTGCGTACAAGTGCACATACACACACATACACACATGCACGTACGCATGCACGCACGCACGTATGCACACAAACACAAACATACACATACACACACACACATACATACATACTGTACATACATACAGACACACACACACACACACACCCAACATCTTGCTGTACCAGGGCTTGGGTATGTCAGTGGATGATTGAAGTACACATGGCAGGTCTATCTGCCCCACCCTTCATATTAAGAGGGCCCCTCTCCTCTCCTCTCCTTTCCTCTCCCCTCCTCTCCTCTCCTCTCCGCTCTGCTCCTCTCCGCTCCTCTCCTCTCTCCTCCCCTCTCCTTTCCCCTCCTCTGCTCTTCTCTCCTCCCCTCTCCTCCCCTCTCCTCTCCCCTTCACTTCTCTCCTCTCCTCTTCCCCTCTCCTCTCTTCTCCTCCCCTCTCCTCTCCACTCCTCTCCTCCTCCCCTCTCCTCTCCTCTCTGCTCCTCCCCTCCCCTCTCCTCCCCTCTCCTCTCTTCTCCTCCCCTCCCCTCTCCTCTCCTCTCCCTGCCTCTCCCCTCCTCTCCTCTCCTCTCCTCTCCTGTCCTCCTCTCCCCTCCTCTCCTGCCCTCCCCTGTGCTCTCCTCTCCTCCCCTCTCCTCTCCTCTCTTCTCCTCTTCTCCCCTCCCCTCTCCTCTCCTCTCCCCTCCTCTCCTCCCCTCTCCTTCCCTCTCCTCTTCCCTCCTCTTCTCTCCTCTCTTTTTCTCTCCTCTCCTCCCCTCTCCTCTTCGCCCCTCTCCTCTCCTCTCTTCCCCTCCCCTCTCCGCTCCTCTCCTCTCCTATCCTCTCCTTTTCTTTCCTCTCCGCTCCTCCTCTCCTCTCTCCTCTCCTCTCTCCTCTCATGTGTTGCCAGAGCCCATGGAGAGGGAGAGAGCAAGAGGGGCTCAAGCTGTGCCCTGCTGTGTCCATGCCAAAAGGGCAGTGCACCTGAAAGCTTTTAAAGCACTCACAACATGCAGATAAGACCCACATACCGCACTAATACCGCCCTCCCTTTAACATTCTCGGCCCTTCTAATCCTATCTCCCCCCCCTTACCCCTCACCCAGGCCCCCCCACAAAACCCCCCACAAACACATTCAGTCACAAAACACTTTGTTTTTCAACGACTCACATTTTCCAGTGCTCCTTCCTCCACCCCTCTCCACTCCACCCCACTCCACTCCACAAGCTCTCCCCTGCTCAAACAGATGTGTGCCTGGCCTTTGAGCATGGCAGTGCCCATGTTAGTCTGCTTCAATAAAGAATACATTTCACCACAAAGGAATTTGGTCAGCAGGTCTAGCCAGGCTACAATAAGCTTTTCAACAGAGATAATTATTACTGTAATTATTTTTTTAAATAAATATGCCGATCGAAGTTAAAGTTAAAGTCATTTATGAGTGTTATCATGTCACTCTAACTCTAAATGTGAATGTCTTATATAACAAGGTTACTGTGGTGATTCTGTGTTGAAAGTGTAGTTATAAGAACAAGATCCAGAAAGGAGAATGATTAATAATTTAATGGGTAGGGCAGGTCTCTGTCTCAGGATATGACCTCCTGAAAAAAGAAAAAAACAAACTTACTGGATGTTTTACTGGATGTTACATAACCATGTATTTGAGAACCATTAAATCTCAAACAACACTGGTCGTCAATAACGAAGCTATTTCAAATGCTTTTAGGATTGACGTGTTGATGGCCCTGCTTCCAAGGTACAGAAAACTGAGCAGCACTCCTGTCCTGTCTATGCCAGACTCCCATAGGTCATGTTTATACCCTGCAGCCGGGCTAATGGAATTTCAAACGTCTCTGGGCCAGCTCGATCAATAATGGATCGTGTAGAGATATCAGCTTGCCTCTCTACACCGTCACACTCATCTAGTAATTAGCTTCACAGTGACACAAACTGACAGGCATAAGGGACCCAAAAGGAAGGGAGGGAGAAAGAGAGAGAGACGGAGAGACGACGACTTTTTTCCGGACTAATATAAATTCAAATTTAAACTGACAGTCTTCAGCTTGTTTCCCGTAAGTTCTCTGTGTGTGTGTACGTGTGTGTGTGTGTGTGTGTGTGTGTGTGTATGTCTGTGTGTGTGTGTGTGTGTGTGTTGTGTGTGTGTGTACTGTTTTTCATGAGACTGGCCTGGAAACTCTACTTTCGCCGAGTGATGATTTGCATGTTTTATGTTTCTGTGTTTTTGTTTTAAGAATTTCCTTGAGTTTGTGGCACTATGGGGATCCGGCTGGACAGACATCCATACTTTTGTCTTCTCATCTGCCTTCTTCCAGCTCCACTGGCAGGTACAGTAAGACCTTATGGGATCATCAGATGTGTCCTGAGACAAAAGTACCATATAATTTACCTTTAATGGTTGTGAATGTCATAATGTTGAGTATGTTTTTTTCTTTTTTAAGGTTAAGTATCTGCCCAATCACCTTCCAGACAAACCCAATAGGGATTCATTTATATTTTTTAAAACAAGAGTTGGCTGGTGTTGCGTAGTTAATTGTGGAAAAATAAGTCTTATTCTTATCTTTCAACATCTGCCTACAGACGTGTAATATTATATTAATACCTAGGTACCCCACTTAAAACCATTATGGCAATTTACTGGAGTGATGTAATGTAGTGTGAAGACCTACACCCCACACACACTTACATTTTTACCAGTGTGTCATCAGACAGGATAGGCTACAACAGTGGTTCCCGAAGTGGGGGGCACGGAGGTATTGCAGGGGGGGCGTGGAGGGGAGGGGCGGTTGAAATTGAAATGGTTAAAACAGTGCTGTTGCACATAGACACTTTGAATAAATGCTTTTATATATATAATATAACCATTTTATTGGTTAGTATTCACTTATTTGTATGGTTATTGAGTGTATTTGTACTGTTTCTGTGAATTTTGGCAACATTAATAGACAAAAAAACTTGGTGTATGACGGTGGATGGGGAGGGGGGGGCACGAAAATATTCTTAGGTCCATAAGGGGGGCCCCAGCAGAAAAGTTTGGGAACCACTGGGCTACAAGAATTGCCGAGCAGATGTACTAACTCTCTATGCAGCTTGAAAGGGGAAGAGAATGGGTATAATAAATTATATTTTATGGAAGAGTTTCTCGAGGACCCTGGCTCTCTTTTTAACCCAGTTAGTAAATCCTCTGTTGTGTTAGTAGTAGGTTGTGTAGGCTTCAAACGTGGGCAGTTCCCAGTCAGGCACATTTAAGCTTTAAGCATCTGGAGACAACAAAAAGAGTGCTGTTTACTCTGGTTGGCCCTATGATTGTTTTGGTGGAATGTAAGCTGACTTTTAAAGGCATAAATGAGAGAAAGTATGCTGCCTTTTAAGACATGCATATAAGAAAGTAAGCTGACTTTTAAGACATAAATATAAGAAAGTAATCCGACTACTAAGACATTAATGAGAAAAGTGTGCTGCCCTTTTAAAACATAAATATGAGAAAGTAATCTGATTTTTAAGATGTAAATGTGGGCAGGGATGGCATGGCCTACTGTAGCCCATATGTCATGTGGAGGCATGTGGAGCCTCCGAGGGCTAGGCAGCAGGGGGGTGCCCAGCCAAATGAAAAGCACAAGGTGCTGCGGTCCCACCACAGCCTAATGAGGTGCACTTTCAGAGTTAAACCACCTGCTGCATGTGTATGTGTACATGTGTGTCCCCTAGCCCACTCTACCAATGAAAAACCTGCAATGAAAACTCACCTGCAATGGGTCTTCACAGGTGTTTCAGTTATGTCCTCTCATCTAGTCTTATGAGCAGTGATGGGCAACCTGGCTTTATAAGCTTCAACACAGTACCACATATTTGTGACCACCTGTTCACTAAATCAGCTTCTTGTAATTATCGCAACTCTAGAAGCAGAGTTAACTAGTTAAATCATCTGTATTAAGTGCAAGTCCAGGTACAACTAGCCTGGTAAACCAGCCCCTCGTACTTTATTTAATTTTGTACAGAGGGTCTGGCTAAGGTTCCACTGACATGGTTTTCTCAGACAGAATCCCTCAGCAAACAGAGGGAGTGTTTGTGAACAATGACGTTGACTTTGTGTGCTTCGTTTGAAATGTAGTGCGTAGGCAGGCTAATTGCATACGTCAGGACCAGACGTTACTGATCCAATCCAGATCCAATCGTTTTAAACTTCAGCAGAGTCTACACCTCCCCGAAAAAAAATGTTTCTCAATACAGCACAGCCTGTGAGTCTGTGTGCAAAATTAAATGAAGTAGGAAGGGCTGGTTTACCAGGCTAAGGCACAAGCTGGTGATTTGGAAAAATGTGGTAGTGGCCTGGAGCATCTGAATCCAGGTCTCCAGTCACGGCTGCTTTGTCACATTTGGCCAGCATGTTCCCTTCCCCTCTCCTCTCCTCTCCCCTCGTCTCCTCTCCTCTCCTCCTCATCCCTCTCCTCTCCTCTCCTCTCCTCCCTCTCCTCTCCTCTCCCCTCGTCTCCTCTCCTCTCCTCCTCTTCCCTCTCCTCTCCTCTCCTCTTCCCTCTCCTCTCCTCTCCCCTCATCTCCTCTCCTCTCCTCCCCTTCCCTCTCCTCTTCCCTCTCCTCTCCTCTCCTCCCTCTCCTCTCCTCCCTCTCTCCTCCTCTCCTCTCCTCCCTGTGTGTAGTGGACTGGAGCATCTGAATCCAGGTCTCCGGTCACGGCTGCCTTGTCACATTTGGCCAGCATATACAGTACAGTACAGGCCAAAAGTTTGGACACACCTTCTCACTTCTCATTCGATGTTTTTTTTACTTTCATGACTATTTGCATTGTAGATTGACTGACTGAAGGCATCAAAACTATAAATGAACACATATGGAATTATGTACTTAACAAAAATGTGGAGTTAAGACTTAACAGTTTTTTGTTAAGTACATAATTGTGTTCATTCACAGTTTTGATGCCTTCAGGGGGAATCTACAATGTAAATAGTCATGAAAATAAAGAAAAACGCATTGAATCAGAAGGTGTGTCAAAACTGTTGGCCTGTACATGTATGCACTCATTCACGTCTGTAGGTCTGCAGATCCTGGATCCTGAGGAGGTGGAGTATGTGAGGCACCAGACCACAGGGGTGGCGGGCAACTCAGTGGAGCTAGACTGTGGCGTGTACAGTACAGGCCAATAGTTTGGACACACCTTCTCATTCAATGCGATTTCTTTACTTTCATGACTATTTACAATGTAGATTCTGACTGAAGGCATTAAAACTGTGAATAAAAACATATGAAATTATGTACTTAACAAAAAACTATTAAGTCTTTTGCACTCATTCACGTAGGTCTGCAGATCCTGGATCCTGAGGAGGTGGAGTATGTGAGGCACCAGACCACAGGGGTGGCGGGCAACTCAGTGGAGCTAGACTGTGGCTCCGTCCCCCCCACCATCTTCATCTGGGCCTACACCAAACCGGGCTCCGACAGCAACCAGGTCCTGCTGTATGACTACGGCCATGGGCCCAAACTCCAGCCCCTGTCAAAGGACGTCGCTGCCGACATGGGCCTGGTGTTTAACACGTCCACTCTGCTCATCAACAACCTGCCGCTTAGTGCCAAGGGCCTGTACACCTGCCAAGCGCTGTACGAAACGGACAGTGGGGCCAAGGTCACCTTTCACTACAACCACCTGGAGGTGGTGGACGGAGATGAGCCTGGTTCGGCTTTTTCAAACATCACACTGACCTGAGTGTCAGCGCAATGCCCACTAGACGCACACTAAGAAAGCTGAGCTTGTTGGTAAAGACAGGCAGGCTCCACATGTAGTGTGCTCCATGCTGTTAACATACTTTACGGGTTACACTTTATTTCACTGTCCCTGTTACAGTGTCTACATCATGAGGTACAGTAGCAAAGTGTGTAACAACACGTGACATTATATAGAGTATGTCACAAAAGTGAGTACACCCCTCACATTTTTGTCATTTTTTTTTGTTATATTTGTCCATGTGAGAAGTCTGAAGATATAACACTTTGATACAATGTAAAGTAGGTGTAAGCTGTACACTGCCTACTTTACATTGTAAAAGTGTTATATCTTTAGACTGCTCCCATGGAAAGACATAATTGAAAAAGTACAAAAATGTTAGGGGTGTACTCACTTTTGTGACATACTGTACATGCTACACTGTACCTCAGGGTTAGGGTAAGGGTTAGGGTTGAGATTAGGGTTCGTGTTAGGTACACTGTAAACCCGGATAAGGTAATACAACTCAAAACTTTTGATGTAACCGATTACGTCAATAGTTTTGAGTACATTAACTATATATTTTAATTAAATTAATTAAAAAGTTTAAGTACATGAATTTTGTACTTAAACTTTTAAATTAACTTTAATTAAAATATATAGTTAATGTACTCAAAACTATTGACGTAATCAGTTACATCAAAAGTTTTGAGTTGTATTGACAATCCGGGTTTACAGTGTATGTACAGAACAAGTACAGGAAGTTATACGCTGCTACATGTAGACACACTGCACCAGGAACCTAAAAGTACATATTTATAATTTTAGTGTAGTATATTGTAAGAACATGGTAAAAACCATTCCCTTTACTTTTAATTGATATCTTCTGTCATAACATTCACTCATGTTATGTCCAATGCCCTTATCAGTATTAAACAGTTATGTGTATGTTTCATGTTTTCGGTAACAACACCGTCATCATGCTAAATTAGACACTATAAACGTTCTCAGTGCTTTACATTGTCTTATTAATTACAATACACCTTAATTTGTTTGTTTGGTTTTTTGCTGCTGCTACTACCTTTGCGCTGGATAGAGTTTAGGGATGAGTATAAATGACAACAGCCTATACCACACTGTGTATAACACCTTAATACCACTGTGAATAACACCACTTTGTATATGACCTAAAAACCCTAATAAATCTATTTACACATTGATGATTCACACTCTGAATTCTGAAGGTGAATGTTGAAATAAAACTGTGTTCCTATATCATCGCCATCATTGTATATTGTTTTGGAGTGAGTGACACACATACATATCACCGCTGAAGTATACACACATTTTCACTTCACTCGAGATATTTTTGGCATCAGATACTCTCACTGCTCTCATTAGCTGCCCTACTATATGACCATACATAGACGTGTTGGGCAGACCTCTGCTGTTTCAGGCCATTTTGAACTTTTATTTAATTGAACCCAAAGCTCAGTCCATAAAGATTTAATCAAAGTTGATTGAGGAAACAATTTGCTCTCCACTAGCCTGCCCAGCTTGTCATCGATGATGTTAATTATGAGAAC
>CM059279.1:23955450-23960450 GCA_030347295.1 Setipinna tenuifilis | reverse complement strand
TACACACACACACACACACACACACAGACACAGACACAGACACACACACACACACACACACAATGTACATTGCCACTGTCATTTTTCAGTCTTTTTCAATTAATTGTCCAACTCTGTGTGATGGTACTTTTAGATCTCATAGTGATAACACTGCACTACTGCATACTGTAATGGATATACGTTCCTTCAGCAAAAGCTAACATATGGCACACTATAGATATGTGCTCTCCCTGGACTAGCTATCAAATATGAAAACGTGGCCATGTGTTGCTCACACATAACATCAAACTGCTATTCATACTCGTGACTGTAACATGAACACGAAGCAGCGATGGGAAGATTTCATAAACACAAACATATGTGACAGGCTTTGCTATGAAATGAGACAGCACAGCAGGCCTGGCATACTGTACAGCCACATCACTAAGAGCGAGTGAGATGTCTGAAGGCTCCAACTTCTGAGACTGCTTCCCTTCCTAACAAAACTAACATAACTAACAATCACTAAACCAACTCTCTCTTTCTCTGTCCCCATGTGGGAGTATGCATGTCTGTAGCGTCCCTGCTTCGGGAAACTCATTCAGGCACATGTACCTCCCTGTATGTATAAAGGTTGCCTGCTTACTCAGTGTCCCTCTACACCTCTGTCAGCTTATGTCCTCCTTTTTGTAAGTCGCTTTGGATGCCAAATGCATGGTAATGTAATGTAATATAATGTAATGTGTGAGTAGGGTGTTGTTACAACATCAGTGTGACCACACACCAGATCAGTAGGGTGGGTGACAAAGGAAGTGCATGTGGTTTAGATATAATGTAATGTAATGTAACGGCTCACCTTTGTCTTCCACGGAACTGGGCTCCTCTTCCCCAGCCCCAGGGGCATTCTGGGAAGGGGGCAGAGCGCTGCCCTGGTCCCCCTCCAGCTGGTAGGGCCTGTCGGTGAGGGCCAGGGGGGGCAGGCGGGGGCTGCCGGAGGTGACGTAGCACTGCGTGGGGAGGTGGGCGAGGGGCACCATCTCCAGACTGTCCGACTGCTGCTGTTGGCACGGCGCCACGCGGTGCATTAGGGGGAGGGTGCCGCCGGAGAAAGTACCGTTGGTTTTCGTGTAGCATCTGAGGACACACACACACACACACACACACACGTACGTATGCACACACACACAGGCGTGCACGCATGCATACACACACGCACACAAACATACACACCCGTACACACATGCACACACGCATGCGCACACACGTATGCACACACGCACACACACGCACACACACACCCATACATACACACACATACACACACACAATGAATTTGCTGTCATAAAGCAAAGGGTTTTTTCCCACTGTGGTAAATGGTGAGAACTATGAAAGTTATATGACAAGCTGGGCAAGAAAGTCTGTAACACTGTTCAAAACACTAGACCTGCTGTATAACTTTCCAGCCTTGTTATACCTGTCCCAAAAGGACATTACATAAACTGTGAAAGTGAAATAAAATATAAGTAAATATAAGAAACATGGTGTAATGCTGTTTTAGAGACGTGATCCCTTGGAAGATTTCGATACACTGCCTGAATGGGGTTCAACTAAAGTTTGAAATATGCTGCTGTTGTTGTATTCTCATCAGTACAACCCATTCCAACCCTCCCTCCAAGGTTTCTATTAGTTATTTTCCCTGCTGGCTCAGTGTATGAAAGATATTAATTTTACTGGACAAATTACAACCTTGCTGAAACATGTCAACAACACATATATAACCAACACTTAAAACTTATTCTAGCCTGGTTGCCTGGTCCATAGCAATGGCCATACCCTTAAATTAGTCATCACTGTTCATCAGAAAGCCATTCTGTGTGTGCCTGAGTGTACAGTAGGCTAGGCAGCTCTCTCTCTCTCTCTCTCTCTCTCTCTGTCTCTGTCTCTGTCTCTCTCTGTCTCTGTGTGTGTGTGTGTGTGTGTGTGTGTGTGTGTGTGTGTGTGTGTGTGTGTGTGTCTGAATGTACAGTAGGCTAGGTAGCTAATTGGTCATGATTTTATAAACGGCAGATCCTGCACTTCTGGCACAGAGTAGACTGCAACTCCATCTTCATAGGATGATAAACACAGCATTACTGACTCCATAACAAAACTACAAAACTGTTGTAGTCCTGTTTAGCAGTAATAGGTGTAAAGTTCTTTTGTTATTTTACCAGGCAAAAAACAGACAGCAGACCTTTATTGTTTTACAGACGAGTAAACCAAGCTCATGAAACCTGAAATAGACCTGTTTACATGTTAACTAGGAGGCTTAGCTCCTAAAGCACCTGTACACAGTAGCTGGCAACAAAGGCTCTTGCCTGAGTGTTTCTGACAGGCTCATCTTTGTCAGTGTACATTCACAAACAAATGACCACCAAAGTGGAACTGGGAGGACTGGGGGTGTAGGGATCAGGGATGTAGGGGAGAGTGATAGAGAGAATCGGAAAGAAAAAGAGAAAAGAGGAGAGTGAGAGGGTCGAAAGGAAAGCTTACCTGTTGTTGTTGCAGAAATTTTGACAGCTCATACAGTCAGAGGCATCACTTTGGGGCAATGTGGTATATATAGCTCCTCCCTACAACATCAAGACATCACCTTAGATTTCACATCACTACAATACTGCAGCTGAAAATGATGGAAAGACATTTTTTATGACAAATGCGCTATATAACTTTAACACGTTTCAGAAGATGTAAAGCTGTTCCAGCAGAGGTAATACCACACATTCCAAATGCCCTGCTTCTACTTATACGCCTAAACACGGGTGCATTTCACCTGTTAAAACTCTACCTGGCTGAAGAATTGTGCTAATTAGAACAAAAAAAAACAAACAAACAGGATACGACATTACAGCTTCTGAAGCCAGACTGCCCATCATGGCAGACAGTAAAGGTGTGTCACAGGTGTCACTGCAGGTGTAGTAAGGACTCACATTGTGCAGGTGGTGGGGGTGGGAGTGCTCGTAGTCCATGGCGCTGTGTGGCAGTGTGTTGTCGGCGTGGCCGTGCGAGTGGTTGGTGGGGTAGAGGCCCCCGGAGCCGTTGAGCAGTGCCAGGCCGTTGGGCACCTTGTGGTGCTGGTGCAGGTGGTGGCAGCCCTGCGGCATCATGGGAGTGCTGTGGCCGTACCCGTTGATGCGACTGGCAGCGTACTCCAGCACGTGTCCGTTCATCTCCGCCGGCTGGTACAGGTAGCCGGGAGGGTCATACTCTGCGGGGTGGGAAAAAAACGTCACTTTCACCTGTATGCTATTACAAACAGGAGAATGCTAATAGCAGTTTATGGTACAGCTAGAGTATGGAGGGTCAGGCAGAGTATGGAGGGTCATACTGTGTGTGTGTGGGGGGGGGGGGGGGGTAGGGGCATGACATTTCACTTTCACCCATATGGTACTACAAACAGGACAAGGCCAATAGCAGCTGTTATTTTTGTGTCTTTGTGGGCTTCGTGGTTTAAGCGAAGTTTATTAAGTTACATCAAACTGCAGGGATTGTGACAGGCACAGCTACCAGTACACTTGAATTGTCCTGGAGGTTATGTTCTGGGTTTTGTGGGGAAATAAAAAACAAGAACCCATGTGTGTTTGTGCATGTTTGTAAGTGTGTGTGTGTGTGTGTGCACGTGTGTGTGTGTATCTGTGTGTGTGGATTTGTGCAAGTGTGAGTGAGTGTGTCTGTGCACACACACATGTGTATATATTTACCCATGTGTGTGTGTGTGTGTGTGTACACACATTTATGTGAACACTTTGGTTGGGGACTCACTGTGCATGCTGTTCTGCTGGCGGTTCCTCCACAGGCACGTGTGTGTGTGTGTGTGTGTGTGTGTGTGTGTGTGTGAGCATTAGGTGTGAGGTGTGAGACTCACTGTGCATGGTGTTCTGCTGGCGGTTCCTCCAGAGGCACATGGCGATGAAGGCCAGCAGGATGAGCACCATGACGACCAGCACGCAGGTGACGATGACGGAGAGGGGTCCCCCGGTGGAGGGCGCCTCGGGCGGCTCGGGGCCTGGGGGGGTGATGGGGTGCTGGCTGGGGGGGCCTGAGGGCTGCCGCGCTGCACAGGGATGGGAACAGGAAGGGGAAGCCATATAAGCGCACAAAACACACACACATACACATACACATACACGCACAAAACACACACAAACATACATATACAAACACACAGAAACATACACACAAACACACACAAACATGCACAAAACACACACAAACATGCACAAAACACACACACACATACATATACATGCACAAACATACACACACACACACATACAAACACACAAATATATACACACACACACAAACATACAGTACACATACAAACACACACAAATATACACACACAAACATACACACACACACAGAAAGATACACATACACACACAAAACACACACAAACATACACACACGCACAAAACACACACAAACATACACAGGCAAACTTACCGACCCACATACAGATACACGCACACATGCACGCCTACTTACACAAACACACACACACGCATGTACGCACGCACGCACACACACACACACACGTTCATACTACATACACGCTCATTCAATGACTTATCGTAAATATCCATTTTCATACTGTAAGATAACAGCTGCTGTAGATTTAAAAACTGCACACATTTCAGGTGTGTATATTTTTATACATCACATTTTAATTTCCTGTACTGTATTTATTTTATTTTCTGTTTTTGTCATTTTATATATTTTCCAGCCTTTTACGCTTACTTTTATTCTTGCAGGAGTGACATTGTGCCATTCTCAATTTCCCCCCTCAGGAAAAAAAATAAAGTATTCTGATTCTCCTTCACACACACACACACACACATGTCAGACTGACAAGACCACAGAAGTGTGTATGTATGTCATTATCAGGTTATTACTCACTACCCTCAGGCCACAGAGTCAGATCTTTCCCTTTTGGAATTAGCAGAGCCTTGTCAGGTTTTGTACCAGCATCCATCAGA
>CM059279.1:23945450-23952950 GCA_030347295.1 Setipinna tenuifilis | reverse complement strand
CCGACCCTTACACACATATGGACACACATACGGACCCTTACTAACCTTCTACTACGTCTCTCTTGTAGTCCCTGACGTTATCACTGTCACACATAAACGCACAAACATGCACAAACACACGCTCAAACACACACACACACATACAAACACACACACACACACACACACACACACACACACAATCATACCTTCTACTACGTCTCTCTTGTAGTCGCTGTCGTTGTCGCTGTCTGTGGGGCGATAGTAGATGTAGAAGCCCTGAATGGGGGTGTTGTTGTTACTGGATGGAGTGTACTGAAAAAGGAAGAAGGAGAAAAAAGAAGAGAGGAGGAAGTTATGAGCATAACAAAGCAAGACAAATGATACATTTCCTGGGACGCTTTTGTGTATTGTTGAATTATGCGTCACACTGAGATCTGTTTGCTGTTATTGCAGGAAATGGTGCAGACTGCACTGGACTGGTCTGGACTGCAGGGGAAGTGGGTTGGAAGGAGTGGGAGTGATAGGCGGATGGCAATAGGAAACGATGGAATAAATGATCTCTGTCTCTGCGGGACGTGTGTGTGTGTGTGTGTGTGTGTGCATGTGTGCATGTGTGTGTGTCTGCGGGTCTCGCTTCGCTAGAGTCAGTGACCTCAGCAAGGTTAAGATGACACAGAGCTTTAAGAACTTGGTTGGCTCGCTGCAAGTGCAGACAGGCCAGACAGAAAAGTGGAACTGACTCGAGCGCAAAAACCAACAACCTCAAAACGTGTGTGTTTTTTTCCCCATCTCTGCCCAGCTCCTCTCTCTCTCACACACATGTTCCTAAAATAACCCTTCACTTGTTTCTGCTGCAGACCTGCATAGGCCTTTCTACCAGCTTTTGAAAACAACTCTGATCTCCTGATCTTAAGCCTTTCTTTCTTTTTTTCTTTTCTTTCTCTTTGTTTCCTTCTTTCTCTGTCTGTCTTTCTTCTGTGTCTCTCTGTCTCTCACTGTGTCAATCTCTCTCTCTCTCTCTCTCTTTTTCTCTCCCTCTCTCTCTCTCTCTATCTCTCTCCCTCTCCCTCCCTCTCTCTCTCTCTCTCTCTCTCTCTCTGTACACGTGCGAGCTGGTCAGAGGATGGTCATTCCCAGACTACTGTAGGTATGCAGACTGCTTGTTAAACACCAGTAACGTGCTGCAAACACTGACAAAAATAACACAAGAGTGATTTTTAATCCACTTCCTGTTCTTAGCTCCAGTGGGACTATGTGTGTGTGTGTGTGTGTGTGGGGGGGGGGTTGTCTAAATGAGGGTAAACACAAAGACCTTCGGTGAGGTGGGGGAGGCCTATTACCTACTGGTTGCACACATTGTTTATTTGCATGTCAATGTGGGACTGTGCTGGTTGTCTAAAAAAAAGACCTTTGGTGAGGTGAGCAAGGCCTCCTCCCCCGCCCCCCCCCCTCCCCGGTCGTACTCACCGTCCAGCGCAGCATGATCTGTGTGTCGCTGACGGCGTCAGTCGTGGAGATGTGCGGTCCGTTGACAGGCCGGTTGGAGATGGAGGGATTGGCCGCTGATACCTGGTATGGCCTGGAGGTGGCGCTGTGAGGACTCTCCCCATACATGTTCATGGCAAACACTCTGAACCGATATGTGGAACCTGAACGAGGGAGAGATGGAGTGGCTTTAAAGTCTCAGGAAGAATGGCATGTTTAAATGAATCGTAACTTGGGTTTGGGTAGGAACCAGAATCAAAATGATGAGTTTTCGCAAGGGAGCTAAAGTGTGCAGACCTCTATTTCTTTTTTTAATAAAGATGGAAGGGGAGAAACTTTTAGTACGACAAAATGATAGCCTCAGTAATGTGTACACACATTCGAATTTACATAACTTTTCTGTGTCAGACCCCAAGTTATGAGTTTAGCCCCAACTACTGGCCTGCTAGGCTTACTAAGATAGTCACTTAGTTTTACTGGCTTTTAAGGGAATGAGTTGTTAGTTGTCTGTTCTGTTTTATTTTTGTTCTATCATTTGAGGTTGTACACCACATTCTCAGCCACCAAGGTGCCAGAGAGTAGAAAACATAACGCTGTGGCGCATTTCTTTCTTATCGCCCAGCCCTAGGACAGCATCATCTTCAGACACGTCATTCACAGTTGGCCACACTCACCAGGTTCTAAGTTCCGAACCTCCACAGACAGTTTGAGGGGCGAGATGTTATCGGCGGCGATCATCCACTCCCCACTCCGGCCCTGCCTGCGGTACTCCACGCGGAACGCCGTGATCGGAGAACCACCGTTGGCCCGAGGAATCCAGGTTACGTACACAGAACTCTCGGTCGCCATGGAGATAGTGGGCCTATCAGGAGCCTCGGGGACATCTACAGAAAAACAAACAAACAACCAAACAAACACACAAACAAACAAACATGAAAGTGCGATAGAGGGCCGTTTGGAAAGGCACGTTAGGGACAAATGGAGAAGGCAATTAAGGAGATTGTGTCCGTATCTCCGGGGGGGAGATGAGAAGAAGAGCAGGGAGATAACACAAGACACACACATTGGCATGACGTAGAGCAGAGGAGAGGGGATGTGTACTTACTCAGAGAGCGCTTAGGCACAGAGAGGCAGAGGAGAGAGTGAAAGGAGACAGAGAGGGGGGTTAGAGAGACTGCGGTTGACTTGTTATTATTATTATTCAAGTAGATACTCACACACATGCGTGTGAATAAACGCACACACGCACACTTTTCCAATGACTTTTCCATTCACACTCCACACGTACACACACACACACACACACACACACACACACACACACACACACACACACACAGAAACATTCACATGCAAAAGAAGACTGAAAGCTTTAGACAGCATCATTTCCCATGTAAGGCATATTACAACAGTATTGTTTTGCCTACAGTAAGTGCCTCTGTGGTTATCTCCCTCCTCCCTCTCGTTCCACACATTTTAAACATCTCTTAGTCCTTCAAGATGTAAACATTGCTTTGTGATAGGTCCATCGCTATTAGCACTCTCCTGTTTTATCTCTTGTCTCTTTATATGGAATAGTTACTTCCCTTTGTACCAGAAGTCTAGTAAAGACACTTTCTACTCTCTCAGGGAATCCACTTGTTTTTCTTCTTCTCAGAAACCAAGGTGAATGTTAGCCAAAGACATGGAGAACAAACCACTGAAACCCATGACTCTTTGCTTGGACTCTTTGCTCTTGGTCAAAGTTATTTGAAAGAACAAGAGAATATTTCATCTATCCAAATATATTTGTAGTTACCAACAACAATAACAACAACAATAATAACAAACTCACATGAAACAGTGTTTACATGCCAGCTTTTGTTTTACAGAAGGGTACAGGCCAAGAAAACACTGAACAGAACAGCCATACAAACCCTGAACAGGGAAATATATCAAAGCTTGAATCTGGGCTCCAAATTTATGTATAAATCTTTTGGAATTGTTTATATTATCAAAAGCTCCAAAATGTTAAGTTAACTTTATTGTTAATTCTGACATATGTACAGAGGACTGACATTATGACAATGGCTATACATAGTTGGGTTATTTCTAAAGAACAATACCACTGCTCATTTCTGCACAAATACTGAATTATGCATACCTGCAAGTACCAAAGTGGAGGGTTGGTAAGGTCTTACCTCTGGGTTCTTTTGGAGGGTACAGAGGAGGCATGGGTACAGGAACTTTTGGTGATTTGGACTGATTCTTGTTGGAGGAAGAGCTTCTTTCTGTGGTTCACCATAATAATAAAGAAGATTTTAAGTAATATGCCTTTTATGAACAATCCAGTATCCGGAAGCAATTTATATATATATGGAGAAAATATATCATATTAGTTATATGTATATAAATACAGCAAATCAGCAAATCACAGTAAATAAAAAATCACAATGGCAAATCAAGTGGAATCTTGACGTCATTTGCTGAACACTATTCAGACAATGATGGTAGGTGGTGTGTCTGTCCAACAAGATATATTTAGTTCTAAAAGTAAACATATTCTCTCAGGTAGTAATGTAATTGTGTTTTTTGTGAGGTATCATTGTGATTTCTGATTTGCTATTTTTACGGTTTGCTGTTGTTTGAGGATTTGCCTTTGTAATGTTTTGATTTTACTGCTGTGGTTTTATATTTATTGCTGTGTTTTACACTTGAGGGCCACCGTAGATGTGTCCTGATCAAAAATGACACAGGTGTGTGGGAGAGTGACACAGGTACACGGATACAAGGATGTTTTATTGTCACTTGCAAATTACATACTGTACTGGGTAGAGTAGGACATGCAGTGAAATTACTGATTGTTTGTCTAAAACTGTGCATGGGGAGGGAGGAGTAAAGTGTAGGTGTGCGTACTGCTGTGGTTTTTTATTTACAGTATTGCAGTGTTTTTGCCCTTGAGGGCCACCATAGATGTGTCTTGGTCAGAGATGACACAGGTGTGCGGGAGACTGACACAGGTGTGCGCAGGTGTGCGTACCTTTCCCGGTGCGGAAGGTGAGCATGGCGGGCTGCCCCTCCCCCGCCGCGCTGCGGGCGACCATCAGCACCTCGTACAGGCTGGACGCGTCCAGGTCGTTCAGACGCAGCGTGTTCTCGCTGCCCGGCACGCGGATCGTGTGCCAGTTCCCCACCACATTGCCCATCTCATTCACCTGCAAAACACACACACGTGCACACACACACACACACACACACACACATGCATGCGCGCACAAACACACATGCATGCGCGCGCACACACAAACACACATGCATGCGCATGCGCACACACACACACACACACACACACACACACACACACACACACAAATATACACAGCTTTACTATGGGCTGGTTGTGGCTGGGCCTCCCCTACTGCAAACAATGGCAGTAGATAAGCCTATCTCTCTCACGCTCACAGACAGCCATTCCTTACTCCACACATAGACAAACAGACACAGGGAGCAGACTTCTCTTCTGCCCACACCCACCACGCATACATAAGCATTCACACTGAGACGGAGAGGCCCAGAGATAAAGGCTACATTCTCCAGGGCCAGTAAGCCTTAAAACAGTCTATACATTCAGCCTTGGCCAAGTGTCATAGTTTTTACTGGCTGAGTGAGCATGTTATGAGAAGGTAAAAAAAACTATCTCTGAAGAGGAAATGGCTACTCGGCCAATCAGGACTGCTCTTTTCATTTTTAGTCATTACCCTGGGCTGGGAAAGCTACTGGATCAAAAACCTGACAGTGCTTATGTGGACTCTGATAGGGGTCATTTAAGGTCAGGTTATCCGGCTCAGCAGGTCCACACAGGATTGCACTTCAATTTCCAGTGGGTATTATTATTATTGTTATTATTATTATTATTATTATCACCATTATCATCATCATCATCACTACCACCAGCATCATCATCATCATCACCATTATTATTATTATTATTATTAAAGTTTATCTGATTCAAAAGACCTTACAATAAATGGCTAACTATCTGATAAACCTTGGAGTAATTCACAGGAAAAAAAGATGGCATAGACACACCCATCTTTCTCACTAGCCTTCTCAAAGCCTCACTAGCCTATGGATTAAACATCATAGCCAAGGATTAAGTGTTAGAGCGGGGGGGGGGGGGGGCTGAGAGAGAGAGTGAGAGAGAGAAAGAGAGAGAGAGAGAGAGAGAGAGAGAGAGAGAGAGAGAGAGAGAGTGCAAGTCAATGTGTCTTACAGTTTTTACCAATCATTTTCACGCGTGTCTCATTACCATGGCTACATTTTCAAAACTCTTAACACTTTTGCACCAACCATAGACTGTGGGAGTCAAACAGTGTTCTCTTTCGCATTGCAAATGCACTTAATTGTTCAAAAGTTATGCCAGCTGCCTACCTTACGGTATTTGACGAAGTAGGCATTGATGGGGATGAGAGAGACAGCACAAGTCAATGCGTGTTAATAATTAATAATAACGCCAGCTGCCTACCTTGCGGTATTTGACGAAGTAGGCATTACGTAAGAGAGAGAGAGAGAGAGAGAGAGCGCAAGTCAATGTGTGTTAATGGTAAATTATGCCAGCTGCCTACCTTACGGTATTTGACGAAGTAGGCGTTAATGGGGATGTCCGAGTCCTTGACCGCCTTCCACTCCAGGTCGTAGATGTCGGGGTTGTGCGTCTGGGGGGGGCTGATGATGACGGGCGCCTCAGGAGTGGGCAGGTCGCTCGTTCGCTCCGTGGGGTCACCCGCGCCCAGGGGGTCACCCAGTCCGTCCTTGTCCAGCTGCAGGAACAGCTCGTCCCCCTCGTCACTCTGGAAGGGGTGGATGGAGGGTAGTGTCTCCTCAGGTGGCTCCTCAGGTGTGCCAGATGTGGAGGTTGGCTGCGGATCTGCGGTGCGGGACAGGTGCCAGTCGTTAGGGGAAGTGTCTGGTAGATGTGTCAACAGTGTGTGTGTGTGTGTGTGTGTGCGTGTATGACTGTGTGTGTATGTGTGTGTGTGTGTATGTGTGTGTGTGTGTGTGTGTGTGTGTGTGTGTGTATATGAGTGTGATGAGTGTGTATGTGTGTGTGTGTGTGTGTGTGTGTCTGTGTGTGTTTGAAAGTGTCTGGTGAATGTGTCAACAGTGCTTGATGAAAAACCTTTTCCACAGTACAGGTAGTCCGTTTCATAATCATATTCAAGGTGGACAAACCGTGCCATGTATTCCCTTCTTTCTGTGCTCCTACCACAGGTAATTTTACTGCTTAACTCAACTACCTAGCTGAAAGGTTGTACTAAATAAGATCAGCTGATTCGGTAAATTGGCTTAAATAAAAGATAAATATGTGGCAGTGTTTCCCTTTCTGATGCCAAGATGTCTGCCGTTCCGTTTATACTGCACAGTCCTCTTCTAGCTGACGGTGTGCAGTACTGTCTAATGATTGGTCGATGATATGATATGTTGACATCTGCAATATTGTTCAGTTCACATGTGAACATCTGTCTTTCGGCGTCCCAACAGGGGCCTGCTGTGTCCCTCTAACGGGCCATAGCGGAGCCACTGGCAGCAGTGAGCATCGCAGGCTGAGCTGGGTTGGGCTGGGCTAGGACTGGAGAGTGCTGTGCTGTGCTGTGCTGTGCTGTGTTGTGCTGTGCTGTATTGTGCTGTGCTGTATTGTGCTGTGCTGTGCTGTGCTGTGCTGTGCTGTGCTGTGCTGTGCTGTATTGTGCTGTGCTGTGCTGTATTGTGCTGTGCTGTGCTGTGCTGTGCTGTGCTGTGCTGTGCTGTGCTGTGCTGTGCTGTGCTGTGCTGTGTTGTGCTGTGCTGTGCTGTGCTGTATTGTGCTGTGCTGTATTGTGCTGTGCTGTGCTGTGCTGTGCTGTGCTGTGCTGTGTTGTGCTGTGCTGTGCTGTGCTGTATTGTGCTGTGCTGTATTGTGTTGTGCTGTGCTGTGCTGTGCTGTGCTGTGCTGTGCTGTATTGTGTTGTGCTGTATTGTGTTGTGCTGTGCTGTGCTGTGCTGTGCTGTGCTGTG
>CM059279.1:23907950-23940450 GCA_030347295.1 Setipinna tenuifilis | reverse complement strand
TATGTCCTTTGTATCTGTTGTTCAGATTGGCCCATTTTCTGGCAGACATTTCTAAAAGAGGAATTTCTATGAAACAGAGAGGTTCAGAATGTCTAGCACTTTTCCTATGTTCTTGAATATAAGACTACCATTCTTCAACAAAGACAAGGTAAACATAGTGTTTGATTCCCTGTCACCTTTAGATCCATTTTCTAGACTTTATTACTGAGTTTATTGCAAACAGACCAACCTGATTGGACGGTAAGTCTGCCACTCGACTGCAAGGAGCCAATCCCGTTGTCCAGCAGGCACTGGTACATGCCCTGGTCCTGTTGTCGGACGGAGGAGATGATGAGAGAAGGGCCAGACATCTGGAGGCGGGGAGAGGGGCTGATTGGCTGAGAGTTGAAGAGCCAGGTGACGTTGGGGGTTGGGTTTCCCTTCGCTTGACAGGTAAATTGCACAGAGGAGTTCACAGGTGACACCCTGTCAGTCAATCCAGCAACGAGTGATGATGGCTCTGAAAGACAAAACAGAGGAGAAATTTAAAATATTTTAAAATATATTTTAAGCATTTTATTTATTTATACAATAAAATTGAATGGTAATAGCAGAAAAAAAAGGTTCTGCTAACACATTCAATTCAATTGTGAAAAAAATTGTCATTGAAAAAATGTCATCCACTGAAAACTATTTTCTAAATTTTGTGCCATTACACATTCATAATTCCACTTCAAACTGTTACTTTATCAAAAGCAAAATCAAGAAATCAGTGTAAACAATATAATGGTCTTGCACACACACAGTGAACTCACCAAGCACATTCACAGTATAGTTGGCACTGGCCAGAGTGCCCGTGTGAGTCTGCAGGGAGCAGCGGTAAGTTCCACTGTCCACAGCGGTCACATCCATCAGCACCAGGTTTCCCTGGAGGAGTCGTCTCCTCGAACCCAGTGACACCTCCCTGCCATCGTGGGTCCACTTGACAGCAGATGACGGATTCCCAGACAGCACGCATTCCAAGGTGAGGGACTTGGACTGTTCCACGGTCAGGTTTAGGGGGGCGGTGGGGGAGGTGATTGTTACAGGAGCAGGTTCGTCTGGATGGAGGGGGGTTTGTGAAAACAGGTTAGTGTTCCATTTAGGTAAGAAAGTAAGTAGGCATACAGGCAGACAGACAGACAGGTAAGCAGATGAGTCTACAGACAGACAAGTAGACAGGCAGACAGACAGGCAGGCAGGCAGGCAGACAGGCAGGCAGAAAGAAAAGTAGACAAGCAGACAGACAGGTAGGCAGACAGACAGACAGACAGACAGGCAGACAGGAAAGTAGATAGACAGACAGACAGACAGGTAGACAGACAGAGAGGTAAGCAAACAAGCCTACAGACAGACAGACAGGCAGACTGACAAGCAGACAGACAGGCAGAAAGACAGGCAGACAGACAGACAGGCAGACAGACAGACAGGCAGACAGACAGACAGGCAGACACTAAATTTATCCCAAAGGGAAAAGCAAGAAAAGCAGCCTTACCAGTTAGTCAGCTAACACAGTAGCATGGATTACCAGTTAGTCAGCTAACACAGTAGCATGGATTACCAGTTAGTCAGCTAACACAGCAGCATGGATTACCAGTTAGTCAGCTAACACAGCAACATGGCTTACCTTTTATCACCAGCTTAGTACCATGGGCCTCCACTCTGGTCTCCCTGGTGATGGGGTTGTAGGCCCCACACTTGTACATGCCCTGGTGCTCAGGGCTAACACTGACTATCTGGAGGTTCCCAGACGGAAGAAGTAAATACTCATCTGAAAAAAAATATATAGATGATGGTGTGAGGAAGACACAGACAGCCTGCTTCTGTGTGCGTGTGTGTGTGTGTGTGTGTGTGTGTGTGTGTGTGTGCAAGCGTGTGTGTGTATGTGTGTATGTGCGTGCATCTATGTGTGTGTGTGTGGGTATATGCGTGCATCCGTGTGTGTGTGTGTGTGTGTGTGTGTGTGTGTGTGTGCGTGTGCAATGGAGCATGTGTGTGAATGTGTGTGTGCAAGTGTGTGTGTGTGTGTCTCCTCACCAGTGGACTCCTCCAGCCACCTCCCTCTGATGTGGTAGCGGGGCAGGGCAGGGTGTGTGTGTATATGCAAGTGTTTGTGTGTGCACCCGTGTGTGTGTGTGAATGTGTGTGTGTGTGTGTGTGTGTGTCTCCTCACCAGTGGACTCCTCCAGCCACCTCCCTCTGATGCGGTAGCGGGGCAGGGCGGGGGGGTTGCTGGGGGGCAGCTGGCACTCAATCAGAGCCGTGCTGCCTGTTGTCACCAGCAGTGAGCGCCGATGGGTCTCGCCAAACTCCTTGATGTCTGTCCCAAACACAAATGCCCACACACACATGAGAGTGTCAAGTGTGAATGTGTATCCTTAGAGTGTGTGTAGAAATTGTGTGTGGTCAATGGAGTGTGATACCAATGCATATGTGTGTGTGTGTGTGTGCGTGTGTCGTTTCTGTGTGTGTGTGTGTGTGTGGAGTGTGAGCACGATGTGTGTCACTAGTATGTATGGAATGTGTGTGAAGCTTCTGTATAGCTTCTTCTTTGGAGTGGTGCAACTAGTCCCGTGTGAGAAGTGTGTGTGCAGTGAGGCATGTAACGTGCCCAATGTGGAGCTGCTGGAAGGTGTGTGTGTGTATGTGTGCGTGTGTATCTGTGTGTGTGCGTGTGTGTGTGTATCTGTGTGTATATGTGTGTGTATATATATGTGTGTGTGTGTGTGTGTGTGTGTGTGTGTGTGTGTGTGTGTGTGTGTGTGTGTGTGTATGTGTGTATGTGTGTGTGTGTGTGTGTATGTACGGTCGTCCTGCGCTCCACTCAGCCCTATAACAGCTCAGCAGAGGAAGGCCCCAGCATCATTAAGGATACTGCTGAAGGTGTGTGTGTGTGTGTGTGTGTGTGTGTGTGGGTGTGTCATTAAGGATACTGCTGAAGTGCTGTTTGGAATCATGCCAGAAGGCGATAAAACAACTACTGCTTCCTCTGCACTTACCCCCCCCTCACACACACACACACACACACACACACACACACACACACACACAGTACACGCACACGCACGCACGCGCGCACACACACACACACACACACACCACCCCCCTTCAGCAGGCTAATCCACCCTTACAAGGTGCTGCGGACAGGAAGTGTTGCCTTTGTGTTCTCAGAGCTACTGGTCAGTCCCCACTTCCCCCACCACTTTGAAACGGATATTTGAACTCTGTTTCAGACATTATACCCGTCTGGTATTGCATGGTCTTTGACCTTTAGTAATGGGTATATTATTATATTTTAATAACAATAATATCTATAATAATAATAATAATAAACTGTATTTGTATAGCACAATTCATACCTAATAAAATATCAACCAATTGCCTGTACATTTGGGTTTTAAATTGGTTTATAATGTGATTTTAGCATCTGTGCTGCATCAGCTGCACCAGGTCAAGGCAAACATACAGCAGAAGTAAGCGCATGTTTGTGTACTTGCCTACAAGTCTGTTTTCTGAATTCGTGTTCATGTGTTGCCATGTACTTGCACTGTATACGCTGCTCGTAATATGCTATTGTACTTTTTGCTATGTCTATATTGTTATGTTTTGTCGTCATGTTTAATGTTCACTGTGGGCCTAGGGAGTGCTGCAATTTTCAAATCATGTGTGTGCAACCTGTACATATGGTTTTTGACAATAAAGCTGACTTTGACTTTTGACTTTGACGTGAATGTGTGCATCCATGCTTCATCAGCTGTACTAAGTCAAAGCAAACATACAGCAGAAATAAGGCCATGTTTGTGTACTTGCCTGCAAGTTTGTTTTCTGAATTTGTGTTCATGCGTCGTCATGTGTTTGTGTATACACTGCACGTGAGTGTGTGGGTGTACCTGCACGTGAATGTGTGTGGGTGTACCTGCACGTGAATGTGTGTGGGTGTACCTGCGATCTCCACGCGTGCCCTGCGGCTGACAATGACCCCTGCGTCGGACTGGGCCAGGCACTGGTAGGAGCCCAGGTGCTCCGGCTGCAGGGAGGAGAGCGTGAGGGTGCCGGGCTTGAGCTCCACGCCCCTCAGGGACCCCTGAGCCAGCGGCTGCCCACCGAAAAGCCACCGCACGCGGGCAGAGCCGGGCCGTGCCGAGCATGTGAGCTGGACCACACCGCCCTGCTTCTGGACCACCGACACGGGCTCAGAGGTGAAGGACAGAGACGAGGAAGAAGAAGAGGCTGACAAGGAGAGAAGAGGGAAAGAAGAGAGAGAGAGAGGAGTGAGAGCAAGGTCACTGAGTGTGTATAGTCAGTGTTTTGTCTGTCTGTCTGTCTGTCTGTCTGTCTGTCTGTCTGTCTGTCTGTCGTCTCCCTCCCATCCCCACGTGCATCCTCCATCCCAGTGTTCCCCACAGTGCTTTACAGTTAAGGCTGCCACCTTAACAACACAACCCCCCCACACCTTAACTAAGCTGTCCTAACAGAACACCAAAATTACACTTAAAATTAGGTAAGGAAATGTAAGAAATATGTCTGTCAATCAATTCAGCTGGAAAGCTTAAAATTACCATTTTGCAAAGGACTAATATAAGTAATTTAGGAGTGATATATTTATATCATCCTATATATATCATATATATCATATTTTATACCATATATCATAACCCGGCACCTCGCCAGAAAACCACCACCTTAACTAACAAACCCCCGGTGGTGGAAGCACTGCCAGTGGATTGTAAGCTACACTGATGAGTGGAGGTGGATTTACAAGCTACCTAATTCCTTAATACCTCTTAAATATTTTAAGTGGGGTAATTTCTTACAACTGGTGGTACAACACTGGTCACTGATGCATGTATTGAGAAGTACCTCAGTGACACTTCTGGCAGTTGGTGGGTTCGAACCCGAGACCCTTCGATTACGGGTCTGTTACCTTACCCGGTGGGTTTCAACCTGTGGTTCTCTGGTCACAGGTTCATTACTTTAAAGCAACACTAAGTAGTTTTTGTCTTTGGTCGCCCTACAGGTTGGAAGCAGAATCGTCTCTCAGAGAGGACTACAGAAAGATGACCTGCTCCTCCAAACTTACTTAGTGCGGTTATAGCCCATGGAGGGCAGCAAAGTGATTTTCAGAATTCAGAAGTGATTTTTACCCTGTTAGAAGTTGATGAAACACTGAAATGATTTTTGGAATTATTTTAAGGTTGGAAAAACGTAGTGTTTCTTTAACCACCAGGACCACCACTGCCCCACATGAGCAACTAGGGCGTGTGACATCGCCTAGAGATCATTTCCAAAGTGGTCCTTTGGAAGGGTGGATGGAGTGAAGAGTGAGAGTGGAGAGTGGGGGTGGAGAGTGGAAAGTGGGGGTGGAGAGAGGGGGTCGAGAGAGGAGAGTGGGGGTGGAGAGTGGGAGTGGGGGTGGAGAGTGGGGGTGGGTGGAATGGATGGAGTGGACAGTGGAGAGAGTAGAGAGTGGGAAGTGGAGAGTGGGGCTGGAGAGAGGAGAGTGGGGGTGTGAATGTGGAGAGTGGAAAATGGAGGGCGTGGATGGAGTGGAGAGTGGGGATTAGAGAGTGGAGAGTGGGAGTGGATGGAGTGGGAGTGGGGATTAGAGAGTGGAGAGTGGGAGTGGATGTAGTGGGAGTGGAAAGTGGGGATGGAGAGTGGATGGAGTGGAAGGTGGAGGTGTAGAGTGGAGAGTGGAGAGTGGAGAGAGGGGGTCGAGAGAGGAGAGTGGGGGTGGATGGAGTGGACAGTGGAGAGAGTAGAGAGTGGGAAGTGGAGAGTGGGGGTGTGAATGGAGTGGATGGAGTAGAAAATGGAGGGCGTGGATGGAGTGGAGAGTGGGGATTAGAGAGTGGAGAGTGGAGAGTGGAGAGTGGGGATGGAGAGTGGATGGAGTGGAAGGTGGAGGTGTAGAGTGGAGAGTGGAGAGTGGAGAGTGGGAAGTGGGGTGGAGAGTGGATGGAGTGGAGAGAGAAGAGTAGAGAGTGGATGGAGTGGAGAGTGGAGAGTGGGGTGGAGAGTGGATGTAGAGGAGATTGGCGATGAAGAGTGGAGAGTGTGGTGGACTTACAAGCGCAGCTGAAGAGCAGGGCCTGGCTGAGACAGAGCACTACAGGCAGCACCCCCAGGCCAGCGGCCATGATGCTCCACACCTCCACCAGCCACACAGGAGGACACCCCGCCCACAGACACGCCAAACCTGCAGATGGACAGACAGAGAGAGACAGACAGTCAGTCAGGCAGACAGACAGATGGACAGACAGACAGACAGACAGACAGGCACACAGGAGGACACCCCGCCCAGAGACAGACTGCAGACGGACAGACAGACAGAGAGATAGACAGTCAGTTAGGCAGACAGACAGACGGACAGGTAGGGAGGCAGACAGGTAGGCAGGCAGAGACACAGACAGACAGAGAGACAGACAGAGACAGTCAGACAGGCAAGGAGACAGGGAGACAAACAGACAGGTGGGCAGACAGACAGGTGGGCAGACAGACGGACAGACAGACAGGGAGGGAGGGAGGCAGACAGTCAGGCAGGCAGACGGACATACAGACAGACAGACAGACAGGGAGACAGACAGACAGAGAGAGAGTCAGAGAGTCAGGCAGACAGGGATATGGCAACGTCAACATGGTGGACACACGGACACACGGTGCGAACTCTCATATCCAAAACAAAGATTATTTAACCAGAGGTGGAGATCCTGGCTTCAGACAGTAAAAAACTCTGCCACATACTCATGATCCAAACCACTTTTCCGAACCAGCTGATCCTAAAATTTGAAATTACCTGTGTTAAGCCCACAGGGAGAAGGAGTACATGCCAGGGTTTTTACTTTCTAAAGCCAGACTCTCCATCGCTGCATTAAAACAATGCCTTTACCAGAGTCACGGGGCAGCAACAGACAAATTCAGCATGAAATTAAAAGGCACAATAAAATTAAAAAGGTCTGTTTTAGCAGACGTCATGAGAGTACATTATGAATGAGTTAGTTTTTTTTACTAAACTAACAAAACTAACAATCACTACACCAACTCTCCCTTTCTCTATCCCCATGTGAGGAGTATGTGTGTCTGTAGTGTCCCTGCTCCGGGAAACTTATTGAGGGACATGCACCTCCCTGTATGTATAAAGATTGCCTGCTTACTCTTTGCTCCTTTACACCTCTGTGTCCTCCTTTTTGTAAGTCGCTTTGGACAAGAGCGTCTGCCAAATGCAATGTAATGTAATGTAATAATGGAATGAGTGATGCTGCCATCCCTGCCTCCACCATGGCTGCCTCCACCATCCCTGCCTCCACCATGGCTGCCTCCACCATGGCTGTCTCCACCATGGCTGCGTCCCGATGGCTGCCTGTCCCCCCAGCCCAAGCCCCCCACCCCAGGGGAGAACACCTCGGCTCAGGGTGCTAATCCCAGACACTACTCACAATAATCTTCATGACACACTGCCTTGTATCTCCACTGATCTCACCCAGCCAGCCCCCCCTTCGCCCCCCCAATGCCCCCCCCCCAAAAATCTCTTACCCCGACCCTGTCCAGTGTCCCACTGAGTCTCCAAGGAGCCTGGAATTCTAACACCCCCCACCCCATCCCAGTACCCCCCCCCCCCCCCCCCCCGTCTTGCTGCTGGCTTGGTTGCGGAGACATTGTCCCTGCTGCTCTTAATATCACTCTCCTTCACAGTGGGTAGCCTCTCCTCACCACCAGCAACAGACAGAGAGCAAGAAAGCAAAGCACACATGACCAGACAAATGTAGTGTATCAAAACGAACGGAGAAGAAAGAAGAGAGGAGCGAGAGAGAGAGAGAGAGAGAGAGAGAGGGAGAGGGAGAGAGAGAAGGAGAGAGAGAGTGAGAGGAAAAGAGAAAGAAAGAGACAGAGACAGACAGAAAGAGAGAGAGAGAGAGTGAGAGAGAGACAGAGAGAGAGAAAGAGAAAGAGAGAGAGACAGACAGAGAGAGAGCTAGAAAGAGAGAAAGCATAATTAGGAGCATTCCTGTTCCTCTTTTGAACCCGTCCTCTTTTTTTTTTTAAGCCACCTCCATTCCAACTCCTCCCTCTCCCTCTCCACCGCCCCTCCTCCCGCTCCCGCTCCTTTCTTTGAGGTAATCCGAAAGGGCTTTGATCAGGGCTTCTCTGGGGGTGTGAGCTCGGCTGGAGCAGGAGGCCCGGGGCACAAAGGTTGTCCAGCTGCGATATTCACACAACGGTGGCGGCCATGGAGCTGGAGCTGAGGCCATAGAGCTGAGGCAATAGAGCTGAGGCCACAGCCCAGCCAGCCCCGCCAGCCCCACAGCACATCACTGCCAGCGGAGAGCGGAGGGCGGGGTGGCGGCCATAGAGCTGAGGCCATGGAGCTGAGGCCATGGAGCTGAGGCCATAGAGCTGAGGCCATGGGGCTGAGGCCATGGGGCTGGAGCTGAGGCCATGGGGCTGAGGCCATGGGGCTGGGGCTGAGGCCATGGGGCTGGGGCTGAGGCCATGGGGCTGAGGCCATGGGGCTGGAGCTGAGGCAATGGGGCTGAGGCTACAGCCCCGCCAGCCCTACAGCACATCACTGCCAGCGGAGAGCGGAGGGGCTCCCCCATAGGGCCGGCACCCACCCCAATGGCAATGCCATTGCAAGCCCTGCCTCAGTCTCAGACAGATGGGCAGGCAGACGGATAGGCAGACAGACAGACAGACAGACAGGCAGACAGACAGACAGAGAGACAGACAGACAGACAGACAGGCAGGCAGGCAGGCAGACAGACAGGGACATGGCAACAATCGCTGCCAGCGCAGAGCAGAGGGGCTCCCCCTCAGTCTCAGCACCCACCCCAATGCCAATGCCACTGCAAGCCCTGCCTCAGTCTCAACCACACTCTCTCTGCCACAACACTGTTGTTTCTTTTTTAATCTACAGACCCACGTCCTTAGGAAAGGGACAAATGAAGATCATTTAGAAGCTACAGACTACATTAAGACACAGTCGAAGAGCTCAAGGTTCATCAGTGTTTTCCCTCAGTACTTTGTACTTAAGGCGGCTACCTTAACTTGAACTGAACTTCCAACCATCACAAGTTGCTGCAATTGAACACTAAAATTCGACTTGGGCTTAAAATTAGGTGATACAATTCTAGGACAAAAATGTCTATGACAATAGACAGTCCACCTCCACCAATGGCTTCTCATTCATACCAGATGGAAAATTAACAAAAAAAATCCCACAAAGTATTAATTAAAAAATTCGGAGTGGTATGCTTCTCAACCATGAGCCTGCACCTTCTTGCACCACCACCTCCTTAACTAATCCCTACAGAAAAGACTGGTTTCATGGTAGCATGTCTTCATAGCTGACCTCATGCTGGAATGTACAGCAGGAGACCTGAGCTCTGAGCCTGGGTTAAGCCTATAAAATCACGTAAGTGTACTTTTTATGAAGGGCGGTGAACTTATCAGCACTACAGAGGAAGCAATCAAACAACAAGAAGTCAAGCAACAGCAAGTTGCCTGGGTGTGCCATGTGTTTACAAACAAGTATACGCTTGTGTCCATGCTGTAATGCAAAAAGTGTGTCCTTCGTCCCAGACGCACAATGGATGCACTGTTCCCTCTTTAATTGGCACTTACAGGGCTGCGCTTGTGTTGGCGCGACTACCCATTAACTCCTACCCTCACGCCAGTCTTCCCCACGTCTTCTGGGGACAGTTTGAACCACCGACAGCATCACTTCAGCGCTGAAAAATTCCTTTGTTTCACGATGCCAAGTGGCATTATTATTCCGAGTGTGTTTAATTGATTGTGCAAGCAGAAATCCCACAAGGACTTGAGGCAATCACATACTTTCCGTGACTTGTCAGTATGATGTTTCGTTGTGCGTTGTAATTAAGACAGTTGCGGTCCACTCACACGGGCTTCCATTAAGGCTGTGATTGGACAGAGCATTGTGTCACTCAGGACCAAAACCAAGACCCGGCAGTGTGGGTAGGGTGGGTTTTGGGGGTGTGATTGGACACAGCATTGTGTCACTCAGGACCAATGCCAAGAGCAGGCAGTGCGGGTAGGGTGGGTTTTAGGTGTGTGATTGGTCATAGCATTGTGTCACTCAAGACCAAGACCAGGCGGTGTGGGTAGGGTGGGTTTTTAGGTGTGTGTGTGTACAGTAGTCTCTGAGCCAAAAGAGGCTTGTGGACACCCTGAGCTACCATTAGGGGTGTGATTGGCCATAGCACTGTGTCACTCAAGACCAAGAGCAGGCGGTGTGGGTACTTAGGGTGGGTTTTTAGGGGTCTGATTGGCCATAGCATTGTGTCACTCAAGACCAAGACCCGGCGGCGGGTGTGGGTAGGGTGGGTTTTTAGGTGTGTGTGTGTATGTACAGTAGTCTGTGAGCCAAGAGAGGCCTGTGGACACCCTGAGGGCCAGCTGAGCACACACAGTGCTCTGCTCACCACGAAAGGCTATTCACATTCACCAACAGCTGACCATGAGGAGCTAACCACAGCCGCGGCCATTGGCCAAGTTATGCTTGTGTTTTACACATCCTCGGCTGGCCAAAATACATGTGGCTGCCACCTGCCACATAAAACTGCCTGCCTGCCTGACGGGTAATTATTAACAGGAAGAGTGATAGCAGAAGGGATGCGTGATGGCACTCTGTTTACCAAACTTTTCACAAGACATTCATTCATTAATCTGTTCATTCAAAGAGAACATTTTTCTGGTCTGTGTCTAATGTGAGCACACAGAGACACACACTTACTTGTGCACAGAAATGCACACACACACACACACACACACACACACACACACGCACGTCCCTTTTACTTTCAAAAGGTAGCATCTAAAGAGAAGGAAGCTCAGGAAATAACAAACTCTCGAGGGCTTTTCCTCACTCCACAGGTCAAGGCTTCATGAGAAGCAGGGAGTGAGTGAGTGAGTAAGTGAGTGAGTGAGTGAGTGACTATGTGAGTGAGTTAGTCAGTGAGTGAGTGAGTGAGTGACTATGTGAGTGAGTTAGTCAGTGAGTGAGTGAGTGAGTGTGTGTGTGAGTGTGTAAGGGAGGGACTGAATGAGTAAGTGAGTGTGTGTGTGTGTGTGTATGTGAGCGTGTGAGTGAGTGACTAAATTAGTGAGTGAGCATGCGAGTGAGTGGCTGTTGGCACAAGGACTCACCCCACAATTGCTCCCAGTGAGCAGCAGTGCTAGTTAATCTATCAGTCTCACCAACAGACACTTTTTCTTTCAGCTAACCCCTGTTAGCATTCTGCCACAGATACTTCACCTAAATCCAGAAATACCATCAAAGAAACCAAAACCAAATTGTACGATTGGTGGTAGATAGCAGTGCACGTGTGTGTGTATGTATGTGTGTGTGTGTGCGTGTGTGTGTGTGTGTGTGTATATGTGTGTGTGTGTGAAGACAGTCTGCACGTCCCAACAGATCCTGTTCACTGCCCCTATGCCATCCGCTCCTAACCAGAATAATGATATATAATTACAATAATACAGAGAGTGTCTCATAACACACGAGCAAACGCACACACACACACACACACACAAGGTGGCAGGAGTCGGGTTCTAGATGGAGTTTGACGGAGACACTTTCATTGCAGTCACCTCCACCCCTTGTGCTCCATGTTTTTAAAACTTCTCCTGTGTGTGTGTAGCTGTGGCTGCGCGAGAAAATGGGCAAAAGCGCCCCTATCAGCCCCAGCAATCTGGCAGAACGAGGAAACAGAGGGGGCATCATTCCTGCCCCTTATCTCTTCGCCTTTCTTCTTACATCCGCCAGCATACACACACACACACATACACACATACACACTCACATACACACACACACACACATACCCACACATACCCACACATACACACACACAGACACTCACACAAACACAATCACACACACACACACACACACACACACACACACACACACACATACACATATACACACACACACACACACACACACACACACACACACACAGCCCTGGGTTAGACAGATACTGCCAGGATATCTTGTATCCCCTGATCGCAGAAAGCCAACTAGGACGCTTGGCTGCTGGAAGGGAAGGGAAGGTCACGGCGAGTGAGCGTAGGTACGCACAGAGCGAGACCGAGGAGAGGGAGAGGGAGAGGGAGAGGGGAGCAGGGCTGGAACACGTCCCATCGCAGAGAGGACGACAGGGGCCGAGGAGACGGAGACAGAGACAGAGTTCCCTGCTGGAGAGGCCTGCCTGCCTGCCTGCCTGCTTGTCTACCTCCCTCCCTCGTCCGCCCGCTGATGCTGCAGATAGCGCTGTGTGTGTATGTTTGGGTCAGAATATTCATTTCTCACATACTTTGGGCCATCATCAAACGCTTCCGCCGGTGCTCCACTGACATGGCATGTACTGTATGCATGGCCTCCTGTGTAACTCACAGTGTGTAAGTCGGTCACTGGTGTGTGTGTTTTGGCAGATTTGCTGTCAGTCATACAGTAGTAAGCTGTAGAACACACCAATGTTCCGAGAGAGCTAACAACTCCTTGATTGTGAAGGCACCTTTAGCATGAAATGCTACCAGAGTAAATAAATTAATAAATAAATGTGTAATTTAAAAATTGTACACTTTAATAATGTAATTAATGTAAAATTGTATACTTTTTGTCCTGAGCTTCAAGGCCAGTTTTAAAAGGTATTTAAACTTAAGACCCTTTGAGCAGTCACTGGCTAAAGGCAGTTGGTGACATAAAACACTCACTGTTCTTTAAGTACGTTACTTAAATGAGCTCCATCACCATGCAATTTTATAAACTGCATGTGAAAATAAAACTAATAAAATACTAATAAATGTGGATTAAAACTTTTAACTGACTGTTTGTATAGCACCTAAAAAACAAACCTCCAGACTATCTAAGAGCAGACAAGCAGGAAATGGTATTATCTAAACACAGGCAAATAAGGAAATCGCACGTGTTAATCAGACATGTAGGTAGTCGTGGGGAAACAGCTTGCATTTCAAAGATGAGACAACAACTAGGAGGCTCCCCAAGAGACCAGCTACCTGAAGAAAAGGGGGTACTCGGGGGTACTACTGGGGGTACTACTGGTAATCAAGCCATAAATATGGCCTCGGCACAATGAGGTCACATGACAGGAAGGCCTGAATGGGGCACAGCAGCATCCCTATCAACTCCATGCTGGGCGGCTCAAAGCCTGGTGTCAGCGACTGGGTCAGGCCCGTGAATGGGGCAAATAAACTCTGTAGCAGAGAAGGGCAGCCGCTGTAAGCTGAGAGCACCTGTGTGTGTGTGTGTGTGTGTGTGTGTGTGTCTCCCTGGACCCCTCTCTCCTCTCCTCTATCCCACAGCCCAGCCTGCCACCCCTCTCTCTCCCCATTCACCATTCACCCCCCCCCCCTGTCCCACTGGGTAAACACACACAAAGGCAACACAAGAGCACATCACCCGACCCCTGAGGGCCAACAATGAGCAGGTCACAACTGGTGCTGTGAAGAGATAGCAGTGATAGAGACAAGACATGGAGACAAGACTGACGGGGGATAGTCTCCGACAGACAGACAAGCATATGGTCCTGAAACTCCATACATACATTTGAGCAACATCACAGAATTTAATATCGCAGACCTGCCTCGGTCTCATTTTTTTTCATTGTCACACATCTCCACACTATAGCTAGCTGATATTTATAAACTCGGGTTAATGGAAAACACAAGACACGATTATTGCATGATACCCCCAGGAGTACTTTTCTTGGAAAGAAAAAAAAAAGAAAAGAAGGCAATCTGAAACGAGACAGAAAGCAGAGAAACGAGGAAGTTGTTTTGTGAGTGATAGCCGAGGAGGCGAAGACAAAGAGTTTGAGTGTCTGTGATGGTCTACTGTGACCTGTGTGCGGAGAGTGACTCACAAAGCTATACCCCAAACCTGTCTGCACTCGCCCATCTCCTCTCTGACAGAGGATCTTTTACACAGACATTCCTCAGAGTCTCCACCAGGTGATGAGAGAGAAGGAGAGAGGTGAGAGAGGCAGAGAGAGCGAGAGGGAGAGGGAGAGGTGAGGTGGTGGGGTGTGGGGGCAAAGGAGATTGACTATGATGGTAAGACAAATAGCCAGATAGAATAAAAGGAATCAATGAACAGTTCTGGAAATAGACAAAAGAAAAAAGAAAAAGAAAAGAGTACCGGTAGTTTAACGACCAGGTAAAATGAGAATTGTCTGTGAGGAGAATTGCAGAGCAAGTGACACCCAGGCTGATTTTTAGGAAATTGAAAACTAAACTGGATATGGATATCCATGTAAGAATGAAACAACACTTATAATCCTAAACTCATTTTAAACATCTTAACACATGAACAGACACAGTTAAACATTGTACAACAATGCAAATGAATTAATGTATTTATGTGTCTGATAATAGATTGACTGCCACTTAGTTACATTACATTACATTGCATTTGGCAGATGCTTTTATCCAAAGCGACTTACAAAAAGGAGAGTTCATAGTTCATAAGCTTACAGACCCCCACTATTATTGCCATCTTACCTCAAAACAACCTCAGAACAACCTTTACTTTGCTAATTTGCTTTAAGATGACGGCAAAACCGGAATAAACAAACAGACCTCCCACCCATCCCGTCTACGCTTCGCCACAGCAGTCATTTACACCACTGGACAGGTTCTCATTGGTGGGGAGGCAGAATACTGGGCTCTCATTGGTGGGGAGACAGAATCCTTTCCCACCCAAACCGCACAACCAACGAGTGTTTTCAAGGATGCCTTTGTGTGTAAACTCTGTAAATAAATCAGCGATATATAAAAAAAACACACAACACAAACACACACACATTCACACACACACACACACACACACACACACACACACACACATTTGCCTTTGGCTTTGAAGTACTGTAAATACCCGTCTGATCATCCAAAAACTTCCTTATTTGAAGTCAATCAGGGCCTCCAGATGCGGTGCGGGGCCCAGGCAGAGCCTCGCTGACGCTGACGGCCGAATGGGACAATAATTGGCCCCCACAGGACCAGGACTGGGGGGGCCAGCAGGGGCACGCTGGGCCAGACTAATGAGTGGAAACACTGGGCTACAGGAGGAGATTCGCACTGATTATAGAGAGAGAGCCATTGTTACCAGAGAGAGAGAGGAGGGAAAAAAAGGAGGACCATATGAGTCTACACAGACAAAAAAAAGAACAAGAGAAAGAGAGAGAAGGAAAGAAAGAAAGAAAGAAAGAGAGAGATAGACCTGATTTAAAACATATTGAGTGAGTTTAAGAGGGGGAAAGGGCTAGGTGCGGAGAAACAGACTTTAGGAACGCAGACGAGGCAGAACCACATGCTTTGTACCTCAAAACGTTTTGGGGTACACTTACTGTAGGTTTTTCTTTATATCAATGAGCTTGCACAACTACTGCACAGCGTTGTAAGGGATCATTCCTCTTTTTTTACGCCAGGAATGCTAGTTTTTTAAATGGTTATGAAAATAAGTCATTGGCTTGAACTCTTAATGAGAGAGACAGAACCGAGACAGCACTTCTGCTCTTGGGGGGGATATTACATGTTTAGGGAGGTTTTAAAAACAAACAAACGCCCTCCCTGTTGTTCCTGTTTAGAGGAAGTTGAATCATCTGTGAGGTGTGGGGGTTAAGGCAGTATACCTGGGGGCTGTTGTTGCTGTTGTGACAGTATGTGTGTGTATGTGTACTGTATGTACATGCATGTGTACATGTGTGTGTGTATATTATTCCATTACAATTACCACAGCCTTACTGAGAGCAACATGGCGAAGGCCTGGTACAGAAAGTGTGTGTGTGTGTGTGTGTGTGTGTGTGTGTGTGTGTGTGTGGGGAGGGTATCCAAGAAGGTCGTGATTGTGGCAAAGGAATGGAGTGGAGACGCTGAGAGGCCTCGGGGATCAGACGGTGACATCCCACAATGCAATGCAATGTTTACCAAGGACACACAGCAAGCCCTCAACCCCCACCCCCATCCCCATTCCACCACTCCAGTGAGCAAAAAACCCCAACCTGGGCAGCAGGGAGACAGCCCTAATTCCTGCCCCAGGGAGAGAGAGGGCAAGCACGTTACTGAAGAAGGAAAGCAAGCATGGGAAACCAAAAAGGGGTGGGGGCACTGGGGCCACTGATTATATTGAAAAAAAAAAGAAGAAAAAAAAACAACTTAATTGGAAATTGTTCTACAAATGGCTTTCATGCTTTGGAATTCGGAGGCACCACCACCACCACCACTGGAGGGGTGAGAGAGAGAGAGAGAGCGCGCGGGGGTGTGAGGTCAAGAAGAATGAGTGGGGTGGAGAGAGTTGTTGTTTCCCAAGGTTTTCAACAACAGGATTATTCTCAGGGGAACAACCTCACAGTTGGCCCCCAGACACTCGGAGTCACATCTGCTGGTAGTGCTAGTAGGTAGTAGGCCCTGCACTGCCACATATGCAGGGTGACAAGATTACATTACATTACATTGCATTGCATTTGGCAGACGCTTTTATCCAAAGCGACTTACAAAAAGGATGCCATAAGCAAACAGAGGTGAAAAGGGACACTGAGTAAGCAGATAAAGCAGATAAAACAATGCCAGTTCTTCAGTCAACATAATTAAATTAATGATGGAATCCGAATAGTAAAAAGGATGTTGCACATAACATTTTTAATGTTGACACATTTCTTTATTATTATTTTGTAGTCCTAGGTTATTTTGTATTTTTATAACTCTCAGAGCTAAAACCTTGTCCTGATTCTCCAAGCACCGTGCTGACTGAGTCTCCAGAATCATCTGTGGTATAAAAATTGCCATCAGTAAGTAATGTTTTAGCTACAACAACCATGGGCAAAGTAGAATAATTGAATAAGTGAACTAAAGCAGAATAAGTAAATATTTTACTGGAAGTAGATGACCAAAAATGGGGACTTGTCTCTGGAAAACAAGGGCATCTGGTCACTGTCAACACACAGCCTTAGAATCAGGGATTGGAGATGGTCGGCATATCTATCTGTTGATAGGGCCAGTTATGCTGTTTCAGATGAGTTCATGAAACTCGGGGAGCAAAGGGTAATTTCAGAGAGCGGTCATGTACGTTGCTCAGACCAGAACCAAACCGATTTGCCAATCTCACGTTTGTACAGTAATAGCTGCTTAATGAAGTAGGAAATGCTCCTGGAAAGGACATGCTTCACCTGCCTGCATCGATGCCCTCCCTGCAGAATTGATCTTGGCTGATTCATCCCAACACCCCCCGCCTTCAGATGCTGAGATTATGAGGCCCATGACACAGGACACAATTCAGGAGTAATGAGGACCTACACACACTGTGTCTCGATGGCCAAGAGAGCCAACAAACAGGACACATTCAGGAGTAATGAGGACCTACACTACTGTGTATTACTCTCGACGGCCAAAAGAGCCAACAAACAGTGGAAAAGAGAAGGTTCCACTCTGTCACACTAGCTACAGACCCTTCATCCACGTCCAACCACTGGTCACTATCTGGAACGAATATTCAGATCCGTCATTAGTGTTGTTCATTAATTGTCAACAGCTGAATTTAGCTTCCTGACTAAATACACACATTTTCCACATTTGTCTCTCATTCCCGTTTCTCTTTTTCTTTTTCTCTCCCCGACTCCGACTCTGACTAGCTCAGCTGCCTGCCACCCCGAAACACTCCTGGATTTAATCACCTTCTCCGGCTCGACTCCACAGCAACGCTGCTAGACATTAAAGCCCCGTTTCCACCAAGCAGTACAGTACAGTTCGGTTCAGGACCTAACGGTTTGATACAGAACGTTTTTGTGCGGTTCGGTAACGGATTGTGTTTCCATTGCCAAAGGTAGAGTAGAGTCGTCACAGCAACGGGCGTGTCTCTAAACTGTACCACAAACTGGTACCCCAACACAAGGGTGCCAGAAAATGGTACGGTTCGGTACGGTTATTTAGGTACGCTTCAAAAATTCTTACCATGGAGACACAAACAATTGCGAACCGAACTGAACCGAACTGTACTGTACTGCTTGGTGGAAACGGGGCTTAAGACAACAGGGTCTCTGCGCAGTCTCCGGCTGAAAGGTCTTTGGCCTTTACCCAAAAGTGCTCTCAGGCTAAAACATACATTACCGGCTGCTGCCATCTAAAACATCTGCAAATAACAACAACATCGCAAGTCCAACAACAGATAAATTTGAAGATTTAAAGCTGGACAAAGACAAAAAAACCTCTGACAAACACTGTGAAACAGACTCTTGCACAAACCGTTGCAGATAAAAAGGACAGTTTTAAATGTGCTTATTATTATGGCTCCTTATAGTACATGCAGCATGTTCATAGCAGCCGGATGAAGACATGAATAGGGGGGGACAGAGAGCAACAGGTTTCGGACATCATGAACTATGCATGTTATGTTTCATATCCTTGGGCGGAGAAGAAGACTGAGGTTGGGCTGCACAAACAAACAAAAAACAACTTTTTTGCCCTAAGGTGGCCCGCTTCATAAGCTCACAGAAAGCACAAATACACAGACAGATCCCTCCAAAAAGGACATTTTTATAATTAGATGTTTTTCGGTATGTGTTGCAAACCTCCAAAGAGCCAGCGAAACCTCAGCCTCCCTTGTATGTGCATGTCTGAGGCCATTAAAGTAAATACACAAGCAGAACAGCCTCTCCGACCAAATCTATTTAGGTTGTCTAAATGTTTATCTCTCGCGTCTTGTAAGCCCGGGATGGAACAGAGGTCTTGTTTTGTAGCACTCCAAGATCACAAAACAAATTGGGTGGTGTGAATTCAACAAACCCCTGGCCTAAGTTTCCATTCCTGGCTACCGCTCAAATCGTTTAACTCCTCAACGAACGTGCTCGCAGCCATCAGCGCAGCCCTCTAGGAAGACGTTGGGGTGATCTGGGCAGATGACGCACAGAATGCTGCAGTGCCATAGTGCCAGCAGAATCTCATGACAACACAGAAACACTGGAACAATGAAATAATCAGGGACTGTGCCACTGGGCTCGGAGCATGTTCCTGCTAACACAGACAGCACCAACAACTGTAAGTCGCTTTGGATAAAAGCGTCTGCTGAGTGTAATGTAATGTAACGTCACTTAGACTGAATACTACATTTCTTCCATGTCATTAAGGTTTTGATGGAGTGTTTTATTCATTGCTGGTTAACAACTAATGTAAAAAAAAAATAATCCTACACTGTCTGTAGTTTGTATTTCACTGCACAACCTGATGTTTGGCTATTTCAAATCCATCCCCTAACTACTCTGGTAAAAACAACACGACTTTCTGCTCCTAACCCCGCTAAGCATGTCATTAATTTACAGAGTTCCCTGCCCAACCTGAGCATGCTCTGTGAGAGTCCCCTGCCCAATCTGGGCATGCTCTGTGAGAGTCCCCTGCCCAATGTGAGCATGCTCTGAGGCTGTGCTCTGCCTGCTTGGCTCCCATGAAGGGTAGGGTGGCAAGGCCAGTGTCATGCCACAGCTATGGGCCTCATGGTATTAGCACCCACACTCAGGCAGCCCAGGCACTGGAGGCTCAGGGCAAGAAAAAAACACACACACACACATACACATGCACACACTCACACACACACACACACACACACACAGACAAACACACACACACACTCACACATATACACTCACACACACGCAGACACACGCAGACACACACACACACACACTCACTCGCACTCACACACATACACACTCACACTCACACTCACCCACACTCATACACACACACTCACACACATACACACTCACACTCACCCACGCTCATACTCACACACACACACACACACACACACACACACACACACACACACAGGCTCTTCAAATAGGCAGGCCCTCAGGCCAAGCCGGCACAGGGAGTGCCAGGCAGCCTCTCCTTAACACAGCCCTAATATAGTCCTGCGCTTATCCAAGAGCTTTGCAGCGCCACAGTCGCCTGGCTGTGGAGACAACCATGCTAGATATGAGTTATGGTTTTTAGGCATTTGAAATAGAAACCTGTGGTTACAGTCCACTTCTTTTTTTTTCTCTCTTTTTTCAAGGCTGAAGTTCTTTTGAGTATTGGGAAAGAGCCAAGGCAGCGAGCGGCGCGAGGAGGAGGCACAGGGGTCTAGCTTAAAATTTAGGAGGGGCCCAGCTTCAGGCTTCAGCTTCAGGAAAAGAGAAAGAAATTAATCTTGCAAACAGGAAGACGCTGAGGATGCAGAATTTTCTCTGCCGATGTTCTAGAAGGCTCCAGAGCATTCCGCTACGTTTCGGAGGCCCTGTCAGCAGCGTCCAGTTCACAAGTTCATCCAGAACTTGTGTGTGTGTGTGTGTGTGTGTGTGTGTGTGTGTGTGTGTGTGTGTGTGTGTGTGTGTGTGTGTCTGAGTCTCTTCCCTTAAGGTCTGTGGATGCACAGCACCGGGGGAAAAAATGCTCACAACAGCCTTCGTTCGCAGGATAATTATCTGATAAGTAGTTGTTTTTGGAGCTGGGAGTGAGGCAGTGTATATATATAATACCATGTTGCAACTTCCTCAGGATCTGCGATTTCTTTTGTTCCTTTTTTGTTAACAAGGCCAAGTGCAATCAGACTAAGTGCTCTCATAAACTCTCACAGAGTCTCACAGGCCAAAAATCACACATGCAATTAGCTCAGTCTCCCAATTTTAGTCACTAGTGTTACGGGGCCACCTTATCGGCTTTTCTGAGAGAACCACAACAGAACCGAGAGCGGAGAGAAAGAGAGAGAGAGATGGGATTTTAATGGTGAAAGTGGACCGTGTGCTAATGTGTGTTTTTTTCCTCTTCTCCTCCTCCTTCAGCAATATGAATCGCAGACAGATTGAAAAAAGAAAAAGAAAAAAAAAAGCCAAGCGAAGAAAACAACATAACACTACAGATGCATGGATGCCTGGCGGGCTTGTCCTCATATGCTGATCCATATTTGGAATGAAGTCGTGGCCACATCCCGTCTTATGCAGTGGCTGACTGGAACATCTGTTTCTGCTGCTCTCCAAACTGTTTGTTTGTTTTAACAATTTTACCCCGATGGTTCTCATTTCATTTCCTAATCTCCTGAAAGCCTTTACCCTTCCTCAGGTCCCAAAGATTACAAAATTAGACAGAACTAAACTGAGGCATTCAGTGAAAAGAGCTTTTTTCTTTCGGCTTCGACGACAATGAACTGGGCATTTTTGTCTGACAGTTAATCACAACGTCATTACATGACTCACGTTAAAGGTATCAGATCTAAATGCTACTTTCTGTTCGACCTCCCGGCCTGACATCTCTAATCTAGAGGCTACTGTAGGAGCCTCTCACCTGATTCGCAGGCACACAAAGTGAGTTTTCAACATACTTTACCTTAACACAGCCCTAATATAGTCCTGCACTTATCCAAGAGTTTATAACATACTTTACAGCCAAAAAAGTTCCCAGACAGATGGAAGTGTCTGACAAAAAACATTTTTGCAGAATATTAATTATACTAAGGCTAGACTAAAACGCACTTTCACACAAACTGGCGACCCATATGCTGGCGAGCATATCTAATTAATGTGTATAGCAATGTGACCTAAGTGATTAAAAAAAAGAGACACTCACAGTCATTTCCTGTCCTGTCTTCACTGTCCTGTCACTAAAAGGCAAAAAACCCCCAAAAAATATACTTTAAAAAAGCTAGCGAACATTTCTACTTAATGTGTAGACTACAGCAATGTGACCTAAGTGATAAAAAAAGAGACGACTCCTATCAGACTATCAGAGAGTTTCAGTATGCACGGCGTGCAGTGACAGAATAATCAGTGTCCCCTTGGCAGCGTTGGGGGAGTGCCATAAGGTGGTGAGAAATGAAGGAGTTATTCTACTCAAGCAGCGGGGAGCTCTCCCTTGTACCGCGGCCGGCTCAAAAGTCTCTCTCGTCCTCCTCAATCTGCCCATCTTTCCCACCCCCCCACCCCCCCTCTCCTCTTCTCATCTCATGGCTGCTGGGTATTGTCAATCAACACCAGCGCTCCCCAAAGCATGTTGGTACTTTGGCAAGCGGCCGCAAAAAACTCTCATTTGTTCAGTGAATGCCTGCAGGAGCTGCGGGGTTGTCGACTCAACGCTGACAAATGAGAGCTGTGCTTGTGCTTGGAGAGAGAGAACCAAAAACCAATTATTTTGGGCGCACTGAGCAAATACTCAGTTCTGTTCTGAGCCCACAACAGTGCCACAGTTTAGAATTGTGGATTATCTTATTTTTTTTGCAGGGGGTTTTTGCAAAGTTTTCTTGTTTTGTTATTATGGCATGGGACTGCATTTGTGGCTTCACCAGTCAAGATGAAAGAACACAAGAGTTGAAGACTGTGTGTCCGTCAGTACTATTACTGCAGAAGGCAGACTGGCCAGGGTGGAAGAGGCTCTTGAACACAGCAACATGGCAGAAGCCATGCAAGCAAGGCCAAGCAAGCAAGCACTCCACAGAGAGTCCCACTGCCACCATAGCAGCGAGCGCTGCACACATATGCAGATGGAGGAAGTGCTTTCATATTCAGGAAGTGCCTCTCACTCTCTCCTTTTCCCATTTATGACTCAGTATTTTCAGAAAGCCATTCAGGGCCAGCAGCTGATCCTTTATTGCAAAAATACTTAAGATCACAGCCCAAACCCAAATAAACAGCCAAACCACACAGTGATTTAGCTGTTAAAATTTACTTTCATCCCCTTTTGGGCCAGAGAGAGGATTTAGCTGCCTAACATCTGTGTGGCAAAGGCATCGGGCCAAGCAGGACTCCCAAAATACACTTTCGGGGTGAGCCCAGATTCTGTCTTTTTTGCCCACGAGGACACACCCGTTGCCGTTCAAACACACACTCGTCTTTTTTTTTTTTTTAAACACACACACACACACACAGACACACAGACAACCATCCTTCTGGTCCCATACATTTACATACAAGCCCTGGCTACAGCTAAGACACTCGAGCTTTAGTAGCAAACATGGAGAAGAAGATCCACCAGATAATCCCTCAGCACCTCGTAAGCGCACTGGAGAGGGGAGGAGGGTGGTTTCTAAATCTGCCCGAATTAATGTAATGCATGTTTCTCTTTCCAGGTTAAGAGGTGGAACTATAATACTGAAAAGAAGAAAATGATGTCTGGTCTGCGTGGACTTGTACCATTACACATGCTTACATTCAAATTGGCCACTTAACATACCTCTGCATCGGGCCTACATGTGTTTGTGATTAGCCAACACGCCCTAATCGCCCAAACATTCTGGCACACTTAATATCAGAGTGCTGCGTTTCGCCCTCGTCTGTGGAGGCTCTGGCATGCTAATGATTTATTCCGCCCTCCAAAGTAAACCTACATTTCACAAAGCAAACCCTGACAAATTCATACATGACGTTTGACTTCCACCATTTTATGCTCACTATTGTTTAAAAAAATAGACATTTTTAATAAATTGATGTGTTGGTGTCCATATTCAGTCTTAAACTAAACAATGCTCTGCTGTAGACTTTATCATAATTCTATTCCATCCAGGCCCCTCCTTACTGTCCACAGACAAAACAGTGCATCAAAAGATGCTTGGATTAGTGAGTGTTCCACTTTTAGGCTCCAATCTGTATTTGAAGGAACTGCTGTCATGGAGACCGGAACACAGTTTTAGAACTTTTACTGCCTTAGTGTATGTTTTTTTTTTCTTTTACTTACTTAATGCATATCTAAAATGCCACCAAACATTTACTCTGGTGAAAGTTTCCAGTAAATTAGAAATATCTGGGCTGTATACATTTTTAACTATTTATACAACTTCAGACAATATCGTCCTTTTAGTATAGTGTACCTAAAAACTGTACACTATTAGAATTATTAGGTTATTATTAGGTTTTTATTATATTATTATTATTGTTATTATTATTATTGATGTTATTTTAATTAAAAGAAGAAACATTGCTGTAGAACTAATTTATAATTAGATGCTTAAGTAAAAGATGGAGATTAATATAATGAAAATCACAAAAAAGGACAAAATAATTTGTCCAAATCATTAGTGAAATCTCATTAGTAAAATCTGTATGCAGCAGCCTACAAAGATAGTCATTTTATATGTTTGTGGTCTATTGAGTAATATCACCAGCCAATTTCCCAAACAGGCTAGACAAGACACTACTTAATCCCTTGACAACAAAAAGAGTAGTCCTCAGCTTAACCAATTTTTATACAATGTACTGCTGACTACGGACTCAAAGTGAAGTCCACTCTTTCGTACACTTAGCAAGTGTTTGATGGTCATCTTCAGATGAACAGGTGGATTACTAAAGCCTCCATGCCCACCTGAGAAAGACATTTCTGCTTTGCCCAAAAGTGAAAGACAATGTGAATATTGTTCCACAGTTCCTCACTCTATTGTCTCACATTCCTTTCATTGTCATGTCCCCTGTCTCATGAATTACTCTCTTCATGGCACTTACCAACCAGTAAAGTTTCATTCATGGGAATCTGCATTAAGCCATGTGATGCTGACTATCAATTAGGAATAAGTAAAACAAATTAATTAACTGTGAGTGTGTGGGGGAATTGTGTAGACTGCCAGAGCAAGACTTAATATTAACTCCTAAAAGCAACACTTTACCACAGATGTGTTGATACGTCTGAAAATCTTAACAACATGGATACACATACTGCTTACTTTCTGTAGCCTGTTTCATTCCCCTTCCTTTAATAACACTACACATTTTACAACAAGTAAAGTGACACTTCTTGCAGTACCACCACGTATCCCTTTACAGGACGTTATGACAAAATTTTCTGCCTTAAGGCCATATTTCTAAGATGTGCATTTTTATACATTAAAACGCCGAGAAATATGCAGTAGTCGAACTATTTTAGCAGTGTCTATACCATGCGCCAGTGTTTCTTTCTGGATGAGAAAGCACACGCAACTAAAGACGCTTGGACTTCACCATGGGCTGTACAGACCCAAAAATGTAGTTACAAACTAAGTACCTTCAGAACCACTACGATACACATACACATACACACAATATGAAATGAAAAATACTGTCTGCATACACGTATCAAGAGGTCGCGGCACAGCTCGGGAGGACAAGATTGTAAGTTGTGGACGGGCAAAGCTTTAATATTTCAAATGGCTGTATGCATAGCTCGAGTAATGTCCGTGGGCGCCCCCAGCTCAACTACAGCAAAAAGGCAGTCGAAACCTCGTGGTAAGTTTTTTTTACCACTATGCAATCGATCTAAGCCCAAAACCATAGCAAATAGGTGCGAGAGTTTCAACATTATACAATTAAATAGTGACTGTATGGCTGTCAACCATAAGTTTAGTGGAAGTTCGTCTTTTTCCACAATAGTCAACACCTTTCCTCAAACTCCTGCCCCGAGTCTCTGCTGCGAACTCAGTGAAAACCTTCGTAACCACCGCGTCCCCCCTTGTATTCCTTACCTTTTGCAGGAGGGTAATAGTTGCAGGAATCTGGATAAACTAGCACAAAAGCGCATTCTTATGGCAGAAAATCCGAACTGGGCCCTCCATTAGACGCGGGCGCAAAGTGCAGAGGAATTGGTGAGGAAAAAGAAAACCCGACTGTTAACTTTTCGCTGACTTTTCGGGGTAGTTAAAAAAAACTGAACTGACTGGAAATGTCCTGGTTTAATTCAAGCGCAAAGAAGCGAAAAAGGTTGCTCTTAAAACTCAGGACGCTACTCTAGGAAAGTTACGTGCTCTGTGTGTACCTCTAGTTCCCTTCCCTTCTCGCTCTGCCTTCCACTACAACTGTCTTTTTCCACAGGCACATCCGTGAAACCAGTATCGAATTGCTCAGCAAATCATGGCAGCAGTTCGTAGCCTGATCGTCAAACCAGGAATGTTCCAGCCCCAAAGCCCAATCCGTTGGATGTGTTGTGGGCTAGGCAGAGGAGGAGGGGGTAGTGGTATTGCATTTGTGTTAACAAGCTTCTCCACCAAACAAAACGCCTGTATAGACCTCCCCTTAAGTGTGACATTGCTTTACATAAATACTGGATGGACTTTTCTATGAAAACTAATCTTATTTGTTGTGCCCGTTGGTATGCGGCAATTTCTTTCAAGTTTCTTTAATGCCTTCACCGAATTCTTTTTTTAAAAAAAAAGTCAAATTATAGAACAAAACTTACAGTTTGTGTCGCCATTAATAGTCTCGTTAATATTAAATAAAAATGAAATTGTCTTTGCTGTGTCTAGACTGTGCCTGTCACGTCTTTAGAAGTCTAAATGCCTTGGAATTCTTGAATACCCTTTTGTTCAAAGGGTAAATTAATTGACTTGGTTTCTGGTATGTGATATTGGTGTGTTTGTGTGACTAGTTGATGAGTGCAACATGAAAATGATTTATCCAACAATCGATTTGTACCATATGTGTGTGTTTGTGTGCATGAGATAAAAACAGAGAGATCAAATGTGAGAAACTGTCAGCTGTTATGCATATGGATATGTGCAAGTAAGGCAGTCATCTTTACAAGTAGTCATCTGCCCCACTTCTACAAACTTTGAGCCAAAATAGACCGAAGCAGGTGGTACTCAGTGTTTGATTGCCAAACCCTGTGGATCCTTTGTCCTCTAAGCAAACCAAGTTTAACTTAGGAATGCTAACATGACTGGACTGTTAAACAATGGCTCTAAATTATTTGATATATATATTTTAAACGTTTGGAATCACTTACAAATGTTTTTTTTTTCAACATTTGTTCAATGTATTGTTCAATAAATTCTTAGTTATTATTTCATAAAATTGTTTAATAACCGTATTATTATTATTATTATTATTATTATTATTGAATAAAATAGTTGTAGTTCCACATTTTGTGAAACTCAAAGGATCCTTCATGCTAATCCTGACCAGTGCCATATCAACACTGTGCCAAATTACATTTGATACTCAGGGAAGCAAGGCACCTTCAGCTCCATGGCTCACCTACAGTATGGATGTCTCTTACAGCCAAACACATCAGAGTTAGACTCATCCATTCACAGTGCTGTTTCCTAGTCCCCCATTGTCCAAAGTCTGTGTTATTTTGACATTTTTTTGGATGTCATTTTCCTTTAAATGTTAGTCAAGATCACGGTTCTGGAATTGCCTTTTCGTGGGTTCACTGACACTGGAACAGCACACAGTGTTTAGGAACTGATGACTCTTAGGCTGTTTACATAATAATAATAATAATAATAATAATAATAATAATAATAATAATAATAATAATAATAACCTTTACTTGTATAGCACAGTTCATACATACAAGATGCAGCTCAAAGTGCTTTACAGTTTGTCAAAGTGCTTCACAGTACAGTTGTGTATTTCTCCATCTTGCTCTTGTGCTTGATTAGATGTACCATATCTCTTTATAACAAAAGTGGACACATTGTTATTTAGTAATGACCATAATAATGTCAAAAGACAAGGGGATAGTAAAAAAGACTTTATGATTAGAGCATATAATGATTGATTAAAATTGGACTTTGTGGTTTTATATGCGTTGTTAATTATAAATAATTTACAAGCAGTTTATGAAGATCGAAATGTTCTGGCTTCATGTCCAAAAACTATCTGTTGCCATGCCAGTCGGCAGGAGGTCAACCTCTATCTGAAAAATGTCTGGTGGTTTGTAAACTTTTGACCTTTTGACCTGTATGAATGTGTGTTAGCTATGCGGCTTAAGCATACACATATATTTACCAAACCATCATCAGAGGGTCAAAAATAGTCAGACATCACACCACAGTCAGTAGTTCACCATTGGCTATTTATTTTAGTTGATTCAAAAATAAAACTAATAAAACTGCAAAAGCTTCGTTCATCTGCCTCTATGAATGGGAGTGTATGACAGATGTAGCACTTTCCATACTCTCTGCACCTCATATGCACTCTGCAGCTCTGGGGAGCACTGGGCTTAAGTTTGGAGGGTGTGTGTGTGTGAGTATGTGTGTGTGTGTGTGTGTGTGTGTGAGTGTGTATGTGTGTGTTGGGGGGGGTGGGGGGTGGGGGGGTTGTATGTGGAGCTGAAAGTTGTGATTGGACACAGTGGCATATGAAAGGCCGGGGAGAGGTCTGTCCACAGGGAGCAGAGGTCTCCACACAAAGGGCTCCGGAGGGGTGGGTCGGGGGGGCAGAAGAGAGGGGTGGGGTGTGTGTGTGTGTGGGGTGGAGGGGGGGGGGCAGCCCAGTGTGAGGGGGCTGAGGCCACTGCTGGGAACTGAAGCTGACAGTACAGACACTCCTGCTCCCAGAGAGCACTGCTGTCTCGGGACCCCTGTGGTGGCGCTCACATATCTGAGCTGACCCGCCGGTTCATGCCTCTGTGACGAGGGCCAGACTCACACACTGGAGGGCCAGACTCACATCGCACACACACTGCTCTGACCAGGCCAACACTGCTGCCTCTTCCCCCTTATACTCAGATCATTATGGGCATGATAAAAAAGAAGTGCTGTGGAGATGGTCAGAACATACTGGGGCTTGCCCCCAAGAAGAAAAAAACAACTTAAAGACAACACAAAGACAGACAAATAAATAGTTTAAAAACACATTAAAACACTGGCCAGGCCAACTCCACCGCCTTACTCAGATCATTACAGCCATGATAAAACAGTGCTGTGGAGATTGTCAGAACATACTTTGGCTTGCCCCCCCCCCCAAAAAAGAAAAACAACAACTCAGTACACAAAGGCAAAGACAGGCAGGTCGCAAAAAATAGTTTAAAAACACATCAAAAGTTACGTAGATGATGAAAAAGCCACTTTTACATGACATTACATTACATTGCATTTGGCAGACGCTTTTATCCAAAGCGACTTACACTTAGCACACAAAGGCAGGCAGGTCGCAAATAAATAATTTAAAAACACATTAAAAGTTATGTAGATGATGTCCACTGACTGAGCGGTCATTGTGCTGTTTGACAAGGAACTCTGGCCTCCGTAGATGTCACACACACTGAAAATAGATTCTTCCCAAAAATAGCTGTTCTTATTTAAGCTCCTCTAAGCGCTGCTGATTAAGTTGAAGTTTTAACCAAAAATAAATATATATGTTGTTAATAATAAAAAAATAATAATAATACATTTTATTTATATTGCCCTTTACATCGGGGAATCTCATGTTGTTGTGTACATATTTCTCAATGCCCTTTTCCTTTCAGGGCATTTCTTACCATTGCCTATTGGTTAATCAGCCTCCGGCCTTTGTCAACAGTGTGTTTACAACCTGCAAAATCAAACACTTGAGTGTTTACCCTGTCAGCATGGTCCGTCTGTGCCCCGGCCCAGCAATCAAAGAGTCATTTCAGCCGGCCCACCGGAATGCCATGGCTGTGTTTGTGTGTGTGTGTGTGTGTGTGGCTGCCATGGCTGTGTGTGTGTGTGTGTGTGTGTGTGTGTGTGTGTGTGTGTGTGTGTGTGTGTGTGTGTGTCGGAGGCATTCTGGGCTTGGCCTGCCTCATGTGAGTGAGTCTTTAAATCAAACGTCTTGAAGAACTTTTGACCCCCTGCCTAAAAATTTCCGCCTGCATGCAAACAAATAAAAAATCGCCCTGTGAATTGCTGACTAAGAGTCTGAGATGTCTCCTGATTTATTTATTAAGTGAAAATACTCAGAAATTGTCCCAGTCTGTGCAGAGACAGCCACTCCCTTGAAGCTCTGGGGTTTCAGTTCATCAATGAGTTTTTTTTTCTCTTTTCTTTTTCAAGCGATGCTCAAGGGATATTTTTTTTACCCTTATGTTTGTTCTTTTTTTGCGTTTCTACGTAAACATACATACCTTGATGTTTGTCAGCCGGTTGTGCAGACACATCTTAGCCACATGTCTGTCGGAATGTGGTTATACGCATTTGGTTTGTGTGTGTATATGTCTGCATGTATGTTTTTCTAAGGATTGCCACTGATGTTAAACACATTTTGCAATAGTGGACTTGCAGTAAATAATGACCACAGAAGTACTCTGCATTTTACTACAAGAACGTAACAGATCTCCCTCAGGAAGACTATATATCTCTCCTCCCTCTGACGGATGTGTGTGTGTGTGTGTGTGTGTGTGTGTGTGTGTTTGAGACAGACAGAGGGGGGGGGGGGGGGGAGACAAAGATACCCCTCCCCATCTGGTTTGTGCATCACTGTGGTGGGATTACATTATCCATCCTAGGCTCTCTGGGAATTTCATCAGCGTGTAACATCTCACTTATTCACACATCTCCCCATGCTTCTCTCCCTCTGCTCCTGGCTGGCTCTCCTCTACCCCCCACAGCAGCTCGGTGACCTAACCCTTCCCCAGGAGAACTCCCAGCTTCACTATGGAGTTCTAGAACTCTGTATTCTCAAAGAGTAGTTCTACAGAGGGTTCTTAGAACTCTGTATTCTCAAAGAGTAGTTCTACAGAGGGTTCCTTAACTCGAACCATTTGGAATTTCCAACCCTGCTGCCAAGAGGAACTCCTTTAATCTTCAAAAGGGGGTTGCAGGGATCTCATGTAGTTTGGTATATAAGGCTTCCATCCCATCGCTGTTTGGCATTACGAGCCTATCTGTCTGAAGCGGCACTGCTGAAATAACCCCAAGATGGCCGCATAGCCTGCGAATGAGCAGAACACAACTGTGTGGCAGCGATATCAGACATCAAAGGAGCTCCAAACCTTCCTCTCAGACAGAACAAAGCAGTGGTCAGATGCTGAGCAGATACCAGTGGGTGAGGAATGTGATGTTGTTAATTGATAAGAGAATCAAAGTTGGAATCAAATGACCATGACAAGGGGGGTGGATGCAAGATAGGGAGTAAGCGAGTAAGGGAGTAGGGGAGAGAGAAAGAAAGAGAAAGGAGGAGAGGTAAGATATCACTTATTTTTACATGTCTCCTCAAGGTCCCTGTGTCTCTTGGTCAGTTGCTGATTTATGAAGCAGTGGAGTAAACCTGGATCTGAATTCACTTATTCTGAACACACACACACACACACACACACACACACACACACACACACACACACACACACACACACACACAAATACACACACACACACATGCACACACATACACACACACACAAACCCACTACTGCATTTATGAATCTATATAAAACACACACATACCAAAAAACAGTATTTAAACAGAATGAATTATTTAGTATTTAAACAGAATTAATTAAAAAATTCCACACTTAACAGACACCTGAATGAATGAATGGAATACACACCACTGCCTCTCACACATTCCACAAACACTCTCTTTTCAGCCTTTCACACAAGCTAATTTACGCTAATACGAATGGTAATGCTCTCTGTTTCTGCCAGGCTTAAGTGTGCTCGTGCATCCTCAAGTACCATGTCTAATTGAAACACTAATCCACCGGCAATCCCCAGATTTCAGTGAGGTGATGCGTAGCGTTCCACTGAGCCTGAAGCCTGCCTGGTGTCTGGAGCGAAACTCCCTCAAAGTTTCTCTTTTTTTAACAATCAACAAACTGTTTTACCCTCAAATAGTTTTATATTAGCATACATTGGGATTACAGCCACAGTAATTTTTCTACTTGGAGCAGGCTCCACTCTTAAATAATTCACAATGTGAGGGTGCTGGCCCAAATGTTCAACTCAATTTTCAAAGAAAGAGGCCGCACCTTGCATATAGTGTCCTTTTATTGCAGTAAATGATTGCAATAAAAAGATTACAGCCACAGAACATGGACGAAGAACGTGAGGGAAAATTGTGCTGTTTCATTCGCCATTGCTGAGAATAAAAGGGGCTAATTCCCGTTTGCCTTTAGAGAGGCTAGCTAGGTGCGGCGGTGGACACGCTCTAAAAGGCTGACTAATCAAATCAATAAGGGCTCAAGGAGTTGCTAAATGGCCATAGCCCCTCTGGAGCCCAGCGCCATAATAAAGGTGGAGAAAATGAGCTGGCTGGGTGAAGAGGATTATGTTTGTGCACTGCGACGGGCCGGCGAGGGCTTATCATCTCTCCCTCTTCAAACCAAACCGGGGCCGTAGCTATGGAAACAGGAAGTGAGAGGCAAGCTTCCAAGATGGCCACCAGCCTTGTGAATAGGTGCATTCCTCAGCAGCAGGGTGTCCTTAGAAAAGCAAAGGCGTGTGTGTGCGGCGGGGCGGGGGGAGAGAATGTTTACTCCAAAACGGACTATATAAACCGTAACTACTGCTGTTTTAAGAACTTCCTATCGCTACCTATTCCATAAAAACTACAGTTTAAGCAAACAATCAGTTTTTTCTTTAGGGGAACTTATGTGTCTTCCAAAGTTCAGTTGAGGTGCTCTCTTCAGTAGTCATGACAGATTTGAGCAACTGTTACAAGTAGTACCTTCGTTTATATAGAATATTACAGTACAATACAGTATATATTTCTATATTTTATTTGAATAATTTTATTTATATGTTTTCTTTTACAGTATAGGGTATTATACAGTA
>CM059279.1:23887950-23905450 GCA_030347295.1 Setipinna tenuifilis | reverse complement strand
CCCTCTCTCTCACCTCTTCTCTCTCTCCTCTCTCCCCTCTCTCTCCCCTCTTCTCTCTCTCCTCTCTCCCCTTGCCTCTCTCTCCCCCCTTCTCTCTGTCTCCTCTCCCCTCTCTCTCCTCTCTCCCCTCTCTCTCCCCTCTCCTCTCTCCCCTCTCCCTCTCCATCTCACCTCTCTCCCCTCTTCTCTCTCTCTCTCCTCTCTTCTCTCTTTTCTCTCTCCTCTTTCCCCTCTTCTCTCTCTCCTCTCGCCATCCCTCATGCCACAGAAGGGCTGTTCAGGCCGTGAACAATCGGCTCCATCCTGCAGACCCCTGGCTCTCTCTCGCCTCGCGGGCCTATTCTTTCTGCCTGTCCGGCGGCATAAATTGCAGCTCCCCTGGGAACGGATGGATGGAGAGCGGGGGAGAGAGAGAGAGAAAGAGGGAGAGAGGGCAAGGGAGAGGAAGACTGAAAGGAGGAGGAGAAGGAGGGAAAAAAGATGAGATGAAGCCATCAGAGAGGGCTCCTGTTACATGTAAGCTCTCTCTCTTGGACAAAAGTCACCAAGAAGAAGAAAAACAGCCCTGTTTTTGAGTTGTTTCGCATTCAGTCTCTAACTCTAACCCAACGGTGGCAGATAACGGATGCGAATACAAAAACGTTATTGTCTTCGGTTTCACCATAGACCAAACACACAATAGACATTTCATTTACTAGCATGGCTCTACACAAGCATCACATACACATACACATGCAAACACAAACACAGCATTTTTTATAAAACAAAGATACAAAATGATATACAAACATGATTAAACATTAAAGATAACGGTAACACTTTCTATGAAGTTTGTATTCACAAGACACATTCACATAGGCTTATGATGTAGTATGTATGTAAAGTATTCATAACTGTTTATACATACTCATGACTGTACTTTTAAGGCACTGTAATGCTATGTCATAAGGCCAAGTGCATTTTTGGTAATAAAGATTTACCTGCCTTACAAGCGCAGTCATAAGTATGTATAAAATAGTTAGGAATACTAATTTCAACCCTTATTAAGCTTAATGAAGGCATTATAACCCTTTACGACTGTGTTCATAGAGTCAAACACAACCATCACAGAAAGTGTTACCAAGATAACAGCACAAAAGGCCCCTGCTGGCACGGCCCACATACACATGCAAACACAAACACAGCATTTTGTATAAAACAAAGGAAGTGCAGTCATAAGTATGTATAAATAGTTATGAATACTGATTTCAACCCTTATTAAGCTTTATGAAGGCATTATAACCCTATAGCCCTTATGACTGTGTTCATAGGGTCAAACACAAGCATCATGATAACAGTACAAAGGCTCCTGGCGCTGGTGTGTGCGGGCTCCTCGGGCTGGTGGCTGGTGGCTGGTGTGGTGGCCAGTGCGGTCGGCAGGCTGTAAGTGTCACGGGCCCAGTGTGCTCCTCATCAGCAGGCTCCGAGGGGCCGTTTATTGGCCAATTAAAGGAGAATAAAACGCGTGCTCCACAGAGGGCCCATATTTTACAGTCTAAGGCTCGCTCCCTTCCCTCCGCTCCGCTGCGCTCGTCTAGTCTAGCCTAGCCTAGCGTGCACCCGGCAGGACCCTCCGCAGCCTCCTGTTACGCGGCTAAACATCGGAGGGTTAAAATTTTAGAGTTAAACATTCTAGAGTTGCATTTAACTTCTAAAGTGTAATTTTAACATTTTTGGATTTAAATGGTGTCCAAATGGTGTCAGGGCTATTTCACATTGTGAAAGTGTTAATTTAAATCTGGAGAGTTTGGAGCAATATAAAAACCCTCAAAAGAGTTAAACTTCAACTTCAATGGGAGTCAGTTCAACACTGGTCTTTTTGCTGTGTACCTCTCTGCCTGTGTTTTCCCACTCATCACTTGGGCAGACTCTAGTCCCTCATCCACTCACCTCATCCTTCGGTGTTTGTCCTTTTGTGACTCAAAATTAGGAAAACAACAAACATCATGTCATTCATGGCATGAGGCATTATGGGATATTTTGTAATTATACCTACTGTCTGACAAGAGGTGGGGAAAGATGAAGGAACTATTGAAAACAAGCATTGCTTGAGGCTAAACAACTGGAAAACAACTAAAAAAGCAAAGAGGAACTTGAACATGCGGGACTAATTGAACCGAGAGCAGCAGGGCTGGGTCTGGATTCTCCCATATGCAAGAGGTCTGAGGGCTATGGACAGATTGATGACACCAAGGGGAGCGCTGAAGAATATCAGGTTGTTGAGGATCATCTTGGCCTTTTAAGGGGAAAGAATGAAAGTCAAGGCTTTTTTTTCTTCTTCAGCTAGTCTTGAACACTAGCCACACTGCATCCATCCATCACGAGCAGTGCTGGGCGTTCATGGGACAGTCTTTAAAGGTTGTGTGTTTGTGTGACTTAAGGGAGCAAATGAATCAAGCAAATGACCTTTGACCTGGATAGAATTGATTCCCACCACTCCTAGGTCGGTCAAAACACCATGACTGTCAAAACAGCATCCATTTTGACCTGCCTGAGGTCCTAGCACTCTTAGACCTCAACAATGAGTCCATCACTGACATTCATGTAGAGAACAGAAAAATCACCTAGAAAATCAACCTTGAGGTGAACTTGGTCATGACAGGCATGATGTCTTAAGTGCATGGCATGAACTAAATGCTCCATCTGTCTCTCGCAACATTAACCATTGCATTACTTTATAAGAGACTGATGCTGCATTAGGAGATATTATGATACATTACATTACATTACATTACATTACATTACACTTAGCAGACGCTTTTATCCAAAGCAACTTACAAAAAAGAGGATATAAGCTCACAGAGGTGTACAGGAACACAGAGTAAGCAGACTACCTCCAAGGAGATGCATGGGCAAGTGAGTTTCCCAGAGCAGGGACACTACAGACACACATACTTCCTACACAATACATGATACATTTACAGAGCTTTTCAGTGAATATCCACTGTGCCTTTTGAGACCAAACAAATATTAAAATATATTTTTATATTAATATATATATATATATATATATATATATATATATATATATATATATATATATATACATATATATAAAATAAACATAAAAATATGAACATAAACATCTTAGTGAGGCCATGAAGCCACTGAAGTGATGGGGGTGAGGGGGTGCTCTCCGACCAGACCGAGACCAGACCGTGCCTGACCGACTCTAGAGCGGCTCTAGACCGATGCTAATCTCTTTTCTTTTAATGGCCGACGGACGGATATTAATGCCAGCCTCTCTGGCCCCGGCCCTGGCCCCGGCCGCGACACCTCTGACCTGCCCAGTAATCCTCCTGTCCCATCGGCTCATTACCGCACTGGGCTTCACACCTCGGCCCATGTTGGCTGCAGCTGGGGCTGGGGTCCTCTGCCCAATCCAGCAGAGCCCAGCCCAGCCCAGCCCAGGCCAGCCTGACTCGGCCCCGGGGTTACGGCACAAGACACACAGTCACACAGTCCTCCACAGCTCTCTGATCTCAGGCCTGGCGTGTTGTAAATTATCTCTCTGGAGGTAACGGCGAGGAAAAAGGGCCCTCATTAAAAAGGGGTAATAATGAATGGGGAGAGTATGACAGACTGAGCTGGCCTGTTCCCCATGCCTGCTAATGAGCCTCGCCTGGGACTATTTACATGGACAAATGTTGGGTGTATTGGGTGGAAATGTGGCAATTTGTTGCCCTTTTTTGCATTGTTTTAAGCATTTTTCCTGTTTTTCTTTTCTTCACGTTCTCTCTGTGCCATTGACACTGATCTAGATGTAAAACCTCAGTGTTAATGCTTTTATAAAACTCTCTGATTTGGATTATAGAGACTACAAAAAGTGGCATGGCCGATGTGTTTTTATGGATTGAGTCACCCAGTGAAACAGATGTCATGCACATTTAGTACAACGCAGCTGTTTGATCAATACTGTTTACTTGAATGTACAATTAAAAAACTATGTACTGTAGATAATTTCCCTAGTTGTCCTTTAAAGGTCATCTAGAGGTCAGTGCGTCACTGCTGGGATGGACACACCCAAAGTTTAAAGTGTACACAGACGCGGAGGGAGTCAGAGGGCACGCAATCACCAACCATCAGGCAAACATGGCCACATTCATTACGGCGGGCTGGTCCTCACTGCAGGAAAGCTAATATTGGGCTTGGTGGGTTGGAGGGCACATAGGATTAGGGGTCGCGGAGCAGAGCAGAGCGTGGTGTGAAAGAGCTCACTCTTCACAGCCTTATCGCCCACAAGAATCACCTCTCCTCTCCGGGATGACGGTAGCCATCGGGGGTTTCAAAGGGCCACATTCACAAGGGGGAGCGTTATGGAGGAGACCAAGGGCAATTCTCACAGGCCTGGAGGTGCCTCTACTTCCTCCTTCCTCCTTTACCTCCGACCCACGAGTCTGCAGCCTCGGCCTCCCCTCCTGCCTCCTCGCCTCCAGCCCCCCCTCCTCTCCTCCTCCCCTCCTCGCCTCCTCCCCTCCTCCCCTCTTCTCCTCCTCCTCGCCTCCTCCCCTCCTCGCCTCCTGCCTCCTGCCTCCTTGCCTCCGGCCTCTGCTCATAGCAGGGCAGATCTCTCCCATCTCTGAGTCTTCCTGTCCTCTCACTTCATATCCAAAGCCATCAACAGGCACCCCCTTGCATGACCAGATAACCATCACAGAGAAGGATGCCACGTGGTTTCGCTTTTTTTATTTATTTTTTAAGAAGTCAAGATAGCCATCTTACTCTGTCTAGTGGCAAGAGAGGAAAGGTATATGGTTCAACAGAACATTACTGTTACCATGGTGATATTTTATATTTCACTCGGTGACACCACTCATGAAGAAGAAAAAAAAAAAAAAAACAAAAAAAAAACTTCGGAATAGTTCTCCTTCAGACTACTTCAGGCTGAATATACCTTTTTGGAAAAGAGGAGAGAAAAAAAAAACATCAGTGGAGGAAAAATTGCATCTGAAACCGTTTGTATTTTTTTTTTCATGGTGAAAATGGAGAGAGACAGAACAGGAGGAACGAGGGGAAGAAATGAAATGAGAGCGTGGAGCGGAGGAGAGCAGAGCAGAGCAGTGGTGGGATTAGAAGCAGGGTCTGTTTTTCCTCCACATGTCCACGCAGCCCAGCGCCAGCGCCCGGCTAGATAGATAGTGACGGCTTGGCAGTTGGTTTTCATTAGGTGCACTGCACTTCAGACTCACACATTACTTCTCCTTCAAACTAAAAAAAGAGACCCCCCCCCACACACACACCCCACCCAGCCCCCCGCCTCCCGTCTCCTGCCCCTCCGGCCCCCCCTTACTGCCCCACAGCTAGGCGGGTGGACCCTCTGAAGGAAAGGTACAAAATTGTTCTTGAAAGTGGAAAAAAAAAATGGCCACAGGGAGCAGGTTTTTTCCTATGTATTTTTTTAATATCCTCTTCAGACTTGTAGTCTCCCCCCCTGTCTTCTCTTTTTTTTTTGCTTTTAAATAAACCCTGTTGTCTGCCCTCTGGGGGTTGCTCAGGAATGCTCTTCCTATATAGGATACATGCCTTTATGCCTTTATGCCTTTATTTTGTGTTCAATGTGTGCCTATGTGTATGTGTGTGTGTGTGTGTGTGTGTGTGTGTGCCCTGCAATGACGTCCTACTATATAGGATACATGCCTTTATTTTGTGTCCAATTTGTGCTATGTGCCCTGCAATGGATTCCTATATGGGATACATGCCTTTATTTAGTGTTTAATGTATGCCTGTGTACCCTAGAATGGCTTCCTATATGGGATACATGCCTTTATGCCTTTATTTTGTGTTCAATGTGTGCCTGTGTGCCCTGCAATGGCATCCCATATGGGATACATGCCTTTATTTTGTGTTTTATGTGTCTAAACCATTGGCTGTATATAAGGTCTAAACTATGTGCCCTGCAAAGAATGCCTATAATGGATACATGCCTTTATTTTGTGTTCAATGTGTGCTATGTGCCCTGCAAAGGATTCTTATATAGGACATATGCCTTTATTTTGTGGCATATGTGTGCCTACAGTTTGTGCCCTGTATTGGCTCTCAGGACCAGGGGGGTAGTTGTGCGTGCGTGTGTGTGTGTGTGTGTGTGTGTGTGTAGTTGTGTGTGTGTGTGTGTGTGTGTGTGTGTGTTGGGGGGTTGCATCGGGGAAAAAAAGGGTGGAACTATGCAATGTTTGTTGCCCCGTGTGTGCATACCGGCGCGCTATCGAACAGCAATAAAATAAGGCCCAGATGTGTTTTATTGGCTTATACATCGGCTGTCCGTGACCCAGCTCTTGGTCATGTTCCATTTGGAGATGGCCAACCCCTTTCCCTGGCTCAAAAGAGCCTTTTTTATACATCTCAGACATGCTTGGGGTTGTGAGGCCAGCCCCAGCCCCAGTGTGTGTGTGTGTGTGTGTGTGTGTGTGTGTGTGTGTGCTCCCTCACCGATAAACACCAACAGGCTATATCGATGTGCTCCCGGGCCTGAGCTCCCTTTCCTGTGCTGTGCGTTAGAAGTCAAGGCAGCGCTGTTACCTAGGGCACCACGGCACTTCAAAGCTCATTCTTTCTGTGCCGCGGAAGGTGTTGACCTCTCCCCCCCCCCCCCCCCCCCCCCCCCCCAATCCCCCCCCCGGGGGCTCAGCTCTGCCAGTGTTCATTACTTTCATCAGGAAGGTAAAAATAAGTTTTGGGACCCCTTTCTCCTTGTGTCTGTCTGTATCCATAGCCATGACTCATGCAGTGTTTGTGGATTGCTGGATAGCTGTCATGCTTTGCTGAATGTTAGTTAGGCCTGGAAAAATACACGGAAAGGATAAAGGCGAACGCGCAGATGTCGATCGGAGTTTAGCTGACCAAATCATTTTTATGAACAACGACAATCGGCATGTTGTATTCATTGACCTGCCTTAGCATCGGAAGTGCAGTGGAACTTTGACCATCTCTGTGTCCTGGAAGACCTCATCGCTATAACCACCATTCCCATTGCTATCTGATGTGTCTCTGTGGGGAATAACACAATACTGAACTTTAAATTACATTGTTGTGCCAGAGAATACAAAAAAATATGTGTGTGTGTGGTGTGTGTGTGTGTGTGTGTGTGTGTGTGTGTGTGTGTGTGTGTGTGTGTGTGTGTGTGTGTGCTTATGCATGCGCACACGTATTGTCTTGCTGGTTTGTCTGTTTGTGTGTGTTTGGGCTTTAGAATCCAAACCCCTGCTTACAGTGCACAAAGATGAAACAAACCCCAAGAAATGACACTAACATGCTAAGTCATTTAGCACAGACCGCACTATCAGATCAGCAGAGATAGCCAGTATCTTTTTCTGGAGCCAGAAAGCTGTGCTCTTATCTCGCAATCTGCAGAACGAAAATAGAGAAACACTAACTCAACAAATCTCAACATGTTTGCCCTTCTGTTTGTAATCCATTATGTGTCATTTGACTTTCCCACCGACAAAAAAAAGAAAACAGACCTAAGAGGGTTTTCTGCATATTTAAGCACAGTTATGGCTCAAAAAGCTAATGTCTTGCATATGATATTCACTCAAATTTAATGGGAAACTCTGTACTAATATAAACTATCTCATATAACCTAAACAGCACATGAAATACAGTGTATTATTAAATACCTCTTTCAATCTCAGGGTTCAAGTCAATGTCATAAATAATGTAAAGTATGAGACAAGACATCTGCTCTGCACTGAAGTGTTGTTGGTGAAACTTTATTTTAATCCATTGTAACAAGACTGACTGTACCACACACCATATGGTGTATACTGCATGACAGCCAATTCATCATAGCACAATGTTGAAAGATGACAGCGCACAATAATTACAAGATTCCCCTCATGACATTGGCCACTGTGACTTCCAAATTGGATGGCACCGTCTACCCTGGTATGTTTATGACATGTTTGCTAGCTTTGCTGTGACGCACATATTTTCCACATTAACACACACATTTACTCATGTGACCTATAATATGTGCATATTTTCGTATCTTCAACTAAGATACAATTTCCCTTCACAACATACCCTACATTGAATGGGTAAATATAAAATCTTAAGCCTAAAATAGTTTTTTTGACATGCGGAAGAGTTTAATGCAGCAATGCAGCTGTGGCGTAATGATTAGGGAGTTGGTCTTGGGATTGGAGGATCGCAGGTTCACATCCTCTACCACTATGAAAAATGAAGGTGGGGGAGTGAATAAGTAGTGTTCTCCTGCACCCTCGTCCATGGCTGAAGGGCACTTGAGCAAGGCATCTACCCCCATGTTGCTCCAGAGAGACTGTGCTTGTACCTACTTCACGGTAAGGTACTCTGTATAATCCAGCACTCTGCTATATAATCTAACATCTCACATTCTGATGCAGCACATTATCCATGATAATAAATGGAGTTATAGTATATATATATATACAAGGATGTTTTATTGTCACATGCATAGACATAACATACTGGGTAGAGTAGGACATGCAGTAAAATAAGTGAATGTATATATTTAAATATATTTATATTTATTTATGTCAGTCATATTTCTGAAAGTGTATGCTGACTTCAAAGTGTGGAGCTGCATGCATAATGCACACTATCTCCATGATGTAAGGCTGACATTAGAACATTAGAGTTTGTCTGAACAATGGCCATTCTGTCTCCCAGCGAGAAACATGGCCTAATTATGTACAGTGCATCAACTCTAATTTAACTCCTACCTCCTTCGTCAGGCCAAGCACATGTGTTTTAAATGAGAGCTTATCAGTTAGCCACATGCCCAGATATTTGTCAGTTGTCATCTGTAAGCCACTCAATCTGGGCCCCTTGCAGGGAATGGAAACTGCGTTGTTGTTTCCATCCCCACAAGCATAATGGACATAATGAGGGCCAAGCTTTTTTATTCTCGTGGGCACTACACCAAACGTTCCCAAAGTTGCTTCCCAAATAGGAGAGGTAGGAATTAATGTTGTACGTGTTCGTGATGAGGAGAAGCTTCTACAGTACAGGCCAAAAGTTTGGACTCACCTTCTCATTTAATGTGTTTTCTTTATTTTCATGACTGTTAACATTTTAGATTCTCAGTGAAGGCATCAAAACTGTGAATAAGCACATATGGAATTATGTACTTTAGAAAAAAAGTGTTAAGTCTTAAATTTTTTGTTAAGCACATAATTCCACAAGTTCATTTATAGTGTTGATGCCTTCAGTCAGAATCTACAATGTAAATAGTCATGAAAGTAAAGAAAACGCATTGATAGAGAAGGTGTGTCCAAACTTTCAGCCTGTACTGTACATACCGTAAGAGACAGAGGAACTGTAATAGACAAAAGGACTCACTGCTGACTACTACAAAGTAAGTACTAGTTACTCGGGTCAGTAGCTGATCACAAAGACTTTCAACACTTCTTTTTCTTTTGGAACTCTTAAGGTATTTGTTGTAACCATTGCTGATGTCGTTGAAGCTGTTAAGTGTGCTGTTATTTACAGTTTTTCTGAGTTGCTAAAGCACAAAAACCAATTGGCTGGCCCAATTGCCCAATTGCTTTAGCTACTTCTCACAACTGCTCACTCTTTTGTCAATACCTTAAACCATTTTAGGTAGTAAAACACAATTTGCAAAACTCACTGACTCCTCTTTGCAAAACTCTAAACACATTCTCATTGTCAAAACACACTTTGCAAAACTCATGCCTCCTCTTTGCAACACATTCTCATTGTCAAAACACACTTTGCAGTGTAGGACACATGTGGTTCAAAATGTTGAACATTCTTCTCCCCATTTGATCATCAATAAAGCACACATGGCAGTAGCTAAGCACAATGAGTCAAAACTTTATTATTTCATTTCAAATGACCTGACACCACCAATGTAAGCCAATTGAGAGCCACAAGAAGGTTGCAGCTTGAAAATGGCTGCCAACCAGAGACAAGAGAGGGAGGGACATAGCAAGGAAGAGGAGGTAGAGGAAGAACAAGAGGAAGAGTGATTTTTTTTCTGCTAACCAAATTAGAGTCACCATTATAGATCACATTCTTGTCCATGGGTTGATGGCGATCTATGAAATTTCTTAGAGGCCATGGAATTGGCCTGTGCCATAGGCCAGGAACAGTGTCCAGGACAGATATGACACGTCAGGACATTCTTTCCCTGTTACCTGGCAAGAGACATCATTACTTGTAATGTGGATGAGGTGCTGTGGCCTGACCAAACCCAAAGGCATGATATAGTAAAGCCCAGTGATCTCTTGTTTGCAGTACTGTATACAGCACTTGTAGTTTTCATTTGTACTGCATTCCCAAAATATATTTTTGTTCGAAATATTTTAGCAAGTAATCTAATATTACCACTTAATTTTAGTCTATGTACAATACATATACATCTGAATTGTGCTTTTTCAGTTGAAAATGCATTTTCAGGCCTATAAAAAACAAGTTATGCTATTATACAAATCTGAACGTTGTGCTTTTCATTTTTTGGTGTAGTGTTTACTAAATGCTTCATTGTAATTTCATTTTGACCATTGTGTTAATGTTTTGAGGACAGAGTTTGGTTTTGAGCACACGTAAAACTGTTTTGAGGGTTGTAGTAGCTTTTGCAACAAGAGTCAGGAGTTTTGGGACATGCATGTGAGCAATTGGAGTTTGTGTTTACAGTTTTGAGAAAATGGGGCAAGGTTTCAAAAATTGAGTTTTAGCAATTGTGAAAAACTGTAACTGTTTTGTTATCTACTGAGCTTTGGCTCAATTTGTATCTTTGGCCTTCACGCTTGAGCAGTAAGCCCACAAGAATCCAATGTTATACAAATTCTACATGGGGGTATAAGTGTGGGCCTACTGATTTCAAGTGTGTTAGGTTAGGTAAGTTCACATAAGGGTGTTTAAAAAAGAAGAGTGAGCGAGAAAAAGGGAGGGAGAGAGACAGAGAGAGGGAGAGAGAGACAAATAGAAGGAAAAGTGAGAGGGAAGGGGAAGGGAGAGAGAGAGAGAGAAGGAAAGGGAGAAAGAGAGAAGGAAAAGTGGAAAAGTGAGAGGGAAGGGGAGGGAGAGAGAGAGAGCGAGAGAAAGAAAGAGAGAGACTGAAGGAGAAGTGGGAGAGAGGGGGAGAGAGGGCGAGAGAGAGAGAGAGAGAGAGAGACTGAAGGAGAAGTGGGAGAGAAGGGGAGGGACAGTTATGAGACCATCCTGCAGTGTGTGTGTGTGTGTGTGTGTGTGTGTGTGTGTGTGTGTGTGTGTGTGTGTGTGAGTTGGGAGCTGGAGTCAATCGCACCCCCTGCTGCAGCCGGAACATCTGCCCGCTCAGCGTAGCCAATCAGAAGCGAGGGCCTGAAGGCATGACGAATCAGGCTGCTCGCTGATCTTTTCATGGAATCCTGAGGTGGAGCTAGAACAAAGGCCTGTCCTCTCCCCTCCGTCCACGGCTCTCTGTCCACCCTGCACCCTTTCCAGCTTTGATATCTTAGACCCTCACATGGGGAAATAACCTTCCGCCACTCCAACACACACACACACACGCACACATAGAGACACACACACACACACACACACACACCTACACACACACACACACACACACACACACACACACACACAGACACACACACACACACACACACACGCACGCACTCATGCACACACACACACACACTTTCAAACATACACACACACACACACAGAAGGAGACACACGCACACTCATACACACACACACACACACACACACACAATCTTCCACTGTGCATAATGCTGCAAATCATGACAGAAAAATGATGGCCCCAGTCTCCTGACCTTGATGGCACATGTGAGACGAGGTCTTTTGTGTCCATAACCCTACCACACACACACACACACACACACACACAGACACACACAAGGTCTTTTGTGTCCATAACCCCCCCCCCCCCCCCCCCCTAACCCCTTGTTGACTGAGACACTCTTTGATATCAATCTGTGCTGGGATGCCATGTTGCCAGGACCAACTTCCGTGAGGGGGTCATCTTCAAGAGCATCTGACCCAAACAGGTCTGAAATACTGTACTGTATGCAAGTAAATCTAAAGTACAGACTTTAGGGGCTTAAGGCAGCTCATTCTGAAAGATGCTCTTCATGAAGTACACAGTACAAGCAGGGTCATTAAAGACATGCAGGACAAAAACAAAGACAAAAGTTGTGGCACTCACCAAGGTTACATCCACATTTCTCCGTTTTCACCATCTCAGATCAGAAACGATTTCAGTCTTTCAAAGCACACACATTATTTTTTACTTGCATGCGCTGCAGTTTGTAAATGGCTTCATCTCTAATTTATCATTCCAGTTTCAGAGACCAAAATCGATGCACTAGTGTGGATGACGAGCAGAAACAATGTGACAACTTTTTGTTTCTATTTAGAAACAGACATACATGTGGATGTAACCAAAGTCAGGCCATATTGCCTGAATTGCAGCTAGTCGATAAAAATCAAAAAGGGTATGTAATGACGGATGGGCTTGCGATCATTAGGGCTATAAGTCCATAAGACCCACAGACAGACAGACACAGACACAGAGGTGACACAAACAGCAGTCACTCCACAACTCACGCTAGAGTGGAGACATTACTCTCAACGGCCATTGAGGATCCTGGCAGGTAGTGACACACACACACACACTCAAACACACATCACACACACACACACACACACACACACACATACACACACACACACTGAAACACACATACACACGCGCACGCACGCACACACACACACACTCAAACACACATCACACACACACACACACACATCACACACTCAAACACACATCACACACACACACACACATCACACACACACACAAGTGAAGTCGGCGAGGTTGTTAGGAGAGACGGTTTAATGGAGAGCCAAGCCCAGGAGAGAGCCATGAGCCAGGAGGGCTGGGAGTGGAGGTGGAGGTGGAGGCGGCTGTTGATGGAAGGGGTCCTGGGGAATGTGGCACCGCTCCCGGTGACAGTAAGTACCTGCAGAAAGCATGTTTCCAGGCGGAGACCTCAAGGACGGAAAGCAAAACACACCAGTGAAAAGTCAGTGCTAAGGGCTAACATCATCGCCACGCCTTTTCACCAAGGCTAAAGGTGCCAGGGATAGAAAGGACTCACCGCTGGGAGACCAAAACTGGAGCTTAGGCTACGTTCTGGTTCTACGTTCTACGTACTACGTTCTTAGTCTGTTTCTAAATACATAACAAAGGCATCATGTTTCTGCGTGCCATTCACACTAGTCCATCGTTTTTGGGCTCTGGAACAGTGACAGCCAGATACGAAAGTCAAAACGGTGTGTTCTGAAATAATAAAAAAAACAGAGCAATGTGGGTAGCAAACTTGGGCCACAGTAACACAGACACAGACACACACACACACACACACACACACACACACACACACACACACACACACTCTCCTCTTGCATAACCCTTTTCTCCACCTACTTCATTACAACTACTCGTGTCAGTGGTGGTGAGGTCACCATGGCTGGCACATCACTGGCTTCCTGGACACATATTAAATCTCTCTGTAGCACGGATGATTTAGGTACCTCTCACGCTCTTCATGGCCCACTATACTCTCTGAATGGAGGGCAGGCGGAGACGGGAAAACACACACACACACACACACACACATACATACGCACACACACACACAGGAGAAGTAGGACAAACACTGACACGCAGGCCTCTTGTTTCAAATTATACGTCCTCCAAAAAACTCAACCCGGGACCAGCCATCTAGCGTGCCCCCTTTGCCTTCAAGCCAGCTGCACTCGGCTGCACACACACACACACACACACACACACACACACACACACACACAGCTGCCTAATGAGTGTAAAATCAGGGCCCGCTCTCTCTGCTTGTTGTGACCACTCGGAATCTCTCATTAGCCAATCGGCCGGCCTTTCATCCACCCACATCTGTCAGCCCTGATTAATCTAATTGGCATCTGTGAGGGAAGAGGACCCACCGGCTCTCGGTTAGCGCCGGCCCCCGCCACGCTAACGCTAACGCTACCGCTAACACAGGGCTCAGCTTAGGCCCTGCTGTGCATCCCTCCCTCCCTCGGCCTCCCCGACAGACAGACAGGGCCTTCACTTCACTTCACTGCGCTGCAGTCTACACCTGTGCTGAACTCCACACGACCCCTAAATGAGCTTAGCCTGGTGGTGGTTTTGAGCGGACCCCCACTGTCAGAGAGCATAAGAACTATCGGTAACACTTTGTATGACGCTTGAATGCACAAGACTCTGTAAACACATCCATTAAGGCTTATGGTGCATTCATAAAGTATTCATAACTGTTCATACATACTCATGACTGTACTTCTAAGGCATTGTAATGATATGCCATAAGCCCTACTCCAACTTCAAGTGACACAGTGTATTCTTAGTTATAAACCTTTACCTGCCATGCAAGTACAGACATACGTATGTAAAAATAATTATGAATACTAATTTCAGGCATTATTAAGCTTTATGAATGTGTTCATAGAGTATTATAAATACAACCATCATAGAAAGTGTGATCGAACTATCACTGATATTTGCGAGCACTCAGGAATTAAGGCCGAACTATAACTACTGACTAGGACTACAACAATGTCTTCATAAAAGTCGTTGTAACCTTAGTGAATGGCACAGTTCACACGTCAACAATAGCGACAACATCAGACTTAATACCCAAAGCCCTTCAGATCGTACATGGGCGCTGTGTGCTGTGTGCGAGTGTTGAAAAAAAGACGACAAGGAAAGAAAAGGGGAAAGACTACAACTATGTCTTCATAAAAGTCGTTGTAACCTTAGTGAATGGCACAGTTCACACGTCAGCAATAGCGACAACAACGGGGCTAATACCAGCTCTTTAGGTCGTACATGGGCACTGTGTGCGTGCGTGAGTGTTGAAAACAAGACGACAAGATACTTTTATAACCAAGAATTGTAACTACTGACTACGACTACAAGTTGTAAAAATCGTCTTAACCTTAGTGAATGGCACAGTTCACACGTCAACAATAGCGACAACAACGGATCGTACATAGGCCCTGTGTGTGAGTGTTGAAAACAAGACGACAAGGAAAGAAGCGGGGAAAGAAAGAAAGAGGGTGAAGTAGATGAGCCAACAGAACAAGACATACAAGCAAGAGGAGGAGGGACTTGGAGGGAGTTCTCCACTGCCACAACAGCAAAGGAGGGAATCGAAAATATAGAGAGAGCATGGAAGACACCGTGAAGAGAGCAGAAATAGAGAGAGAGAGAGTATGGAAGAGAGGAAGGGAGAGGGGTGGGGAGGAGTTAAGTGTCCGTGAAACCAAAACTTCAGTCAGGAGGGCAGGGTGGCTGCTGGGTAATTTATAGCACAGAAAGGCTTGTAGGGTGAAAAACATTATTTTAGCGGCCCCCACATCCTAATAGAACCCAGATGTGCTTGGATTAACAAAGACCATTCTCTCTCTCTCTCGCTCTCTTTCTCTCTCTCCCTCTCTCTCTCTCTCTCTTCGTCTCTCTCCCTCTCCCTCCCTCTCTCTCTCTCGCTCTCTCTCCCTCTCTCTCTCTTTCCCTCTCTCTCTCTTTCCCTCCCTCTCTCTCTCTCTCTCTCAGTGTGCCTATCTTCTCTTTTCCAAGTTCTTTCCTCATTATGTTACTCCACAGCATGCTGCACACACACACACACACACACACACACACACACACACACACAGCATGCTGCACAAGCCCAATAATAACCCAGATTTCTCATATATTCCTCACCTTCCCTCCTGAGTATCTCACACACATACACAGGCAAACACACGCACACACACACACACACACCATGCTGCACAAGCCCAATAATCACACAGATTTCTCATATATTCCTCACCTTCCCTCCTGAGTGTTTCAGGTTCTCTTCTATGAGTGTAATCCCCCTGCTCACCCCACCCACACACACATACATACGCACACACACACACACACACACATGCACACACATGCACACACACACACACAGAAACACCCGCAGACACATGCACACACACACACACACGCATACGCATACGCATGCACATACACACATGCACACACACGTATGCACGCACACACACACACACACACACACACACACACACACACACATATCCTTGCTTGTGAGGTCATATCACAAATGATTTATTGATTAATGATTCAGTCGCCGACCTTGTGTCGTGAAACTGGACAAGTCAATGTGAGAAAGGCAGTGACTAATGACGAAATAAAAAGAGAGAAAAAGATGTAGCGTCTGCCAACAATTGAGTAAAAACACTTGCACTTCTGGATGCTCATTGCTAGTTGCTATAGCTACTCCAGCCCCTCCACTCAATACAGTCCTCAGCCACAGAGTGTGAATTAGCCATCCATAATTGGGAGGTACTACCTTTAGCACTACTTTGACAACTACTTTTTACATTTTACATGAATTACATGTCGGTACCCCCAACCCTGCTATTTCTGTCTCTTGTTGCACCTAAATGTCTGAGAATATTTGAGAAGGTTTGAGAATATATGCTGCAATTGGGCAGTTGTGATGGATTGAACTGTCGTACAATTTACAGAAAGTGAGCAGGTGGCAGCCATGACAATGGCGCCCGGAGAGCAGAGCAATGTGTGGGGATGGCACCATGCTTAGGGTGCTGCACTACTGGCAGTTTAAAGATCTGAACATAACAGAAACATAACGGCTAACTTTTGTTAGCCTGTGTGACATAACATTCCAAGCCAATAGCTCTTCCATGTCTTTAAAATACCATTAAAACTTTCTAGTCATGTAATCCCGAATGACAGAAAAAATGACATGTTATGTTTATACAATGTATTTTACTATTTCTTCGAAGATATGTTTGTTATGTAGGCATGATTCTGTCCTGAGCTAATGGCAAACCAACTGACTCTTTGTAAGTGTAATATTTTTGTGAGATTTATGCACTGGAATGCTAATACATGTATACAGTTGTTAAGCATATCTTCATAAAGCTTCGTCCCATCATCTGAACCTATTTTATCACATAAAGATTCGACAGATTCATGCTTTTATTTTCCCTAAATGTAATAACTGCAAATTCACCTTAATATCATCCCATGCTCATTTACTGTAATACAGTACTTCACTTCAGACCACTTCCAAAGACAACATATTTTCTCATAACTAGCCGTTAGCATTAGCATGGTACGACCAAACTTAAATTCATGTCATGAATGTGGTCTGGCCATTGGCCAAGCTGTATTTGGACATTGTCTTCAGTCATTGTTTCCTAAAGGGGCTAGACTTCTGATTAATGATAAAACCACCCGACCAGCCTTTAAGCCATTTGGCACTGGGAGCTTTCTGAGATGAGATTTCTGTACTTCGTAATTAACCACTAATGTTGCAAAGCTGATGTGTCAGCCCTTTCTCCAACCAACCTGGCATTAACAAACTATTTTTTTGTTTTTCAAAAACAA
>CM059279.1:23852950-23877950 GCA_030347295.1 Setipinna tenuifilis | reverse complement strand
AGGGTCTCAGGTGATGTATGGGAAAGGGGGAGGGGCTCAGGTGCATCCTAAATAAAGACATGGCTGAGCACGCCCCCCCTTCCCCCCACCCCACACACACACACACACACACACACACACACACCCCTCAAGAGAGGGGGGGGGGGGGGGGGGCATGTGGAGAGGGATTTGGCTATTAGCCCTGGGGAGGGTCACAGTCCCTGACTCCTGACCCCGCTCTGAAAGAAGTGCATTTGGGGAGGGTTTGATGGAGCCCCCGCTAGACTGCTTCCAGACAGAGGCATACATACTCTCTTTCTCTCTCTCGCTCTTTCACTATGTCCCTCTCTCTCGCGCTCTCTCTCTCTCTCTCTCTTTTGCTCCTTTGTTTCAGCACTCTCTCTCTAACTCTCTCACACACACACACACACAAACACACACACACACACACACACACACACACACACACACACATTAAAATATGTACAGATGAAAAGAGAAAGGAAGTAAAGTAATAGAGAGGAGAGACAGAGAGAGGGAAGGTAGCCAAAAAAGTTCTTAAAACATCAGCATATAAAAAACACTGTTATCAGCATCAACATGTAACAAAATAACAAAAAGTAAAAAAAGTAAAAAATGACAGCCATCCCTGGCATTCATTTGCTGTGTAAAATGTAACCATGGCGACTCGACTGCTCGGCCGTACCTTACCCCGGGCCAAAGACTGACACTCTGTGCCCCCCCCACCCTGCCCCCCCCTCCACTTCGCCTTCTTCTGGGCACCGGCAGCCAACCCGCTGTTTTCTACTTTTATGGAACAGGCGTTTTTTTTCTTTTTTTTCCTTGTGCTCTCCCCTCTCTGATCTCTCTGTCAGTGCCCCTCTCTGCTCTCCCCTCGCTAACGCAGACGGGCATGGGCACACATGCCTCTCTCTCTGGCACGGCGGAGGGAGGTGCCCATTGCAATCTGCGACCCAGGCAGCCCTGGAACCGCCACAGGCGTTTTGTTCGTTTTATTCATTTCGTTTGTTTCGTTTCAGTCGTTTGCCTTATTCGTACGCTCGTTCATTCGTTCGTATGTTCGTCCGTCTCGGCTGTTGTTCACTTTCTTCGCCGGTCTCCAGTTAAGAGCCCAGATGACCCCCGACCCCTCCCACATCTGTCTCGCTGCCATGTGCCCTCCAGATGTGTGTGCATGCCTGAGCCCGGTGGGGTGGAGGGGTGCTAGTGGTGGTGGTGAGATGGGGAGGTCTGTGTGTGGGGGTGCTGGGGGTGTTGGGTTGGGATGCTCTGTGTTGGGATGGGTGGTGGGATGGGGTGCTCTGTGTGTGGTGGTGGGGGGGGTGCGGGGTGCTGGTGGTGGTGGTGGGATGGGGTGCTCTGTGTGTGCATGCCTGAGCCCGGTGGGGGGGTGGGGGGTGGTGAGTGCTGCTGGGGGGGTGCTGGTTGTGGTGGTGGTGGGATAGGGTGCTGGTGGTGGGATGGGTGGTGAGATGGGGTGCTCTGTGTGTGGAATGGGGTGCTTGTGGTACTGGGGCGCTGGTGCTAGTGGGGGTGGTAGGATGGTGTGCTGGTGGTGGTGGTGGGGGAGTGGGATGGAATGGGGTGCTCTGTGTATGCATGCCTGAACCTAGTGGGGGGGTGCTGGTGGTGGTTTTGGTGGTGCTGGTGCTGGTGGTGATGGGGTGCTCTGTGTGTGTGTGTGGTGGTGGTGGGATGGCGTCCTCCGTGTGTGGAATGGGGTGCTGGTGTTGGTGGAGTGGTGGTGGTGGTAGTGGTGGTGGGATGGGGTGCTCTGTGTGTGTGTGTGTGTGTGTGAGGGGGTGGGATGGGGTGCTCTGTGTGTGTGTGTGTGTGGTGCTGGGATGGGGTGCTCCGTGTGTGTGTGTGTGTGTGTGTGTGTGTGAGGGGGTGGGATGGGGTGCTCTGTGTGTGTGTGTGTGTGAGGGGGTGGGATGGGGTGCTCTGTGTGTGTGTGTGTGTGTGTGTGTGAGGGGGTGGGATGGGGTGCTCTGTGTGTGTGTGGTGCTGGGATGGGGTGCTCCGTGTGTGTGTGTGTGTGTGTGTGTGTGTGTGTGTGTGATGGGGTGCTCTGTGTGTGTGTGTGTGTGAGGGGGTGGGATGGGGTGCTGTGTGTGTGTGTGTGTGTGTGTGAGGGGGTGGTGATGGGGTGCTCTGTGTGTGGCACCACACCTCGTACCAGCAGGGGTCACTGCTCTGCATCAGCACTCCCCCCTCTGCCAGCTGAGCTGAGCCCCCCAAAACATGACAACGAGCCGCTGATGAAGTTTCACTGTGGTGTTTGCCTTGGTGGAAAACATGGCGGAGAGTGGAGTGTCCATTTGTCAAAGTCATCAGGGCCCTGTGCTGTGCAGTGGGGGATGATGGGACATGTGCCATTGAGCGCGTTGGAGAGAAGGAGAGCACATCAGAGGAGCCGTACAGGAAATGCTTTTCCCCTCTGCTCTAATAAAACATGCCCCTTCCCATCCTCGTGTGGTACGGACAGAGGCTGCTCGGAGAACAAAGGGGTGGGGGGGGGTACATAAAGCGGATTGCTGCTTCCAGAACAAGTGGATCTTCACCCATGACATAAAAAGGCACAGAGGGTTCATTCAAGAGCTTTTTATGGACTGGAAGTAAAGTGTGTAGATGTAGTGTAGATAATAATAATAATAACCTACATACATGCATGCATGCATACATACATACATACATACATACATACATGCATACATGCATACATGCATACATGCATACATACATACACACATACACACACACACACACACACATACATACATACATACATACATACATACATACATACATACATACATACATACATACATACACATATACATACATACATACATACATACATACATACATACATACATACATACATACATACATACATACATACATACATACATACATACATACATACATACATACATAATATCATTACATAACTGTGACAAGAAATTACATCCTTCTCTCTTCCTTATTTTGTTCTGTCTCCCTACAGAACTGCACACACCCCCTCCAGTTCTGAATTTCCCTGTCAGTAAAAAAAAAAGAAAAGAAAAGAAAAAGTTTGAAAAAGTTTTTTTTTCCCTCTTTTTTTTCCCAAGGTCCTCACTGGTTCTGGCAGGGGCCCAGGCAGCAGCCACTCGAGAAAGTATTACATAAATATTGTTTGTCTTTTAATGTGTTAAAATAAACCCTTTCCACATGGGGAGGCAGACGCTCTCTTAATGATAATAATCATTTTAGCGGCTGGCTGTGAGACATGCCGAGCTCGCTGTCTAAACACACACACACACACACACGCCACACCACACGCACCACACCGCACCACTCGACACCGCACCAGAAACACACACACACACACGTGCACACACACACACACACACACACACACACTCACTCACACAAAAACACACACACACACACACACGTGCACACATACACACACACACACACACACACGTGCACAGTCACCAGAGCCTCTGAGCTGTGACCTTCTTTTCCTATTTGACCACTTTAAAAGTAACTGCCTTTTTGATCCACTGCACTGTCCTCAATCCTTCACAGCTTGCCTCATGTCTCATGTCTCTCTCTCTCGTTACACACACGTGCACACACACACACACACACACCTCTTTTTCTGTCTTTCTTTATTTTTTCTTTCTTTCTTTCTTTATTTCTTTCTTTGGTTTTTTTTCTTTCTTTCTCTTGCTACCCCCTTCCCACATAGTTATGCACCAGTGAAACATTGTCTTACACCCTTGGCCTCGCTATTCCAACACACTCTGTGCCTGTCCAATTAAGTATGCTTAACATGTCCAATTAAGTATGCTGTGCCTGTCCAATTAAGTATGCTTTGCCTGTCCAATTAAGTATGCTTAACATGTCCAATTAAGTATGCTTAACATGTCCAATTAAGTATGCTTTGCCTGTCCAATTAAGTATGCTTAACAAGCTTAGCTGCTCTCTGACAGGCACATGCTCTGACCGGCTCTCTGTTGTATGAGTGATTATTGGTTGGTTGGTTCTTCGGCGACAATTTGCCGCGTACAACCGCTTAGCACTTTGTCATGGCTCAGATCCCCTACGCCAGCACCTCGCCCTGGCCTCTGCCCTCCCCCTCCCCCGTCTTTTCTTTCACTCTCTTTCTCCCTCGTTCACCCCCCCCCCCCCCCCCATTTTTTTCTTGCCCTGTCACTTGCTGCCTTGTTTTTAGGCCCAGTGTGAAAGAGCTAAGAGTCTGAGAGAGTAAAGAGAGAGAGAGGGAGGGAGGGAGGGAGAGGGAGACAGAGAGAGAGAGAGGGAAAGAGAGAGGGAGAGAGGGAGGAAGAGAGAGGGAAAGGGAGAGAGTAGAGAGAGAGAGAGAGGGAGAGGGAGAGAGAGGGAAAGGGAGAGTGTGAGAGAGGGAGGGAGAGAGAGGGAGAGGGAGAAATAGAGAAAAAGAGAGAGAGGGAAAGGGAGAGAGGGAGGGAGAGAGAGGGAGAGAGAGAGGGAGAGAGAGGGAAAGGGAGAGAGGGAGGGAGAGAGAGGGGGAGAGAGAGAGAGGGAAAGGGAGAGAGGTAGAGAGAGAGAGGGAGAAATAGAGAAAAAAAGAGAGAGAGAGGGAGGGGTAAAGAGAGAGAGAGGGAGAGAGAGAGAGAGATGGAAAGAGAGAGAGAGAGGGAGAGTGAGGAGCGAGAGAGAGGGAGAGAGGGAGAGAGAAAGTTCTCTTCATGAAGTGTTGTGGCGGGGGTGGGTGAGGGGTGGGGCCGCTGAGAACAAGTTCGGCGTTAGAAAGGGGGCCATTGTGGGAGGCTGGCCCGCAGACAAGCCGCTCATTCAGACGCGGCCAGCCGTGTACAATGGTTAAACTAACATCATTGACATTTGGAGCTGCCCGGGCTTTCATGTGAGAGCGAGGAGGGGCTGAGGAGAGGTGGGGGTTGATGAGAGCAGGAGCAGGAGGAGGAGAGAGGGGTGTGTGTGTGGGGGGGTGGTTTGGGGGGGTGGGGGGGGTGGGAAGGCTGGCAAGGGGACCAGTACTGGGAAAGGCCCCTTCCACACCGGGGCTCTGTCCATTGATCAGATATCAATGTCGGAGGTTTCGGGGGGGGTTGGCAGGGGGGGTGGGGGGTTCACCAGCGGGCCTGCCTGCCCTCTGGGTGTCTCTCACTGGAGGAGACGAGGAGGAGACGGACGGACTTCTGTCAGCCCGGAGGTGACGGCGGGTCAGGGCGAGGAGTGACATGCAAGATGACCGTTCACCCCTTAAGGGTCTCCACAGGCCAGGGGTGACAGTGTGCCCCCCCTCCCGGGCCACCCAGGGCCCTAGCGACACGCAGGCCGCCCGATGAATAGGCCATATGATCAAAGCCAAGTGATGGGCCGGGCCGACACCGCATTGCATTCCGACCGAAGAGGAGAATGAAAGGGGAGATTACAGATTATCGATAATGTGTCTTAGATTGAGCATGCGCTGAGACTAATGCCGTCTAAACTCTGACTTGTGGACAAAAAAAGGGGCTTTTCAAAAGCGCTTCATCATACGACCGAAACTAAACTTTGTGTTTGTTTTTGTATTTGTTATAGCATGCTTTCTCTGCCCCTCCCCCTCTGTGGCACACACACACACAGCCACACACACACACACAGCCACACACACGTGCACACACACACACGCACACACACACACACAACCACACACACACACACACGCACATGCACACACACACACACGCACACACACACACACACACACACAGCCACTCATGGGCACACGCGTGCACATTGCTGGTCTGAAGGGAAGCTTATTACGGTGGCCAGTTTGTTTAAAGAAGGCTGGCCTGGCCAGTGCATGAGGTAAATAAGGGAGGACCACCTAGCCTGAGCTCTCCCCTGGCACAGCCCAGCAGCAGCCCCCTGGAGCAGGTACAGCACTCTGCTCCTCTCTCCTCCACTCCTCTCCTTTCCTCTTTACTCCTCTCCAGTCCTCTCCTCTCCTCTCCTCTCCCCTCTACTCCTCACCTCTCCCCTCCACTCCTCAACTCTCCACGCCTCCTCTGCGCTCCTCTCCCCTTCACTCCTTCCCTCTCCCCTCCACTCCTCTCACTCCTCTCATCTCCTCTTCACTCCTCTCATCTCCTCTCCCCTATTTTCTTCTCCTCTCCGCTCCTCTCCTCTTCTTTCTGCTCCTCTCCTCTCCTTTCGTCTCTCCTCGCCTCCCCTCCTCTCGGCTCCTATCCACTCCCTTTCTCTCCCTTCCTCTCCCCTTCGCTCCTCCCCGCTCTGCTCCTCCTCTTTCCGCTCCTCTCCTCTCCTCACCTCTCCTCTCCGCTCCTATCCTCTCCTCTCTGCTCCTCCCCTCTTCTTTCCTTTCTATCCAGGCCAGCTACCTCCCATGGTGCTGTGCAGAGGGATGGGCTGCACTGTCACAATAACAACACATGCATGGACACACACACACACACACACACACACACACACACACACACACACACACACACACGCACACACAAATACAAACCCTTGCAATTACACATACATGCACACACCTTCCCTTAAGACAAGGATGTGCACATGTAAATGATAGTCGAGCACACAGTCTAAGCAACGGCAAATGCTATGAGCTTGATATGAAAAACAGAAGGAAGTGACTCAAGTATACAGCAAGGACACAGGCCAAAGCTTATGTTTACTGCTCTTTCTCTCTCTCTCCCACTCTCTCTGTCTCTCTCTCACACACACAAGACACACAGGCACAGAGAGAGACAGAGAGACAGAGACAGACACACACACACACACACACACACAGAAAGACAAAGAGAGAGAGAAATAGAGAGATAGAGAGGGGGGGTTGTGTGAGAGAGAGATCTGTAATTAAGTCTTAACACTTAGGCTTAACACACTTAAACACATTTCATAACGATTGACATCACATATCTGTTAATGTGATAAATCTCTTTCAGCCTCTTTCAGTGGCCCACCCTATAAAAGAAGCAAAAGCTTTTCCATTGAGATCTATCCTGTAATATGTCTTTTCTTTGGGTTACTGCAAAACTCATTTAGAAATCTATAAAGTGATGCTATTATAATCATCTTTGGTGCAAAAGCAGTCATGTTCCTTGGTGTCCCCATGGGCTGAAGAAAGACACAGGGCATCAGTTGGCTACCTGGTATGCTGGTCCCCTCTATTGCCAAGGTGGCATATGCCATGCTTTTGTTTAGCTGTGGCCTAGTGGTTAAGGAGTTGGTCTCGGGATGGGATTGTTGCAGGAACGAATCACAGATATGAATCCCATACCAGTAAGAAAACCTTTGAATGGGGGAGTGAATATCCAGTGGTCTCCTGCATCTTCATCCATTGCTGAGGTGCCTGTGAACAAGGCATCTAATCCCAGTTTGCTCCAGGGAGACTGTCCCTGCACCTAATTTACTGTAAATCACTCTGGATGAGAGTGTTAGCTAATCTAATATAATGCAATACTGTAATGTATTCACACATTAGGCTTTAATGCCATGTGTCAGTACAGTGAGATTAGCCTAGATAACATAGCTAATTCTGTTCTTCTTCCCACTGCTATCTACAGTGTGTGTGTCATGTTTGCTCCACACTCTCAGAAAGGAGGGTACTAAATTGTACTTTCAGGGGTCACACCGGCAGTACCCTCAAAGACACAAAACTGTACCTTTTAACCACTGTTTTACAACTAGTTTGTGCCTTCTCCAGAGCTAAAGAGGTACACATCAGTACTTTAAGGTCCTTTTGGGGGGCTACAATAATGCTGACTGTGCCTTACTGTAATATATAGATTTGTGACCCTGCTGTCACATGATTTCTGCGAGTGCAGACTGGCCGGGTAGGATACAGTAAGTGCGTTTTTCAGGGCCAGCCAGCAGCTTGCCTGCAGCTTAGCCGGAAGAGTGCACAGCTGAGATATATTGGTTACCCAGAATCGCAGTGTTCCTCCATGTTTGATGACAGAAAAAGGCCCAGATTAACTGTGCCACAGTAAATAGCTAAAACATCTTTGTCCTTCAAAAAGACTTTCCTCATCCTCTCCGTACATCTGGCACAGCCATTTCTGGAAGAAGACATGGGGATGGGGGAGAGAAAAGAAGAAGGAGAAGAAATAGGGATTTTTTTATAGGAAATTCAGTGACTGAGCTGTGAAGGATGAGAGCCAAGGCAACGCTTATGATTATCACAGCCTACTCATCCCTCAGCTATGAAGAGGAGACACGAGGCTTCTCACACGCTCCAACACCTCCAGTCATCACAGGCACTGATGACTCTCATAGCTGCCAGTCTTCTGACTCTTCTTAGCTCTCTTATGCAGCACTTTGGACAACTGTGGCTATTTTTAAAATGTGCTATACAAATATACGTAACTGACTGACTGGTGGTTTTGTCTGTTTGTGTGTTTGTAAGTGTGTGTGTGTGTGTGTGTGTGTGTGTCTGTGTGTGTGTATGTACAGTATGTGTGTGTGTGTGTGTGTAGGGGGTAGTTGTTTGTGTATGAGTGAGTGAGTGTGTATGTGTTTATGTGTGTGAGGGTGTGTGTGTGTGTGTGTGTGTGTGTGTGTGTGTGTCTACCTCTCTTAATGGCAGGATTTATTAATTAATACATAGATTAACTGCTATGGAGATAACCCTTTAGCTTCATCTATAACAAGTCATATCTAAATGTTGTAACTATAAAAGCCTCTGTTGGGGATGTGAAATGTATTAGAAAGATGATATCTATTACACATATTTTTCCATTTATCAGTCCTACAGTCTTTGAACATTGAGGTGCTTTATTCTGTCTGGTATTGTAGACCAGCAGAAGAAGCCAGACTGATAAGGGTCATTAGGCGTAATGTACCACTTCCATGGTGACCATATTTAGGGTGGAGTGTGACTTTGTAAGGGCTGCATGTTGATTAATAAAAGGACATTGCAGAGGCACGACAGAACAAAAGCAAAAGCAAAATCTATCTATCTATCTATCTATCTATCTATCTATCTATCTATCTATCTATCTATCTATCTATCTATCTATCTATCTATCTATCTATCTATCTATCTATCTATCTATCTATCTAGTTAAAAATAACAACACATTATCCAATAACAGTGATTTAATAGTCTCACACTGGGCTACCATGATATTAGGCAGAGAAGGTTCAGATGGACCAGCGCTGGCTGGTTAAGGCACGCCGGGCCCATGTGGGATGTGTAAGGGTTTCCCTCAAATAATTCTGACCACAGCACTACCACAAAGGCCCAGATGCCAAAGAGGTGTTCTGGATCCAGCAAGAGACTAATGCAGCCATGTGGGATTTGTTTGGGTTCTGCTTTTCGCCCCTGGTTCCCACAGGAAACCCAAAAGAAGGGCCACAGCTGCATGCGTTGCTGGCTAACGTTATTCTAATCATTTGTTATGTGGCATATTTTGCAGTTGGACCACGACCGTTGCCAAGATCCTTCCTACGATATGACACTCGGTTAACCTTAACTGCTGCTGTTGTTGTCACACAGTTTGCACAAAGAAGCCTGAGGCTTCTGGTAAGTATATCTGGAGTTCATTTTTCATATTGAAAAATCCAATTGTCTTTTCTTGTGGGCTGTGCTCTCTGTGAGCTGAATCACATGTGTAGGGCCTGTTGCTCCTTTCTAGACGGAAGAGCTGAGTTCCCACTGACCCATGGAGCCCTTAGGTGGAGAGTGGAGAGGGCTCCATTCCGTTCCCTGCAGGACCCCACTGGCAGCGGGTCAGAAAGCAGAAGTGGAGAAAAAACCTCCATTCGCTCAAAGCGTTTGAGGCGCTGCCCAGTGAACCCACCATAAAAACCCGTCTGCCTAACTTACTTCACTAAGTGACCCATGCATTACTTTTCTGCCCCTTGTTTCACATATTTGTTTTAATAAACTCTCCACGAACATCAACCGAGTCTTTTAGGTCTGTTATACTTCCGCTCTCTCTCTCTCTCTCTCTCTCGCTCTCTCTCTCTCTGTCCCTCTCTTACACACTCTCTCTCTTTCTCTCGCTCTCTCTCTCTCTCTTTCTCTCTCTGTCCCTCTATCTCTATCTCTCCAACGAGTCCCAGGGAAGGGGCCGTGGTTGGCTTCTGGTTGTGATAAAGAACGGGTCACTGGGCAGTGGAGGGGATTGTCTGTTGTCTGCTGCAGATGTTGCTGTTTTGTCAGAATAATTTGGTGGGAATTTTCATGAGCTGCACTCAGGCCACAGCTGGAATACAGGTGGAGAGGGAGAAGGGAGAGGGGAGGGGAGGGGCAGAGTCCGGAAACCCACCCCTCCACCCCCCCCCCCCCAGTCCCACGGGGAGACCTATGGGTAAATCGTGACAGAGCTTTTGCACAGGTCTAGTGTCAACTGAAGTGGGTTAGACAGCCAGGAGAGGAAGGGGTGGAGAAGAGAGAAAGGTGCGGATGAGAGAGAGAAAGAGATAGAGAGAGAGAGAGAGAGAGAGAGAGACTGTGTGTGAGAGAGAGAGAGAGAGACAGAGAGAGAGAGAGAGAGAGAGAGAGAGCGAGAGAGAGACTGTGTGAGAGAGAAAGAGGTGGACAGACCGTTGACATATCAGCTATTTCACAACTATTTCCCCCCTTCGACAGACTCCTTGGCAGGGACATTTTATAAGTGCACAGGCCAATGTGTTTTTCATTTCTGTATGTGAGAACCAGGCGAAATATGGAGAGTGTGATCCGGAGAACCATCTCAGATCTGCATTGTGGAGAGGTGGCAGGGTAGTGTGCATATTAAGGCATTGGGGAAAACAATGAAAAAACGGAAAGAAAATAGGATTTGAATGAATTAATTCATTCATTAAGTATGATAACGAAGTAGAGAACGGGCGAGAAGAGAAGAGAAGAGAATGACAGAATGAAAGTAAGAAAGACAGAACAAAAGAAAGAAAGACAGAAAAAAAGAAGAAAGAAAGAAAGAAAGAAAGAAGAAAGAAAAAGAAAGGAACACAGAGCAGCAATTACCTCAGCGTTTGGCAGGGGCTCTAATTAAAACCAAACTTGTTTCCCTCAGTGAACAAACACGACAGACGCTAAGCAGAAGACGTTTTTTTTCCACCCTGCCAAAATATTAAGTGAGTGCAGGTGCCTCAGGAATGCCAGAGAGGGTTGGGGCAGAAAGGGAGGTGACCTTTCTCTTTTCTCTCTCTCTCTGACTCTCTTTCTCTCTCTCTCTTTCTCTCTTTTTCTCTCTCTCTCTCTCTCCTGAACGTCACCCACATGCAACCTTTTGTGGTACAGTACTCTTTGGAAATTTGGTAGTGCTTTATGGAAATCTGAGCATTGGTGTAAGTGTGTGTGTCAGTGTTAGTTTTTTTTTTTTTGGTTCTCTCTTTGTATACCTGTTCATCGACCACCACTTGCACACCTACAGCATGTTCTGTGTCCGCCTGGTCTGCTGGGGTCCCCTCTCTGAGATACTTGTGAAGAAGAAGAAGACACAAAAAGGTAATTTACGAACCTGCATTCATGCTACACACACACACATGCATATGTGCACACACACAGACACACACACACACACACACACACACACACACACACACACACACACATGCACACATCACATAAATCTGCTTTGATTTGTAGGCTTGCTTAGGTAGTGAATCTGAAGTAAATGATAGTAAAAGCAGTGCAGAGAGGAGGTGGGGTTGGGGGGGTTAGGGTTGGGGGGGTCTGGTGGGGGGGGTTCGGCAGCCCCTAAACAGGACCAGATGCACGGGGTCTTCACTGCTCCGGGGCGCAGGATGAAGGACACTCACAAACGCAGCAAAAGCCCCTCGCGGGAGCTGAGAGGAGGCTTGGCAGAGCAACCCAATTTCCTATGCTGTGGCCTCTACAAAGGCAGAGCACCGTCACCCCCACCCCCACCCCCACCCCAGCCTCTCTCTCCAGCCTCTCTCTCTCCAGCCCCTCTCCCTCTCAGCCCACCGCCCTACTGCCTCCACACAGCAGGGATAAGCTGCTCCATCCAGACCAGTCAGCCCAGAAATCCATCCTATATGCTGTGTGTCTCCATACACATACACACACAAACACATACAGATACAAATACATAGACATAGACATAGACATACACATACACATACACATACATACACATACAGATATACACACACACACACACACATACACATACACATACACAGAGAAAAAGAGAAAGCGAGACAAAGAGAGAGAGAGAGAGACAGAGAGAGAGAGAAATAGACACACACACACACACAAACAAACAAACAAAACCCACAACACACAAACTATATAGTATTCCATTTTAGATGATTCATGGTCACTCACAACATAACAACACAGCACAGCACAACACAACACAACACAACACAGCACAACACAACACAACACAACACAACACAGCACAGCACAACACAACACAACACAACACAACACAGCACAACACAACACAACACAACACAGCACAGCACAGCACAGCACAATACAGCACAGCACAATACAGCACAGCACAGCACAGCACAACACAACACAACACAACACAGCACAACACAACACAGCACAGCACATCACAATACATCATAGCACAGCACAACACAACACAACACAGCACAACAACACAGCACAGCACAACACAACACAGCTCAGCACAACACAGCACAGCACAGCACAACACAACACAACACAACAACACAGCACAGCACAGCACAACACAGCACAGCACAACACAACACAACACAGCACAGCACAGCACAGCACAGCTCAGCACAGCACAACACAGCACAGCACAGCACAGCACAGCACAGCACATCACAACACATCATAACAACACAACATAACACAACACAACATAATAACACAGCACAGCACAACACAACACAGCACAGCTCAGCACAGCACAGCACAGCACAGGACAGCACAGCACAGCACAGCACAGCACAGCACAGCACAGCACAGCACAACACAACACAACACAACACAGCACAGCACAACACAACACGTAATCTGTAACCAGAGACGCTTTACAGTTTTTGCCTATTGCTTAGACACTAAAACCCAGTGCTTAAACCAAAGTAGCATAACTTGAAGTTGTTGTTGCTATACTGGAAACAAAATGTGCCATATCTTAAACAAAAGTTCTGCCTAACACTGTTGTGGCATTTCAGCAACACACTTTGTTCCTCATACAACACACTTGCAAATGTTCACTGCACACTTTTTCATTCATAAGACACGCCGTTAAAAACGGATGCCTCATCATACCATTTGGAAAACACACATATCCAAAACATAAAACACATTGGATGATTGGTTAAACATTGCTTCACACCAGAAAACCCTTACCTCCAAAACTGGACACCAATTAGTCAGCAACAAAAAGGCCTCAGTTTAGGCCTTTTTGAAAACTGCAAGCATGGATGGAGGGAGAGCCCGCGGCAGAGTAAGAATGAGAGGAGGACGAGGAGGAGGACGAGGACAGCTTAGAGGAGGACAAAGAACTCAACGCATTGTAATACCAGATGACATTAGGGCAACTTTACGTATGTTTTTTGAAGTGCTTCTGAGCCTACTATTGTTTCATTTGGTTTTTATTTTTACTTTGTTTTACAGTAGTTTATGTACTGAGGGCTTTTTGAGTCTACATCATTGAATATTTCTGTTTTGGGGTTGTTATGTGCCTTATTTGCTTTGCGGAGCTCAATAAAACACAGTAACTGAAAGAGTGGATTGTTTTATGTAAAGTACACTAGTGTGTTATAGTTGAGTTGAACTGTCTTACCATTTGGTGCAAGTTTGTGTGCTTTGCCATCAGAGTTACATTTCGACAAAGGATTGTTAGGTTTTTTTTGTTTAGTTTGAGTTTTGATAGCAGAGTGTCATTATGGCATAAATGTGAATGGTTTATTTCCAAGTGTTTTGGGTTTTGAAAATGTGTGTAGGGATTTTACTCTATGAGTCAAATTTTGAAAAATGTGTGCAAGCAATAGGCAAAAACTGTAACAGCTCAGCCTTCTAGCTCAGTGCTATGGCAGCCAGGACAGTTAGAGTTACAGTAACAGCTGTGGGTGGAGACAAACACAGGAGGCAATTAAGCAGTGTGCTCTTGTGGGGCGGGTTACGTGGGTCATTCCCAACCTGAGGTAATCCCCAGGCACACCTGTGAGAGACACAGGACACCTGCACGCATGGGCCACCCAGCAGCATGGCCCCAACCACCTCTAGCTGGGCAGACTGGGTCTGCGTTACAGAGGTGGACTAACCAGCTTGAGAAAGTTAAGGAAAAATGCAATGGGTTCCTTCTGCTTGTGCTCTCTCAATAAAGGGGATTTCGGTAATTAGTAAACTATCCGTATGACGAGTTCTGCAAATTAGTATCAGCTGGTTAAATGAACTAAATGGGACAAATATATCACAGGACTTTTGTTTTCTGAACACGCCATGTTCGCTTCTGCTGTTTCCCATTCCGAGAGAGGAACTCATCATCACGGCATTTACTGACCAGGCAGTGGTGTTAGGAGGGCAATCTGGATTCTGTGCTTGCCCTCAGTGTGTGCGTTCCAGTGTGATGCCTTTACTGGCCAAGCAATGGTGTTAGGAAGGCAATCTGGATTCTGTGTTAGCGTGAGTGTGTGTGCTCCAGTGTGAGGCAGTGATGTTAGGGAGGCTAAAAGGCTGGACTCTGTGTTAGTCTCAGTGTATTTGTTCCAGTGTGATGCCTTTACTGACCAAGCAGTGATTTTAGGAAGGCAATCTGGACTCTGTTAGCCATGAGCGTGTGTGTTCAAGTGTGAGGTAGTGATGTTAGAAGAGCCAAAAGGCTGGACTCTGTGCTAGCCATGAGTGTGTGTGCTCCAGTGTGAGGCAGTGAGTTTAGAGGGCAAAAAGGCTGGACTCTGTGCTAGTCTCAGTGTTCCAGTGTGATGCCTTTACTGACCAAGTAGTGATTTTAGGAAGGCAATTTGGACTCTGTGCTAGCCTACTGTAAATGTATTTGCTCCAGTGTAAGGTATTGATGTTAGGAAGGCAAAAAGGCCAGACTCTGTGTTAGCCCTGAGTGTGTGTTCCTGAGCCTGTGCTCCCCATCCCCATCCCCATCCCCACCCTCGCTGGTGCTCAGCCTCCTCTCACCCAGGGCTGCAGAGCTCCAGAGCTCCAGAGCTCACCTGGCACCGGCTCGCAGAAGGAATTTTCCACAGGTGGGCGAAGCTGGGGGGCACACACAAACCCACCTTTGTGTGCCTACCCGCCCCCCCCCCGCCCTCCCGCCCGCCTGCCCGCTGCCACGGCCTGGCTCAAGGCTGGAAGCCACCGTAGCTCATGAGAGCGAGAGAGCCGTAGCTCATGGCCCCTGCGCACTGTCCGTGTGTAAGAGTGAGAGTGAGTTAAGGCAGACTCGGCCGCTGCGGGATTGGCTGTTGGCATGGCCGCGGGCACCAGCACACACACACACACACACACACACACACACACACACAGAAATCCCCCACATTATTGCAGGTTAACACATGCTGGGGTTTTCAGTACTGTACCATCTGAATGTGTAAACATGGCCTGTATGGGTTTTTTTTTTTTTTTTTTTTGCAGCCTATGGCCAATGCTGCTTGCTTGTGGGCCAGGCTGAACTGAACTGTTGCCAGCTTCCCTGAGGCCATAAAATTGTGGAGAATTCAGTGCTGTAGAAATCATGTTTCTCCACATTTCTCTCTTTTTTTTCTCCTCTCCCTCTTCTTTTTTGGACCGGTGTAGTGTACTGCAGCAGTCATGTCCAGGCACCCTCATTGTAAATTATTCTCACCTACAGTACAGTATATTCATTTTCTTTTTATTGCACAGTTTAATTTTTTTTCTTTACACTTTCAAATTTCAACACTTTTACCAAACGACATGTAGTTTTTGGCAGCGAAATGACAATCTTAAAACCTGATTTACCTCAGAGTAACTTTAAATTAGCTTTAGTTTTTAGTTTAGTTTTGATGGTACAGTACAAGGTGATGTAATAAGGAGATTGAGTTGTCTGAGTCACAGGTGAAAACACATTAGATCTTGGTCAACAATTCTACAGGACTGCATCACACAACACAAAACATGGGCTTAACAAAAAAGGGTAACTTGCTATTGGACATGCAGGTGTCATACAGTAGCATTGTTGGTTTTGTGTTGTCGAATTAGCCGGTTACTAACTAGCGTCTAGCTGCATGCTATTGGCACAATGCTCGCAAATCGGCCAGTTGTCCGTGAAGATGCTCACTCATCCAGGTCATGTTAGTCAAAGGAGCTAAGTTGTATGCAACTGGAATTCTTTTAGTAACTTGAAGACGTTTCACCTTTCAACTGAAGAAGCCTTTTGGATGAAAGGTAAAACGTCTTCAAGCTACTAAAAGAAGTCCAGTTGCTTACAACTTAGCTCCTTTGGCAAATCACCCACTTATTCTCATGCAGTGGTGCTTTAACATTGTTTAAAGAATGAAGAAAGCAAAATGTGGATATCTGTCTCATATTACAGGACAACTAAATAAATAAAAACACCTTAATGCTGTAACCTGGTGAGAAGCATACAGTAGGTAGATACCATGACACATGGATGGTTTTGAGATGTTGGGCAGTAACTATATAGGGGCCTGTGCCAGCCTATGGTGGCCAATGCAGCATGACATGTGTTTGGTACCAAAGTTTTTGGCCCACATTATCGTAGTTTGCTGAGACACACAGACTGAGCTAATTAAATTCAAAGATGTCCTGAAAGCCAGCTGAACAACTTTAAGCGTGGTATGGATATAATCTTTACCAAATGCGCAGTCAATAAGGTTATTTAAACCAACTGTTCTTGGGGGGAACTTACAGTATATTTATGATTTATTTTAGAATTTACATTGGCAAGCAAAGGATTACAGACACACATCAAGGACACAAAGGGTTTTTTTTCTCATAATGCTTCCACTGGTTTACTCACATTGACACATTTTCTTTTCTACAGTCCACAGAGAAATGCAAAGCCAGAGAAAGCTTCAAGCTTACTTTACTACTTTACTAAACTTACTTACTTACAGTACTACTGTTCTATGAGCAGTACTGGACTGCAGTCGATAAGCAGCAATATGTCTAGACCAGTGGTTCCCAAACCTTTACCTGCTTTGTACCCACTGAGACACACAGTCCTACCAAGTATCTCCAGCTTGCTATGAGTATTTTCGCATAACAATTGTATATATTATATGGTACATAATAATTTAGTCCCAATTGGGTTGCAGTAGGGGATTGTTTGAATGTAACAACTCCTTCACAGATTTATTTTGTGTACCCCCTAGAGTTGATCCTGGTAGGTACACCTAAGGGTGGTGTGTAGACTTAAAGGTGTATCCACGCTACCCCAAGAAACACCAACAAACTGCAACAAACACCAACAGATGGATCACTGTGGACCACCGCTCTGTGTTGTTGTGTTCTTGTTGGATGATCAGATAACTAAAAAAAAAAACAGTTACTGTCTTGGCCAGATATACAGCCATTGGTCTGGGCAGTGTGGAACTGGCAGTTGATTTACTAAACATTCTAAAGAGTGCCACCTGCCAAGTGCCACCAACTGCCAACTTTAGAATGTTGGTGTTTGTTGTGGCAGTGTGGAACAGCGCTACACACAGAACACAGTGGCCATGTCCAGGTTTGGTGTTATTGCACTGCTTACAACAACACAGAATGTTTTCTCCCAGGTCACTGCCCCAACTTAAGTTCAACAAGGCCAAGTGCTTATGCCTGGGCAGCATCATATGCGGAAAATACAGGGCTGCAGAATTAACTGCACTGTACTTCAAGAATACACGTAAGAATAGGATACATGGTTTGCTTGATTTGCTTCAACATCTTAGATGAAAAACAATATATATATTTCATATTATAATTATTTTCAGACAATATAGAATAGCACACATAGTGTATACTAAATAGAACAACATAGTAATAAAGATTGATAAGGGTATTAGTTTCTTCTTTTTAAAAATGTATTAAATGGTATTAATAACAATACAGCCTAAAACTGCTCAACAGGAGAAAAAAAAACTCCAACTCCAACTTAATGGCAACATTAATCCTGTGCCGTCCTTGCATATGGCAGAGCAAGGCTTTCATACAGAGTAAACACTACTTTTAAAAGGTAATATGTATTTGTAAAATATTGTAGTCAGCAAAAAATAATTGTGTTTAATATCTGCATATGAAAATAAAAATAAATGTACTGTACGTTAGCGTGCGTCCATCAGCACTGTATAGCTTGTCTGTGAGTGTGAGTGTGTATGGATGGCTATGCTATGAGAGGGACCTTGAGCACTGAGGGCCATTGGTGCCTGCCGGTAGGGAATGCTGGGGAGGGAGGGAGGCAGTGTGGCCTTCGGCTCTCGGCATGGTGCCAAGGCCCCTTGGAACCCGAGAGTGAGTGTGGGGCGGCAGGCAGCAGCAGCAGCAGCAGCAGCCGGGCAGGCGGGCGGGTTATGGATGGTTGTCCGCGCTAAGTACAGTTTGACCTGATGGGAGCTGGGCCGGGAGCGGGGGATTATTCCCGCGTGGAGGGGGAGAGGGAGAGGGAGGCTTGGGCTCGGCCCCCCTATCCCAATGCTGGAGCTGGCCGGGAGGACCCCCCAAACCCCCCCCGCTGGCGAGGTAATTAAAGAGGCACAGCGGTGCCACTGTCGCCCCGCCGCACCCCAAATCCTGCCAGAATAAGCCCCTATACCCGGCCCTTCATAATCCTGTTTGTGACCATCACGAACCGCTGGAGCCCTGGCCGGAAGACAGGGGAGGAGGGCAGAGCTGGACAATAACACAGTGGAGAAAGAGGGGTGTGTGTGTGTGTGTGTGTGTGTGTGTGTGTGTGTGTGTGGGGCGGGGGGGCGAGGGGCGGAGGAGTGAGAGAAAGCGAGAGGGAGGGAGGAGTGCAGCATTCCTGCATTTTCTCTCTTTCTCCATCTGTTTCTTTTCTCTCCCTTTTGTGTTTGCCTATGCCCAGGGCTTATAGTTTTTAATTGCAGTTTTTTTTTTAGATTGAGGATTTTGTTTTTTTTGTTTTTCTGCCACCTCCGTGTGCAATTTACATTTAAAAGACTGTATTATAATGAATATTAATCTTTAACTTGAACTTTAACTGATCTTTAAACACTTCATTAATATGGTATCACCTACTTACAATAAATGTTTAAGTATGTTTAGGTATACTCATTAGATTTGAGTAAAAAAGGCTAAATTTCACATATCTTGCTCTGCTTGAGTCCAAAGCAGAAACGGTTTCTCAAAGTCAAGATATAAGGGAAAGATTTTTCGGTTTCCAAAAATATCCCACAGTTCAATGACAGGAAAAATCCCTGCAGGTTTCTCGTACTTTCGCGTGACCTGAAGTTTAACAAGGCAAAGTTTATTAAATGTTCGCCCCGGTCTCCTTCAGAAGCGCACACACACACACACACACACACACACACACACACACACACACACACACACGCTAATCCCACTCCTCGGGGGGGGGGCAGGAGAATGGGGGCGCAGTTGTCGTCCGTCTCTCAGTATCGTCCCCCGCCTGTCCTCGAGCCTCGGGGGTTCCGCCTGGACTCGGCGAGTCCTGCACCCCGCTTTCCTGCACCCCGCTATCCGGCTGCTCAATCCAATTAGGCGCCTTCATTAAAACGCACAGTGGGAGAGGCAGGAGCGGTGGACGCTGCACATTCACACACACACACTTACACAACACACTCACAATTACGCCAAACAAGCTCGCTCTCGTTAGGTCTCTCTCTCTGTGTCACCGACACATACACACACACACACTTACACAACACACTCACAATTACGCCAAACAAGCTCTCTCTCGCTCTCTCGCTCTCTCTCTGTCACATACACACACACACACACTTACACAACACACTCACAATTACGCCAAACAATCTCTCTCTTGCTCTCTCTCTCTCTCTCTCTGTCACACATACACACACACACTTACACAATACACTCACAATTACGCCAAACAATCTCTCTCTCGCTCGGTGTCTCTCTCTGTCACATACACACACACTTACACAACACATTCACAATTACGCCAAACAATCTCTCTCTCGCTCTCTCTCTCTCTCTTTGTCACACATACACACACACACACACTTACACAACACACTCACAATTACGCCAAACAATCTCTCTCTCTCTCACTCTTTCTCTCTGTGACACATACACACACATTTACAAAGACACACGCAACTACAGATCAACAACACCATGCACCTGTGTGCTGTGACTTGCGAGAGGTGAACAGAAAAAAAAAATTGTAGACACACACGAGTTGTTTGCTTGACCACCAGAGCGCTCATTTGTTGACATATTTCCAAAATGTCTACCTCATGCAGTTAACACCAACATGTGCATAAGGGGAAGAGAGAGAGAGAGAGAGAGAGAGAGAGAGAGAGAGAGGGAGAGAGAGAGAGAGAGGGAGGGAGGGAGAGAGAGCTAGAACTGGCCATGATGTTTGTTTCCATGATGTGATGTCCCCATAGAGCGTGGCAAACAGAGCTCTCCACTGTCACCCCATTACAGTGCTCACACACTCACACACTACCTCAGCCCGCTGGAACTCACAAGCATCCGGACACACACACACACACACACACACCACCCAGACCCCGCATGCCCCACCACACACCCACATCGAGCTGAGGAGCACTGGACACACACACACATACACACACACACACACCACCCAGACCCCACCACGCACCCACACCGGACAGCCCGGTCCAGCCCAGGGCCTGTGTGGGCAAGACAGGCACACACACACACACACACACACACACACACATACACCACCCAGACCTTGCGTGCCCCACCACACACCTACACCGAGCTGAGGAGCACTGGACAGGCTGGTCCAGCCCAGGGCCTGTGTGGGCAAGACAGGCACACACACACACACACACACACACACACTCAAACACACACACACACACACACACACACACACACACACACACACGCACACACACACACACACCGGACAGGCCAGTCCAGCCCAGGGCCTGTGTGGGCAAGACAGGCACAGGGACTGTGACCTTCAGCCATGGGTGAGGCGGAGAGAGGAGTCACAGTAGGAGAAGAGTGGGGTGGTGATGGGGGTGTGTGTGTGTGTGTGTGTGTGTGTGTGTTGGGGGGGTGGGGGGCGGGAGGAGGTTGTTGGCAGAAAGTCCTAATTCTTGCAGTCGCCAGGATAAACACACTCCAGGCCTCCCATCTCCCATCGTCTAGTCTTCGGGCCTCCTCCTGCCTGACTTCAGCCCCAGCTCGCCCTGAATGAGGTGGAAAACATGCGCTCAGAACACACACTCGGACATGTGCACACACATTACACACACGCGCACACACACACACACACACATTAAACACACACACTCGGACATGTGCACACACATTACACACACGCACACACACACACTCGGACATGTGCACACACATTAAACACACACACAAACGCACACACAAACACACACTCAGACATGTGCACACACACACATACACTCGGACATGTGGACACATATTAAACACACACACACACGCACACACACACACACACACTCAGACATGTGCACACACTCGGACATGTGCACACACATTAAACACACACACACACAGTCGCACACACTCGGACATGTGCACACAAATTGAACACACACACATGCGCACACACACCCACACACACACTCAGACATGGGCATACATACTAAACACACACACACACACACACACACACACACACACACACACACACACACACATACACACACAATTAAATATGTTCCAGGGAAAGGTACACAAGGACAAGTCCTTCCAAGAGAGACAAACTGTTCTTTCTTTCCTGGACAACTCTATTCTGCGTCTCTTGCTGTGTAAATCCCACACAAGCCAGAAAAAAATCATTATGAGCTGCCACCATGATGGATAGAGCAAACTTGTCTCAGCACTACAGGAGCAGACGACCTCTGTGTTGGTGTGTGTACAGGTATGGAAACTCACACTGAGCAGACGACCTGTGTGTTGGTGTGTGTACAGGTATGGAAACTCACAGGAGCAGACGACCTGTGTGTTGGTGTGTGTACAGGTATGGAGCAGACGACCTGTGTGTTCATGTGTGTACAGGTATGGAAACTCACACTGACACATCATGTTTATATAGGTAATAAAAGAGAAGAGGGGGACACATGGGACTAAATACCTCTTTTTGAAAAAGGCATGAAAGATTGCTATCAAATGTAAACTTTTTTCTAGGAATATATATGAATATATATTTTGGTGCCATGTTTACCAAAATAGTGTTTTATGTTTGTTGTTGTTGTTGTTGTTTTTTCAGATGCAATTAAAGAAATGTTCATAGCAGTGTTTCCTCAGCTGGTTCAAAATGCCTCTTCACACACACACACACACACACACACACACACACACGCACACACACACACACCGCTCCCCTGCATTCCAGCCCAAATCGCAGAATCAACAGGCATGAAATTCACTTCTCACATGGTCGCATCTGTGCCTCCTAATCATAACCTGGACTGACAATTCAATCACCCCCCCCCTCTCTCTCTTCCTGACCCTCCCTCCATCTCTCTCTCTCTCTTTCTCTCTCTCTCTCTCTCCGACCCTCCCTCCATCTCTCTGCCCCCCCCCCTCTCCGACCCTCCCTCCATCTCTCTCTCTCTCTCTCTCTCTCGCTGACCCTCCCTCCATCTTTCTCTCTCTATCTCCGACCCTCCCTCCATCTCTTTCTCTCTCTCTCCGACCCTCCCTCCATCTCTCTCTCTCTCTCTCTGACCCTCCCTCCATCTCTGTCTCCCCCCCTCTCTCCAACCCTCCCTCCATCTCTCTCTCTCTCTCTCTCCCTCTCCGACCCTCCCTCCATCTCTCTCTCCATCTCTCTGTCCCACCCCCTCTCTCTCTCCGACCCTCCCTCCATCTCTCTGTCCCCCCCCTCTCTCCGACCCTCCCTCCATCTCTCTCTCTCTCTCTCTCTCTCTCTCTCTCATTGCTCATCCTGCCCTTTTTGCTCCCATCGCCCCCCCACCCCCCCCCCCCCACTACCCCCCACCCACCCATCTTATTACATACACAGGGGCCTTCCACTCATTAGAGCCAACGAAAAACAATTAACGACGCCAGCCATGATTACAGTAATGGCTGTAAGGGAGTCGCTGACCTGGTTCTCCACCTCACACCCCGCCTCTCCACCTCACCCACCCCCCGCCTCCAAGCCTCCCACACAGGAAGGGGTTTGGACTGGGGGGCGGGGTTTGGGGGGGGGGCGGTGGAGGTTGCAGGGCAGTGGGAAAGGATATGGTTTCAGGATTTCTGGAGGTTTTTGAACAACGAGCATGTTGGTCTGGGGAGCACCCTGATTAAAAAGAAAGAGACAAAATGAGAAACAAAGCATGAGCATGTGCAGAATGATCGTGGAGAGGCATACTGTAGACAGGGGGAAGGAAATTAAGAAAAAAAAAAGTTTAAAGGAGGAAGAAAAGAAAAAAAACGTTGTGTACAACCCAGATGGTCCAGCTTCTCTTCTCTTCTCTGCGCTGTGCTGCGCTGGCAAAAGCTGGGGGCCCAAAGATCAGCTCTACAGCTCCATCCATCATACGCCTGTTGGAGAGCTGGGCTGGTGATGAATGTATGAAGTCAGGTAAATGGCTGAATTAGAGTAATGGCTGATTGCTGTAATTTAGCTCTGGGTCTGAGTCACGCCAGGTCATACATTCTGGGCCGCCGGCCGGCACGGATGATAATCTCAGAGGCGGAGAGGAGGGGGGGGGGGGGGGGGGGGGGGGGGGGGGTAATGGGGTTGGGGGGGTGGGGGGGGGTAGGGGGTGGCTAAAGGGGAGATGGGCCCCTCATGACGGCCAGAGCAGGGGCAAGATGGGGCACCTGGGAGGGTGCGATTGCTGGAGATTGCCCCAGGCAGAGTGGCACAGGCCAGGGGCGAGCAAGGGAGCGAGGGAGGGAGAGAGGGAGAGAGGGAGCGAGGGAGCGATGGAGGGAGAGAGCGAGGAGTGAGCGAGAGAGTGAGTGAGGGAGTGAGGGAGCGAGCAGGGCCTGGGCAGTCTGGCAGTGCTCGAGGCCCCTCTCTCTTTCTCTCTCTCTCTCGCTCTCTCTCTCTCTCTCTCCCTGGATTAATGCCGATTGTTTGGGAATGAATCTGAACTGGGACCACACAAGCAGCAAGGTGGGGGAGTGTGTGGGGGGGGTTCTGGGGGAGGCAGCCTGCGAGCGGGAGAGAGGGAGAGAGGGAGAGAGGGAGAGAGGGAGAGAGGGAGGGAACTAAAGTGGGAGAAGCCGTGTTCCGAGCAATTTTCCTTTCTATGATCTCTGCTCTCTAACAGACTCTCGATTTTTTAGAGGCCTCTTTCTTCTCTCGCTCTTTCTCTCTGCCTCTCTCTCTGTCTCTCTCTACTCTCTCTCTCTGTCTCTCTCTACTCTCTCTCTCTTTCTCTCTACTCTCTCTCTGTCTCTCTCTCTGTCTCTCTCTACTCTCTCTCTCTGTCTCTCTCCCTCTCTCTCTCTTTCTCTCTACTCTCTCTCTCTTTCTCTACTCTCTCTCTGTTTACGATACTGTATTACTCGGCTGCATAAAATCAGGATTAACTGTTGTTCCTACAGGCCTTTTTTTTGCCTTCCCACTGCTGTACACTGATAGGTCCTGTGCTTAAGAGGAACCAACTCTCTCTTTCTCTGTCCCTATGTGGGAGTACATACTGTATGTCTGTAGTGTCCCTGCCCCGGGAAACTTATTCAGACACATGCACCTCCCTGTATGCATAAAAGTTGCCTGCTTACTCAGTGACCCTTTACACTTCTGTTTGCTTATGTCCCCCTTTTTGTAAGTCGCTTTGGATGAAAGCGTCTGCCAAATGCAATGCAATGTAATGTAATTTAATGTAAAGAGAAGTGATAGTAAGAGAAGAAGCGCTGGAGTGAAAAAAAAAGTTAAATTCAGGACAAGCCTTC
>CM059279.1:23837950-23842950 GCA_030347295.1 Setipinna tenuifilis | reverse complement strand
GGTTTGCTCACTTATGTTCTAAACTAGATAGATGGACAGATAGACAGATATACAGATGGACAGATAGACAGATAGACAGATAGACAGATACACAGATAGACAGATAGATAGATAGATAGATAGATAGATAGATAGATAGATAGATAGATAGATAGATAGATAGATAGATAGATAGATAGATAGAGAGACAGACAGACAGACAGACAGACAGACAGACAGACAGATGAGGGAACCCCTGGGGGTACTTGGATCAATTCAAGGGGGTACAAAGGTTGAGGTTATCATGAGGTTATCATTCAGGTAAAGACATCAATGAAAAATTATCTTACATTTAATCTACAGTACTCCCATTACAATCCAACAGACTCTCCGATAGATACCACCACAGAGTATTTGTTCACATTTAGTTCATGCACATTACCTAATTATACAAAAACATAAACTCCTAGCAAGCTGCCTGTAGTGCAAGGGGTACTCGGTAGAACATAGTGCCCTAGGGGGTACACGGCAGTTAAAAGTTTGGGAAGTGCTGTCCTAAGCATAACCTAACTCTTCAGAATGGCCCTTTCAGCCTTGCATGTACACTGTCCTGCCCTCCTTCCAGATAACCAGAGGGGTATTAGCACTGACTTTACTCTGTCCCCATGTGGGGAGTATATGTGTCTGTAGTGTCCCTGCTCTGCCTTATTCAGACACATGCATCTCCCTGTATGTATAAAGGTAGTCTGCTTACTCAGTGTCCCTTTACACCTCTGTCAGCTTATGCCCTCCTATTGCAAGTCACTTTGGATAAAAGCGTCTGCTAAATGCAATGTAATGTAATGTAATAATGACAGGGCATACACATTAGTCATTAGCACAGACTAATAGGGAGGGATGCATCTACACATACCCAGTGATTGAGGGGCACTGGGGCAACCTGGCAGAAGCTACAATCCAGTACCCCATATTTGTTCCAACCATTGGCAAAATTAGCTGATTGCAATTGGGCAAAAAATACACAACTCTTTAGCCAGGTTGAGAAGACACAATGAAATCAACTGAATAAATAAAGTGATAAATAAAGTGATTTGGAATGTGTGGCACTAAACTGAATTTAGGTTGCCCATCACTGCAAACACTCGCTCATCCGCTTACCTAAAAGTACATATTTTTGCACAGGGCTTATTCCAGTCTCTCAGTCTAGCATTACCTCATGGTCTTATCTACACATAACTCCACCAAACACATAACGTACTGTCACCATATGTGATGCTGCTAAATCTGAGTATATGGGATTTTTTTATAACACAGGATGAAAAATGCTCATCCCTAACGTCATCTTTAGGAAATCTCTTAAAGAAGCCATATGTTAAGACGATAAGCAGATCTTTTCCCACTCTTCACTTGAAATGGTGGAAGAGCTCTGCTATGATTTGTGAGACTACAAAAAAGTAGAGATGACCAGCACTTCATAAACGGCAAGTGCCTTGAAACTGACACGCATGAGATCACGGCGCGCTATAAAAGGTTCAATGGCGCCCCCAAGTGGCCAAAGTAAATTGTACCTGCAATGTGCAGTTTTTTTCTCTTTTTTTTTTTACATTGAGCCTAGGCGTACATGCCCATTATATATCTAAATAGAACAACGAGGCAAATTAAATGCTACTGATAAAATGTTTAGTACAGTGTTGTATAGTTTATCACCTTTTGAGTGTTAAAGCTAGCATGACTGCTGTAGTCTGCTTGGTTTAGCTTCATACAGTTAAAGATATTGTTTGTTTGTTTCTTGTTGCAAAGACACATATTTAAGAAACTTTGTTTTAAAAGCACAACCCTGAATTTCCTGGTTCATGTTCAGTAGTTTTCCCTCCCACTGTTTATTTTTCCTTGTCACTTATTTAGACCACACCTATGAAACCTATGAACACTCAGGAAGACACACTTTTTCTCACAACAGCCAGAGAAACTAAACATGACAGTGTTAATATAAAAATATGTATTTTAATAAAATATTATTAAACATTTGTCACTCCTCTTATTAAAAACAGTAAACCCAGGTAAACAGGTAACTCTCAAAAATATATATCACTTATATTGCACAGGTCACCATCTGTGAAATAGTATAGAATGTAAGTCCTTCATACAACAGTGCTTTGTGGCAGCACAAAAAAAACCCTTCTTCAAGTCTGTATGCACCTCTGTCCTGTGTCCACACAGAGAAAGAGTGCAAAGTTCAGAGTTCAAAGTTCATTTTCGTTTCTTTCTTAGGCCACAGAATATACCAGATTTCAGTTTCAGGGAATGTCTAGATGATTTTTCCTCAGTGACTGGACTCTCCACAATGGGACTCTCCACAGAGACACTGACAGGCTGGGAGGTGTTTGCCGCGCTAGCAGAGGTGTCCGTCTGCTCACTGTCCAAGGCCGCTGCCCTCTCTAGTCCCTGCAGATGCGTCTCAAAGGTGGATGCCTGCTGCTCCAGTGATGTTAAGCTCTGAAGTACATCGTTAAACTACACAGGAAAACAAAAATCAAGAATAGAGATTTTACCATTACCATAGAAAAGTATACCATTTTACATCATGATGTTTAAAATCTCTACCAAATGATATTAAAAGTATACCATTTTTATTTGAAAGATTTCTTACAAAGAAACCAAGATGAATACATTAAACTACACAGGAAAATCACAAATCAAGAATAGAGATTTCAAACATCATGATACAAAAAAATGTAACTCAAAAAGTATATATTTTTAAAGATTTCTTACAAAGAAGCTAAGACAGTATAGCAATATAGTCTTAGTATATTTGCATATTTATATAGCAAGCATATTTGCAATAAAGCTAAAACAAAAACAAACATTATTGCTGTACATTTGCAATGAAGCTAAGACAAAAACAAACATTATTGCTGTACATTTGCAATGAACCTGAGACAAGACCAAACATTATCTGTGTACATTTTCAATGAGGCTAAGACAAACACAAACACCATCACTGCACATCTGCTGCAGCTCAAAGGCCCAGTGTGTGTGTGTGTGTGTGTGTGTGTGTGTGTGTGTGTGTGTGTGTGTGTGTACCTTGTCAGTGTTGGACTGCAGCAGCTCTGAGGTCCAGCTGGAACAGAGCAGCTCTGAGCTTACAGTCCTACTCAGCTCAAGCCAACGATGGTCCAGCTCCTGTGAAGTATTAAGACAAGTTATAGTCTAGGAACAGTGATAACATGGAAGTATTTAGTATTAAGACAAGTTATAGGGGCAGTGCTAACATGGAAGTATTTAGTATTAAGACAAGTTATAGGGGCAGTGTTAACATGGAAGTATTTAGTATTAAGACAAGTTATAGGGGCAGTGTTAACATGGAAGTATTTAGTATAAAGACAAGTTATAGGGGCAGTGTTAACATGGAAGTATTTAGTATAAAGACAAGTTATAGGGGCAGTGTTAACATGGAAGTATTTAGTATTAAGGCAAGTTATAGGGGCAGTGTTAACATGGAAGTATTTACTGTATGGCACACTATTGTGCTTGTGCATGAATTCACGTGCGGTTCACCTTAAGGATCTTGGAGTTGGCGGCCAGGTGTGTCTGACATTGGTGAACGCTGCTCTTGGAATGCTCCAGGTCTGACACCAAACACTGATCCCCCCACAAGACAAGCATATAACCAATGAGTTATTAAAAGAAAACCGGCAGAAGTCACACTAGCAAGATACAGTACATGACGTGCTGCAGTGCAGCCTTGATGCAAAGCTAAAGGCCAATTGAAAGACAAATTCCCCTCATGAGCATCTAAGACAGGTAGATGTTTATTGCCATTGTTCTGTGTACTCCCATACAGACACCTACCTACCACATAGCACACACACAGACAGACACACAGACACACACACACACACGCACACACACACACACACACAAACACACACACACACAAACACACAAACACACACACACACCCAAGTGCTTGTGCTATGCAAAGCAGTGTGTTCTGAAAGGCTGCATAAGTACAGTGCAGCCTGTGCAGAAGTAAAGGGCAGCTGAAAGACTGAGCACACACACACACACTCATGATAAATCACTCCCCTCTCTGTGAAACACAAACTCATGCTGAGTGTGCACACACACACACACACACACACACACACACGCACACACACACACACACACACACACACACACATGTACACTCGCTCAGACACTTGCTCACACACTCACGCACACACACACACACACACACACACACACACACACACACACACCACACACACACACACACACACACACACACACACACACATGTACACTCGCTCAGACACTTGCTCACACAGTAACGCACACACACACACACTCACACACACACACACACACACACACACACACACGCACACACTCACACACACTCACACACAGTCCCACACACTTACACACAGTGTACATCTGTGCTGCAGGCTGTGAGGGGCCTTTACCTGTGTGTCCTTGAGCACCACGCTGGAGTCTGGCAGGCTGTGGGTGTGTGTGGGGCTGTGTGTGTGTGTGTGTGTGGGTCTGAGGGTGACCCTGACGTGCAGCTCCTCCAGCTGCCTCCAGTGGCTCTGCAGCTGGCCCTCTGCTGCCCGCACACTCCCCTCAAACTCAGCCTGGCTCCGCTGCAGACAGTGGAGTGCCTCTGCCCTGCTCACGCACACAGGCGCACATATATAAACACGCATATACACATGAACACACATGCACATGTACACACATACACATGAACACACATACACACGTATACACATGAACACACATACACACGTATACACATGAACACACATACATACACACACACACACACACACACACACACACATACATACTCATGAACACATATATACACATGAACACACATACACACACACACACACACACACACCAATTATCACAGCAGATACATGTGAAGTAAGGGACAATCAGTGCCATGTTTGAAAGGCAGGAGGAGCTGAGTTTTCATCCAGGGGCATTTCCAACTTTAAGAACAC
>CM059279.1:23790450-23832950 GCA_030347295.1 Setipinna tenuifilis | reverse complement strand
CTGGCCCGTCTGGCACAACCTGTTTTGGCAGCCGATTAATCTATTGTGACCCGTCGTGAGTGTTGGCCTTTATTTGTTTGTGTGTGTTCTCTGCCGGCCTGTGCTCTGCTCAGGAATGCCTGAAATGTGTGTGGAGACATGCCCAACCTAACCTGCCCGCCATGACTCATACAGTGAGTATATACTGTAAAAGGTGGCACTAATAACAATAATAATCGTCACTCTCACTGCGCTCCACCTAAATAGCTTGGCCCTTGCGAGGCCGGTTTCTCACTGCCTCTCCTCCTACTGTGAGCGCGACTGCAGCGTCATCTGTTGTCATTTCACCGACTGTGTGAGCAGGTGAAGGGCTGTCATACTGCCAGTGTGAGAGACAAACGAACGACTCATTGCCCAGTACAGTTTGAGTTAGATGTGGCAATCAATGACAATGACAGTCAGGGTATATGGCAGATGGCATGGTCACACATTGCAGGCAGCATACAAATCTTTATGTGGGGGGGGGGGGGGGGGGGGCTCATTGGTGCTGCTGGACATTTTGTGCCCTATAAAAATACAATTACCATACAATTTTGTGCTCGCCACCCATTATTATTATTATTATTATTGTTATTATTATTGTTATCATTGTTGTTGTTGTACTGTTATTAATTATAATAATAATAATAATAATAATAGAAAAACAAGAACAACAATAATAATATAAATAATAATAACAACATCACAATAATAATAGTAATAATAATAATAATAGCAGTAGTAGCGTCCTCAGATGGCCCTGTGTCAATGCTGGGTCCCTAGGCCCTCCTCACATGAGGTGCGTGTCACTCGTATCATAGCGGAGTGCAGATGTCTCTGCTCCCTGCTCTGCACTCACACTGCATAATATCAACCTGTACCCAGGTAGGCCTGAGTTGCTGTTTTCTAGAATATGCGCATAAGCATGTTTTACTGCCATAACATCAGAATTATGTACAATCTGTTTGATTGTTCAGTAAGTGATAACAGTAGCTGAGGCGTGCATTTTCACAGAATTAATCAACAGTGCCGTAGCCGAATAACTTAAGTTATGCTCCGCAGGCTTGATTAATAATTCCATGGAAACGTATGGAACATAGCAATCCCACTGGTCAACGAGAGCGGACTCTGGGGGTCAAGTGTACTCAGGTACAGATGGCAGTTACAGGTGAGTGTCATCCTATACTCACAGTATCCCATCTCCACTGTTTCAACCTTTTATGACTTTGGGAGTACATCAAGTCACTGATTTTACACAAGTTGTAAGGTTAATTATACTAATAATGTTCACAGTGGTGTGAGAAATGCTCATTTAACTTAAGGTATTAAGAACCATCAAGGGCCAGGTAAAGCTTTTTTTTTCTTTTGAACAATGGAATGGAAATTTAATTTTTTATGTTAAAATAGATAACAGAAATAATAGTCAGCTTTCTTCTGAGTCACTGTCATCCATGTTATCCACTGCAAATTCCAAATGAGCACAAAACCATGAGAACACTGAGTAGTTCAGAACAAGCTCAGCTTCTATAAAAACATCTCTTTAATTTTCTCTGAACATGGATTACAACAAGGAAGTATTCACCTGGAAAGAAGAACAGGAGTTACCTGTACAGGGAAGTCATAATACAGCTATGTCATTTTTACATTGTACAAGTCCATTCTGACAAACGGCCTTTTTTTAAAATAAATATTCCAAGGATGTTTCCCTTCTGGGCAGCAAAGGGGGAAGAACGGACGAGCGAGCAGTTCGAGATGACACGATGGCACCATCATCAGCTGACTGCATTCCTTCCTCCACGTAATTGATCAACATCTAGACACACAGTCCACTCCGGCTTCACACGAAAAAAACAAACAAACAAAAACAAAAACAAAAAAAACAAAAAAAACAGTATGCCTTCAAGCATTGCCTGGGCTCAAATTGACACGGGTTCCAAAGTGATGAAAAAAATCCCTTTCGTCAGTGCAGAAAAAGCTTGTAGTTCCGTGCTGTCCCCTGCTCTGTTGGAGCGTTAGACTTGGTGACATATTCCAGAACGAGAATCCTTGAAAGAATTCTTGAAAGAACTCCACTTAACTGCTCTCAGAACGCACTTAAGTCATATTTCATCCTTCCCATAAGCAACAGTGTGTCCTTGATAAGAGAAGGGTTTACGACTCAGGGTTGTGATACATACAGTACATGGCATCAGAAACTAGAACATGAACATGACCTCTCATGCAAACAGTTTAGCCTCTTAGCCTTTAGTGGTCTCTCTCTCACGCTCAGAAACAGAGCACATGCCCATGATTAGTTGAACTCTAGGACTAAATTACTTCAAGGAATAAAAAATTGGAACCATGAACTATTTCCTGCCAGACCCCTCGTTCGTGCCTCGTTAGTGCACAAAGACGCCAACGCAAGTCAGACAGTGCCCGTGCTGAAAGACAGATAGTGCCCCTGGCACAAGTTTTGCACTCGCATAATGTTGAGGTACCGGGTGTTGGGTGTTGGGTGTGTGAATCGTAAGGAGACAGTGAGAGAGGAAGGAAGGAAATGTCCAGAAATCCCAGCGACAAGCCTCTTGAAGACTGTGGACAGCTCTGCCAGACCAGGGCAGGACCTGGAACGCTGCCATTGCATCTACAACTCATACCTGGCATCACATCTCATCATCGTCCCAGTTACAGTCACCTGGCAACCACAGAGAAGTCTCAGGTACCATCATGTCCACTGTCCTTTTTGCCGTCTTCCGATGTAGCAGCTTTGCATCTGAGGGGGGTGTCTGCTGGTGTGGAGGGGAGCAGCTATCTAAGGGATGGTGGTGTGTGTGTGTGTGTGTGTGTGTGTGCTACAGGTGCTACTGTGTGTTAGTGTTTTGGGTGTAGTTCCCTCCAGTGAGTGTTCCGTTGAGGGAGGGAGCTCAGTCTCTGTAGCAGGGGCTGCATGCGGTATACAAGGTCAGTCTGAAGGTCAATCTGAAGGTCACCCAAGGTCAGTCTGAAGGTCACCCAAGGTCAGTCTGAAGGTCAGACGGCTCAGGTGGAGGAGGTTCGGGGGGGGGGTTGGGTGCACACCCTCAGAGCTGTGTTTCTGTGCATTCAGTAAGATTCTCTTCAATTCCAAGTAAAGGAACAAACTTGTGTGTGTGTGCCGGTGGTGTGTGTGTGTGTGTGTGTGTGTGTCTCTCAGGGCTTGGTGATGTGGACCTCGTTGGAGCCGTTGGTGGTGGTGATGATGAACTGGGTGGCGGGGGGCTGTTCCAGCTGCTCTGTGTGTCCGCTCCCGCTGCTGCTGCTGCTGGCCTTCCCCTCCAGCTCCGCCTGGCCCTCCGAAATCACATAGTGCGTCTGCACACACACACACACACGGGCATACACACACACACAGGCATACACACACACGTGCATACACACACACACGGGCATACACACACACACGGGCATACACACACACATATATATATATATACACATTTACACACACACAGACAAACACACAGGCACAGACTCATTAGTATACATCTCAAATTGAAATGAGAGGTCTGCAAAATCAAAACAAAGTCACTTAGTGGTAACAGTTTGTTGTTTTTGTTGACAATCCCACCGTAGTTTACACTATGTTAAAACATCACTTTCACATTAGGTAAAAAAGTTACATTTTACCACTAAATAAAGTATATTAAATAATACTGATTTGATATGATTAATGAAACATAAAATATAAACTTAGAGCAGAGCGATGTGGAGTTGGTAGAGATGCGGTTACTGACCGTCTTGACCTGGCTGCTGTTGACGGCGGTGACGGGGGTGCCTGTCTCCGCTATCACATACTGGGCATGGGGCAGCGCCATCATCTGGATCTCTGAGGCTGGGGGCACGCCACACACACACACAATACCACACACACACACACACACACACACACACACACACACACACACACACACACATTACCACACACACAAACAATACCACACACACACACACACCAAACACACATCGAATACACACACGCATACACGCGTGCACGTGCGCACGCACACACACCAAACACACAAACAATACAACACACACACACACCAAACATACATCAAAACACACACACACACAGACACGCACATGCACAATACAACACACACACACACCGAAACACACCGAAATTTCACACACATCAAAGGCCCCAGTATCTACTACAGTATCATTTTATGGCCCATGCCAGTTTCAAGACAGCTACTCATGCTCAAAAACTGAAACAGGTATGAGGCCTTTTTTAAACATCAGGACATGGTTATAACCAGGGGCTGGTGGTGTTGTTTGACAGGATACGATGATGGCCACAAGGAGAAGTCGTCTGACTTACGGTAACTCCTGTAGTTCCAGTTGCTGGGCAGGTAGGTGTGCTGCACGGTCCCCTGCACCTGATTGGTGGAGGTCTGGAGGGTGTGGCTCTGGGCCAAGGTCACTGGGGTCAGCTGGGTGGGGCTAAGCTCTTGAGTGGTCTGCTGGGAGGGGCTTAGGGGCTGTCCAGATACCTGCTATCAGGGAGAGATGAAAGGACACATTCCCTCTGTGGGTATTCATGCCAAGGACACAATAAGCTCAGTGTCATCTTACACAGATAAGATAACAACATTACACCTTTGACCTCTACCAATACTCCTACTTGTGTGACGTGTGTGTGCATCTTACTTGTGTGACATGTGTGTCTTACCTGTGTGACGTGTGTGTGTGTGTGTGTGTCTTATTTGTTTAATGTGTGTGTGTGTGTGTGTTACTCGTGTAACGTGTGTGTCTTACTCGTGTAACGTGTGTGTGTGTGTGTGTGTGTTTTACTTGTGTGACATGTATGTGTGTATCTTACTTGTGTGACATGTGTGTGTGTCTTACTTGTGTGACATGTATGTGTGTGTGTTACTTGTATGATGTGCGTGTGTGTGTCCTACTTGTTTGACGTGTGTGTGTGCGACCTGTGTGTGTGAGTGCGCGTGCGTGTGTGTGTGTCTTACTTGTGTGACGTGTGTGTGTGTTACTTGTGTGATGTGTGTGTGTTACTTTTGTGACGTGTGTGTGTGTGTGTGTCTTACTTGTGTGACCTGTGTGTGTGTCTTACTTGTGTGACCTGTGTGTGTGTGTGTGTGTGTGTGTATGTCTTACTTGTGTGCTTCCCTGGCCGGCGCTGGCGGCGGGCTCCCCCACCTGGATGTGCTGCACCTGTATGGAGTGCTGGCTGTAGCCGTGCGGGTCGTGCAGCTGGCTCACGTCCACCGTGGAATGCTGGGAGTGGGGGGACGACGCCTGCACAGGAGGGCACAGAAATATTATACAGATAGATAGAAACGTGGGTGTGTGTGTGTCTGTGTGTGTCTCTTTGTGTGTGTCTGTGTGTGTGTTTCTGTGTGTGTATATAGTAAACCTAAAGAAAAATATATTCTTTACATCTCTCATTTCTATACACAGATACAGACAGACACAGAGTGAGCAAAGAAGCAGTAGAGAGAGAGCAAAAAAGGGAGGAAGTGATAGTTAGATTACACAATATCCGCATGATGTTGCCCTGAATTTGTCATGCCAATAAATCTCACTTGAATTGAATTAAATTGAATTGAGAGGGCGAAAGATAGATAGAGGGAGAGAGAGAGACATACATACAGAGAAAGATAGAGGGAGAGAGAGAGAGAGAGAGAGAGAAAGAGAGCGAGAGAACAAGAGAGAGAGAAAGAGACAGAGAAAGAGAGATAGGGAGAAAGACAGAGAGACAGAAAAAGAGAGAAAGAGAGGGAGAGAGAGAGAGACATACATACAGAGAGAGAGAGAGAGAGAGAGTAAGAGAGACACACACAGTGATAGGGACAAAGAGACAGAGAGATAGAGAGAGAGACAGAGAGAGAGAGAGATAGAGAGAGACAGAGGAAGAGACAGACAGAGAGAGAGCGAGAGAGCGAGAGAGAGAGAGAGGGAGAGAGGGGGAGAAAGAGAGAGAGAGAGGTAGACACAGAGAAAGAGAGACAGAGAGAGAAAAAGAGAGACACAGAGAAAGAGAGATAAAGACAGACAGAGAAAGAGAAAAAGAGAGACAGAGAGAGAGGGAGAGAGAAAGAGAGAGACACAGGGAAAGAGAGAGAGGGGGAGAGATAGAGAGACACAAAGAAAGAGAGGGAGAGAGAGAGAGAGAACAAGAGCGAGAGAGAAAGATAGAGGGAGAGAGAGACAGCGAAAGAAAGAGAGACAGAGAGAGAGAAAGAGAGAAAGAGAAAAAGAGAGAAAGAGCGCGAGGGAGACTCCGTACCGGGGCCACCTGGACCACCTGCAGCTGGATGTGCTGTGGCTGGGCGAGGCCTCCTGCGGTCGCCTGGGAGACGGGGATGTACTGGATGCGCTGGTAGTCGCCCTGGCCGGGCCGGTAGTCTGAGCCCAGCGTCTGGGACAGCTCCGTCATGGCCTGGGTTAGCAGGTCTGTGGTCTGAACACACCAAGGCACCAGGCCCAGTTAGGAGGGAATCAGTATACAATGTGTAGAAGGGGAGTATACATACACGTATATACGTGTAAGTGTAGAAGGAAACGCAGACAGACAAATGATGACAAGTCAAAGAAATGCTGAGCAGTACACTTTGCCTGGTAAAAATGCAACTTTTGAGGTGAGAAATCACACATTTCCTAAGTCAATCACACTGCTTGCATTGCTACTTCTGAAGCTAAAAGATAATGACGCATCTAAAAGAGCTCTCTCTCTCTCTAAGTGAGAGCCATCTTCCTAATTACTAACAATTTACTAAATATCCGTTTAAAGAAAATAGACCGCAAATGAAATATTACTGCTACTAGTAGTCTAGTTTTAGCATTCTTCAGGAGTCCGAAGATAAGAAGAGCTTTTCAAAAGTTATTTTTTGACACGTGAAAGCCATCTCCCCAATTGCCAATTTCCTTGTTGTCCTAAATAAAATATTTCTAACAGAATGAATACAAAGTAAATCAGTATGCATGTGTGCAAATGTGTCCCTCTCTCTCTTTCTATCTTTGTCTTTCTCTCTCTCACTCACTCACTCACTCACTCTCTCTCTCTATCCCTCTCTCTCTCTTACTCTACCCATCTCTCTCTCTAATTACCAATTTCCCCAATTGTCCCAAATAAAATATGCACTTAAATCAGTGTGCATAAATGTGTCCCTCTCTCTATTTCTCTCTCTCTCACTCACTCTCTCTATCCCTCTCTCTCCCTCTGTCTTACTCTATCTATCTCTCTCTCTAATCACCAATTTCCCCAGTTGTCCCAAATAAAATATCCACATAAATCAGTGTGCATAAACGCGTCTCACCACGACGGCCTCTGCGGTGGTGGTGTCGGAGGTGATGACGGCGGGGGTGCTGCTGATGACGGCCGTTGCCAGGGGAGCCTGGATGCTGTTGGCCATCTGGGCAAACTCGGGGTGCTTCTTACGGATGTGCTGGACCATCTTCGTCTGGAGGGGAGAGTAAACAAAAGGGTTCAAGATTAAAGGTATCTTTATTCCCCCCCGGGGGTCGATTTGTTAAAAAAAACAAAAAAACAAAAAATAGACGCAACCAACAAAAGTATGACACAGGGATCACAGATATGGGATCCCAATTTAAGACAAAAACACAGTGGCGTGGCCATAAAAACTTAACACAAAAACATAAAATAAGATAAACAACGCTTGAAACAACACTCGGAATGATGTATTTACAAGGATGATTACAGCAGGTGTAAAATGTCTGTGTTCTGCAGCTTCTTAAGACAAATTAAGGCAAAAAAACAACACGTGCAATAAAAATCTCTACATAAATATCTCCCACAGTAACAAGCCTCCCGCGCTCTGTCCTACGTTTATCTGTCAGTATGTGTGTTACTATGCTTGCTTAAAGGAAAGATAGAGTACTTAAATGAAGTATTGTGCCTTATATCCTAATGTGTTAATAACATGCATTCAACTTTGATTTATCAGGCTGGGGATTAAACTAGGCTGTTTGGTCAAAATGGCGCCCTCTTTTGGCCACCACAGTTAAACTACAGTTGATTTCCCAAATATGACATCACAAACAGACATTTGTTTTGACACATTACTTTTAAATTTACGATTTGCGATGCTAAATACATGAAGCCTGTGTGTTTGGCGCAACCATGTTTCACATTCATGACAGCCCTGTGGCTCCTGCACAACCCCCCACTTAGACAAAGCCAAAGCGAAAAAAAAGATGTTGTATCATTCCCACACACACACACACACACACACACACACACACACACACACACACACAAACACACACACACACACACACACACACTTCCCAGGGGGGCACAGCCACAGAATGACGAGCATGGCATGGCACTGCCACTCACTTTGCTGCTGTACTGCTTGGCGCAGTGTGTGTGTGTGTGTGTGTGTGTGTGTGGCGTTGCCACTCACTTTGCTGCTGTACTGCTTGCCACAGTGTGTGTGTGCGTGTGTGTGTGTGTGGTGTTGCCACTCACTTTGCTGCTGTACTGCTTGGCGCAGTGAGGGCAGCAGACGGGTGCCGTGGCGATGGTGCCGGTGAGCTGGGTGTGTGTGCTCAGCATGGGGTCCGGCTCTCCCGGGCCGGCTGGGCGGAGCTTACGGATGCTGGGGGGAAGCTCCGCACCCGGGTGGTTCTTCAGGATGTGTGCTTTTCTTTTACTAGCACTCTTATACACCTGGAGTAAAACACACACACACACATGCGCACACACAGACAGAGACAGAGACACACACACACGCACACACACACACACACAGACACGCACACACACACAGACATGCACACACACACAGACATGCGCACACACACACACACACACACACACACACACACACACAGTCACACAGACACACACACACGAATGCATGCCCGCACATACAAACACAGACACACACAGACACACACACAGGAAAAGCGAAAAGGTCACAATTGGATTTACACTTTGAGGAATACATTTAGCTACCAAAGATGCACATTGAAAGATGAATTCATTTAAAATGTTTTAATTAATGTTTAATGTCATTTAAAATGTTTTAATTAAGGCAGCTTCACAAGCTAGCTCCCAAATAATTTTAGTGTTAAAAAATGAGCAGAAGTTAGTTTGTAATGCCAAGTTTAACTGCAGAGGCCGTGTGCATATTACTGTACTTGACTGATTACTGCACTGGATTTACAATCGCGTGGAAGTGTGTGTGTGTGTGTGTGTGTGTGTGTGTCTGACCTTGTCACAGTACTGGCAGAAGTAGTCCCTGTTGGGCTTGATGATGGGCAGTGTCAGCTCAGGAACCTCCTCGATCCGCATGTCTGGGTGGCGCTTAGACAGGTGATTAACCTGCACATACACACACACAAAGATTAAACGCTCAGTACACAAAGCCAAGAGTCGACACTGACTCATGCCTGAATGCTGGGGGTCTCGAGGGGGAATCTGTGTGTGTGGGAGATCTATGGAGGAGGGGGGGGGGGGTGATCTGTGGAGGAAAGAGGGCTGATCTGTGGAGGGGGGGGGGGTGATCTGTGGAGGAGGTGGGGGATTTGGCGAGGATAATCTGTGCAGGAGAGGGGGAAACTGTGAAGGGGGGGGGGGGGGGGGGGTGACCTGTGGAGGAGGGGGTGATCTGCGGAGAAGAGTGGGGTGGTAATCTGTGGCGGAGGGGGGGTGGAATCTGTGGAGGCGAGGCTGATCTGTGGAAGATAGGGGATGGGGTGAGTGTGGTCTGTGGAAGAGAAGGAGTGGGGGGCTGGAGTGAGTGTGGTCTGTGCCGTACCAGCATGTATAGGAGAGGGGGGTCTGCATGTGGAAGGGGGGGGGGTGCTGGAGTGAGTGTGGCTTGTGCCGTACCAGCATGCCGCGGCGGCGGAAGCCCATCATGCAGAGTCTGCACTTGAACATGAAGCTCTCGAAGTCGGTGGTGGGCAGCTTCTGCTTCAGGGCCTTGGAGCGATGGCTACGGTCAGCCTTCTTCGCCTCTCGCTCGGGGTTGTGCATACGCTGCATGTGCTCACGCAGTTTATCCTTCCTCTGATGGAGAGAGAGTGAGACAGAGAGAGGGAGAGGGAGAGGGGGAGGGGGAGGGGGAGAGGGAGAGAAATGGAGAGAGAGAGAGGGAAATGGAGAGAGAGAGAGAGAGAGAGAGAGAGGGAAATGGAAAGAGTGAGAGAGAGAGACAGAGAGAGAAAGAGAGTGAGAGAGAGAGGGAAATGGAGAGGGAGAAAGACAGAGAGAGAGAGAGAAATAGATAGATAGATAGATAGATAGATAGATAGATAGATAGATAGATAGATAGATAGATAGATAAAGACGCAGAGAAAATATATTTTCATTTGTTCCATAAACTTTACCTACTTATCAACTTCAAACAACTACTCATCATACTCAGTTCGTCCACCTACTTCTGTCTGAGGTTCATGTTTTTCCTTCTATATACAGACTAGGGGTGTAAATCAGCCAATCAGCCTTCATGACAACTCGATTCAATGTCGATTTCTTAAGCCAATGATTCCATTATTTTCAATATGCACGATTCGATTCAATTCGATCCAACTCGATTCAATACTTGATATTTTTCATATTATATGTATTGATGAAGTTTTTTGAAGTAAATTAACAAAAATTGTAACAGCTGCATTTTATTTGAGAAATATTTTGTTATTCCAGTCAGTGCAATCAGATGAACTGTAATAATACTACACAAAATTAGTGCAAAAGGGTAATAACAGCAAAAAGTAACAAATAACTAGGCCTATACCTCATTCACTATATAATAATAACAATGCATCTGTGCTTTAGATACTGAAAGGCACTTGCAAAGAAAAGTCAGTAAACATAACGTAGTTCTTCATTTGCCATTCGTTGTCAATGAAATGACACGGATGACATGGAAGTTATAGCAACGCCAAATCAGATCTTTAATAACTTCGTCACGAACTTTGGTGTAGAAGTTCGTAATGTAGGACTAGCTGAAATGTTGACGTGAGGGGGTGTTGTACCTCGGCTCAAGAACTTCGAGCAGGTACCTAAAGCCTTCGTTCTCCACGACACAATAGGGCCTTATGTCTTTGCATATGAAAAACGCTATAGCCTTAGGGATGTTTTTGCTCTCTTTGAAGTATTTGACAACTTCTGGGGGGGGGAAATGTTGCCAGTGGTGTGGTGGGCTGGGCTTGGAAGCTTGTGTTGTTTCTGGGCAGTCGCCATCGATACCATGGCGCTTTTTCAGGTGTGCAGATAGGTTCGAGTTATTGCCACAGCATCTTAACTTATACAGGCAATCTTTACAAACAGCAACATCCCTTACCACTTCTTCATATTTTTGGAAGCCAAAATACTTCCATATATAAGACCTACACACTGGAGTGTGCAAGTCGTCTTTGTTTCCTGCTTGCTGCGATTCCATCTCTCTCGAAAATTAACTATTAGACTATTACTGGCTGAGGTAATGGGAGTTAAGTGGGCGTATAAAGTGAAGACAAAATGAGGATAGCGCCACCCGCAGCACAAGAGTCGGTTTTAGGCCTAACAGCAGAGGGCTGAAAATAGACAGGTGGCAAAATAAACACATTAATCGATTCTCTTGTGAATGCATTGATGCATTGTATAATCGATGCATCGGTATGAATCGATTAATATTTTACACCCCTAATACACACACACACACAGGAGTCCTGTAATATCGCAGATTTTTTCCATTAATATGGTTATGCTATGTCACTATGCATACTAAAGAAAAGTTCGTCGACTTGTCAAAGAACAATATTAGAATTTATGACAACCATGCTGTAATATATAAATATTGATTACAATACAGTAATAATTCAATAATTAATATGCAGTAAATGTATAAAAACAGCACATGGGAGTGTATTTTAAAGCTTAAACTATAAACTAAAATATTTTCTGTATAGTCTCGTTATATCGCGGATTTTCACTTATCGCAGTGTTTGGGGGGGGGGGGGGGGTAGTAATACAGTAATAATTCAATAATACATAGAGTACATGGGGGTGGATTTTCAGCTATTGTGGGGGTGGGGGTGAGCACTGTATACACCCCTGGCCTAGTGAGTATACACCCCTGGCCTAGTGAGTAACAAAACTAACAATCACTAAACCAACTCTGTCTTTCTCTGTCCCCATGTGGGAGTATGTATGTCTGTAGTGCCCCTGCTCTGGGAAACTTATTCAGGCACATGCACTTCCCTGTATGTGTAAAGGTTCCAAGCTTACTCTGTGTTCCTTTACACCTCTGTCAGCTTATGTCCTCCTTTTTGCAAGTCGCTTTGGATAAAGGGTCTGCCAAATGCAATGTAATGTAATGTAATGTAATGAGTATGCACCCCTGGCCTAGTGAGTATACACCCCTGGCCTAGTGAGTATACACAGATTTTCACCCATCACGGGGCACATTCACACACACACACACACACACACACACACACACACACACACACACACACACACACACACACACACACACACACACACACTGTATACACCCCTGGCCTAGTGACCTTGCTGCTGACCTTGAACTGCTTGCCGCAGGTGGAGCACAGGAAGTCCTTGCGGTCCGAGTGGCGGAGCATGTGCAGCCGCAGCTTGTCGGGCCGGCAGAAGGCCTTGTCGCACTCCGTGCACTGGAAGATCTTCTCCGAGTGGAAGCTGCGCACGTGCTTCTTCACCTGGACAAGGTGAGGGGAGGTGAGGAACTCAAGACGTCAAAACAAGGCAAACACACACTGGACAAAGTGAGGTTAGGAACACGGATGTCAAAACAAAGGACAGACACACACAATGCAGCACAATGCAGCACAATGCCCAAATGTACACCAACAATAGAATACTAAATAGAAGACTTTTAGGCTTTATTATTACAAATCAAGCCTCTTTGTAAGTCGCCTTGGATAAAAGCGTCTGCTATGTGTAATGTAATGCAATGTAATATACAAAGATCATAAATGATCATACATGTCCATTACAGAGTTTTGAAAGTTCTTCAGTTCCAAGGCTTTAATACGTAGTACAATACAAGTATGTGCCTTCGTGTAACAGATGCCAGCCAGCCTAGCTGTGCATATAGAACTTTACTACTCTACCCAGTATGTCTATGCATGTGACAATAAAAAGTCCTTGTATCCTTGCAGTATTCATATAGTACAATATACAATACAATATGATAGAATAAACACAACAGACAGCAGACGATACCTGAATGAAGTCGGTGAAGCTCTTCTTGCAGGAGGGGCAGGAGAAGCAGCCGTCCACCATGTGTATGCGCACGTGCTCCTTGAGCAGGTCGAGTCGGTCGAAGGAGTCTGTGCAGAAGAGGCAGGCGTAAGTGCGCTGCTCGGCGTGCAGCTGCAGGTGTTCGTCCAGCGCAGCCGTGCTCAGGAAGCCCTTGTTGCACACGTGACAGGTGAGCGCGCAGGCGTCGCGGCCGTGGAAACGCAGGTGCTGGTCCAGCTTGTCTTTCTCCCGGAAGGCCTTGCCGCACTGAGAGCACTTGAAGGGCCGGAACGACTTGCGGATGAACAGGTGCTGGAGGGCAGCGTTCTGCAAGAGAGGCGGAGTTAGTCTCCATGGAGAGGACACTGGAGAACGACGGACGGCCGAGTCCGACTTTAATGGCTAGATGGCCGGCTAGCTTGACATGATGTCAAACGAGATCGGACGAGATTTGACGGTGCACAGCCATCAAATCGGAAAGCAACAGTGCTAAAACCTTGTGAGAGTGAGAAAATGTTTGATTTCCGATTTCAGAGATGTACGTTGACAAAATCTTGTCCCACCTTGTGTGACACCACGTTAAGCCAGTCAGCCACCTCGCCATCCACGCAAGATCCGCACAATGAATGGGGGGTGGGGGGCTGGGACAGGGGCATTACAGACTAGCTTCTGCTAGAGCTCAGGGGGCCTCCCCACGTCCCCCAATCTTGGTTTCTGAGATACGGAATGTTTGCGCATCCCCTAGGCGACGGTGTGGTGGACGTTTGCCAAAGTCTGGACGGATTCATGGAACACAGACAACATTCCACGGAGACGGAGCAGCAAACAGATGCGATGGAGAATGGAGGGGGTAGCCAATGTGTACAGTCAAAATGTCACCAGGACAGAAACCACATCATCGTGCCGTGACGCCACGCTTTTTGCCTCTCTGACCCCTCCCTGGCCCCTCCAGGTATTTATTACCTGCAAGTCCATCTTTTTTAGGGTAAGCCAGGAGAAAAAAAACACAAACATACAAAAAAAGACACATAACATTGTCAAACAACTCTAAGTCACTAGGCTAAGACAGGCTATTTCAGAGAGAGAGTGCCAGCGCGGCAGAGGTCACAGAAAGGTCATACCCGTATCCTGCGGGCCCGCCGCATGTCCTGTGGTGTGAGGTGGGGGTCTGGCTGCGTGGCGGGAGTGGGCTCCTCTTTCAGGGGCTCCAGAGGGTCAGCTGGCGGGGGGGTGGTCGTCTGGACGCTCTCTCCCTCGGTCGGGGGCTCCGTGCTGGGCGTCTGTGGCTCCAGCCTGCCCTCCAGCTCGGAGGCGATAGCTTCTGGCTCCAGCTCCACCACCTTCAGCCCATTCAGGGCGGCTCCATCTGGCCTGTCCTCGTAGGGAAGCTTACTCGCAGGGAACACCAGCATGTCCTTCCACAGCAAAGGATTAACATTTGTTACAGGCATGAAGAAACAGACACCACTACAAGACTATGCAATTCAGGAGTAATATATGGAGAAAGAATGCTGACAATCATTTTAATGCAACCAAATAGAAGGTTGGATTTATGTATAGATGGTTGAGGTTTGCATCCTTCCACCATAAAGGATTAACATTTGTTACAGACATGGAGAAACAGACACCACTACCAGACTATGCAATTCAGGAGTAATATATGGAGAGAAAGAATGCTGACAATCATTTTAATGCAACCAAATAGAAGGTTGGATTTATGTGCAGATGGTTGAGGTTTGCATCCTTCCAATGTAAAGGATTAACATTTGTTACAGACATTAACAAATAGACACCACTACCAGAATATGCAATTCAGAATGGAGCAACAAAGACAGAAAAGACAAAGACAGAAGGTTGGATTTATATAGAGATGGTTGAGGGTGGCATCTTTGTGCTTGGAATTTTTTGTTTAGAGAAAGCCTCCCACTATTACCTATTATGATTACACATTACATGACCGAGATCAACCTGGTCAGTTCTGATTAGATAACTGACATAGGTATGTAATGTCTGACATTTTTCTATAGTGGAGTATTTAAGGTGATGGTACTTAATGATAATTCTTCTACTCCAAATACCAAAAACATATCTTATGTACTTATCTCCTAAAAACATATCTACTAATTAAGTCCATTTTTGTACTATACAACATGCCTACATTTGATACCCTTTCTTTCTCCATCTCCTCTGCGGGGGTGGGCTGCAGGCAAATGAATTTGGGGGGCCTCCCCGGCCTTCTGCCTGTGCCGAAGCGCTTCCGGCCCCTCCCTCGACTGCGCCCCTTCGGCCTGCGGATGAGAAAATATAAAAATTAGAGCAGGAGGACTTCAGCAGACCAATGCATTACGCTTAAGTCAAGTCAAGTTAAGTTTATTTGTGTAGTGCATTTCATACACAAAGGCAGTTCAATGTGCCTAACAAAAATAAAAGCAAAGGGCCATATAAAAGCATAAAAGGCAATATGTCAACAAATGTAAAATAAGTATAAGGTAAATAAAAGACATATTAGACATATTAGGCCTTTTTGTAAGTCGCTTTGGATGAAAGCGTCTGCCAAATGCAATGTAATGTAATGTAATGTAATAAAAAGGTCATATTAGAGACATAAGATGTAAGGTGTGCTCACCTGTTGACAAGGTGTTAGGTATAAGGTAAATAAAAGACATATTAGAGGTCATATTAGAGGCATTGGATCTAAGGTGTGCTCACCTGTTGACATTAGATCTAAGGTGTGCTCACCTGTTGACAAGGTCCAGCTTGTCGTCGTGCATGTTGAGGTGCTGCTGGAGCTGCTCCGAGCTCATGAAGCGTCGGTTACACTCGTAGCACGGCCAGTTCTTCTCCTGCTCCCTCAGCACTGACATATATATACACACACACACACACGCACGCACGCACGCGCACACACGCACACATACCACAGGTCAGGCTCACGTACAGCACAGTTACAGACAGTTACAGCAGGAGATACCTAGCCTGGGCCTGCCCATACTGCCTGTGTGTGTATGTGTGTGTGTGTGTGTGTGTGTGTGGGCCCACTCATACTGCCTGTGACACTACATTGAATTTCGTGTGAAAGTTGGTCTGGCCAACCTGCCCATTTCCAGGTTTTCCTGGTCCGGAAAAATCCGGCACTTGTGTAAAACAAACACTATGCATACGTCATCGGAATCAGTGGCCTGATTGGTTGTAGCTCTGTCCGGCAGTTTTTAAAGGCATGTGATGGACGCCTGTAGATCCCACCTCTGAGAACTTCCTGTCTGTGGGACCTTTGCCAGACCAAGCTCTGTCTACATGCTTGGTGCTACAGCCAGGCTAGGAGATGCTAGCTTTAGAGAGTACAAACCCTGCCACATGTTTAAACCAACCATTTTGTGAGCCAGCTGACCCTAACGAGCGCACAAATCATCAGACAGGTAGATCAGCTATTTGGCGAAACCATCTTTTTTTAGGTGCCCATGCAGAAGGAGTACATGGCAGGTGTTCACTTTCTGAAGCCAAAAATCACTCATCTGAATCTCTACACAAACCAAATCAAATCAAATCCACAGACAAATACAACGTTTATTTTAATTATATTTGAAGCATTAAACAATATTTGAAATGGTTTCTACACAAATTCTTACCCTTTCTTTCCTCTTCTGTGACATTGTGAATTTTCTGATTTACAAATTCGGCATACGATGCAGCATACCACACCTAGCAGTACAAAATGCACACACTGTTCAGGGACAATAGGAAGGATACATTACAGGCAAAGCCTGACATTTGTCAAAAGAATTTTCTGTCAGTCTGCCCCCAACATTACAGAGACAACCATCAAGCTCTGCTACCTCAATGTCATGAAAAAAACGCACACTCTCTCTCTTTTTTGTGTCTCATTTATTGGACCATGTCTAGAAACAAATGCATTTCAGCACTATGCCCTCACCAGCGTATGTTCACAAAAAAGAGAAAGAAAGAGAGTGCATTTTTTGTAAGTTTAGCACATAATTTTGGTTTCTTGTTTAGTTTTGGTTTCTCACACCCCAACAAATGCCTTAATCTTAAGAGTAGAATGTGCCTGTTGTTGTTGTTGTTGTTACCCCCCACCCCCTTTCAAGTGGCCCACTGACCTTCAGCTCCTGTTTGGGCTGGATGTTCTTGATGGTGGTGTAGAAGATGTCGGAGCCGTACTGGTACGCCACCAGGTTCTGTTCCAGATGGTTCTGGGCCGGCCGGACAAACATGAGCCAGTTACAGCGGTCCTCGTCAGTGAGGTCGTACCACACGTCTTCATCCTTCTCCCCGCCTTTGTCAGACTCCAGTGGGTACATCTGATAGTCAAGGACACAAACAACTGCTCTTAACAATCCGTGTTTAACAATTCCTGTTTTTGTTTCTTGTCTTAACAATCCCTGTTAACAGAATGTGTGTGTCTGGTGATAGGGGGTGACTTACTTTGAGGTGGATGTGTGTGTGTGTGGTGATAGGGGGTGACTTACTTTGAGGTGGATGTGCTTGCTGGGTGATAGGGGTGACTTGCTTTGGAGTGGATGTGTGTGTCTGGTGATAGGGGGTGACTTACTTTGAGGTGGATGTGTGTAAGTGGTGATAGGGGGTGACTTACTTTAAGGTGAATGTGTGTGTCTGGTGATAGGGGGTGGCTTACTTTGAGGTGGATGTGTGTGTCTGGTGATAGGGGGTGACTTACTTTGAGGTGGATGTGTGTCTGGTGATAGGGGGTGACTTACTTTGAGGTGGATGTGCGTGTCCTTCAGCTGGTGTTGCCGCACCAGACGGCCCTCCACGGGCCCAAACTGGGTTCGCTTGGGGATGCGGCGCTTCGAGAAGACTCCGCCCACAAAGCGGTCGATGTAGAGCACCAGGGGCAGGCTGGCGCGGGCTTTAGACAGGACAGGCCGGCTGGGGATCGGGTGCAGGGGGCCGTGTTTTAGACACACTGAGGGGTTGGCCTTGTTACACTCCTCACACCCTGCGCATGGAGAGACAACAGGAGGAGAAGCATTGATGGAACACTGTCTTTAAGTGCCAACCTACGTGCCCTGTGATGGTATGTGTAATATGTAATGATATTTGTTTAAACAAACAATCACCAATTTCACTGCATGGTCTACACTACCTAGTGTGGTTATGCATGTGACAATAAATCATCCTTGTATCCTTTTATTCTTGATAATTTATAAAACAAACAGAAGGAGTGGATTCAACAAAGCAGCTACACCAGAGCCAAAATGTCAGGCTAACAGACAGCACCGCGGCACCATCAGAAATATAATATGCCTTTTTCTAAAGGGAAAACCAGTGCCTGTGAAGTAGTTAACATGCTAATACAAGCTGTCTTGTAGGCCTGTTATTAGTTTACGTGGAAAAACCATACCTGCAAAATAGTAGCAAAACTACATATTTAAATAAAAGGGACAAACATATGACATTAAGAGGAATTTTCATTCAGCTATCTATGTTGAGCATCGTTCTGTTTTTATAAATGAATAAAAATTCTCAATGGCTTAAAACCGATAGATTATGATACTGCTCACAATTCCCAGTGCAACTGACACACGGGATGTCATCCGGATGACACAAACAAATCAGAACTCCTTAAAAATAGAATGTTTTGTTCAGTGGAACACTGTCACAATTCTATCCTGAATGTCATGTAGTACATTCCAAATGTAAAGCCCAGAAGATCTACTAAACTAATCTTAATAAAGCAGATGCATTCAAGATGGTTCATGCCCAGACAAAACAGTAGAAGAATAATAATGAAAGGAATGGGGGATTTAGTAAGAAGAATTACACGAATGAACTGGTACAATGCACTTACAAAAAATGCAATGACGTGCCAAAGCAAAAGAGAATATCCCATTAAAACCTCCAAATACATTTTCAATAATGGCAGTCAGTGGTAAATCCAAGTGTAAATTTCTCACACTAAAGTGATGCCAGCTGCTGGCCCTGAGCATTGAGCACTCACAGAGGTTCTGAGGGGTGAACGGCTGCGGAGGATCCGGCTCCCAATCGTCAAGGTCCGAGTCATTCCCATCGTCGTCATCCTCGTCATCATCGTCTTCGGAATCCACAGTGGAGTCCGTCGCCGCGAGGGGACTGCCAGCTGAGTCTCCTACACCGGTCATGGAGGGCAGGGAGGAGTTTGACACATCCATCGGTCCCTGGGATTGGAAAGTACACAAAAAACAAACAAAAAATAAATAAAAAATTAGATCAGTAAGTTACATTTTGCAGCTTAAATATTTTACATAGCAATACAGTAGGGCACCATTGATGATTTTCTGAAATGCAACAATTCATTTGTAAGTCCCGATCCATATATTTACAGCTACTACGAAGTGCAAAAAATAAAGAACTCTCACTTGTGTCACAGGCTCCAGGATCGCTTGTGGACCGTCCGCCACGTTGCTGAGAACATGCAAATTCGCTGTGTTCATGTTCTGTCCGCTTGGGAGCAGGACCGTCACCTATTATATATAATATATATATTAAAAAAACTCAACATCAAATTCAAATGACTTTATACATTTCAAGGCCTACAGAGTTGTATCTGTGTCTGTATGTATGTGTCTGTGTATGTCTGTTATGTATATATTATTATGTGTCATCATGTCTTCCTGTCTTGTTTATAAGATGTTTAATGTTCACTGTGGGCCTAGTGAGCATTGCAATGTCAAATTCTGTGTGTGCAACCTGTACATATGGTTTTTTACAATAAAACTGACTTTGACTTTGACTTTGACTATCTGTATGAAGACACAGATCATACTGATGCTGCATTGTGCTTTGACTCAGTTACCTGCTGTGTGGTTCCATCCTGCTGAATATAAGCCACCTGAGGCTGATCAGCAAACACTGCCTGAAGAAGCAAATACAGTACACACACAGGACTGAATGGAGTTTATTCACATATCAGAAAAGGAAGCAGGGATCTCATTCAGGGGACTCACTGTATCTGTGATAGCCTTTAGACAGGCAACATTGGGAGAATTTAGGTCTACTTTTCCAGTCTACTAAATTTCTTCAACTTTATCCCACGTTCCCATCCTTATTCTGAACAATACCAAATTCCATTAACTACCAGCCCACTCCTGTCTACCCTACACATGGCATATGACCCACTGCCCTATGACCTGAGCCCTATGATTTGTACCCAGTGGTCTTAATACCGGGTGCAGAAAGTAAAAAACCTGCCACAAATTTGATCCAACCAAGTCTGAATCAGCTGATCGTAATGAGCACTCAAGACAGGTAGATCAGCTACTCAGTAAAGTCACCTGTGTTAAAAGGAAAACTGTGGCAGGGTTTTTACTTTTACTGAACCCGGGATTGACACCTCTGTTTTTGTACCTGTGTCGTCCCGTCCACTGGATGTATGTAAACCAGCGTGTGCTCGGCTGACTCCACTGAGGTGTAGGAGCTTCCATCTGCAGCGTAGACCACCTGCTGTTGGGCCCTGTCCTGCTGCTCCCCACTGTACACAATCTGGGCCACTGTACCACCTTCAAAATGCACCTGAAATATGCCCACCAAACAACACTTGAACATATGCTTGCAACAGACATGAAGATTAGACATGAGGAATTAGGTGTAGGTACATTCATACTGTATGTTTTCAAGCATTTGTGTAGGTCACTGTACCACCTTCAAAGTGCACCTGAAATATGCCCACCAAACAACACCTGAACATTATTACATTACATTACATTGGCAGATGCTTTTATCCAAAGCGACTTATAAAAAGAACATATGCTTGCAATAAGAATGAAGATTAGACATAAGGAATTAGGTGTAGGTACACTGATACTGTATGTTTTTTTAAGCATTTGTGTAGGTCACTGGTTAGAAGAAAAAAAAAGTGTGAATGTGCAATAAAAGGGTCGAATTCAGTTCGAAGTTGTAGGGTCGAAGTTGTCCAACATACCGGAGAAGAGAACGTACCTCCCATCACACTGTCAGTATTACACAGTCCGAGTGTAGCAGAATATCATTTCATCTTTTTGCCATTAGAAACTATACGTTCTACTGAGCCTTCTATTGTTATGGTCCACATGGGGACACGTGAGGCAACTTTTTGAGCAACGTTTCCGGGCAACAAGACGCATGCCAATGATGGGATTTCCTTGATAAAAATGTGGTACCTAATATCAGTAGGAAAATGCCTGAACAGCATTCGTTAGTTGTTAACGCTGCCCAGCAACACTGCTCAAAAAAAGTTGCTTTGTGCATAATCACCGTTACAATTTTAACACACTGGATGTGAACACACACCTGAGTAGTATTTCCAGATTCTGCACTGGGGGTCTGACCCCACATGGATGGTGACTCCTGCTTGGTTTCCATGCCGACACCAGTGCAGGGTTCTGTGGGCTCCCGCTCAGCCTCACTTAATTGTTATACACCTGGAGTGGGACAGCATCCAGGTAGCAGACTGCAGTAGGACACCTACGTCAAAACAGAATCTTGTGTAAGGATGGGGTGTTGCTTGTCAAATTCAATCACTACTCAGATACATAACGCTGACATACAAGTTACGTATGTAGAAGGGAGTCACGAATAGCTAGTGTTGTATAAGAATCTAGATTTTTTGCGAATAGTATCTTTATTGAGTATACATCTGATAGTGGAGGCGAATACTATAGTGTTATATTCCTGAGAGGCCTACACACCATCAGCACTGTGTAATGATCCGAGGACTGCCTTTAATACCTTTTGGCTGACGCTACTGGACAGTGAGATGGCCATGGCATACGATAACATCATAAAATGGGTTTATGTTGGCAAAACCTGAGTATGACTATATACTGTATACTTCCTCCGTATAGCCTGGCTTGGCTTTGCTTACAGCAGTGTGCATAGCTAGCCAGTTAGCTTGCAAAGAAGCTAATCTATGTAGGTACAGAATGGCCCAGCTTTGACACCGAGACTGACATTAAAATGACAAGTCACCCGAGTAAATTTTGCAGTGGAGAAGTCAACTACCACACTTGTCAACCAAATGCACAAGCACGGCACTGTTCTAAAGGAACGGTCAGTCTAATAATTCTATGGGGGTACACTACAAACGCGGACGAAAATTAGCATTAGGGCGCAGGGCAAAAATGGAGTCAAAAGTACTGCAACAGTGCCTAGTTTTGATGGTACCGTCGATAACTTTAACAATGATTCAAATGATTTGAGTTGTATATTTAGTGTTTCTAGTCTACCCCCCTATATTGACCCCTAAGGTTCGGAGTTCCAATCGGACTATACCACAAAAATCAACGCCGCTTAAACACGGGCATTTGAGGCGTCCCTAGAACCACATTATCGCACATAACACGGGCGAGACAGACAGCGGCTCCGGACATCTTTACATCAGACCTATACAACGCCACCAGCAACATGTAATAATTTAGCGAGACACCAATTGCATTTTCATGGGGCCCAAATATTAAGAATAGACCCTCCCGTCCCCCCTTGTAGCGTACTTGGGCCCAGCCCTGTCTGTGCTGTAGAACAAGGAAGGATAGTCTCCATTTTGGGTGGGACTAAACAACAACAACCACATTTGAACAGACCCATAGAAAGCTACATATTTCCATCGACACCAAAACTACAGAAGACTGCGAAGTCTGAACAGATACTTACAGAAAGGTTAACTGGTGACCGAACTTTAAAATTGGTATGATAATACTGTTGCGTTTTGATTAATTTAGTGAAAACGTACAAGTGGGTCTTACCTCAGAATGGTAGCTGCAGAGATGGCTGCATTGCATATATTAACATAATCTTCCTAGTAACACATGTGGACCTAGCGGGTGATTGGTGGTCTGTCGTGGTTTTACCTTGAGCAATGAGTGCAGTAATGCCTATCGTGTTCTGAAAATGACTTAAATGGACATCTAAAATTCATAACTCATACAGAAAATAGTTCTTTGACACTAACAACGACATTTGAGGTGTAAAAAGCTCGTAACGGTGACGCGCGCCTGAAACTGCTGGTCTCGGTGGTGACCAATGGAAACAAATCCGCCATTCCTCTGCAACCAATGGAGAAAAACTTCACAAACACTATCCAATAAAATCAAGCTTCTTGTCAACTTTTGCGTGTTGGTCCTTTTGATTTAAAAGTGACTAGAAAATGCAGGGATGAAAGAGCCTCTGATCGGCATAATCTCTACACGAAAGTTCTATTTTTGTTTGCTTTTTATTTGCTTTACTTATTCTACCGAGATAAAAAAAAAATAATCCAGTATGATTTATACGAAAATACGTTGTTTAGGCTATGTAGCACAAAAAAACAATTAGGATAGTTTGTAGCCAACCCACGATTGTAACTGTACCTTGTAACTGTAATTAGAGGTATGCTACTGTATGGGAATGACCCATAGCCAACAGTGCATGCTATTCTGAAATGTTCATTAACATAAGAATGTATTCATTAAACATTCATAAAATAATCCAGAACTTGTAGTAATTGCATCTCTTCAGTCCTTTGGCATGGATAAAGGTTTTTGAAGATATGTAGGCCTACACTTGGCAAAGTTTAGTCCACATCCATTGCAGTGGACATGGCCACAGGTATTTTGAGAACTAGTACTTTACTGTTAAAGGTTAGCCTATTGGTGGTTTTAATGCATTAACAACTATTTTGTCTAATTTGTTGGTTAACTTAATGAACCCAAGCACTACATCACAAACAAAGCAAATTGAATGGTTTATATTATCCTAGCCTGTTATTAATTTCTGTGATCATAGGGGTTACCAAAAAAAACTGTGTATTAATTATTCATTGTTCATAGCGTTAGTAAAGGTTATTTCTAATGTTATATATAGCCTGCAGGTTTAATGTAAACAGAAAGTGTTCTTTTCTAGAAGAGGTCACTGGAATGTGTAGGGCTTGAGAAAAAAAACAACACAAGGCACTCCTAAATGGAAGTAGTGAGTTTATTGATGTGTCTTCCCCCTGCAACCAAATCAATTTGAACTGGAGTCCACCTATATCTCATCTGATGTAATCCCCTTAGATTAGTTGTCACTCATTACGCCAATCTATCAAACAGGCAATTACAAGATTCAAGATTGAAGCCATTTTGGGTGCATAGTGAGACAGTCACATACAGAGATACTGTCACAGGAAGAGAGAAAAAATAGAAAAAAAGAGAACAAACTTAAAAATATATATCATTTCATAAAAGAACAATGCACACCACAGGCTGTCCTCCATAAAAGTCATGATTGCAACATCAACTATACAAGCATACAAACATTACTAGGAGAGGAAAAAATGATTTTTAATGATTTTAACTCTTTCTGTGCACCCTCGAACTGCATAAATATACACACTTTCAGTCGTCCAGAACAATCAGTAAAGCTCGGATCTCGCCCAGGCCTCCAGCCTTATCTTTGTGAGGTGTGTTTAGAACAATGAAGTGTAAAACAGGAAATGTTACATTGTTTCATTTATATAAAAAAAGGATTTTATTCGGATTTCATTTTAGCCATTTCTTCATTTGGATGGGGCAAGTTACACAGTCTCTGTCCTCACCTACAGTTAAGAATAGTTGAGAAAGCAATACGGAGTCATCGACTCGGGCAAACATCTAACAAGCAAATGTTGAATAAACACTTGAACATTCAGGTATATGTGTGCATGCTTGTGTGTATGCAGGTGTTATAACACCACACTAAAATACAAATTTCGGTGTCATCAGAGGACAAAAAAAAGACCCTTTGGTCAATATGTCTGCACAAAGTTTTTTTTTTTTCCCCAAATGATCTCAGGACAGTGTCTGGCTGTGAGAGTGTTGAGATGAGGAGTGACCTTATTACATTAATACATTAAAAAGGAAAGAAAAAGCATCTGTCTGTATGGAAGACTGGAGGCCTGAACCCTTATGCATAAACACCTCTCATGGCTCTTCCCCCTCAGCAACCCCGCGTGGCCACCATAACTTAGGCCACACCACCAACACACACATCAGTACCTTAGCCAGCACTTCTAGCTCTGCAAAACAAGAACCAAGTTGAAGAAAACACCTACTTTTCCCATATATATTTATATATGTATAGACAGACAGATAGATAGTTTTGTTTATAATAATAAAAAAAACAAAGTAAATGAATTCAGTGATTTTTCTTATCATATTTTCTCATTTCTTTCACTATACATTTAGGTCGGTACAAAGAATCTTCATATACAAGCAATCTATCGAAAAGGAAAAAGACCTTCTGAATGAGTGGGACATCTGAGGAGACTTTTTTTTTTTACAGAGAACAGGCAATGTCTTGCTTTTGATTGTTTCTCATGTAGTAATATTTCATGTTTCAAATCTGTTAAGTCTGATTTTACGTTTATACAAATGAGAGAAAAATAAAAACATTTAAAACAAAGATAGCGATGCATCTACATCTCAGATACTTGTGTAATTACAGAGAATTTAGCAGAATCACATTTTCCAAAAAATTAAAAACCTCAGATACAGCGACGTTCAATAGATAAAAGTAAAAGAGTAAAACATAGTTCAATGATACAACAGTAGAAGTAGTAGCATTATCTAAGAACTGTTTTGTTTTTTTAAATGGACCAGAATAGTCATTTCTGATGCATGAAATGATTTTGACAAGAGCAGTTTTGTTATTGGTCAGTAGTATGTTCCCCTTTCCACAGCCTCACTTCTCCTTCTCCACCTAGACAGCGCGACGCGTTCTCCCACACTAAACCTGCATCTGCTCCAGGTATTTGTAGGTGGGGTTCTCGTACCCGTGGTTCTGCATCTTGCTCAGGTGGCGTTCCTCAGGGGTGAGCATGGGGTCCACCTACAGAAATCAAAGACGGACGTTAATGCCACGTGTGTGACTACCCATGGCTCTCTAAAGCCCTTCCCATGGGTAAACACTGCAAATAATCATAAAAGAGCTCTCTAAAGCCCGTTCCCATGGCTAAAAGCTGCTGTATGCAAGACATTTACAGCAAATGATCATAAAACGACCCTGATGCATCACCTAACATAAAATTATCCATGGCTCTCTAAAGCCCTTCCCATGGATAAGCGCCGCAAATGATCATAAAACAGTTCTCTAAAGCTCTTCCCATGGCTAAAAGTTGCTATAGGCAAGACATTTACAGCAAGTAATAATAAGACAGGTCTCTGCGTCACCTAACATGAAAGAAACATGTTGGATTGAAATACCAACTTCATTGACAATAGTACAGCCCGACACACATTAAAACTTGTTTAATGCTCTATAGTGCTCACCCTGTCCATGACCTAAATACCCAGTAAAGTAAAATATGTGTATATACATTGTCACCAAGTTAATCATACCAAAGAGTCCTTGCCAATAATCCTCAACTTTGAATGCATATGAACAGTGCTACCATGTAAAGCTAGGTCGTATGTGGCACAAATCTAGGTGGTAGTTTCTGTGCTCGGATGTTGTACTGGTGCCACTGAACCATTGCCCATGCCAAGCTACTGTATACTGTGCTGAACATAACCTTGTGATGCAGGAAGGGTGCGTTTCAGTCCTGTCCTACTTACACCAACCACGAAAAGTGGTAAAAAAAACTGTTAAAACTGCATAACTGTACAAGAGAGGAAAAACTTGACATTTTTCGCATCTTCCAAACCATGTGGGTTTCACTTTACTGGGTCTTGAAAGACACTGCACCCCCCCACACACACACCGCTGTTAAAACTGCATAACTCCACAAGAGAGGAAAAACTGACATTAGATGTTTTTCGCATCTTTTAACCATGTGGGTTTGACTTTACTGGGTCTTGAAAGATACTGCAGGGCCCCCCTCCCCCTACCCCCCAATCAGCTGTGACTGGCATCTCACCTCCACGATGCCATGGCTGATGGTGCCATACTGCCTCTTCCTCAGCAGAACCAGGCTGATCACAATCACGGTTGCTATGGCCACAGCGATAACCAGCAGGCCAATCAGGGCGCTGCTTCCAAAGCTGAAGTCCTCCCCGAGGGGACGGAATGTTTCCTGTTACAGAAGAGTTGGAAGGAAAAAAATATGAGTCACAAACTGTGCTGTCAGAAGTGTTTTTATTCATATACTAACTGTTTAATGAGGTTTTTGAAGTGGTGCTTCTATCTTTGGATAATCCTTACAAAGACTTTCAGCTAATAGATTTCATTAAAATAGCTTATTATGCCATGAAAGAGAACGCTGACAATTAATCTTTCCTTATCAAATAAAGTGTTAGATAGACTACTTAAGCAGTGCTGAAAATTGTATTGCCAAAAGCGAAAAAAGAAAATAAATCTTGTAACACAACATACAATTATGGTAAGGTTTTACCATATCAGCAGCCAACATATTGCACACACATGCCAGACTACACAGCAGCTGTAGCATGCAGCAATCAGTGGTTTGATAGGGACACAACGTCCTTGATCAAGCATATACAGTATGTCACAAAAGTGAGTACACCCCTCACATTTTTGTACATTTTTTTATTATATCTTTCCATGTGAGAAGTCTGAAGATATAACACTTGTAAAGTAGGTATAAGCTGTAGACTGCCTACTTTACATTGTAAACGTGTTATATCTTTAGACTTCTCCCATGAAAAGATAAAATTAAAAAAGTACAAAAATGTTAGGGGTGTACTCACTTTTCTGACATACTGTAGTTAACTTATTTACTCACTGATTTCCTGATAATACTGCATGTCCAAACATGTAATGCCAAACACAATATACTGCCATGCCTGTTTTTTTTTTACTTGTTTGTTTGTTTTGTTTTCTGACAGAGAAAGCGTGTTGGCAAACAAACATTTGTGGAACACACAGACACAAGAAACGAACTCGTGATCAACTACATCCACATGACAGACACAAAGAAGAAGAAACACACACACTCACAAACACATTTGTGTCGACAGTCACATACACATGCAGTGAAAAAGGCAGTCAGGTTGTTGAGCCAGGACAGAAAACATAGTAATGAGGGTGCAAGCTGCCATCTCGTTTAGTGAAGCCATGACTGACCCATAGCGTCAGTAGAGGACACAACCACAATCCCCCCTCCCCCCTTTGCCTCCTGCTAAAGAACAAAGCTGTCTGCAGTTTCCCAGAAAGACCACTGGGGGGCACTGTACTCACCATCTCATCATCATGCAAAACGTTGATTTTCTCTGCACTGTAAATCACTTCTTTAACATCCAGAGACTCATCAATCACCTGTCAACACAGACAGGGCAGGCCAAGTTAAACTTGTCAAAATAAGTGTGTGTTTGTCTGTGTTTGTGTGTGGGATGATTGCTGTATGTGACATTAAATTATGCTCTTGGGCTCTTTGGTCAGGATACATGTCCAGAAATGCATAAAAAAAGTGTTTGTAACAGATGTTAACTGTTGTGAATTACAGAGAGAGAAAGAGAGGAGAATAACGAAAATGTTTACATTTTCTCCCTTCTCACTTGAGGCCTGAAATTTAATGTTTGTATCACAGTGTTACTGAGACACTTATGTGCTAAGCCAAGAAATATAAAAAGAAAAATGTGACTAACACAAACAACGGAAATAAGGATGGCAAAACCATCAGAGATGGGTGAATCATCTTCTAAGATAAGAATTAATCTAACCACCCATTTAACTGCACTGGTTTCGGCTCTTAGCAGCTCTGGTGTTTTATCAATTCTCTGTGTGTGATTTTTGACAAGTGAAATGCTGACATTCTGATTACAAAAACAATATGTTGCAGCACCTACACACACACACACACACACACACACACACACACAAAGAACCACATCCATCTTTACACACACACAACGCACGCACGCGCACACACACACTTACATCAACGTGATCATGCAGATTACCAGTCATTATCCCATAAACATTCACCACCTCTTGACGAGCATCGCCAGTTCAGGCACAAAAAACATGCAATGGCTGCTGTTCTTTTATTGTTGTTGTTGTTGTTTTTTTTTTAACAAAACAAGACCACAGACATTCTGAGAGGAGGCCATGTCAGTGCACCCAGCAGGTATTATGGAGCCCATGACTGCAGGAGCCATTTCACCATTACAGTCCATCACATACAGTATGGCCATAGCAGATCATCTCAGAGCCAGGATGGAGATAAATTGTTAAGTGTTAAGTAACTGATGTGACTGAATACTCCATTCTTTACTGAATATTTTATACTTCATAGATACTTTATTCATCCCAAAGGAAATTAGGGAAGCACAAGCACACTGTGCAGTTTTTTTTGTGTTCTCCTTTAAAAGAGTGTACCTGCAGTGCCTTCAATTTGAGTTGATTAGTGTTTTAGTTTTAATGACTTGGCCAGCTCTCAGACGCCTTTAAAAAATAAAAATAAATAAAAAACAAGGGGGTTGCAGGACTGAGGGGGAACACCAGAGAGGTATGGTAGAGATAGAGATGGGCCGGCCTGTGTGTGTCCAGCCTGTTGTAGCAGAGGGCCATAACAGGAGGCAGACGGGCGGAGGGGGGGGGTCAACGAAAGGCTCACTCACCACTTTGTCACCCTTGTTCCCCTTGCTGTTGATGATCCTCTCCTCTGCGCCAATCAAGCCATCGAGCCCAGACATGCCAGAGCCTGTGGGGAAATCACCACAACACACACACACACCCACACACACACGCACACACACACACGCACACAGATATATATATAAATATAGCTCTCTGACTGTCAGCTATCGAGCTGAAGTGCTCGACGTGGCAACCCCCTGTGCTTTCGAGTGATTGTTTGCTTTGCATGAACCCAATATTGCTTCCGATGTGCTGGTCGGCAACTAGCGTGGCGGCCTGACGCCATCAGTGAGCGAGTGAGTGTCTGAACGGGCGAATGTCAGCTATTGAACAGCAAGGCATTTTGGGTACAATGCTGAGTGAGGAAGCACTGTATAAATGCAGTCTATTTTCAGTCCTTTACATAGAAAGCTCATAAAAGATTATGACTGCAGTAAAAGAAATGTCTGAGAATCCAATTTTGTCCCCCCATTTCATTTGTTTCCTTTTGCTTGTCCTAATCAATAAATATGGGCCACCAGGCTTTGGTCTTGATTTACAAAGCAGAGTTTATTTATCCGTCATCTGTTAAAGCAGAGGTGGGTAGTCTGGCTTCAGAGAGTAAAAGGCCATACCATATATTTGTTCCAACCAGTCACAAAACTACCCAATTCTAATCGGCACAACTCTTAAGTCAGGTATATTAACTTAAGTAGAGAAATCACCTGGGTTACGTGCACAGGTAGAATCAACACATGGCAGGACATTTGCTCTTTGAAGCCTGGATCACCCCCCTCTGATAGCTAAGTAAAATAATAGTAGTATAATGAGAGGTTATAAGTACAATAAGAGGTTCAGGCCACAGAGCTCCAGGCCTGGCAGCTGTGTAAACCCAGCGACACACACTCACTGACTACACCTGAGGCCAAGTGCTCAAAGTGCTCACATGCTGCCCGTAGACCTTACACATCTCGTGAGACTACCGTAAATAAATATGTATGTAACTCAAATGATTTTGATATCTACGTGTAACGTTACTTTGGAGAGAGAATTACAAGTACTTTAGACCACACGTAACACTGTCTTATGTAAACCACAAAAAACAACAATCCTGAGATAAAGTCAGGTTCGATAGTTTATCTTTCGAGTTACAGTGCAGCTTACGTGTAAGACTTAACACGTTTCAGTTACCCTTGGATCATTATCATTTACGACTTCGGAAGCCATGCGTACATACACATCTATGTTTGTTTTTGAGTTGCGGGGCCCAGGTGTTCTTGGGTCTGTAGAGGACCACGTGGCTGTAGCTTTAGAGCTGTAGACGATTTTTCACACAAGTACTGTACGATGGTTTTACTGTTACTCTGTTATGATGCAGTTATTACATTTGGCTATAGCAGCTCAGGGCAATTCTTAGTTATTTATTAAGGCCCTTCTTCTCATCATCCTGTAAGTCATGGTGAAGAATGGATGCTTCTGTTTGGTTCAGTGAGTAAACGCCTTCTTCTATGCATTACTACCAGTGATAGAAGTAACAAACAGGTCACCCTGGGAGACCACCCACTTATAATTTGCCCTAGGTGAAAAGTACACTCTTAAAGACATCTGACTTCAGATGAATTCACACAAACACACATACACACACACATAACAGAACTGTTGTGGAATTACAAGCGACTGTAGACTTTCCGAAGAGAAAAGCCTAACTGGCAATCCGCGGGATGTCCATGAGTTCCACTCATGCAGGTTAAACCAGGATAAGTCAAAGGGCTTTGTTTCAGCACTGCGGGAACAAATTGGACCGGCTTAAACTTGGCCGCAGGTCAGTGAAAACTCCGACAGGGACAGGGCCCCGCTCGCTTAAAAAGGAGCCGTGTCTGTGTCTGTGTCTGTGTGGGGAGAGCAGGGGCAGGAACAGGGGAGCAATAATTAGATAAAACCCCCATAAAAGATGAAGTGAGAGGCTGTGGACAGAAGCCTGGAAAGCATACCCACTCGCAGGCCCAGCCAGGCCGCAGTGAGCTGTGCTTGCATGGTCCACTAGCCAAATAATCATGTATAATTTCAGTTGTACTGTATGTTTGATTTCAGATATGTATTGTAGATTTCAGATATATCATCTTAAATCTTATTACATTTTTATTCCTTTTTTCATCTTTCTGCAGTATTTGTGTAGAATAATATTTGTCTGTATCTTTAAGATACAGGATGCTTATATTTCATGCATGTATGCATGTGTGTGTTTCTGTCTGTCTGTCTATCTATCCGTTACAGTTTTCTCTGGTCACATACAATAGAGGACCCCCCCCCACCCAACCCCACCCAATGAATGACTACGAGTGAGTGAGCATGAGAGGCATCACAGATGGCTAACTAGACAAAACATGGAAGGAAGGAAGGAAGGAGAGCAAAAAATAGGGTATGAAGAGTTGAGATGACACCACAACACAAAAAAGAGCCATTTTGGGAGCTGGTGAAGGGGGCACCGGTGACAAACAGAATGAGGAGGGGGAGGGGGGAGAGGAAAAAACAAGAGAAGCAGCAAAGCCACCAACCTTTCTTGAAGGCACGAGGGGGGTCAGACAGATCACCTGGGGCATTGAGAGTGAGCAAACGAAGAGAAAAAAAATGGGGGGAAGAAGAGAGAAGAAAAGAGAAAAGAGAAACTCAGGTGAGCAGAGGAAAAGGCAGATTTTGTCAAGCTGTGCCAAATGGCTGAAGATAGATAGCTCCTGCAGGAAGCCTTTCTGGAGAAACCAAGAGTAGAAAAGATAACCCAAAAAAAAGAACAGAGGGGTTGAATTTCAATATGTTGCCTGCTAGAATCCGAGTTCCTTCAAGCACTAAACGTGTTTGTTTCATGATTTGCTTGTGTGTGATGTTCTGGTAAACTCTTGCCTACATTTCCCCAGTGTCATTCAAGTTTTTTTATTTATTTATTTATTTATTTTTTACTTTTTTTTCCACGCCTTGAGGTTTTTTTTTTTCTTCTTTTTTTTTAATCTTTCTGTCTTGGCATTGACATGGTGGAGGAGGCAGGCTGAGGGCTTGAGGAAAATGGAAGAGTGCCACCACTGTGAGAGGGCAATTTTCAAAGCATTTGGCTCTAGACAGGCAGGCAGGCAGGCAGAGGAGCCCTGGGGCCCAGTGACTTCTGTTGAACCTTAAATGACGTGATGTTGGAGGCCAGCGGGCCTTGTGCTTGTGCTAGCGTCAATAGGAACAGGCCCTCGCACCCCCCCCGCCCCCCCCACACGCCGGCAGGTCTCTGCTCAGCACTCTTATTGCCACTCTTAGCCAACATTACGGTCTGTGCTCTGCTCGCCGCCCCTAGCTCTGTCATTACCCGACTTGTCCTCAGAGACCCTGCCGCCATTCTGTCCCTGCACTTTCACAAGAACGCCTTGAGCCCTTGGACTATTGGTTTTGGCACACAACCTTCCTTAAAATGGGTTTTATGACAGAATTCCTCAGAGTTCAGATATGTGCTGGATTACGGTCTCGACTGCCCATGTGTGTGTAAAATGTGGTGTTATAAGCTGTATAAGCTGTATCGTTGATGAGCTCAAGATTTTTTTAGTACTGTCTGCATGGTCACTTTAAAACATCTTGAAAGCCACTAGTGAACACTGAACCCTTATGTTAGAACTACTGTACGTGTGCTCATAAAATGTGTGGGTTTACATCAACAACTGGCATACGAGTCCTCTTCTTGTTGCATAAATCACCTATTCCCATTTAAAATATGACTTTAATGGCTCCTGGAATGATTACACTGTGCAGAAACATGACCAAAATTGTAAAGCTTGTGAAACATTCATCACTATGTCTGACAAACACTGCATGAAAATTATTCTGTGTGGGCCTAGGGAGCGCTGCAATTTCGAATCCTGTGTGTGCAACCTGTACATGTGGCTTTTGACATTAAAGCTGACGTTGACTTGGTTCCAACATGCCTTGTGTAAGATACTTCAAACTTTTTTTCATGGGACTCCATGGTGCTAGGCAGCAAAGTCTGAAAAAAGGTTGGTTCACAAAGGCTCTTCAAACTTGTACTGTATACCTCTGGATAACTACATAGGGAAGAAACAAGATCCTAGTCCTTTGGATAGTACTTCTGGCCTAGTCTCTGAAGCAAATTCCCTTTAGAATCTCTGCAAGCAAATTCACTTTAGAATCTCAAGCAAATTCACTTTAGAATCTCTACATGGTTAGTCAAACAGATTGGTATATGCCTGTGTTTACTTTACAAATGACAATCCACTGCTGTTGCTGCTGTTACACACGCAATGAGATTGTTAAAACTAATAATGGCTCATTGTCACGGAAGGCGAGCTGTTTACCTTAACTTGACGTACATATTACCGACCATGCCAAGGTCATATGCACCAACTGCATGCGGAGGATGTTTATGCCTTCCTGCAGTCATTTTCTAAGGGTCGTTTTTTGTCTAAAACAGTCATTGCACCATTTGGGTACCTAAATACCCAACACCTAGCTTCCCACACACACACACACACACACACACACACACACACACACACACACACACACACACACACACACACACACACACACACACACACACACACACACACACACACACACACACGACTCACCCTCTGCCTCGGGGTGGGAGCCCAGAGAGTTGACCTGGAAGGGCCGGAAGGGTTTGGCCTCAAAGGGGACCTCCTCGCTCTCCTCTGACGACATGGTGACGTCCTGCTCTGACACAGGGGGCAGGAACTGGTCCATGTCAGCCTTCTGCTCCTGGAGAAGCTCATCTGGACATCCCGGAAAAGGAAAGAGGAGAAGGAGAAAGATGGGGGGAGAGAGAGAGGGGGATAAGGAGAGATGGAGGTAGAGGTGGAGGTCAGTTTGAGCATAGTCATGAGCATAATTCTAAATATAATTCATAATACTAAATTTAATTCATAACTCATAACACTAAACATTGGATGTGACATTGGAAGCATGTATAAAGTTATCAGATTTTTTTAAGCATCTTTCATCCCCAAACACTTTTAAGGCCTGCCAAATAAATCACCCTTTCACAGTCTCACAGTATATATGAAAAGTACAACTACTTTATTGCAAAGAAAAAGAAAAAAACCCTACATAATTCCCACACACTCTCCTGTGGCATGAAATAAGCATGACCCAGTTCTGTCACAGCCCCCACTAGTCTTTAATCTGGGGATCCCTCAGCTGCACAGGTCTCTCTTATACCACAAGAAAGCGCCACAGATAAGGAGAGAGTGGGAAATGAAGACTGAGAGGCTGTTTTGGCAGCCAAACCCACTCTCTCTCTCCCTCTCTCTCTCTTTCTCTCTCTCACTCTCTCTCTCTCTCTCCCCCTCTCTCATGTCAACCTTGGTCTTCAGAGGCAGGCTCAGAGGGAGACTGGTCCGTGTCTGCTGTTGCTCTGCAGCTTGTTTATGTCTAATTGCGCTGGCTGCTGTGTGGAGGGGAGCTGTGCTGGCGGTGTGAAGTGAAGATGTCTCGCACCAAGATGAGGCGCGCGCACACACGCGCACACGCGCACACGCACACACGCACACACGCACACACGCACACACGCACACACGCACACACGCACACACGCACACACGCACACACGCACACACACACACACACACACACACACACACACACACACACACACACACACACACACACACACACACACACACACACACACACACACACACACACACACACACAGCCAGGCTACCCTTAAGGCACAGGTGGAGATCCCCGTTTTCAGAAGGTAAAAGAAAAGAAAAAAAAAAGAAACTGCCATGTACTCTTTTCTGCCTGTGCACTTAACACAGGTGATTTCACAAACCTGATGCTGATCTACCCGTCTGTTGATGTGAGTTCTCATTAGGATCAGTTGGTCAAAAAATAGTTTGGATCAAATAAGCGGCAGAATTTTATTTTTTATTTCTAATCTTTGAGGAGATGGAGGCGAAGTTGGTCTCCACCTGCTGCTCTGCTAATGGCTTCAAAGGACTCGTTAGATTTTTATGGATGTGATTTTTTTTTCCATGATGGAATTATGCTCTCTGCACATGACTGGATGGAGGAGAGGAATGTCACCTCCTCTTTCCGAAGTCGGAAAATGGCATAGCCCACTTTCGGCTCTTCTGCTCTGATTTATCTCCCTCTCCGGCGAGAGAGAGAGAGGGAGGGAGGTGAGCGCAGTGAAACATGACTGATGAAATACCACTGATGAAAGTTATATTTAGAAAAAGAAAACCCTTTTTTTTCTCCCCTCATCTTGCACATTTCCTGTTATTTCCCTGATATTTCGCGAGCATTCGCACTCGGCGCCATCATCGTCATCAGTGCGGGACACGTACCGATTTCGTCCTGGATCTCGTCGGCGACGTAGGGCACCTTGTAGAGCAGAGACAGGCTCTGGTTCATCCTCTCCTCGATCACGCGCAGGTGTGTCATCACCTGGGGAAGCAGAGACAGACAGACGAGAGAGCGAGACAGAGTGAGAACACACACTTCACTTTCCAGACTACAGGTCACTGCGAAACGGCACGTTCTGACAACTGCTCGGTCCAATAAAAGATCCCACCAAGGAATGGCTGCAATAAAATTTCATTATCTGCACAACAACTGCACCATGAGTAAGCACTCACTTGCATCTCTCCTTTTAATATCTTTCTCTGAACTAAACCCGAGTGTCTGATCGAACTGCCTTGCCTTCTGTCATAGTAGTAATAGAGACGGTGGCAGAAATCTAGTCACGCTTTTAGTACATATGAGAGATGTGTTTTATTTTTTAGATTTTTTTTCCTACACCCTTATGTTCAGTGATGGCAACGTGCATGTAGTTTCTCAAAGCCAGCAACAGATGGCAATAATATGCCTTTCCAAAAAAACTAGGGTGGCACCACCCAACACACACACACACACACACACACACTGCACACACACACACAGTAATTTCAAGCTGTGCATGGAACAGAAAGAAACATGCTTCGTTTCGTGAACACTGTTAATGTTCCTGAGCTTTGATGGCAAACCCCGCAGCAGATTGACATGCACAGCCTTAATCTAAAGCCGAATAACACAGGAGCATCCCTAATGAAGGGCACAAAGCAAACGAGATAAGCCATGGAGGCTTTTCCCCTGGCTCCACACACACACACACACACACACACACACACACACACACACACACACACACACACACACACACACACACACACACACACACACACACACACACACACACACACACACACACACACACACACACACACACACACACAGGCCAGCCCCTCTTTCACAATCCACCCCAGTCATGGTGTGTTCATCATGGTGCGGCCTCGTTGCCATGCCTTTTTACCCCCCACCCCACGGTGATTGATCATCCCCCAGATTAGCTGGGAGTGACGTTTAGCCGGCGTACCGAGGGATCAGAGTCAAGAGGCCGTTCAATCAAAAGGGCTAAGGCTCGGCGCTCGCTAAGGCAGCCTTACACAAGACCTGCGCTAACTAACGCTATGCTAATCTGCAGCACAGGATCTCTAGGGCTTCGTCTTCGTCTAGTCATGCTAGCCCACCCACGGCTTCTGGGGCCACAGCAAAGCACTCTACTCTACTTTGCTCCTGGCTCTGCGTGTGGTTTATGCAGTCTCAGTTCATGCCCCACACAGCCAGTTTAGTCAGCAGTCTAACGGCAAAAGGAGTTTCATACTAGACTCTCTAGACTGTCACACATAGCTACTGCATGGAGCAGCACTTTCTTTGTTTTTTTTTTTCATTCACAAATCACAGGTACAACACCGTGGGGCCACTGGTATCAGTGTCTTATGAAACAACTCACACCATATAATATGTCTTCCATACCATCCCATAGGTCTTTATTTAAATTAAAATTATTTGTGTTTTGTCATTTATGTATTGCATTAATGTTGTATCTGTACAACTTGTGAACGCTTATAGTTGGACCTTGAGTCAGTCAATACATTGATGCAGATGAGGAGAAGGATATTGGTAACTAATCACTACCAGGGGTGTAGCCCCATGCGTATTGTGATGGGGGGGCCTACCTGAGAGGGTAATAATAACTAATCACTAAGGGGGTGTAGCCCCATGCTTGCAGTCATGGGGGCCTACCTGAGAGGATAATGATAACTAATAATAATAATAATAATAACAATAATAATAATAATAATAATCACTACCAGGGCTGTAGCCCCATGTGTGCGGTCATGGGGGCCTACCTGGGAGGATATTGATAACTAATCACTACCAGGGGGTGTAGCCCCATGCGGGCTGTGATGGGGGCCTACCTGGGAGGAGAATGATAACTAATCACTACCAGGGTGTTTGTGTGTGTGTGTGTGTGTGTGTGTGTTGTGATGTGATATGGGGGGCCTACTGTACCTGGGACTTCATCTGGGCGGCCTTCTCCGGGTCCACGGCCACCACGTGCTGGTAGTGCCGGATGGTGTGCTGGCGATCCTTATTCTCCGCACGCACATACCTCTTCAGGGCCTGCAGGATGCGGTGAGGCTGAGAGGAGAGAGGGAGGGAGAGAGAGAGAGAGAGAGGGAGAAATAGAGAGAGAGAGAGAAATAGAGACAGAAAAAAGAGAAAGAGAGACAGAGTGGAGAGAGAGAGCGAGACAGGGAGAGAGAGAGAGAGAGAGAGAGAGAGACAGAGGGGGAGAGAGAAATAGAGACAGAAAAAAAGAGAGAGAGAAAGAGAGAGAGAGAGAAACAGAGGGGGAGAGAGAAACAGAGGGGGAGAGAGAGACAGAAAAAAGAGAAAGAGAGACAGAGTGGAGAGAGAGAGAGAGAGACAGAGACAGAGAGAGACAGAGACAGAGACAGAGAGAGACAGAGACAGAGAGAGACAGAGGGAAACAGAGACAGAAAAAAGAGAAAGAGAGACAGAGAGTGGAGAGAGAGAGAGAGAAAAAAAGAGAGAAATGTGTTATATGGCCATACTTTGCAGGCGGTTGGGGCAGGTTGGGGAGGTGTGTGCTTGTGAAAGAGGATCAGTTTAAAAAAAAAAAAAAAAAAAATGACAGGAGGGGGATTATGAGAAACTGATTTTCCAAAGTGCCAGAGGGCGAGCAGAGACGCAGCTCAATTCATCACGGTGATTTATTTTAAATATCCCCTCCAGACCTGACACCTTTTTTAGATCTCGCCGTTGCAAACGCTGATACTGACTGACCTGGACCCTGTATATGCAAGCACACTGCAGTACTCCAAAATGAATGATACTACCAACAACGAGAGGAACTAAATTACCACAATTATGAATTGCCACATTTTTCACACACAGTTCCAGTTCAGTTCAGTGACTCAACTGAACTGTGTGTTAACTGAATTGAATCAATAACGTTAATTACAAAAAAAAAAAAACCCAAACAAACAAATAAACCAATTTTGTGATGGCGAACAAATGAACCGAGGCACTTCCTCCTCAGGTTGGGCTCAGAGCCATGCGTATCCACCTGAGCATGCATATACACCTGAGCAGCAGGGCCTCACGCCAGGCACCTGGAGCTCCAGGCAGCGGAGGCTCCGCTGAGCGCTTACCTTGGGCGGGTCGGCCTGCAGGGCTGCCAGGTAGTTCTCCAGAGCCAGGCGGCGCCGGTCGTTCAGCATGGCCTCCACCCGCGCCAGGTGTGTCTCCACCAGCTGCTGCTTCTCGCTGGCCGCCTCCTCCTCCAGGGACTCCACCATCGTCTGGAAGTGCTGCGGGACGTGTGTGTGTGTGTGTGTGTGTGTGTGTGTCGGGGGCGGACACAAAGGGAGGGGGACATTTGGAGAGAGAGGAAAGGACAGGAACAGAGGAGTTTGAGCGAATAGTCGTCTCGAAATAGGGACATCGTGACTTGCTGCCTGCCTGTCCTCACTGTCTGAACAAGTATGCTTGTTGTAGCAGATACCACAGTACAGGCTAGAAAAGTAGTTTCAGACGACCTAATCTAGATTTAGCCAAAGTTAAACACTGCCTTTTGTTTATTCAACTGTTGAGACAACATTGCAAAGATACCGACAGCTGAGTTCACAATGGGATAGAAATTTGGATTTTAAAAGGCAACATGAATGGGAATGGGTAAAATGAAGGTACCTTTGCAGGCAGAATTTTATCTATGTATTTAATTCAGCAATTCGGCTTCCTTAGAAGGCAGCACTGTGTCCTTTGTTTAAATGACTAGCAAGTATAACCAAAGCCTCAGCTGTTGGATAGGAAGGATGACACTCTCTATGTGGCTTTAGTTCAGTGTTTCTCAAAGAGTGGTCCACAGACCAACGGTGGTCCGCAAGATATCCCAATATCTATACTACAGACAGTGTGTATATCGACATGTATATTAAGGAAGTAAAGTGGTCCTCGGTCTGAAACATGTTGAACACTGCTTTGGTTTAGCGTTTGGCAGTCAGGAGTGGGCGGCTCACCTGGATGAGGTTCTGCCTCTCGACCTTGGGCAGGTTCTTAGCCTGACGCTCAGCCTCCTCCCACTCCTTCCTCACCTGGCCAGACACAGACAGACAGACAGAGACAGGCAGAGACAGACAGACAGGCAGGCAGAGACAGACAGACAGAGACAGACAGACAGACAGACAGAGACAGACAGAGACAGACAGAGACAGACAGAGACAGACAATGTGACTATGTGTTGGAGCAATCCAACCGATCCAGGCTTAAGACCCGATAACACCAAGTTAACAACAATGGTAACATAATGTGTTTTAATGAACTGTTCTAACTTTGGTCGACAGCAGAGTTCAGCTGTAACGATAGAGGGCTGAATTATATCAATAGGATCACTTTCAGAGTGATCTGAACAGCAAAACAACAACAAAAACAATGTAGCCAAACAACAGAATCCATTAGAATAAATGGCACTCTCTCACCCTCTCAAACTCTTACTTGTTTTCACTGAGTGTTGAGAATGTTGCCATTAAAACATCATTCTTCCTTGTTTACGCCCATCTTGTTATAGTTGTAATTATCGCTGTTGTGATGGTTCTCGGTGTGAATGGGCCCTTAAGAATGTTGTCACTCTGCCACTGTGTGTGTCCTGTGTATGTGTGTGTGTGTGTGTGTGTGTGCGTGTGTGTGCGTGTGTGTGTGTTTGACCTGTGTGTGTGTGTGTTTTTGTGTTGGTATGTGTGTGTGACCTGTCTGTGTCCCTCACCTTCTCCATGCGGTTGCGGTGTGTGTGTGTGTGTGTGACCTGTGTGTGGCCCTCACCTTCTCCATGCAGTTGCAGTGTGTGTGTGTGTGTGTGTGTGTGTGTGTGTGTGTGTGTATATATATATATGCATGTGTGTGTGTGTGTAGCCCTCACCTTCTCCATACGGTGTGTGTGTGTGTGTGTGTGTGTGTGTGTGTGTGTGTCCCTCACCTTCTCCATGCGGTTGCGGTGGCGAATCTCCAGCTGCTCCTTGGCCCTCTGGAAGCGGCTGTGCTCCTTGTCATCGGCAGGAGTCTCGAAGTACACATCCACGTCATCGGTAGGCTGTGGCGTGGGGGGAGTGACTGCACACAGACACACACACACACAGACACACACACACACACACACACACACACACACACACACACACATACATACCAACACAAAAACACAGACACAGACACAGACACAGACACAGACACAGACACACACACACACACACACACACACACACACACACACACACACACACACACACACACACACACAGAAAAACACACACACACAAGAGTAGAGCAGTGAGCAGGAGAGCCTGTGACTAACAGACAGGTGTCTTAGCAGCACAAATGCAGAGGGACAAGCAGACGGACAGACACAGACAGAGACAGGAGGTAAAAGCAGCAAGATAGCAGTCTGTCTGACGCAAAGCATCTTCTTTGTCTACCAAAGAGAAGAACTGCAAGAGCAGAGAGAGAGAGAAAGAGAGAGAGAGACAGAGAGAGAGAGAGAACGAATGAGAGAGAGAGAATGAATGAGAGAGGGAGAACGAACGAGAAAGGAAGAGAGAGAGAGGGAGAGAAATAAGAGATAGAGAGAGCGAGTGAGAGACAGAGATAAAGAGAGAGAGAGAGGGACAGAGAGAGAAAGAGAGAAAGAAGAGATAGACAGAGAAAGAGAGAGAGCAAGAGAGAGAGAGAGAGAGAGGACAAAGCAAGGTGCCTGTGACTGGCCAAGGCAAGAGGGGGTAATGTGAGAAGAGATTATTTTGCTAGTTGGGCTGCAAGCGTAGCAGTTTAAAGGCAACAATGATCCGCTCTGCTGGACGGCCCGCTGACATTGCCACCCCCCCACACACACAGGACGCGGGGCAGGGATCGCTACAGCAATAGCTACCCCCCCAACCCGCCCCCCCCTCCACCGACGACACACGCGGGGGGGGGAGGGGGGGGGGGGGGGTTCGCTACAGCAATAGCATCGGCACCGCTCGCCTCGCCTTGCTCCCAAATCCTGCTGATTCAACTGCAGCCGCATCGCATCCTAACGGGGCTTCACTCCCTCCATTTAGCTCCATGCTCAGCAGCCGAGCAGATGCCTGTGATGGACTACGGAGCCATCGCAGTTCCCTTCCTTTCTAGAAGCATCTTTAAGGATCTCTGGCAGACACGACACAGTGTGTGTGTGTGTGTGTGTGTGTTTTTTTCGGTGGGCAAAAAACAGGGCTGGCACAGTGCAGTGCAGATAAAGAGGGAGTGAACACGGAAGCAAGCAGAGACAGACAGAGACAAGGGGTCCTACAGCCAGAAAAGAATTAAA
>CM059279.1:23775450-23785450 GCA_030347295.1 Setipinna tenuifilis | reverse complement strand
AAATGGTGGAACCTCGGAAAGACAGAAGAGTTGGTGAACAACAGACAAACAATAATTGCAGATAGCAGAAACGGAGTCGTCGTCGTCTGTGCTAATCCAATCAAAAGAGGAATATAAACCTGCCCTCCATATTATGTCCTTGTTTTTTTTTCTTACTTAGACAACATGGGAGATTAAAAGTGAGATTTTTGGCTGCCATATCCTGCTCCTCGGATTTCTGAACGGCTCCAATTTCTCCTCTGATGCAGAGAGAGAGAGATGAGAGAGATCTCAGCAGGGCTGAAAATCATGCTCTGTTTCGACTCAATTAGGCATATTAATATCAGCCCCTGCTCCTCCGTCTCAGGACAGGCACGCACACACACACACACACGCACACACACACACACACACACACACACCCCCTCAGTGGGCAGAGCATGGGCTGGGGTGCTCTCGCTGTCAGGACAGGCTTGGCTGCTGGGGGGGACGAGGAGGAGCACATCTTCGCCATGAGGTGCACTTAGCTATCCTGTGACAGCACGGCTCGGCTGTTTAAAGCTGCCGAGAGGGAGCGGGAGAGCTAGGAGATTATTTGTCAATTACGGCAGATTTTATGATAAAGTGCCTGCTCTAGTTTCTTTTTTCCCCCCTCACCCTTCCCTGGCATGCTAGCCAAGGAAGGAGGGAGGGAGGGAGTTTTCAGGAGGGTTATCTGTGCTTAAGCGGATGCATAATTGAAACAACGATGAGAGCGATCACAGCAGTGTCTGTCTGCGACACCATCAAAAGCACCAACGCGACTACTAGACCGTTTTTGTGGTGATAGAAATATTCACCCCGTGTAAAACGAGTCACATTAATAGTACCACCGCATTTCACGAAGCGGCCCGGCAGGAATATGAGATACGGCTGTCGATCTCTAGCCTGCGTTTGGTGTTGTGGTCATCAGAGGTCAACCATGGGCATTTACAAACAAACCTCCAGCCCCAACAGAGAGCCACAGCGACACAGGGACACGGTGACAAAAGCCACAGAGATGCAGGAAGTGACATGAAGTACAGCTGTGATGGCCATCTGCCATCTTGTGTACCAAGTGGAAAGCGATATAAAAGTGACTCCCATTTGTCATTGTGATGACACAGCACACCACAACACAACGAAATTCAGTCTCTGCTTTTAACCCATCACACATGTGAGCAGGGGGGCAGCCATGACCAGTGCCGTGGGGAGCTGTGTGGGGATGGTACCATGCTCAGGGTACCTCAGTCACAGGGAAGGATGGAGGAGAGTGCTGGTCATTCACTCCCTCCACCCACGTCTTTTTTGGGAATTGAACCTGTGACCCTTTGGCTGCAGGTTCAACTCCTTAGCTGCTAGCCCATGACTGATCCTCTTACTAACTTACTTACTAACTTACTTACCTCTGGCCACTGTACAGAGGAGTAAAACACAAAGAAAAGGAAAGGAGGCCAGAGATAAAAAGAAATGGAGAGAGACAGAAAGATGGAGAGAGAGAAAGAGAGAGAGAGAGAGAGAGAAAAAAAAAAAAAAAAAAAAACTTATGGAGAGACAGAGAGGAGCCACAACAAAAAAGGAAATCGTGTGAGAATTGAGAGAGAGGAGGAGAAGGTGGTGACCAGTGAATCCACTCCTGACACATTCAACCCAAGAATATTACACACTTCTGAAGAAGCATGATTCAGGAGACTTTTTGAAGTGTTTTAGGAAATGAGCGGGTTAACACAAAAAAACAAGTTAGTTGCAAACAGCCCAGCAGACAGCTGTTTGTTCCCCTTCCTCCTCCCACTAAAAAAGCAAACTCATCACTGCGCCTCTGTTTCTCTCTACCCACAGAGTCATTCTGCAGGGAAATACGGGTCAGCTGACCAACAATGTCACGCTCTGTTTTTCTAGCAATAACAAAATCAAAACGTAGCCACCATGTAAATGGGTTTTGTAATGAAAGAAAAAAAAGTCATGAAGATGAAGACAAATCAATTTTGCACAACAAGGGTAACAGTGTTATACACCAGTCAATGATGTGCATACAGCACACCACCAGCTGACAACACAGGAGCCAAATATGTCCATTAATCTTCTACTAGAGCAGACTCACTGAACTGAACTGAGGAATATCTCCTACAGTCATATTCTCTGCCCTGTCTGTCTGTCTGTCTGTCTGTCTGTCTGTCTGTCTGTCTGTCTGTCTGTCTGTCTCCGGTAACACTGTCTTACAGCATCCCTGTTACAGTGCATCTATCTAGTCAGGTACAGTGGTACAATCGGTGTAACAGAATGCAGTATTGTGTAGTAGTGTTGTACTTGCATAATTTATTTTTGTCACAACAGTTTGTTACACAGGTTTGTACCACAGTGCTGGGTAGTTATGCTCAGAGACTTTCCCTCTACCAGCCCTGCAGTTGAGCTCCCCTGGGAACCATGGGGACATTAGTGGAGCTCTCCACAGCGCTCTGGTGGACTATGGGGGACATTAGTGGAGCTCTCCACACTGCCCTGATGGACCTCTCTGGCGCTACTGGACTATAACAAAGCTTGTTATGTGTCGTTCTGTCCTGTGTTCTTTTGCTATATGGTTATAGTATGAAATGTGCTATACAAATAAAGATTATTATAATTATTATGATTATCATTATTAAAATAATAAAATAAAGTCTCTCCTCTTCTGTGCTGGTTCACAAAAGCCATTGTGCATCCAAACATCTCATGGCTCTATTTATTTAGGGTTACTGTGCAGAGTTCAGGCAGGTGGGCAGGCAGATGTTTATGGGGTTGTTATGACTGGCTGTGCTGTTCTTTTGCATGTCTCGCTCTCCTTCCTCCACAATATTTCCCTTTAGACCCACAGCAGGGTGTTCACAGGCCACACCCTGACAAAAGGGGGGGACTTGGAAGGCCAAATTACACACACACACACACACACACACACACACACACACACACACACACACACACACACACACACACACACACACACACACACACACACACACACACACAGAAGCATACACAACTACGTCGAAATGTGTGTGTGTGTCTATCTTTAATTCCCCAGCTTGGGATCAATACAGTACATCATCTATTATCTATCCATCTATTATCTATCAATCTATCTTTCTGCAGTGTGGCTTTCTCCCCCCTTTTGTCAATTGACTAATTGTCAGGTCAGTACTCTCAAAGTAACACAACGAGATTGAGTGAAGCCTAGAGCCCTCTTACACACTCCTCCATCGCTACCTGTCTCTCTGCTCTCGGGTGACTCGTCCTCATATGCACGACCCACCGCCCCCCCCAATCGCTACTTGTCCCTTGCCTCTCCGCCATCAGGTCCTCTTTACAGACGATCCTCCACCTCCCCTACTCTTCTCCTCCATCGCTACCTGTCTCTCTGCCCCCTGGGCTGTCGGGTCCTCTTATGGACAACCCATCGCCTCCCCTAACACTTCTCCCCCATCGCTACCTGTCTCTAGGCTCTCAGTCGACAGGCGCTTTTACGCATAACCCACCCCCTCCCCTACTCTTCTCCCCTCCATTGCTACCCTTCTCTCCGCTCTCTGGTCCTTTTGCACACGACCCACCACTCTCCCCTACTCTTCTCCGCCATCGCTACCTGTCTCTCGGCTCTTGCCTCTCAGCCGACAGGCCCTCTGGGACGGTTGCCACCGCGGCCATGAGGCGGCACAGATGGGAGCATTTTCCCTCCCCAGAGGCCCCCGCCGGCTCCACGCTGAGGGGATTGGTGGGAGATTAGCAGCCGAGCGGCCCGCAGGGTGTGTGTGTGTGTGTGTGTGGGTTGGGGGGGGAGCTGCCCACTGAGCTTTTAGCCCTCAGCCGAGAGATCAATCATTGGCCAATGGCAGGAGGAGGAGATGGAGGAGGAGGAGGACTGGGGCAGTGTCGGCCATGCTATAGTGTGTTGTCATTTTAAAACATGGCACTTTCTGCTCCGTGTATAGCCTGCCGTCCACACTATGCTGCTGGGTTTTCTTTTTTTTCTTTTTTTTTCCTCAAAACCATAAAATGGAGCATCAGAAAAATGCGGCTGGCCCCATTTCAGTAAAAAAAAAAAAACCTTTCAAGGTTGTGTTAAAACGTAGAAGAATGAAAATGATGATGCGGGCACAGAGTTTTTTAGTGACAACACATCATCCTCTGATTCATTATTTTCTCATCTTGTCACCTGTACACAATGTAGTTATGTTTCCGTAGGACTGTCGGACAAGAACAACAAAGCTACCTTAAAATGGTGGTAAATATAGGGCCAATGAAATGCAATGAGTTACTGACCTCTAAGCTTTCTTGTTACAATGGCACTTATGGTAAGCCTGTAACTGTACCATTAACGACCACATCGCTCATTTCAGGTTTGCAGCATCAGTACAAATGAGTTATGATACAGATGAGAAACGTTAAAACAAAAAATTTAATTCTGTTTTAAAATTAACTGTAACCCAGCACACATTAATAATGACATCTCTCTTTTCTGTAGCACGAGTACAAATTAGTTATGATATAGATGAGAAACATCAAAAGTTAAATTCTGTTTTTAAAATTAAAAATGCAATGGTGTGGATGTAGCCTGAGATAACTGAAAAAAAGAAATTAACTAATTAATTAAAAAAAAAAAAACTCAGTTTCTTAAACCCCAGAACTCACAAGTAATTTTCCATTCTAAAATGGCCTCTTTATGTTGAGAGTTAATCTTAGCCTGTGCTGCATATTTCATAAAGAGAAGCACGCCAGTGAACCATACTCTCCTCTCCTTGTGCGTGTCTCTCCTTCACGCCTCTTTTGCTTCAGTAAATCCGTAACTGGCTTCGCCAAACTCATTAACCGACTGTTACTCTTTACACAGCCGTGCAGTCAGTCTGGTATTCGTTCAAACAAACAATGACCAAGGGGGATTCTCTGATACGACTGAGATCTTCAACACACTTTCTCAAAACATCTCAAAGTGATTTGATACTGTCAACAAACACACACTGTGTTTCATGTGATAACAGACTAAAGCTTTTCTAGGAATGTTTGATTGATTGTCTTTTGCTACACATTGGGCCATTGGAGTTTTACTTTTTGACCGGTGGTTAGTTACCCTCAGTCAGCTGACTTCATCATCATTACTATGATCTATTCCCACTAAGTTGTAAAAGAATCACCAGCTGTCTGCACCTCTTAACATCTCTGTCTTTTTTTGGCCCCCCTCCTGACAGGATCAATCTCAACACCTACGTGGAACAAAGAACGGCCAGACTAAACAACGAAGCCGAACAAGAGTTTCTCATCTAAAGTCTAAAAACTTTACTTTGGGAAAGTAATGGTTATGAACAGTAGGGAGTAGGAACATGCAGTAATTTCTGGTAAATTGCAAGCAGACGTTGTGGGGTGGGGGTGGCGGGGGTGGTTTGGGGGGGCAGCCTTGTAATTGAATAACACAGTTTGATTATGAATGATCTCTATCTGTGCTGATAACAGGCCCAGACACCACCACAGGCCACAGAGACAAATGAGGACAGCTACAGACAGCGACAGACAGCTAGACAGCCACAGACACTCTGTACAGATGAGGACAGCCACAGACAGCTACAGACACTGTACAGATGAGGACAGCCACAGACAGCTACAGACACTCTGTACAGATGAGCACAGCCACAGACAGCTACAGACACTCTGTACAGATGAGGACAGCCACAGACAACTACAGACACTGTACAGATGAGGACAGCCACAGACAGCTACACAGACACTCTGTGCCAGTGCATGACATTGTACAGGACCAGGGAAACTTCGGCAGGCTTATAATGCGCTCTCCACCTCTGACTGTTTATGGCAGGAAGCCCCCAAACAAATATAATAGCATTTATAAAAATCCATCTTTTAGCACCCATGTCTAAGACTAAACGCAAAAAAAACATGGGGCACAGGAAGACGGGGAAAAAAAAACAAAAAACTGTTGGGCACAGAAGGATCCAGCTAGACACGAGTGCTGTGCGGTTCTGACAGTCCCATCAATCAAAAACAAACTCAACAAACTCCCGTTTCCACCACCTGAACATTAGCATCAGCTATTTTGCTACACCTATTCAGTTCTGCCTCAGTTCGGCCCCCACTTCAAAACCGGCACCTAAAAGATTGAAACGAGAGAGAGAGAAAAAAAGAAAAGAAAAAGAAAAAAAAGTGCCATCTCTGGTCGCCTCTGCTTGTCAGCCCATTTCACAGTCCAGTGACAACACTAATGGCTTTCTCATCCCCCAACTCCGCGCCACAACTCAATCAGACAGAATGAACAAGGGAAAAGATGAAAGGACAGCAGAGGAGGAGAGGAGAGAGGAGAGGAGTGGAAAGAGAGGAGGAGAGGAGAGGAGAGGAAAAAGAGAAGGAGAGAAGAGGAGAGGAAAGGACAGGAGTGAAAAGGAGTTAAATGCAGAGGAGTGGGAGAGGGGACAGACAAATTGTACAAGAAAAACAGGCAAAGTGCAGTGTGCTTTTAACATCACAAATTTGGGAACATCACATCAGTGAGAAGGAGTGGGCGCCTGCTTCAAACGGGTGTGAAAATTGACAGACAGACAGACAAATACATGGGCTGCTTTCTGCTTTATATGTTTGTAAGAAAATGGAGAGAAAAAGGAGGACAGGCAAAGTAAAAATAAATAAATAAATAAAATAAAACCACACACACACACACGCACACGCAGTCAGGAGGTTTCGACTTATTTCACTGTCGCCATGGAGAAGAGACACATCTGTGCTTTATGTTCCTGCTCTGCTGCACTGGGAGTTTACCAGCCATGACAGTTCATAACGCCGAGATGACACTCTGACACTCTGGCCACGATCAATTATGGAGAGCCCTCGCTGCTCCCGGACAGGGGACAGGACAGGACAGGACAGGACAGGACGGAGCGCCAAGATGGCAGCTGCACCTCCATAACACCAGAGACAGGCGAGAGGCACTCACTGAATCTGCCACCAGGACTCACTTCACTTCTCAGCTCAGCTCTGCCCAGTCATCCACACATCGCTCACTCTCTCTACTCATAACTCTAAATTATAATAATAACAATAATACATTTCATTTGGAATGATGTATATGTAATATATATATATATATATATATATATATATGTAATGTAATATATATATATATATGCTAAAACAGATTTAACAAAAACAAAAAAACAGTAACTGGTTCTGATTAAAGACCGTAGGGTTTGTTCTGTAGGTTTTGATTTGTTCTTATGTTCTGATTTGTTCTTGTGTTCTGATTTGGACAGAAATGTGAAGTGCCTTTTTAAAATGATTAATGGATGGTGGTGCCCTCAGAGGGTCAGGAGATGAGGGCCAGCAGACCTGAGATCACCGCAGCATATAATGCAAATCAAAACAAAACAAAGAAGCTAAAAAAACTCACTATATACACTTATTTGACGTCACTAAACTTAACTCGACCACAGAATAGAAAAAGAGAAGAAATATTTACACATCAATCGTGATTTAATTAATACATCAAACAAAAATATGCTGAGTGGAGCAACGTTGATATCGCCAGTGTACCTTACGCGTCTTACGCAGCTAGTACACTAACAAAGGCCTATAAAGACTAGCTGTTTAACAACAACACCTGGCCATTTGCAGTATCTATTATACCTGCCTTTCATGCAGGTAACACCTGTTGTACAGTACGTACCTAGGCACTTGTAGGGAACCACGATGTGGGAGTGGCCCTTGCACTGTTTCTTCCCCGTCCTGCACCAGTTGTCGATCTTGATCTGCTGATTCGCCTCCACCACATTTGTGATCTCCAGCTCAGGGTACATCTGGGAACAAAACACAGAACACACACACACACACACAGAGGGGGGGGGGGGGGGAGAGAGAGAGAGAGAGAGAGAGAGAGAGAGAGAGAGAGAGAGAGAAAGAAAGAAAGAGAGAAAGAGATCAGTGATCCATCCAGAATAATCTTCAGATGCCATCCACTCAGGTGTGAAATTACACACTGGTTAATTTCTCCCGAGATGTCATCAGAAATGCAGGACACAATGGACAAGCCCTTCTTGTAAGCACTTCTTGTCGCCTGTCAAATGACAGGGACACGCTCGATAGGCTGAAGAACACAAAGGCCGTGCCCACAGGGGCAGTGCGTGTGTGTGTGTGTGTGTGTGTGTGTGTGTGTGTGTGTGTGTGTGTGTGTGTGTGTGTGTGTGTGTGTGTGTGTGTGTGTGTGTGTGGAAAGGCCTGAGACCTGTAGGAAACATGTGTTTGTCTGCTGAAAGGCTTCTTTGTTGGCCTACAAACTGTACTGTATTGCTTGTATTGTATTGCTTTACAAGCAAATGGAGTAAAACCAAATGAAAGTGGCATCCACTGATATACAGTCCTCTTTTTGTCTCTCATAGTTGAGGTAAACCTATGATAAAAAATTACAGGCCTCTGTCATATTTTTAAGTGGGAGAACCTGCACAATTGGTGGCTGACTAAATACTTTTTTGCCCCACTGTAGCACTACCTGGGTAGGAAACATTTGTGTGTCTGCTGAAAGGCCTCTTTGTTGGCCTACAAACTGCATTGTATTGCTTACATGCAAATGGAGTAAAACCAAATGAAAGTGGCATCCACCTGAGTTATACTACCACCAGCAGGTGTACAGTGCAGGCCTAGCGTCTCTAGCTTTCATGCCAACATGCAAATAAGCATCAACACAAGGGTGGTCTGGTGGTTTAAATATTGTTTTCTGTCAATGCTTTATGCAATATCGTATTGTTAACAGTCACTCCAGTGAAGCACATTTGAATCTGAGAGTGCCACCACTGCTTAATGAACCCCAGGGTTGGGTATTTCATACAGTCTTACAATAAGATACCTTTCATGATACAGAGGCTTTACTACTATAGGCTACATATCGGGACGTAAACACAGATCTGGTGTGTGGCGTCACCTCTTGGCAGTACTGGCGCACGCCCTCCTTGGTGCCTACGCAGCTCTTGGTTCCGGAAGGGTCCGCCTCCCAGCGGCCCGTCTGGATGTTCACGTGCATGTTCAGCTTCCCGCACAGCATGGCTACCTGGGGCTCGGCCACCGCAAACCCTGTGCCCGCATTAGCAGCCAGAGCCTGTAGGAGAGACGGGGAGAGAAGGGGAGGGAGAGAGGGAGGGAGAGAGGGAGAGGGAGAGAGAGAGAGAGAGAATTTTGAATTTTTTGAATTTCAAAAATACAAAAGCGCAGTTGTGCTAACAACAGAACTTAACAAGTATATAATAAATAAGTAAATAAAATTCCATTTTTAAGGTGCTAGAAAAAGTGCAAAAATCAATTCATTGTCTGTAACTGAACACAGTGCACCATTATGACACAAAAGAGAGAGAGAGAGAGAGAGAGAAAGAGAGAGAGAGAGAGAGAAAGAGACGTTAAATTGTTGAATCTTTAGAAATAAAAAACTTTTTTCGCCATGTTTATTTCTTATTCTTTGAATACTTGTTTTTTTATTTTTACTTTTTATTAATTATCATTATTACTATTATTGCATTTTAATGTCATTATTATTTAAATATTGTTTTTGTCAATGCTTTGGCAATATCGTATTGTTGACGGTCATGCCAGTAAAGCACATTTAAATCTGAGAGAGTGCCACCACTAGGTTCCTAGGGTTGGGTATTTCATAGTCTCACAATGAGATACTTCTAATGATATAGAGGCCTTACTACCATAGGCTACATATCATGAATTATGACCATGTACAAAACAGAATTCTCCATAACACTTGTTCCAATTTCATATGATAGCAAAGGCAAAGCTTAAAGAATGGCAACTTAACATTTCCAAAAACACCCACAAATATCATCTGCAATGCTCATTTTATTTTTCCATTTAGTTTCAATTCTGAAAGGTATTAACTTAAAATTAACATTTTAGCAACTGAAAGTATACATATTGATACAGGAATATGCTGGAATACACCGCAATGCCACTATTTTCAGCACAGTCCTAATGCACACAGGTTTGT
>CM059279.1:23773822-23775350 GCA_030347295.1 Setipinna tenuifilis | reverse complement strand
CCCCCCCCCCCCCCCCCCCCCCCCCCCCCCCCCCCCCCCCCCCCCCCCCCCCCCCCCCCCCCCCCATCCGCGCCCGTGTCCGCGCTGTCTCTGTGACAGGAGGCAACGACTACGAAGGAAAAAATGAGATATGGATTTCAAAAAAAAAAAAAGAAGGAAAGAAAAAAAGAAGAATCTAGAATCTTCAGTTGTCTTTGGGATGGGTGCTGAATTACTCGTCGTCTGCTTACATGACAGAGGAGGGGGAGGGGGAGGGGGGGGAGAGATGGGGCAACAGGCCAAGATTTGGAGCAGAAAGAAAAAAAAAGGACATTGCAGAGGCACGGCGGGGTGCCAGGTAGACAACCACTGGCAACACACACACACACACACACACACACACACACACACACACACACCACTGGCTGGGGTGCCAAGACAACCCCTCCCAATCTCTAGGTTGCTCCTTGGCACAGAGATAGCTGCAGGGCAAGAGCAATCCTAACACACGGTTACCTACGCCAACGAGCACTGAAAGAAAGACATTTTCCAATCAGTGGCACTCGAAGAGGTTCTGAAGTCTAACCGCCATGACAGACAGACGAGTGACAACAACCTTCGCCCACACACCCAACTTCAAAAACGGTAAAAACGTTAGAACGGGATTAGAGAGGGAAAGCACCAACCACCGCAGATGCCAGCGTGACTGAACGCAGCACATAATTTAGCAGGCATTCAGCACATGCACAGTAGCATGGAAAGAGACCGTAAGCTGGTCTACAGTACGTCCACATTAGTCCATTTCTAAACAGAAACATAACAGAGTTGTCACATTTCTGGCCCGCTGTCTACAGTAGTCCATCATTATTTCTTGGGACTCTGGAACAGTGACAGATTGCAGCTGAAGCCAGTGACAAAGCCATTTGAATACTGCAGCGTATGGAAGTTAAAAAACGGTGTGTGCGGACAGAAATAGTTTCGGTTCTTAAAAATGCTAAAAAAAGGGTATAGAAAGGACGTAGCCTCTGTGAACAGAAAGCCCAGAGAGTCCCAGAGAGAGATAGAGAGCATCCCAGCCAAACTTCCTCTTCTCACAGACATCACAAAACCAGTGACAGCAGCTCCTTATCCTTCACTAGGAATGACCGATGCGTGCCCATCTGTGTTTGGGCCCTCAGCTCAAAGGTGCAGATAAGAGTTAGTGGGTTGGGGTTGGATTAAAAGGCAGAAAGAGGCTGACTCATTAGCCCTTAGAGACGTATAAACATCTTCCAGAGGTCAATGTGAGCAAGCAGTAGAGGGGACCACACACACACACACACACACACACACACACACACACACACACACACACACACACACACACACACACACACACACACACATGCTTGGACCTACGCGCACAAACAAACATACATACATACACACACTCTTGTTACAAGGGACACCCAACTAGATGAGGATAATATTCACAAAGACCACTGTCTGCATTTCTGTGCGTCCGGCTGCAAGCGCGATAGGGAAATGAGGGCGCCTACGTGTGTATACA
>CM059279.1:23358822-23771322 GCA_030347295.1 Setipinna tenuifilis | reverse complement strand
AAGAGGGATAGAGAGAGAGAGCGAGAGAAGTGAAGAAGAGAAGGCCACTTTCAAAGACATTCACCTATCCACTACCTGGGTATCTACAGCAGTAAATATCAATGAGTTGGCATGATCCACCCATCTCCCTCAACACAGCAACTGAGCTTGCTGATTCAGTCAAAGACAATCCACCGATTTTACCCCTAAGCATGTTTGCACTCGTAAAGAAACGTAATGGAATTGTCTTGTCTATCTGTCTGACTCAATATGTGTGTGTGTGTGTTGTGTGTGACTGTGTATATCTTGGTGGGTGGGTGTTTCTGCAATGGTGTGTACTGTGTGTGTGTGTCTGTGTGTGTGTCTATAGATGTGTGTGTGTGTGTGTATGTCTGTGTGTACACCTTGGTCTGTGTTTCTTCACTAGAGCAATGGAAAAGGGTGGAGCATGTGCCCAGGATTACGCCTTTCCCCTCCCTCCTCAGAGAGGCTTAGCCCAGGAGGGCATTGCTTATGGCTAAGAGGATTTGCTGGAATGTAAAGTGCAATTGGTCAAACAACTGAAAGTGTGTTTACAGTAGGTGTTTTTCCTTGGCGGATCTGGAGATCAGAAGGGCAGGTTCTGGTATACAGGTTCAAAGATATACAGGTCTAAATGGAGCAACAAGATAGCAGTTGCTACTGTACCAAGAGTAGGGTCATCCCTCTCTACCTTTTTTTAAAGTATTTTCTTGGCCTTTTTCTGGCTTTATTTAGACAGGACAGTGAAGGTTGTGACAGGAAGTAAGTGGGAGAGAGAGATGGGAAAGGGTTGGGAAATTACTGCAGGCCGGATTCGAACCCAGATCCCCATGGGCAAACGCCGTTCATGGTCAGGTGCGCTATCCACTCTGCCACTGCACCCCCCAATCCCTCTCTACCTTTTAAAGAAGCTCTTGGAGACTCTTCTTTCCCGGGTGTACTTTCCTTTCCAACAAAGCCAACCTCCACTTACCAACACTGTCCTGTACCCTGTCTGCACTAGCTTTGTTACGCTTTTGCTTACTTTGTTCTCCTCGGCATATTTGTAGTTTGTTTTATGTGCTCTATTGTAAGTCGCTTTGGATAAATGTGTCTGCTAAGTGTAATATAATGTAATGTAATGTAATAAAACATCAGGTACATAGCCTGCTCTTTGACTCCTACTGGATACTGGAAACCTCCTTCTCATCCTTCCAGTAGTAGTTATTTACACCAATCACAACCAGTCAAAGGCAGCAGCATTGTGATGCGAGAGAACATGGATTTACATTCATTTACATCATATAAGAGCCAATTGCAGGGGCAGTAACCATGACATTCTGACAAGAAACAGCCAGCCTTTGGTTGTGAGTGACTGCAGGCCACGCCACAGTGTCATGAAGGGGGATGTTGAAAGATTTGTCCTCCCCCTACTAAAGAGGCGATAGCATATTGTGCTATCGTGCTGTACTCAGTGTGTCTGATATCCATCTATTCAGCCCTATTAGCTCATCAAAGACATGGGCCTTTATCAGCGGGCGTCACTTTGCAGCAACACAGCATTCAGGCCACACAATGATGACTCTCTCAAAGCCATTCACTGCCATCGGGCTATCAAACACGACTATTCACCTGCGTCAGGCTTGCAGACCACAAGTCAGGTATAAACACACACACACGCACGCACAGACAAACACACACACAGACAAACACAGACACTCACTCACACACACACACACTCACACACACTCACACACACACACACTCACACACACACACACACACACTCACACTCACTCACTCACACACACACACTCACTCACACACACACACTCACTCACACACACACACACACACACTCACACACACACACACACTCACACACTCACACAAAGTGGCACCATCCACAAACCTTCCCACTGGCTATGTTGTTTTACCAAGGCCCTGCTCCTGGATCATGGTGTTAGCAGAAGCAGCAGTAAACACAATACCACTGCCCTGAGACATCGACTCCCCCTGAATCTGCTACTTTCACTGACTGTGGTAGAGATCTTAAGTATATGACAGATAATGCTCAGTGAAGGTAATCAAAAGACTTGAATATGGAGTTACTAAATAACTGTCAAAATCCTTATCATGTCCTACACTATCCTTGTCTAGATCTTGTGCCTGTTTATCACCCTGCTTGTGTTTAAACAGTCAGGGAGAGCTGGACAGAGAACAAATTCCTGTGATTCCACACTGCTTAAATCTACAGTTAAGTCGTATCAGCATGTTCCCAGCGGTGTGTGTAGCAATCCCTCCACCAAGGCCTACACTGTATATGCCAAGATGGCTGCCGGCCTGCGCACAACAATCAACCATTTTCTTTTTAAAAGTGCAGTCCCTTTATTCTAACCAGCACTGTTTGATTGTAAATAGGTTTTTGCAGTAATTTGTGATAAAACGGAATAATTAAGGAAGGTATTTTTATGGTAAGTATTAAGTTTTTTTTATTAGAATAAGGGCAGCCATCAGATGACAGTAGACAAACTAAGTTCTACATAGAAATGAAGACGCTGCAGAAGCTACAGTAGCTATGGAATCTGGCCCCTGCTTCAGCATTAAAAGGTGTCACCATAAATTTCATAAATAGGCGGCTCCAAAAAAAGAATACAAACTTGTAGTGGCCAACTACTGAATATGATTTAGCATTCTGCCATGAAATCCATCAGAATAGCACTTTATTAGTGGCTTACACTGCTCTAATGGAGCACCTCCTGGACCTTGCTCAAGCTGCTGACAAGTTTTGTACCAAGGCCTGTGGTGAGGTGTGGTGAGGTGTGGTGTGGTGTGTGTGTGGTGTGGTGTGGTGTGGTGTTCCGTGCTGCTGTGTAGTATAGTGTGGTGTGGTGTGGTGTTCTGTGCTGTGCTGTGTGGTGTGGTGTAGTGTGTGTGGTGTGTGTGTGGTGTGCGTATGTGGTGTGTGTGTGGTGTGCTGTGCTGTGCTGTGGTGTGGTGTGGTGTGCTGTGCTGTGCTGTGTGTGTGGTGTGTGTGGTGTGTGTGGGTGTGGTGTGGTGTGGTGTGGTGTGTGTGTGTGGTGCGATATGGTGTGTGTGTGGTGCGGTGTGTGTGTGGTTTGGTGTGTGTGTGCGGTGCGGTGTGGTGTGTGTGTGTGGTGCGATATGGTGTGTGTATGTGTGTGTGTGTGTGGTTTGGTGTGTGTGTGTGCGGTGCGGTGTGGTGTGGGCACTCAGTATTTCGGCAGCCCTTGCCGATCTGCCCACCTCAGCTGTCTCTTTATGACAGAGCAAAGCAACCCACACAGAATCCACAAATAACCCAGGCGTCAAGACCCACCACCCAGAAGACACACACATACACGTCACACTCTCACACACGCTGACATACAAACACAGCTGATCCGCTCTGTGTCCGTGTTAGTGTTTGTCTAATGCAAGCTGATCAGCATGTTTCGGTTTAGCTGAAATCGTGCATTTTACAAAGGCACGTGTGGAACAAGGTCATGATTCAGAAGATCAACATTTCACCATTAATTTAAACAACCAAGACGCCAATGATGACATACATCTAATAAAAAACGTATTGACGTGGCTTGACTATGCTATTCTCTGTGCAACTCCTCTGCAATTAAAGCAATACCAAACAGATTTATATGCCCCGGGGCAGAGACGCTTGCTTAATGGATAGACCAATGCAGCACCAAACGCTTGAGCCTGCGCTACAGTAATAAGTAGAATTAAACCCATTTTATAATGCAGATGCTACTGTGGGTGCCCTAACTTCAGTGAAATGCACCCCCGCTATGCCGACATGGGATAAACCTCATATACCATTCCACCTGGAATGGGGCTACCGGGATGAGTAGGATGTTCGGGCCTCCTTTGGCATTGGCTAGTAGCCTACAGCAGTGTAAATGTGTCGGTTCCAACTGGTTGGTTATAAAATAGGCTGTAAGCTTCACCAAGTCCGCATGTAGATTAGGACCTCTAGATAAACGATGCATATAAAACAAATTGTGGTGAAACACGGGTGGCTGTTTACATATTTGTGTCATCTGCCCTTTGTCTTCATTTTAAAGCTGATGTTCGCTGAGAATCAGCACTGCTTTAGATGTCTAGCGATACTGAAGCAGCCGAGAGGGTCGCCAAATGTAGGCTACTGGTTACTGTCCTAGGACTATATCTCTACCGGACCACAAGACGACCATCGAAAATAACCCATCGTCCGACGGGGGTTCTTGGCGTATTTTTAAAATGACAGATTTATATCCGAGATGGCAGGCTTAATATACTGCCCAGTCTTCCGCAAATTGGCTGGCTGACGTTACCTCAGGCTATGGATTTAAAACATTTCCGTAGGAGACCAAACATTAGGCTAAAAAAGAACACCTGTGTGGTGTGAAATTCATCGCATGGTTGACAGATGAAAATAGCCAACAGCCGTGAAATTATAGGGATGCTGACGTACTTCTGTCATAAACAGGCCTAACAATATATAACGTACAATAAGCTACTGAATAAAATTAGGCATTGCATTATAAATCAGGCAATCCTCAGATTTTCAGTTTATGGAAAAACAACGATCGAAATTTTTTTTATCTCATATTTGAAAAAGGTTAACCTACGTCTGCGTACAACTAATCCATTGACGGCAGACTTGTTAGAAAAAGCATTGGCTATATAACTCCATGCGTAAATGTTAGTCAATGTCAAAATGCACGACATCCATACCTCAATATATCCGGCCAACGCTGGGACAACAACTATTCCCACAAGGAGAAGAGATATAGCGGAAAAAGAGCCCATCTTCCACGGAGGTCTCCACAGATTTTTGTATGAGGTGACCTCTCCGTTGATTCTGTCTTGTAACGGCGAACTCCACAGATTATGTAGGTGAGATTTGTCCCAGCAGCTCGTGTTTATTCTCTCGAACTGAAGCGAAGGTCCCGTATCTTTATTTTGTCCTGAAATAACAACAGAATGCGACTCATGCGATTGCGTCGGATTTAGTAATGCAATGTCTTCGACTACCGCGCGAGGAGGGCACCGCCGGTCTAAATACAAATTAACTCGTTGCGCCGCCAGGCGACAGCTTTAAGACCTACCGGAAATGAAGTCATGTTCTCACCGAGTCAGTCGCTGTAATTTATCAGCACACGCAAACTGCGCTAATTTTGGGTTGTCAGTAGGCACTGGCTGTGAAATACAAAGGGGACTAAGCGTTTTTTTTTATTAGCTGAATCAAGTCATTCCACAATTTACGTCGGTCGACTTGGACAGGATGCATCCTATTCAAAAATGAATAGTGTACTGAAATTTTACAATATGACGACCTTTAGTCTTCATTAAAACATGTCTATGTTTTGATTAAATGTTTTAATGAACAAAACAATAGGAGGATCGTACTATGGACAAGAAAATGTTGTGCATGTAACCAAGCTATTTTATTTGTGGAAAGACCAACTTGTGAACTCACGCGCCCTCTAGCCTATGTAAAGCTGCTGCACCGGTTGGTGGTTCCTATTGTCGTGATTTTAAAAGTTAAAACCACCTGAGCTTTTATCATATGCTTGTGTAAAATCATGTTAAATGGTTTTGTTTGCATTTAACTGATATAACCTTAAATATATATCTTTTACTTTTCATTTTCACCATTTTGGCATCATCATTTAGGCCTATAGGTAAGAGTGTATGAATTTAAAAATGTTGGAACGCATGCACTACTTTCCCATAATATTCATTGAAAATGAACGCATTTCAATATAGTGCAAGTACAACACAGGAATGTACTGTCCATCCTATAAAAGAAGGAAGAATGTGTCCTGCATATTAACTCAAAAATGTATGAGCTGCCACATAACATGTAAAATAGAGGACTATGTAGGCCTATTGTGCATCCTATGATGGAAGAAGTCTCAGTTAATGTTATGATACATCTAGAAAGGAAATGCTTTTAAATACCATCATTTGTTTTGTTACATTGATTACATTACATTTAGCTGACGTCCTTATCCAGAGCGACTTACAGTGCATTAGGGACAGGGACAGTCCCCCTGCAGTTATCGTCCCCACCCACATTTTTCTACTGGTACAGGATTCCAACCTGCAATCCCTCAATCCCAACTTCCTAACTATGAATGAGCTTACCTTTTTATTTGCCTTCACAATACAGCTTTATGTATTGTAAGTGATGTAGAGAAACATGTGGCCTACCTCAGTTGATATTATAACAGACCTAAAGGCTGTATCATGATAGAAAATATATTGTTTAAGGTGTTAAATGGTACAAGCCTAAAACATGTTGGGGTAGACTTGACGTACGAATACACAATACAGGCCTACGTATGGGTCATAGTCCCCCAAAGTTCTTTAAAAAGCATATGCCCTCTGGATGTGAGATATCAATATCAATAACGCTGAAGCAAAGCAGCATGGCACAGCAAGCCATCCCACTTCTGACACCATTTGTAACGAAGGGGAGGAGAAGTCACCCCACCCGGTTTTGAAACTGGGTCTCTGAGGTACCAAACATGTGCTATGACCGCAACACCAAAGAGCCAGATTCATTGGCATGGTAGTCAGAGCACACCCACAACCCTAGTGATGGTCACTCCATCACAGACACGTATCCAATCTTATGCCATTCCATTCACAATATACAGAGCTATCTTATAGCCAAATCAACTGCACAGACTGTATGTTTTGACCTTTTTTATTAAGGGAATGTCAATTAAACCACATTTACATAAATTTTTAAAAGCCTGCATAATCAAGATTTGATTAAATATACATTTAAACATATCTTACAGTTCTCCATCCTGTGCACAACACATAGGCCTAGCTCTGTAATGTTTTGGTAAATCATTTGTATAGGTGATACAATGATACATTTTGATCTGTACCATTAAGGATAAGCTCATTCACCAGCTTAAACTGTATATTGTCTAAAAATAACATTCTACATTTCTCGTTCCTCTCCTCTTCCTCGTTTCCCTGTTATTGCCTTCCAAGTTGCCTACCTCCAACATGGTGGGACACAATCTGTCACTGGCCGAATCCAAAATGTTCAGTCATTCAGTATGTAGTGCAGAGATTCATAAGATAACAAGACACAACATGCCAGCATCGACCTTTTTTTTTTGTTTGTTTTTCCTCGTGGGTTTTATTTTGGTGAGTGGTGAGCTCTGACGATATACCATGATTGTCATTTCCGGTATACAGTATGTGCCAAGCAGAACCCTATATGGAACAATGCTTACCTCACACATTATGCCTACTTTCTGATTGTGAGAAGTACACTCAACCTAAGTAGACATTAGGGCAATTAGGGCAATTTGGATCTAAATGCAACAGCAAGGGTTCTTACAAGAGCAAGAAGAACTGAACACATTACTCCAATTTTAAGGTCCCTGCACTGGCTCCTAGTAAGTTATAGAATTGACTTTAAGGCATTGCTTCTTCTGTTTAAAACAATAAATGGGTTGGGACCAAAATACTTATTGGATATGTTTTCTGATTGTGAGAAGTACACTCAACCTGAGTAGACAGTACAGGGCACCAGCATTATTAGCCTGCATCTTACAGTCAGTTTGGCCCTCAGGTTAAAAATAGCTCACGTGGCTCATGAGTTGTATGTGACTCATGTGTCAGGAAGATTATTTAGCGAATCAGCTTCTCTTTGCTTCTTGATGAAGGTGTTCATCCCCTATCTCCAAACCACTATTGTTAAAAGGGATGGAGGACACACTGAGCACCATTTTCCGCCATAAAAAGTTTAAACAGTCTAAAACAGGATCTGAACGTGTCACTTTCAGAAAACTGTCAGAATTAAAGTGGAAATGTGTCAAAGCATGTGGCAACATTTGTTCAGGGGAGGTTTTATTTCAATGGCCGTAGTGTCATCCCCTTGCTTTCATGGTCATTAATAATGATAACACTGGGAAGAGAACTGAATAAGATTTCATTTTCATGCTTTTTTATTGTGCTTGCCTCAATGATTGATATGTGACTTCTTTACTAACAAAATTTGGCAAAAACAAAATCAACTTTAACATTCAACACAGTACACAGCACAATGCTGAGACACTTTTGAAATGAACGGTGCTATTGAGATTTACCAATAATAGTTTAATTCACATTATACATTTATCTGTATCTGTGAATAGCTTTGTTTTATTTACCTCAGTGCATAGGCCTATCTTTTGACGCTGCTAACTTTGCAGATGCCACTGACCTTGCAGGTCTTGCTTTAAGTGTAATATTCTCCTTCACTCTACATACATATTGTTACTGTGGAAACTTCAGGAACTTCTGTAGGCCTACCATCAAACGGAATTTGAGGATGACACCAAAAGCAGTTGCTTATCAGACATGTAGCGCAAGTGGAAAATTACTACAAACAAAGCCTTGAAAATATGAAACTAAAATTACAAGCTGGAAGTCGCCTACAAATGAAAGAAAAAAGCAGGGAAACTGATAAATGTAAAAAGGATTTTAAAAAGCCAAGGAAATTAGCTATCTGAGCCAGGGAAAGGTCTAAGAGTTGACTTTGTAATGTTGAGGCTGTTTTGAAGGGGGCTTCAATTATTTAAGGAAAAAATCTTTTTAAATATATATATATATTTCGTAAGACCAGGTTTAAATCAAGGGGAATCTCTTTATGACACACACGATACTAGTAGGACCGGTCTTGCGCGTGGTTATAGGATGATTCACGTCTCTGGCGTGGCCAAACAACACCGACGCTTCAACTGAAACTTTTAATCTGTGCAGATATTCCTTTACTGCCTACATGTATTCATGACCTACTCCATCTAGCCTTACAGTTGGTGTTTAGGCAGCCTATCCGGCTGATATAGGAATGTTTTATGCCAGGGTTTCCTGCATTTTTGTGTGTGGATTCTGGATTACCATACTTCTTTCGCTCTGCCTACGCAAGTCACCTGGATAGGACGTCGCAGGTGAGTATCGCTCAGAGGACACACCCGCTTGTAACTCAATCATCCCGGAAATTTGTGCGTTCGCCATAAACAGACAAGATAGACATTCGACACACATACTTTTTGACATACTTTACTGTAAGACTTTGAACATTGTGCCCAAATTGGGCCCCTTTATTTATTTCTAATCTAGCATATAGCCTATATTACCCTGAACCTATTTTGCATAGTCTATTTGTTTGTCGTATCACTTTGGAAAAAAACAGGCGTCTTTGAAGGAGTGATCTGAACGCACCCTTGAAACGGAAAGGAGTACGACTCTCTTCTAAATCTAATTTACAGGAAAGCAAACTTCAAATTCGCCCTCTCCTCCTCTAATCTTCTGAAGACATGGATCCAATGAACTCAGGAATGCGTTACACTCCAAAAGCCACGGTAAGTTTTTAATTCAACCACATACCTGATGCCTACAACTAAGAGCCTTAGGCCTACCTGGAAATGGGGAATGCATAATTTATGCCGTATGGACACTAATGGCTGAATTGCAATGTAGTCCTGCTGTTCAACTTTAAACTGCTTTGTTAATGATCCAAAGTTGGATCATTCATCTTGTTAAAATTCACACATACACGTCTTATCTCGATACTGTCTAGCACGGCTACCCCTAGCACACACGCAAATTCAATACATTTTGCTTAAGACTTCAAGGACAAATTATTGTTGTGCACAAAATATGTTAAGGCTGTCATGTTAGTGGTGTAACATTGTATTACGAAAGTATAGTAAAACTACTATGCTACTATTAACTGGTATTTACTGAATTTTGTGTTGCCTAGTGTATTTTGTTGGTCTATAAGGACCCACCCAGAGTCACCTGTGCCTTTCGAATATGAAACTCGGGCAATATTTGATTAGGTCATGATGTATTTTGATTTGCTCCGTAGCCCGTATCCGAAAAGTCATACATATTCGCTCCACGCAAATTAGCCTACTTTTGTTGTTTGTTTAACCAGACTTGTTGACTGTGTAATCACGCATGCCATCAGAAAACTGTAGTTGGGGTTGAGAAGGGGTTGGCCTGGTCTTCTTCCTACACTATTTCATACCAGCTCTGTTATCCTACAGCAGTGGTTCCCAAACTGCTTTGTAGACACTGAGACACTCTGTCCTACCAAGTATCTGCAGCTTGCTATGAGTATTTTCACATAATAGTTATGCATATCATATGTTACATAATAATGTAGTCCCAATTGGGTTATATAGGGGATAACTTTAATGTGAGCTCTTTTTCCACATATAGTATGCATAGGCTGTACTTAATCTTTATGGTAGTAGAAGCTGACAACTCATTCACAGATTTATTTTGTGTACCCCCAAAAGAGTTTATCGAGTTTATCCAGGTACCCCAGTTTGACAATCACTGTCCTACACCATAACAGGACCATGTGGACCACACATATATTCTATACAGCAGAAGTTTATTACCAAATCCCTAACATATTGTTATTCATTTTTAAATTACTTGTATAATGGTAACAGTCCAGTGTTGTATTTGGAAGTTTTGTCAGGGCACTTTGAATAAGCAATGACTAAACCCAGCCTTATTTGCATTGTAGTGCAGTGTGATTTGATGGGATTAAAATATATGAATACGAGAGTCATAAAGAGGTTGAAGAGGGCTTTATCAAATGGTGAGGAATGTCTCTGTGGCTCCTGAATTAACTCTGTTTAGACATTTCAGAGTCAGACCATCATCCAGCAGGGCTGGCCCTGTATCAGGGGGTAGATCAGGATGATTCATGGGGCCCAGAGCTTCACAGGGGCCCTAAGAAGACTGTGATATGGTTGGCGTGGGGGCCCACAGAGGACTATGATATGGTTGGGGTGGGGGCCCACAGAGGACTATGATATGGTTGGGGTGGGGGCCCACAGAGGACTATGATATGGTTGGGGTAGGAATCCATAGAGGACTATGATATGGTTGAGGTGGGGGCCCACAGAGGACTATGACATGGTTGGGGTGGGGGCTCTAAGAAGACTGTGATATGGTTGGGGTGGGGGCCCACAGAGTACTATGATATGGTTGGGGTAGGAATCCATAGAGGACTATGATATGGTTGAGGTGGGGGCCCACAGAGGACTATGACATGGTTGGGGTGGGGGGGGTCAAAATTATTTTCTTTCAGGGGGCCCACAATTTCTAGCGGCGCCCCTGCATGTATATATGTCATTAGATATATAACATAAGATATGTTTAATGTGTTTCTGTGTATTACGTACACTTCATTGACTGCATCTTTCAGTATACTGTTGTAGACCTGGTGATCCTTGGATTAGATGCTTGTGAATGTAATTGTGTAATTGTCTGTCTTAAGACTGTTGGTGTCAACAAAACCTTTCTATTAAATTTGCAGCTCTACATGTAAGTTATTATTGTGTGAAGTATATTACGCAGGATTTGAAATAACCTCTAGGCATATACAGCACTCTGTGGTTTCACAGATACACAATTTGAACACCATTTTCCACCAAAACAGGAAATCACACTCTGTCATGGTCAACATAGTATTTACTTACCTTCATATGATTGCTCATGTTAAAAAGATGTGTATTACTCACCTTTTGCTCTGCAGATTATGTTTACCTGCCTTTCTTATTACCACCACCACTGGATGAGTTTTTGAGAATTTGTAATTCTGCATTGGTGGTCTGTTTTGCAATACTTAACGGCAGTAATTCATGCTTCCCTATCTATCCACCAGGACCATGAGTGGGACCCGTCGGTGCAGTTCCTGCCAGCGTCCGACTCCAAAAAGCTGGAGAAGAAGAAAGGGCTGGGGAAGGTGGGGGCTGTGATCGGGCTGCTCATCTTCTTCCTGGTCATATCGCTAATGACTGGGCTCCTGGTGTGGCACTTCCACTGTAAGCAGACTGCTTCCCTTTTGAGTCCTTTAACCTCACTAGAATAGAATAGAATTATTCTATTGTATTCTATTCTATTCTGTTGTGTAGTACCTAGTCCTGTTGAAAAATGAGCCTATTTCCCAAAAAAGTGGAGTGTTCCTTTAACACACTAAGTAGTTTTTTCAATAATAAAATAATATTTCCAAAATCATTTCAGTGGTTCATTATCTCATAGCACTTCTGAACAGCACTTCTGAATTCGCTTTGTGTCCGTCCATGGGCTATGACTGCACTATGCAAGTAGAAGCGTGTCGAACTTGTAGGGTGACCTAAGATGAAAAATGCTTTAGTGTTGCTAACCCTAGTAATGAGCCTCCCAAGGATGCAACAAGAATTTCAGTTCTAACTACCTGACAAAAAGTGTTATCTTATGGAATCAAATTATTTAATGTTTTTTTTGTCTCTGTAGTTCGCAAGGTGGTGAAAGTAAAGAAGATGTACACGGGATCGATGAGGATCACCAATCAAGTTTTCCAAGAAGCTTACGAGAACCCCAACAGCACAGAGTTTAAAACTTTGGCCAAACAGGTTGCAGTAGAGGTAAGAACAGTCACCTAAGTGATTCAAATAAATAAAATATATTCATGTGAAGGTTTTTTTTAACACATTGTTATTTGCTCTTGATGCATTTTGTCTTTCAGCTGAAAGAAATCTACTCCAAGACACCACAGCTGTCTAAATACTATATCGACTCAACGATACAAGCATTTAGGTAAGATGGCTAGAAATAACTAGAAGTAGGCCCCTAAAACAAGAATAGAATAGAATAGAATAAAACTTTACCCCTTTGGTAGAGCCCTTCAGGTGAAATAATGCAGGGTTAGCTACCTGTCAACTTTAATAACTTTTAGCCGCAAAGGGCCTGGTCCATTCCAAGACTGATGGAATGTGCAGTACAGGCCAGACGTTTGGACACACCTTTTCATTCAATGTGTTTTCTTTATTTTCGTGACTATTTGCATTGTAGATTCTGACTAAAAGACTTTTTTGATAAGACGTGTTAATTCACAGTCTTGATGCCTTTAGTCAGAATCTACAATGTAAATAGTCATTAAAAATAAAGAAAACGCATTGAATGAAAAGGTGTGTCCAAACTATTGGCCTGTACTGCATGTGCAGGGGAGAGAGATGTGAGTGGTAAAAAGACATGTTTTTATACGCCAACAGTGAGCGCAGTGTGATTGCGAAGGTAAAAAGACATGTTTTCATATGCCATATGTTTTTTTTTCCTGCCAAACTGTTGAAGCACTTTGAGCTACATCTTGTATGAATTGTGCTATGATTATTATTATTATTGTTGTTGTTGTTATTATTATTGTTATTATTATCAATAATAATAATATACAGTTGAGAAAGATGTGAGAGGTAAAAAGACATGTTTTCATGCGTCCATACACCCACAGTGAGGGCAGTGTGATTGCCTACTACACCTCCGAATTCCACGTGCCTTCGGGCCACGAGGACTCAGTGGACCGTGCCATGTCCTCGATGGACCAGATTGTGCACAAGCAGCAAGAGCGGCGACGAACGGGCAAGCTGACCAGTGACAAATCAGTGGGTGACCTCGTCTTTGATGATGTCATGACCGCAGGTAAGTGTCCTATGCTACCCAGTATGTCTATGCATGTGACAATAAAACATCCTTGTATCCTTCTATCATTAAGTGACTTCAATGTTCAATGTGATATGGAATGCAATCTTATGCATTTTTTAATTCTTTTTTTTTTTTTTGACATTTTTTGCAGAATTGGATACGCGACTGTTTCGAACAGCCAAGGGTGAGTCATTATGTTTTAAAGATGAAACCAAACCCTTGTACAGAACTTTTATTTTTTGTCAGCAAAAACCTAATGTCTGGTTCCCACTTCCACTGTCACTGTTCTCAACAGCATTCAGGTACTACCAACACACCAGGTCCAATCACATTGGCATCCTGGAGTCACCTGGCTTCCCAAACTACCCGTACCCACCCAACACCATGGTGCAGTGGCAGCTTCGGGCTGACAGAGGATATGTCATCAAGCTGGATTTCGACACTTTCAACTTGGAGGAGAACTGCAAAAACGACTTTGTGAAGATCTATGACTCGCTGGTGGCCATTGAAAGCCGTGTGATGGATGAGTAAGTGTGATATAATCACAGCACGCAGTTCAACTCCAGGACTTGTGCTGTGATTGCAGTGACAGTATTTTTTTACAATGGCATTATTTTCCTTTGAGTGTAGCACCCTCAACTGACCAACTGTATTGTGACAATATGATGGATACCAATAGTGACCGAGGGTGTTCTATGGAATGATCTGGTGATCCTTGGATTAGGTTCTTGTATATTAAGCAGGATTTGAAATAACCTCTAGGTATACACAGCACTGAACTGACCAACTGTGTTGTGACAGCATGATGGACACCAATAGTGACTGAGGGTGTTGTATGGAATGACCTGATGATCCTTGGATTAAGTGCTTGTAAATGTAATTGTGTAACTGTTTGTCTGAAGACTGTTGGTGTCAACAAAACCTGTCCATGAAATTTGCAGCTCTACCTGCAAGTTATTATTGTTCAAGTATATCAAGCAAGATTTGAAATAACCTCTAGGTATACACAGCACTCAACTGATCAACTGTATAGTGGCAGCATGATGGCTACCAATAGTGACTGACGGTGTTATATGGAGTGTTTAGCTACTTGTGTGGAATGAATAGTGTGGACATTTACTGACATTGACTGACTGACATTAACTGACTGACATTAACTGACTGACATTGGCTGACTGACATTAACTGACTGACATTAACTGGCTCACATTGACTAACTGGCATTAACTGAATGACATTAACTGACTGATTAACTGACTGACATTGACTGACTAACATTAACTGACTGACATTAACTAACTGACATTGACTGTTGTAGGATCTGTGGCTACTACTCGCCCAGCGATCACCTGGCCTACGTCTCCTCGGGGAATGTCATGCTCGTCACGTTTGTCACCAACGACGCCCGGGACTACCCAGGGTTCAGGGCCCACGTCTCCCAGGTTTCCGCTAACAACAGAGGTACGGCGGCCATTTTGCTTGTCCAATTAAAGGAACACTCCAGTTTTCTGGGGGAAATTGGCTAATTTTTCAACTCTCAGAGTTAAACTGTTTTGAATCTACTCCGCTGATCTCTGGATCTAACAGTAGGATCTCTGGATCTAACAGTAGGATCTCTGGATCTAACAGTAGGATCCCTGGATCTAACAGTAGGATCTCCGGATCTGGCAGTAGTACTTTAGCTATTAGCTTAGCATAAGTCATTGAATCGGACCAGTAGTGTGTTTCCCAAAAAAGTGGATCCTTCCTTTAAATTAACATAGCTGTACATTCAACATGGAGAAATCCATATCTAGTCATGGGTCTAATGTACTTCTTTTTTCCCCCTTTGTCTGTGTTCAGCAATGCAATGTGGTGGAACACTATCAGGCAACAGTGGCACATTCAAGTCCCCCAACTACCCCGACTACTATCCTCCTTTTACCAGCTGCGTGTGGTCCATCCAGGTATGATGGAACTCATTCTTCGGAACTGATTTGGAAATGACTACTTTTCTTTCACATAGTATTCATGGTACAGTACAGTTCAGTAAAGTTTTACCTGCCTAATTGTGTGCTATTATTTTTTCACAGGTGCCCTCGGGAAAGTTTGTGAAAGTGACATTCGATAACTTTCTCATTTCTGAACCTGGTCAAGATGGTAAAGCATGCTCCAAGGACTATGTAAAGATTAATAACAAGAAGTGAGTCTTTGTTTTATTTTAACCCCCTGAGGCCCAGTGTTGTAATATTACACCATCTAATTTAAACCTACATTAATCAAGCCTTCCCCCCTTTTTTATTTTTCAAACTGCATTTACACTATTAATAGGGCCCATTGTTCTGTTCTGCAATGCCAATTTGCTTTGCATTTGAGATTAATGAGTTTTTGGATTATCTAAAGTCAGTGCTTGCTTGACTGACTGCTAACAGTGAATGTGTACTTATAATTAACGTGTGCTTGTGGCCTCTCTCTGTCCAGGCTCTGTGGTGAATTCACAAACATAGTCGAAACTGCAGAGACCAACATACTGACAGTTGTGTTCTCATCTGATGCCTCTTATGTGGATCGCGGTTTTACCGCCAAATATGAGGCATTTGAACCAAAGGACCGTAAGTAGATAAATACACCTTCACTAGAAGATTGGTAAATGTGTAATGCACCTAAAAAAATACATATATATCAGTAAATATACTGATATTTACTCTGTTATTCCTCAGTATTGCTTTCGTGCTTATTGCTGTTGGGTAAAGACTGAAGAGCATGGAAATTTGACTTATCGTGCCCTAATCACACTATTGCTTTTTCCCTCATTTGTGTACAATATCCACAGCTTGCCCAAAGAAGTTCATGTGTGCCAACAGTAACTGCATTGACCAGAAGCTCAAGTGTGACGGCTGGAATGACTGCGGAGACAACAGCGATGAGAGAGACTGCAGTAAGTGTTTACAGGCCTTGGGAAACGTAAAGATGGTCGGTACAAAATGTCTGAAACCCTTGTCAACTACACGGCAAAAAATCACCAACAGGCAGCACAACAAAACTTAACACTTGAGTCTAGAGAACCCGGGCAGACGGCCTGGGCTTATCTGTTTGTATGTTTTTGTCATTTATTTATTTTTTTCTCCAACTGTGTTTGTGTCTAGGGTGCGATTCGACGCAGATCAGCTGTAGAAATGGAATGTGTAAGCCGAAATTTTGGCTGTGCGATGGCGTCAACGATTGTGGGGACAACACTGATGAACAGAACTGTGGTATGGCTTCACACTGAGTTTCTACCCACAATCCCCCAAAAACGAACGTTAACAGTTGATGAACTCTTGTAGACTTGTGCTTCTTCATTTCAACATCACAACATTTTTGTGCAGGTTTCTGTTCCAAAGGACAGTTTACGTGCTCAAATAACAAGTGCGTCTCGGAGAAGCAGAAATGTGATGGAAGAGACGATTGTGGCGATGGCTCTGATGAGGCTGACTGCCAGAGATGTAAGTTCTCCTCCATATCTCGTTTCACATCTCATACAAGAATACAAGAAGAGGCGGACATTCCAGGTTCAGAAAGAAAAAGGCCTGCCACATTTGTTCCAGCCAAATCACAAAAAAGCTTAAAAACTTAATTAGCACAATTCTTCATCCGGCTAGATACACTCATTGGTGAACTTACCTGTGTTATGGGCACAGGAAAAACTGATACAAGGACAAGGCTTTTACTATCTCAAGCCGGTTTGTCAACCTTTATCCACAACATTTTACCTTTCTGCAGATGTGTTTGATGATGAGAAATTAAAATTGTTTAGGCCTGTACGAGACTGAAACCATTTGTTTTGTTTTGTTTTTTCATTTTCATTGTTCAGCCAATGAAGTAAGATGCACACAGTACACCTACCTGTGTAAGGACAGGAAGTGTGTCAGCAAAATAAATCCAGAATGTGATGGTACCAAAGACTGTGCTGACGGTTCAGATGAGGAGAACTGCGGTAAGGGACTTTTTGTGGCTTTTCTACTTAAAAGGGACATTAAAGGGACACTTCACTTTTTGGGAGGAAATTGGCTAATTTTCCAACTGCCTTAGAACTCAACTGTTAGAACTCAACTGTTAGAGTCAACAGTTGAGTTATACTGTTAAGTTCTGCCGTTTCCAAATTCATCTAGCCAATCTCTGGATCTGGCAGTAGAATCTTCAGATCTGGCAGTAGCACTTTAGCTATTACCATAGCATAACTCATTGACTGGTCTAATCTGATTCAATGATTTATGCTAAGCTAATAGCTAAAGTGCTACTGCCAGATCTGGAGATCAGGCGTGAGTGTTCCTTTAACTGTACAGTCACATTAGCGACAGATACAAAGCAAAGAGTTGCCTGTCATTTTTAATGGCATCAGGCAATATGCAGTGAGGTAGATAGCCCAATTATAGGAAGAGGAAGTGGACAAGTCTATTGAATGCAAATGTTGACTGACATGACTGTTACCGCCAAATTGAAAGGAGGCCCTGTTGAAAGTAGTGTGACGCATGTTATTTGTAAATGTAATATGTAAAAATCCATAATGATAGAGTACACGACAACTGTGATATATTTGCTGTGTTTGTCATGTGCTAGCATGAAAATTAGGTTTTGGGGGTTCAAAAAACTGTGTTGCCAGATAATATTTGTGTAGCAGATGTGTTGGCAAGTAAGCAAGCCAAAGCCGAGCAACTCTAAGCAAGCCACGCCTATTCATGTATCCAGGCAACCATCACTAGCTGCTTGTTGCTCCCATTGTTGGTGACATTACTATAGGTTTAAGTGAACTTGAGCACTGAAGTAAAGATGAGGAGGTTGGTAATGTGACTATAGGTATAAGTGAACTTGAGCACCAAACTAAAGATGAGGAGGTTGTGGATTTGTCGAAAACGTTTTTAACATGTCTTGCTCTGTCTGACAGACTGTGGGAAGCAGCCTTACAAGACGTCCCGAATCGTGGGCGGACAGGACGCCTCGCAGGGCGAGTTCCCCTGGCAGGTCAGCCTCCACATCCGGGGCTCCTCTCACGTGTGCGGCGCCTCCATCATCAGCGACCGCTGGCTCGTCACCGCAGCTCACTGTGTGCAGGACGATGCCAAGACCAGGTAACGCGGGTTTAAGAAGATGTTCACTGTGGGCCTAGGGAGCATTGCAATTTCAAATTCTGTGTGTGCAACCTGTACATATGGTCTTTGACAATAAAGCTGACTTTGACTTTTGACTTTGAAGGGCACTGAAAACATGCACATGAACAAAAGTCGTGATTTCATGCTGGGACCACCTGTACACATGAGTTCAAAGGGCTAACAAAAATTATTTTGTGTAATGGGTCGAGGATCAAGACAAAAGGAAGCTGGCACTCAATCGAAAAAAATAAATGAATAAAAGTCGAGATCCCCATGTACAAAAAGGGTATCTCGACTTTTATTCATTATTTTTTCGATTGAGTGCCAACTTCTTTTTGTCTTTATCCTGGATTTTCACTTAAAACTTACGTCACTACATGCAAATAGCCACTTTGTAAGGCACAGATCCTTGCTTGGATTAATTCATGTAATGGGTCGACAAATTCTCGAAGGTGATGTATGTATGGCCCAAACTGGTACTAATCAAATTTAAAATGGTGTAAGACTTGGTCCCCCTCTAGAGGTGAGAAGGAAAATACCAAAACAGACAGAATTTGTGGGATGTAAGTTAAATTTAAAAATACAAATATTCTGGCTGTTTCATTGTTAATGTCTCCCCTTATCTGTGGATACATAACAGCACTATGTTTTGATTACTTGCCATACATCTTTTTACATATAGCTATAGGATATACTGTATGTACATTTCAAGTCAAGCCAAGTAAAGTAGGCTTTATTGTCATTTCAGCCATATGCATAGCACATAGTAAGATGAAACACAACATTTCACCAGAAACAATTGGTGTTACACACAACTGTTAAAACACAGTAGAGACAGTACAGTACACACACACACACACACACACACACACACACACTAAAATATACATGTTAATTTAAAAAAAAAAAAAAGTTCCAAAAGACAACAGTGAACACACAATAAACACAATAGACAGGGTGACATTTGGTTATAGTTTCCCATAGTTTCATATATTTTTGTGTGTTGTTTTGGTGTAGATACTCTCAGCCAAGCACCTGGGATGTGTACCTGGGTCTTCATGAGCAGCGGGACAAGAGCAGGGCGGTGAAGAGGGGCCTAAAGAGGATCATCTCTCATCCTTCCTACAACGCCTACACGTTTGACTTCGACATCGCACTGATGGAGCTTGACTCGCCTGTCCCCTTCAGCGACTCCATCAGGCCCATATGCCTGCCCTCCCCCGCACACGTCTTCCCTGTGGGCAAGTCAGTCTGGATCACAGGCTGGGGGGCAACCAGAGAAGGAGGTGGGCTGGCTGAAAACTTCTTTTCTTTTCTTTTTTTTAACTTTTTTTTAAAGATTGCAATAAGCCTTTGTCTGGTTGTCTGGCTTTTCATATTTAAAGAGCTAATATAACTATAATGTGATGTAATGCTTTAATTTCCGTTTCTGCACACAAAAACAAACATGACTCCAGAATTTCATCATGTAACATGTACTCTATATAACTGTCTGTATGTGTCTGTGTGTGTATGTGCCTTCTATGTGTGTCTGTGTGTGTTTGTGCGTCTATGTGTGTTTCTGTGTGTGTGTTTATGGCAGGTTATGGTCCTAATATCCTTCAGAAGGCGGAGGTGCGCATCATTAACGGCACGGTGTGTAACCAGCTGATGAACGGACAGCTGAGCTCTCGTATGCTGTGTGCAGGCGTGCTGGCGGGAGGGGTCGATGCCTGTCAGGTAAATAAGTCTCTCAGTCTCATGTTGCAACATGGACATATAAACATGCCTGTTTCCCAAATATATACGTGTGTGTCTAAATGGGTGAATAAAAGGCATCAAGTTTAATACCTTTGTAGAAAGGCGCTTTATGAAGTTTGGTCTATTTACTTCCACTGGTTTACGGGGTAGATTTTCCACATCCAATATGGCAGACACGCTGACATATCCCAGCAACAGGCCACCAGCTCAATGTGGCATTTATGTTTATATGTCTATGTGTTGCAACACCGTGTAGTTCATTATGTTGAGGGTAGTTGGCTGTATCCTACTAGCCTGGTAAACCAGCCCCTTGTACTTCATTTTGTTTTGTACAGAGGGTCTGGCTGTGCTGTATTGAGAAACTGCATCTGCCTTTACCCAAACATTAACATGAAGAAAGTTTTCGGAACCTTTCCGGAAACTAATGGACTAACTACTAACACTCACTTGGGCAGACACTCTGTGCGCTGATTTGGCTAGTTCTACTTCAGATTTTAACAATGGCCAAACGTTTTCTCAACTGTTCCATAGGGAAACAAGTGACTGTGTAAACAGCCCTTTAAAATATCCAACTCTGTCGTCTTGGTCATAAGTTTGCTCACCTTTTTTACAGCATCTCCCCTACTGTATCAGTCTATAAGCAAGTGTATTGTATATTTGAAAGTAAAACGATTTTTTTCTTGTCTTATTTTATGGACCGCTTATATTTTTCATAGCCCACCTCATTAACTGACACTAATCCAGTACTGTGAAGTGCACAGGAAGGAATACTGATTGATCTGTCACTCATTCTCTCTGCTCTCGTCTGTCCTCTCCTATATCCTCTCATCGATTTGCTAGGGTGACTCCGGCGGCCCCCTTTCCAGTCAGTCCGAGACCGGCAGACGCATGTTCCTGGCCGGAGTGGTGAGCTGGGGAGATGGCTGCGCCCGCAGGAACAAGCCTGGCATCTACACCACTGTCACCAAGCTCCGCGGCTGGATCAAAGAGCAGACGCAAGTCTAGCCCAGAGGACGGCAGTGGGGAGCGAGAGGAAGAAGATAACTTGGGACTTGGGAACAACTGGATGGTTTCTAGGGACAACAACTGGATGGTTTCTAGGGACAACAACTGCATGGTTTCTAGAGACTCAACATCAGGCTGCCTTTATATACATGTATCACAAAAATTGAAACATTGACTTGAGGCCTTGTTTTAACAGAACGCTCACTCTCCCCCACATTCATGCCATACCGGATATGCTATACTATCAAAGAGAGTTTAAGCATTGGAAATGAGGAACCGTTGTAGGGTGTTGGTTATTTTAATGTGGCCAAAAAGCCATACAAAGCCAGTGTGACCCAGAGGGATATTATATTTGTAAATAAGTGCCATTTGGGGTTTTATTAGAATTTTTAAAGTTGTAAATACGTTTTTGTTTCTCAGTTTTAATGTGTTTAATGATGTACGTCTTAGTGACTTCAGACTGTATTCTGTAAAGTAAGTTAATTGGGCCTTTGCATGATAAGAGTATGGAGGGATTTTGTTACATCTTGAGCATTTGAAGGCATTTTTTTCAAATAGTAAGCACCTTGCTTGCCTATGGTACTGTGTTTTTAAAACTTTTACAGCAGGGATTTTTTTAATGCATTGAACAGTTTTACTGTGAATGATTTTTCTTGTCACGCATATCATTAGATTATATCTGTAGAATGACTTGACTGTATTGAATTACATAGATGATAGACTGTAACTTGCCTTACTGCAAAGTGTACATTGGAGTTTTTCAAGCGTATTAATTTTGTCTGTCTAAAAACCTTGTACCTATGGGTGATGCTTTCCTAACAAACTCACAATTTATTCTCCTCTCCATAACTAAATAGGAATGCTAGAAAATGGAATAAGCTGGAATTTTGATAGAGGGGTAAGTCAATGTTGTATATTGTAAATCACTTGAAGAGGAACAGTTTAGAAATATTTTAAAATGAAATATTTGCTGTAAAATTTGATTGCTGTCCATGTGTTTTTTTTTTTTTAGATTTAATGTTTTTCCTCTTCGGTGATTTACATTTCAGTTGCAAATTTCAGCAGTGTACAAATAATGTTGTTGGATATTGTACAATAAAATTGTCTTCGTTCTTTATGACTGGTGTAATCACATTCAATTCAGTTCTCATCTATCCAACTAATTCTATGCACAATTTGTGCAATTGTAATTTTTTTGTCAGCTGTAACACAAAATGCATTGTTTCCACACAACCTTGTGAAAAATGAATTAATGAATTTTCTAACATTTAACATGCAAATACCATGCTGTTCTGGAAATACTGACAAGCTGACACAGAATGTCAAATTTTACAAGATTTTATTCCTTGAAAATGCGTGTGCACTGTACATTGTAAGTTCTATGTTGGCTTTTGTATGTTATGAGCATATATGGTGTTAAATTAAACCAAACTTAAACTAAAGCAGCTGTGGGCTAATGGTTAAGGAGTTGGTCTTGAGATCGGAGAGTCACTGGTTCCCTTTATCAGTAGGAAAAAAATGTGGGTAGGGTTGTGAATACCCAGCGCAGTTCTGCACCGTCATCCATAGCGTCTTGAGCAAGGCATCTAACCCTGCATTGCTCCACGGGGACTGTCCCTGTACCACATTCACTGTAGGTCGCTCTGGATAAGAGCATCAGCTAAATCTAATGGAATGAAATGATCCATGCAGGATGTTGCCAGTGTTTTAGGCCAGCAGTGTGTATATTGTAATGCCAGTTAAGCATAGGTGTGTGACTGTGATCAATTTCATATCGTATACCGGTATGTGGCATAGAATTCTGTATGAAGGTAAACAAAAACATCACCCACAGACATTGAACTGAATGGTTGCGTGTGAAGTCTTTCTGCTAAAAAAAAGGTTTCAGGTGTGTTTTCCTTGAGTTTCTGTGTGTTCCGCCCTTACCTGCTAAAAATAGGCTCCAACTTTGAAGCCGCAGTGGGAGCACAGAACGTCTGCGTGCCTACACACGCCTGAGGAAGAACCCGTCTAACAAGTGATGCTGATCTCTACTTTGACTTCAAGAACACAATGGGTCACCATGAAGCAACTCTGTTTTTAACAGTCTGGCAACCTCGTCCCCATAGGCACAGCCACGGGTGGGCTGGGGTTGGCCTGTGCCCACCCACTTGTCAATCAAGGCCACCCAATCAGAAGGCGGTATAAGTTTGATTGACTGTTTTTGTAATAAAAATAACCTATGTGTTTTGGGCTAGGCACACCTGATTTTTTTCTAGGCCCACCTATTTTATGATTTCTGGCTACGCCCCAGCTTGTCCCCCTGCCCTACCTCCAGGACCTGTACTCTGCAAAGCCCAGTAAGCAGCGGAGAACATTATTAAAGACCCCACTCATCCTGCACACATTCTTTTTGAACTCCTCCCATCTGGAAGGCACTACAGATTCCTGCGCACAAAGACAACCAGGCACAAGAACAGCTCCTTTCCCACTGCCTTTACTTAACTTGCTGATCAGTTGGGTGCTTCCCCCTTTTTCGTGCATTGCATTCTGCACTGTATTACATCAAAATCCCTCATCATTCATCCCACACAATACATTGCACTTTATCCTTACCCAAAATCACAGTCCCGATGTATACAGTTTTGTATATCACTGCCTTTGTACATTGTGTACATACACAATACGATTTATACACCACTTTTATACTGAATCTCAATGTTGAATGTATACTTGGGAGTCAAATTCCTTGTGTATGTAAATAATAAATTCATCTAATTCTGATTGTCTAAGTGTAGCTGGGGATTAAGAGATAAGGCCTGGGGATCAATCCCCTGTAATCTTGAGATACGAGAGGGCATACAGAGAAGTTTTTTGGGAGAGGGATTTAAGTGACATGGGAGCAAAGTATGGGCATAATAACATCTACTTCGTTTTTTTTTAATCAAATAATTGCTAATATTATTATATTTCATTTTTTTTGCTATTCTTGATAATGCATTGGGGGCAGCCATTTTCAGTGATGTTAAGACTAAGAATGAGAAAAATCATGCAAAAAAAAACAAACCAAGATAAACAACAACAATAAGAAAAAGAATAATGATAGAAAGAAATAGAACATGGAATAGGGGAGAGTGAGTCCCCATGGTTTGTGTGTTGTTTGTTTATGTTTATGTTGCTGTACCTCCTGTGTGTCCACATGCATGATTCCTGGCACTAATCTGTGCCCATGCCTTCATGTAATTGTTTTATGGTTAAGAAGGCAACAAAGCGAAATACATCACACATTGTCGTTGCCACCCTTCCCATTCACTCTTCAACTTCTCATTCACTGATATGACACCGATGGGATTTGTCCAGCAGGTGACAGTAACTGCGATTTATCATTGCAAGCCAAAAAAAAAAGGTAGAAGAGAAGAAGAATGCACTGAGCAAGTACAGTACCGTGTAGCCAGCGACAGTAAGCGACAGTACGCGACAATAAGGATCAAGATGGCGGCGAAAAACTATCAAAATAAAAGAGTGCATAAAGGTTCGGTTATGAAGTTCGCTTTTGCCAATATTTTTATGTTTTTACGACGTGGATGGGTTGTAACTACCCCACCTATATGTAGCCTACAGTGTGGCTTAGGCTAATTCTACAATTTCAGTAGACTCGTCTTGCAAGTTAAGCTAACATTTTATCTCAAGAGCTGCACCTATACGGCTTCACAGGCAGAAATCCCTTGTCTCCTAGCAGCTCAGGGAGTACAGAGCGACTGCCAGTAAACACCATCTAGATTCTAGGGCAAGTAGCGCAAATTTCTTAACCGACTGGGAAAACCAGAAAACAAATGGTGAATCAATAGTGACAGTGAAACATATCCGATGTGCCCAACTGTCCCATTTAAAAGACATTGAACAGATTTATTTAATTGTACAAAACTCATATGCACTTTACCTTAAATTGGCAAGTAAAATATATGACAGTAACTTGCATGCAAGATTTTAAATAAATGTCTTTAAAGAAAACTTTGTAATTTGTGTTATTTGTATAAAACACAAGTGTTATGCTTTTGTATATAAGAAATGTAAAGTGCCCACAATGAGTAAGCCATGCATATTATGCATTTGGCTGTTAATATTCTTGAAGGACATGTTGCAGTGATTTCACTTTACCTTAATATCAAATAAATGTGTTATTTTCACAGCCAGACAATTTAAATTTAGTGGGCATTATACCAAGCAGACTAACATATTCCATTAAGGATCACTATGGACTGGGACCTACATGGGCAAACTCTCAATTAATAACTTACTATGGTTTTAAACAGTACCATATTAAGACCTAGTCTTCTCCCCCTTTTTATATGCACAACTTGTTTTCACAGTAAAAAAACCTGAAGGTTTGAAAGCCATGTGTGTATTTCATTGGTAGGCCTAATACATACCATTCGGCTGCCGATTTCTATGACCTTGTACCTACAAGGACGAATTCTACATAAATCCCTGTTAATATTCTTAAACTAAATGACATAAGGATTTAATTTTACCCCCATATCACATATGCACAACTTGTTTTCTCAGCCACACAATTTGAAAGTCATGTATGCATTACTATGTTGGGCCTAATACATACCATTCGGCTGGCATTGCATGAGGCCTGGTACCTACACAGACAAATTCTACATAAAGGCCTTTGAATAATGTTAAAGTAAATCATGTAAGGATTTCATTTTACCCCCCTTTTACATATGCACAACTTGTTATTTTCTCAGCCACACAATTTTAAGGTCATGTGTACACTACTATGGTAGGCCTAATACATACCGTTCGGCTGCCATTTTCTATGGTCTGGTACCTACACGGACGTATTCTACATAAATACCTGTTGTTATTATTAAAGTACATGATATTAGGATTTCATTTCACCCCCCTTTTATATATGCACAACTTGTTGTTTTCTCAGCCACACAATTTTAAGGCCACGTGTGCATTACTATTGTAGACCTAGTAGGCACCATTCGGCTGCTATTGTCTATGGCCTGGTACCTACACAGACGTATTCTACATAAATACCTGTTGTTATTACTAAAGTACATGATATTAGGATTTAATTTCACCCCCCTTTTATATATGCACAACTTGTTGTTTTCTCAGCCATCCAATTTTAAGGTCATGAGTGTAATATATTGGTAGGCCCAATAGGTACCATTCGGCTGCTATTTTCTATGGCCTGGTACCTACATGGACGTATTCTACATAAAAACCTGTTTTTATTATTAAACTACATCACATTAGGATTACATTTTACCCCCCTTTTGTATATGCACAACTTGTTGTTTTCTCAGCCACACAATTTTAAGGTCACGTGTGCATTACTATTGTAAGCCCAATAGGTACCATTCGGCTGGCATTGTCTATGGCCTGGTACCTACACGGACGTATTCTACATAAATACCTGTTGTTATTATTAAAGTACATGATATTAGGATTTAATTTAACCCCCCTTTTATATATGCACAACTTGTTGTTTTCTCAGCGACACTATTTTAAGGTCACGTGTGCATTACTATTGTAGGCCCAATAGGTACCATTCGGCTGGCATTGTCTATGGCCTGGTACCTACACGGACGTATTCTACATAAATACCTGTTGTTATTATTAAAGTACATGATATTAGGATTTAATTTAACCCCCCTTTTATATATGCACAACTTGTTGTTTTCTCAGCCATACAATTTTAAGGTCATGTGTGCATTATTATTGTAGGCCTAATAGGTACCATTTGGCTGGCATTGTCTATGGCCTGGTACATACACGGACGTATTCTACATAAAGGCCTCTTAATAATGTTAAACTACATCATATTAGGATTACATTTCACCCCCCTTTTGTATATGCACAACTTGTTGTTTTCTCAGCCACAGAATTTTAAAGTCACGTGTTCATTACTATTGTAGGCCCAATAGGTACCATTCGGCTGGCATTTTCTACCTACACGGACGTATTCTACATAAAGGCCTCTTAATAATGTTAAAGTACATAATATTAGGATTTAATTTCACCCCCCTTTTGTATATGCACAACTCGTTGTTTTCTCAGCCACACAATTTTAAGGTCACGTGTGCATTACTATTGGCCAATAGGTACCATTCGGCTGCCATTGTCTATGGCCTGATACCTACACGGACGTATTCTACATAAATACCTGTTGTTATTATTAAACTACATCATATTAGGATTACATTTAACCCCCCTTTTGTATATGCACAACTTGTTGTTTTCTCAGCCACACAATTTTAAAGTCACGTGTGTAATATATGGGTAGGTATCATATCAATAGGTATCATTCGGCTGGCATTGTCTATGGCCTGGTACCTACACGGACGTATTCTACATAAAGGCATCTTGATAATGTTAAACTACATCATATTAGGATTTAGTTTAACCCCCCTTTTATATATGCACAACTTGTTGTTTTCTCAGCCACACAATTTTAAGGTTATGTGTGTATTACGATTTTAGTCCTAATATATAGCATTCGGCTTCCATTTTCTATGGCCTGGTACCTACACAGACGTATTCTACATAAATACCTGTTGTTATTATTAAAGTACATCATATTAGGATTTAATATTACCCCCTTTTATATATGCACAACTTGTTGTTTTCTCAGCCACACAATTTTAAAGTCATGTGTGTAATATATTGGTAGGCCTAATAGGCACCATTCGGATGCTATTATCTATGGCCTGGTACCTACACAGACGTATTCTACATAAATACCTGTTGTTATTATTAAAGTACATGATATGGGATTTAATTTTACCCCCCTTTTATATATGCACAACTTGTTGTTTTCTCAGCCACACAATTTTAAGGTCAAGTGTGTATTTCTGTGGTAACTTATGTTCATATTCCTTAATTTATTTTTATTTTTATTTGCAGCTAACGTCACTTTTTACCTTTTAGAAGGAATTTCTTGGAAGAAATGTGTATGTCTTTATTGATATTCTTCCAAATAAATATTAAAATAAAGCATTAGAATTTACTTTTATTTTGAAAAAAATCCCGAGTGGCGGCCATATTGAAAATTTCGCTAGTGTCGCTGGCTTCACACAGCTAAGAAGTCAACTGCTTCTTGTGTGGGGATGTCATCCTAACTGCAGCGTAACTGGATTTATTACTTAATTTATTTGCCATCCTCTTGCTAAAAATGATTGAAGTCTAGTGCGTACATGCTGTATTATGGAAAACTAGTCCAGTGCATTAGGTTTTAGCCCAGAATCATCGCAACTGCTTGAGAGATGGTTGGCTAAGGTTAGTTTAGGGAACATCTTGATTAAGTGGTATGATCTCTTTTTAACAATGCATGGACATAAGATGGGTATGTAGCATAACAAAGTAGCTGGTGGTATCACTAACGTTAATTTGATACCGATTATGTGTAAGCACAACACTCGCCAATCTTGGTGGTTCCCAAGACTTTGTCAAGCAGCCGTTTGACTAAGTAAACGAAACGTGGAAATTTGATTGGCATAACTGGCACTTTTAGATGTGGGTAAAATGAGTGCCTTACCAATGACGATGTAGTGGCTATGGAATAGACATGGCTCGAAATTGCATGCGACTGGTGATTGCAAGGCTGTTCCGTTTTCTTAACCACCAGGGTGCCTGTTCTCGCTCTATACTCTGACGTGTTCAAAACATACGTAGCTAGGCTAGTGGCTGCGGCAGGTGGGGCGAATTAGTTGGTCTACATTGTTTTGGCAGGGTAGGTTAATCAGTCTCCTGGGTATAAATATGGCACGACACAGCTCTAGGTACAAAGCACTACAAACAGGCGGCAGCGGTACGTCCTCTGTCTGTGACCAAGTTCGCATGCCCCGTATGCGGGTTTTGGTCGGCTGTCTGTGCGGCGCGTTTGTGCTTGCTATGATCCTGGGAATTTACCTGTCAAGTCAGCCAAGCAACTCCAAATTTGTGGCAGCAGATCTCACCAAAGACAAGGTGAGATTTGTTTTTACTTTGTCTGATTTGTAGCATTTTCTTACTTTAAAACGTTACAAATTCTCATATGAAACCGCAAGAAATTACATATGCATAAGACGAGTAAACTAAACGAACAGGAAGGCCTGTAGTAATCCCTGTTTATCATTTTTAAATTTAAGACAGTACTTGTGCTTTTTTAATTTATTCCAACACCACAGCGATTGTATTGGACCACTGCCAACTGATGAGACAACCAAATATAGCTATCGATCTGCAAAGCGTAATGTTATTCTGCAGAAATAAAATAATGACTTAGTATGGACACACATTGTCAGCACATAACAATACTCGTGTTTTTAAAAAGTTGTTATTATTTGGCTTTCATAACCACATATTTTTTTCTACAGCTCAACCATAAGCCTAGCAAGTTATCCCTGGCCCAGGTGCGCAAACTAGCGGCCCAGGTAGAGATATCACGTCTCTGGGACAGATACCTAAAGCCATTCCTGATACAGAGGCTCCCTGGGACTCCAGGTAGCCAGACTGTGAGACAGGTGAGACCATATATGTTAATTCAGCTTTTGTTTTTAAAATAGTAAAAATATTAAAGTTCTGTAGGTCATTTTGAAGAAAAAGTTAAAATCTATTGAAATCTACAATTAATTACGTTGATTCACAAAATGAACTGAGATGATATCTGGTTTGGTTTCTACTGAGTAAGTCTGTCAAGTTGCTTTGACATCCTTAAGAGCCTTAATGTAGACACAGCATGAAAATTGAGCCATGACTATTTGCCAGAGATTTCATTTTGTTGACACTTGTAATTTCTGGTTTTTAATAACCCCTCCTCAAACGAGAATTCAGGCTTTCAGAGAAGGTGAAATCTTATCTCCTCTCTGTTTCCTGTTCTCGTTACCATGGTGATGCTGCCTCAAGCACATAAAGTCCCAGCTCGCGTCCCTCCTGACAGGCTGGACGGTCGAGGAGGACTCCTTCAAGTCCCCCACTCCAAAGGGCCTGGTCACCTTTACAAACGTTCTGGCCGTGCTGGACCCCTTGGCCCCTCGTCGTCTTCTCCTTGCCTGTCACTACGACTCCAAGTTCTTCCCAGTAGACCCCAAACAGCCCAAACGGGTGTTTCTAGGGGCTAGTGATTCTGCTGTCCCCTGTTCCATGATCCTGGAACTGGTCACGGTTCTGGACGTCCAGCTAAATGCACTTAAACAACAGGTATGATCATGTCAAGTTGATGAATTAACGCAAAAGGGTTATTGTATTGATTGTATTGATAGGTATTTTATATGTTTCTTGGGTGTCTGGTAAAAATGTCATAGCTTCTCTTTGGCTTTTGTTGATTGTGTTATGCCAGCATTGTTAACACAGAATAGCAGTAGCCTAGATGCATGTCTTAAAGTCTGTCCAGTTCTTTTGTGCTGCTTTGGGGCTGTTGCCAATTAGGTCTTCTTGACCTGCTGGTGTCTATTAAAATATACCTGGCAAATTGACAGCGGTGGTTTATAAGAAATGTTTATGACATTGCTATTAAGATCAGACATTCAGTTATGTCTTGAGGGTGCCTTTGTGCTTTGGTGCTTGTCTGTGGGACAGTCTGTTTGTTGTTTATGCTAGTCAAAAGCACATCTACACATTTAGACAGAGACAGATGATGTTACTAAAGAAATGTATGCACTCAAGTTTGTGTGTACTTTAAATCATACATAGTTTAAAGCTTTTTGGTGTCATTGCATTCTAATTACTTTTCAGCAACAATGTTATTTAACAAGTAAGAAAATGAAAATAAATGGGGCAAATAGTGGTTGGACTTTGTGGCTGTGTGAAAATAATATGTCCAGCAGAGGGCTTTCAACAGTAACACTAAGGTGTCCATCATACACTGCCAGTAGTTACTGATAATTGGTGATGAATGGTGTCTGGAAAATGGAAACACTGGTTGCATTTTCACAGCTCCAGAATACACAGTAATGTTGCAAACCCACTCATACATACCGCCACAAAAACACACAAACAGCAAAGACAGACAGACAGACAGACAGACAGACACACACACACACACACACACACACACACACATACACACATGTATACATGCCATTCTACATTAAATCATATGAGGCCATGCTCTACATAGGACAGTGATGCTGGAACTAGGTTCCTGTCTATTGAAAGTAGCCCACTACTATATCATTCCCAGCCAGCACAACAATTTAGCATAGTCTGTTGCCCCAAGCCTTTAGATTATTCTTTGACAAACAACACCACTGGGTAATTTGAAAATCTCCAGGGTTGAAATTCTTTGGGCTTAATTTGGGATAATAATACAAATGCACAAATCTCACTGATATTCTTGGAAGCTCCTACAAATCAAGGTCTCCATCCTTCTTTGTGTCTAGTTGATTTATGATTCTTGGGTAATTTTCCATGCTCTAAAAGTCAAGGAAGCTATACATTCCCACACATAGTTTTACCCTCAAAACTGAAAGAAGTACACACCGCCCACAGCACTGCAGTGACTGGCCTGCAGTGCCCCCCACACACACACACACACACACACACACACACACACAGAGTCCTGGATTTAGTACAGAAAATGTATCACATCTGTAAGAAATGACACACTTGATCGTTGCATTGTCTTCAGGAATTGTTTTCAGTGCTGGCAATGAAGTGAACATGTGGAGAATATATTAAAGGATTTCCAGTCGCTGATTAGTCTTCGTGCCACAACAAAATCACTAGCATCTGGGACGACCTCCAGAGTAGCTGTATCACTTTCACTTGGACTGAAATCTTAATCATTGCATTTAGGGTTTAAGCTTAAAATTATTAGTGTTCTTTAAACAAACTAATCAAAACAAAGTGAAATATGATGTCTAAGAAGTCTATAGAGGACACTGGTTACACATCTTGTTTTCCTCACATGCAGAATAATTAAACTCGACATCCAGTAATCAGAAACATTAGAACAAGCACGGCAGCCAGTTTGTTTTAAGTACAACACAGAGCTTTTCAGCAAGCAATGGATCTAATAATATGCAATTAAATAATGTGTGAATCGGACATCAGTACTGCCTTACAAAGACAAAGTGAAGTAACTACGAGAACACTGAGTAAAATGCCTTCAAAGTTGTCATAATGCCCAGTCAAACATGTTGTTGGTATAATTGTGCTGATGCCTTTATGTGCATTCGTAATAGAAAGAAGCAAGAGATTTAGTCACAAGACAAAGAGGTGTTATGAAGTTAATTTACAATCTAAACTCAATTTGGCTAAATTTCCTACATGGGCAATTAGCAGCCATTAAAATTACTTCACAATCCTTTGTCCATCTACATCACCTGGCCCAGTTTACATCTGCGTATGTGATTTTGACTAGCCTAGACAACAAACATCCAAAAATATTATAAGTTAACAACACTGTCGTCATCTGCCTCTATGTACTTGTGCCAATATGCCTACCCAAGCGTAAACAACAAATTAACAAAATGTACAAATGAACAGATTAAACTAATGTGCAAAGTCTCTCTTTTGCAACTCCTGTCGTCCTGTGTCCCTGTCCCTGTAGCGGGCTGCTGTGACCCTTGAGCTGGTCTTTTTCGATGGAGAGGAGGCGTTCGAGGAGTGGACAGACACCGACTCCATCTACGGCTCTCGGCACCTGGCCGAACGCATGGCCCGCACACCGTACCCCTCCCCCTCCTCACAAACCAATCAGCTGCAAGCAGTGGTATGAGTCTGTATTGTAACAAAAATGGGAAAAAAAGGGTGCGTCCATCCATAGCCTAATATAAAGGTGCTGGACCAAAAGACTAAAAATATCCACAAAATAGAAAAAGAGAACACAATTCAGCTCCCTTGACAAATGTATTTGTTATTTAGGTACCCACCCAGAGTTATGTTTCAAGCATATACCGCTCTTCATCAGATTCACACGGAAGTCCAAATGGAAATAAAAAAAAAATACAGTTGTCAAGGGGGCTGAATTGTGTTGACTGCTTTTTCTGTTCTTTTTACTGGTTCTGTATTGTGTCTGTTCTCAGCTCAATATTTTTCTCTTGGCTGGCCTGACTCTTTTGTGCTTTCACAGGATCTCTTTGTCTTGCTGGACCTGCTAGGTGGACCTGACCCACTCATCGTCAACCACTTTGACAACACTGCCCACTGGTTTGACCGCCTCATAGCCGCAGGTAACAATCACTTCTGCTTTTTTTTTTTAAAAGTGCTTTACATAAAAAAATAATGGCAAAATAATGGTCATAAAAAGGTCCTGATATATCAACAGTGATCAGAATATTCACATTTTAATACTCAATTTACAGTACACTAATTCTGCTTATGTTTGGATTTTGTGTTGCCTCCTTCCCCTGGCCAGGGAGCAATGCTTTAGAGTATTTTGAATGTGATCGTAGTGTCAATTTTGGCCACAATCCAACATGTGTATATAGCGCCTTTTATGCAAATCAAGTCTGTATAAAAAGCTTGTGTCATAATAACATGCATACTTGTGACATAACAAATGTCATCTTGTTCTTACTCAGAAAAGAGATTACATCGTCAGGGTCTGCTGCTTTCTCACCCATCTGAGCAAAGCTACTTCAGGAAGGATGTGTATCTGGGCCCTGTGCAAGACGACCACATCCCCTTCTTACATAGAGGTCAGTATAAGGACATTCATGACTTCAAAGGATGCACTATGTTAGGCAGTGTGAAATAACATTACTGAATGTTGCAGTGCTGATATGACTTTTGATCATATATACAGTGTTGTGTTCATTGCTAGACCTTAGGCAGTAAGTAGCCTATGGGGAAGGGCACTCCAGGGCAGCAAACTCCATCTGGTTGTCAAAATATTCTCATATGCAGAGCACATAATACCAGTTACATAATGTAGTGGCATCAACAGATGGTTAAGATTTGAAGAATTGTTCTGATGTAACATGGAACCAATAGTGAATACAGTTTCTGTTTTTGCATTTTATGAACTAAATTTTTTGAACTAAGTCAAGAAAAATGATCTCAGCAAGTGGTTCTTTAAACAATCATACATAAAAAAACAATCAAGAATCGAAATCCAGAACTGTTTTTTTGTTGGGAATATTTCTGTTTATACTATATTACGAGTGCTTGTCATCTTTGCCTTCTCCTGCATACACAGACCATGTCTATTGAGGTGTGACTCCTGTCTGGTAGGTGACCTCTCTCTGTGTCCATCTGTCAGGTGTTCCTGTGCTACATGTGATACCCACACCCTTCCCGCCATTTTGGCACAAACTGGATGATGACGAGGAGAGAATGCACCGGCCAACTGTTGAAAACCTCACCAAGATCATGGCCATCTTTCTGGCAGAGTATTTGGGACTTTGAATTGATGCCCAAAGCCAGACTCAGGAACTCAGAGATGCGGAGAGTATGCACCTGTGTGTGTGTGTGTGTGTGTGTGTGTGTGTGTGTGTGTGTGTGTGTGTGTGTGTATGTGTGTGCCATGAGGACTATGATGCCGTCTCTAGGAGTGAAATGTGTGTATGTCCAGGAACAACTGTGATGGACAACAACCTAAATTTGGATGGGAACATTAATAGGGTGAACTGAACTGTGTCAGAACTTTATAGAGAAGCCTCAAGGCAAAACTCAGACCATCAACGTTAGTTCTTATTGAATAGTGTCTTTTTGTTGTTGTTGTGAAATGATTATGTACAGACCGTTGGTGTTATTTATGGTCGATTTCACTTCAGTGCACTAGCAGTTGTGCTCCAGATGTTTTGTCACCAAGTGCCAAATTCTTGTCTGGTTCCTGGTAAACTGGGGCAACGGTACAGCCCACAAACACACAAACTGGAAAGAGCTACCTGCAGCAGGAATTTTTGCCTTTGGAGTCTTTCGATTTTTACAAATACACTGAATCTTAGAATATTTGAATGTGAATAACTCCACCCCCCTGTAAGTTCAGTGCTTCTTATAAACTATGTGTTGTAGTCTCTGTATTGCTTTCACACATGTCTTACATGGTATTTACTAGTGGGCTATTCGAAGAACAGATTCAGTATGTAAGTGGTAAACCACATAACAGATAAGACTCATGGCTGTTTTTTTGCAAGAGGAATTACCCCTCTGGAACCCTTGTCTTAGGAGAATTAAGATTCATTCTGAGATTAATGAGCCAGGCTTGTTTCCCAAGGTGAAGATAAGACAGTTAGTTTTGCTATGAATATATCCCTTTGATAAAAGGAAGCTGTTCATGATGACTCTCGTCATCTTGTCATTTTGACGCGTTAGTAGAATAGCAGTGTAATTCAAATTCTGGACATTCATGCTGTTTTGTCGTGAGGAAATTAAATGTTAAAGGTAGGCTATAAATATGCTTATCTCGATCCAGTATGTAATTGATTTTAAACTAAGCCTTTGTAAGGGTACACTCGGATCTACAATTGTTGCTTGAAACAGCCATTTTTCTCTTAGATGGTGCAATAAATATACACAGAAAAGCTTTTAGGGATCTCCTCACGATCTTCTATGCATTTCCATTGCACTCTGCAGCTTTTAACAGGATTAGACTAAGCATAGATCTTTGCTGTCATTTTCTCTAAACTTAAACTGGTTTACTTAACATGCTATTGCCTTAGTAATGTGTGACATTAGACTGGTTTGATCATGCATTACATAAATTCATTTATTTATAATATATCGGTTGCGTTACTAATCTGTAACAAATTAAATATAATTTCCATACTGCATTCCAGTCGACTTTGACCACACCATACTGTGTGGATTCTCTTAGTTTTTTCAGATCTTTGTATTAAACTTTAAAATCATTTTTGCAGTTAATTCCTGTATGTGGGCAGAACAAAAACTGAACATACTTTTCAGCATCTTCATATTTTTATATCAGTTGCTGCTTTTCAGTTTGAGACTGTAGAATTTTGAATGCCATTCAGGTCATTTCATCAGATCTGATCAAAAGTGTTGTAATTAACACCCTGGATTTTCAAGGAAAGGTTAAATTATGTCAACATATGTTCACCACTTGTAAAAGACCCCTATTGAGCAATGGTTATAAATGTTTATTACAATGACATACATGTATATAAAAAATAAAATGCCTTTAAAATGTACAAAACAGCTATGTTTGAAAAACAAGACAAGAAAGTCCCTTTACTAAAACTGTTCAAATAAGTGTCTTTGGTTGATGGAAGTGTATGTGTATGTGCATGTGTGTAAGAAGTGGAAATGGCAACATTACTGTGAAATGGACTAAGGGGGAATAAAAAGCAAACGGGTTGACTAAGACCACTGGGGAGCAGGCACACATTGTAGACATGATTCACTTGTACACTTTTTACATTCTGTAACAGCATTTCATTGTACACACACAAACACACACATTCCCTTATGTCTCCTGTTCAGTAATAATAAAGGAGTATGACGAACATGCTTGAAGGAGTCATTATCAATAAAAAAAACAACAAACAATGCAAACTTTGGCAAGGAAATTGTACACATCCTATTATGAGCATACAAGTAGACCATACCTAATGACTTTGACAGGTGTTCCAAAAATTGTGAATGACAAACACTATCTGAAATTCGACTGGAACCACCTGGTTATAGATAAATATAATGGTTCCTATGTAAATTTTCATTCCGTACATTCGTTTTCTGCGAAGAGGATGTGTGACATGCCTACATGCACGCGCAAAAGAAATAAAATCACAGCAAAAGATCGACCAAAATAAAACATTATCGAGACTGTTAATAACAAAACAAGAACATCTTAGCTGAGCTCTCGGTCTTTGACACAGATGAGAAAAATGGACAAGGCCACAGACGGTAGCATACACTTGTGTAAACATGACATAAATAAAAATGTGCAAAACATCAATGGAGGACCCCCCCTCCATTGAGCTGGAGATAACAGGCTACTACTCTAAATTCCTGCTTCTACTTTGCATTTCTTGGCTGAAAGTGGGAATATGTTTGGCAAGGCAGTCTGAGTCAATGTTTTGTTTTTGTGTAGATATGACAAAATAACACAAAAGTGAAAAGAGCACATTATTGAAGACATGGGAGTAACTAATAAAAAAACGTAAATATGACTACAATTGTATATTTGAGAAATTCAAATATTACTTTGAGGAAAAAAGTAGTCCCAACACTTACAGCAAAATCACTGTACTGTGATGAGTTTCCAGAGACTAAAACAAATGGAGGCAACAACCAAAAAATAAAGATACAAGTAATATGGCTGCATCACTTGTACGTTTTGTAGTGTATGTGCAACAGTTCATTCTTTCCTCCATGATCAAATCATAGAAAACAATGCCTTTCTCTTCCTTCCATAGTAGTAAATGCAATACTGTAAACTCAATAAGATGTCGATAAACTGCGGCATGCAATAGCTTATGTACTGCGATGCAACCGATGCAATGGTGACCAATGTTTTGTTCTCCTTTGTTGAGGCCTGTACCATGAGGAAATGCCATGGCTATTATGAAAATCATCATGTTGCAACCATCACATTGTTTTTTAATAACAAACTGTTCATACTTTTGCACACCAAAGTCGTCTCTTAGATATATAATTGTCTATAAAACACCATACAGCACCACCATGATTGAAATCCAGGTCCCTGGGTATTTAACCCAGATATTGCATAGAAAAAAGTTTTTAAGTGTTTTTTAAAAGTGTTTAAAGTTCATGACGCACAGCCTATGAGCTGACGAGGATGATGCCACTGATTATGGACAGTATACTACAAAACTCTTCATCTGAACATTTGCTGAAGATGTAATGTCTGTAATGTCTTAGTGCTTACAGCTTGCTTGCTTGGATGGCTCATCAACATGATCAACCTCAATATGTCTGTTGCTGAGATCACATAGAGCTTTTTTTTTTGATAGGTTACTGAATCCATTTCAATTTACCGTCAGTTTCATTGATGTTACAAATCAACAGTCAATTAGTGCCTCATTTCAACGTGGTAACAGATCACTGCACGAATAGATGACATTTTAGTGTAGCTAAAATGAGTATAACTAAAAAATAATGCTCATTTTAAAAAATAGAGATCTGAGGTTCTTGACCGCCGCACATTGAATATGCACAATGGCAAAGACTTGAACTTCTAAAGTTCTCTGGGTGAGCAGTCAAATGATTGTCCATTGGCTGTTTATAGCACCTACAATAGACACTTCTTTCCTGACAGTACAGTAATAAAGATAAGCTTACGTGGACACAGGAATCCATAAGAATAGGGTTGTGAACAAAGTAAGCCTTAAAAAAAAATTAACCGATTAAAAACATTTTTAAAAGGTTTACGCTCACGAGAACCTCTTTCTCTCTGTTTCTCTCACTCTCCATCTCTCTCTTTCTCTCTCACTCACTCTCTTTGGAAGGTAAGGAAGGAAGGTAGAGAGAAGGGAAAGAACAAAATAAAAGTCAAAACAGGTCCCATACTGTACCAAAACTCCTCCTATCTACGAACACAGATTGTAAGTCTGGTTGGAGTGCTGTCTATAATCCCAAGTCATCATCAACTGGAACCGACTGAAGCTGGGTAAGAATTTTCGAATCGTCGTCCATTTCCTCCGTGTCATCCAGCTGAGATTCTTTGTCCACATCTCCACCGGGCGGAGGAGTCCCAAGCAGCAGACCATCACTGGACTGCAGGCTCAGCAGAGTTGGGTCCTCCGTCAGATCCCCCTTCGTCCCCCGCACGTCAAACAGAGCGAGCGTGGCCGAGGACGACAGGGAGGCCGGGCTCCACGTGGTCTGGGGGAGCTGGGAGGCCGAGAGCTGCATATCGGGACTGAGCGCCAGCATGCTCTCTGGGCTGAGGGTGGGCTGGGACGGCAGCACTGAGCCAGAGGGCGTCTGGGTGCTCGAGCAGTCTGGGGTGTTGGGGGAGGCTACGGGGCTGGGGTTGGCAGGCGCTCCGTGCTCAGGGCTGCAGTACAGTGCAGAGTTAGTGTAGCCCAATGGGGAACACTGCAGGGAGGGGGAGGCCGGCACTGCTGCTGCCGAGGTGGCAACTGGATTCTCTGCGGTGAGAATGACCGGGGGCTGATCAGTCACTCCGATGTTTGACATGGGGTTCTCCGAGACAGGCTTGACAGGTACACTGGTGAACTGGATGCCGGCTGGGATTGTCAGGATGAGTTTGCCTTGCTGGAGGCTTAGAATTGGACTCGCCCCCATGCCTCCTGTCAGTACAAAGTTGCCAGTACCTACAGAGAACATAGTTCATGAGTAGTTCTTCAGTCGCCCGAGTCAATTTACAGAAATATGGTGGTATTTAGCAGACGTTTGTTTTCAAAGCAAAGTGCAACACTAAAAACATCATAATATGGACAAAAACCACTTGGATAACTAACATATTATTTTAGAAATAAGCATGGACATAACTTCATAGGTTAATAAAAATCGCACTAGCTTTGACCAAAAATGACATACTTGTGCTCATCTTACCTGGGGAACTAGAGGGGATCTGAATAATCCCCGAGTTGAGGATCTGAACCCCCGGAGTGGCACTGGCTGTGGGGGGACCAACGGTTTGGAGGGATCCGAGCTGGTTCACTCGCAGGGGCGCCTGGGAGACCCCGACACCAACACTGGGGCTGGAACTGAGAATCTGGAAGGCACCTCCAGACGGTATAGACAGGGAGGGGCTAGCTTGTACCACCTGGGGAAATGATATGGCACCATTGGGGGCTGCTGAGATGGAGGACACGGGTACAAGCTGGGGCAGAGACACGGGGACTAACTGGGCCAGGCCTATTTCTTTCGACTGAGAAACAGGAACCACCTGCGTTGGGGAGGAAATGGGAATGACCTGTTGTGTGGTCCGCTGCGTCTGAGAGAGGGCATTCTGGGACGACTGATCACTAAGCTGGAGAGTTAAACCCTGGGGTACCTGACCTCCAGTGACCTGGGAAATGGACAAGATATTGCCATCGTTGAGAGTGGCGGATGCGCTAGACTGGGGGACTGGGGCAAGGCGGGGAGCTATGTGAAGCATCTGGCTTTGTAATGGAGGGACAGAAACCTGCGGCAGCTGGTTTGTGATGGGGGACACCGGGACTAGTTGGGGACAGGGGGACACCTGTGCCCCCGAGGGGTGCGGGACCAGCTGGGAGACCGGGATGCCCTGGATGGAGGGCACCACCTGGGGGAGGGAAAGGACCTGTGGTGTCGAGGAAGCGGACGATGACACCACCTGGCAGATGGAGTTGGTGGGGCTCAGCTGGGAGCCAGCAGTGGCAAACACTACAATCTCAGGGTGCTGCTGGGGAGTCAAAGTCAAAGGCACCACAGGGTTAGAAAAGACCACCCCTGACGGGGTGCCACCAGCCGTCGTGGGGCTCAACGTCTCTGGGGTTCGGCCGCTCTGGTTCACAGCTAGAGGGGACAGGGGGGTCGGGGAGGAAATGGAAGAACAGGAGGAGGGAGTGGTGGATGATGTGGGCACAGATGTTAGTGTCACCGTCTGCACACCGTCGTCTCCCTTTAGCACCAGCCCCTCGGGCACACTAATGGAGTTGATGAAATCCAGGGAGGACAGAGAGGAGGTCGTGCCACCCGTCGTTTTCCCCTCCTCCGCCAACGGAAGGGTAATGGTTCCGTTCGGGCTCGCATGTGTGTTCAGTACCACGGTAGAAAGAGTAGCTTGTGTTTCCATTTCGCTGACGGAGGGGACCTCCAAGCTGAGGTCGTTGATACCCACCGCTTTTGGTATGACCTGCGCTCCGTTCAGGAGCAAAGGCGGGTTGGTGGTGACCGGACTGAGAGTCACGGCGTGGCTGTCGTTTAAGGCTAACCCATTGATGATGACACTTGACCCCGTGCCTGAGAGTAGTGAGCTGCCGTTGAGGAGCAGAGGATGAGGAGAGGTGAGGAACCCTCCCGTGCTGTTGAGAATGAGCTGACCGCCGCTGCTGCAGGTCGTACCCGAGATGGAGATGAGCGAAGCCGTGGAGCATGTGGCCAAGTCGTCATGCTTATCTGAGATATCCTCCAAATCTTTGCTGGCTTCATCCTCAGTACTATGGTTGCCATCAGATTCACTAGGAGTGAGACAGGGACACAGAGAGTGACTAGCCTTACAGCCCTTGACATTCTGAACATAAACAAATGCTATCCAGAGCAGAAATAGTACTGCTAATTATAATCACTGCCAGTTTTATTTTACTAAATCTACTCAGTTACAGTGTAAGGCCCCAGCGTGTGGCCTTTTCCACTCAACGTGCATCTAGTGTGTTCCAATGTCTTAAAAAGTTTTTTCTGGTCATTTTATGTCAAATTATATCAAGAAATGTCAACAAAGGGTGCCTCATTTTGCAAAGCAACCACCTCATTTCTTACTTGTCAACCTGTTTTACCAATTTTTGGTTTAATTTACACAGACTTAACTCGCATCCAGTATTTTTTACATTTTGTTTCAGTGTTTTAAATTTTAAATTTTTTAATGTACTGAAAGTGTGCTGCTCAGGATAAGCACTGTAATGCTGGTTACATCAACATGGTTTGTAAACAATGTGGCAATCAAAACATTAATTTTCCAGTGAACACTTTTTACCATGCCATATAACTACTTCTAACGGAGTAATACTACGATAATATATGCATGTATAATATCATTTATGCAATAATATATGTAGTTTATAGACACTCATATTTAAAATCATTTTAAAACAAAAAATCCTACCTCTTGGCAAAATGTCAAATTTTGATATTTTAATGTATTTATTATTTTACATTTTATTTTAGTACATATATATAAAAAAATATTTTTCAGACTTAAATAACTTTCCATTTTAAATGTACAGGTGTCAGAGATTCACACTTTCAGGTTAATCAAACGCGACACATACACAACTGTGAGGAGACACTTTCGGTGCAGGATTTCAGGAAACTTGAGCCACGCAGAGAACCCAAGCTCACATTTCACAACAAAGCAACATGCTTTCGATCGTTCCGTTCCACACTAGGACCTTCATGGCGTTGAGGTTGTCAAGTGTTATCAAAAGCCTGTTACTCACTTACCGAACCTTAGCTGTGCCAGTCTACCAAAGTTAGAAATAAGTTTGTGTAAGGGCTGTAACGCCGACGCTGAAGTCGATTAACGCTACAGTGGCTATATGGACGAGCCAAATTCAGGTAATTGAACAACTTTATGATGTTCAACAAACTTACTGGCTTACTTAACTCTTGAACTTCACAAGACATGTAAAACAATGCTGGCTGTTACTTGCTGGTAAGATGCGGTTATAAAACTTCTTCAATCGCAAAGTAACAGCTTAAGATGTCTCACTGGTTAATTGATTAACTTAAAACAAATCTTCAAATGTGCGGAATAAGCAGTGGCTGCTAAACGTGCAAAAGCTAACGCCAATAATGCAATAGTGCAAAGGCAACACCAGCTCGCTAACCCTGCACACTGAACGCCATTTGCCTTCCATTTATTTCTGGAAGAAATTTGAATTGGAAATAGGAAAAACTATTGCTCAGTCAAACGATCGTAGTCTTGGCTACGACATGTGCAGCTATAAATCAGGAAGCCAGGCCTAGAAGTTACTGTTGATACAAAGACATGATCAAAACAACAGTAATGTTACCTGGCTATCTTACTAACCTTTTGCTGTTGGTACCAGAGGGTGTTCGGTCTCTCTGCCTTCTGTTCTTGAACCAGTTGCTAACTTGAGTCAGGGATAGTCCGGTGGCTTTAGCTAAATTCTTCTTTTCGTCTGGAGTGGGATACCTGTTGATCTTGTAACACTCTTTGAGAGCATTGCGCGACTTTTCTTTGAAGCAATATACAGTCTCCTCTCCGTCCCAAATAGTTTTTGGCAAAGGAAACTTTTTCCTAAGCCGATACTTGTCCACAGCACCCAGACTCCGACCTCGGGACCTCTCTGCCTCCTTGTACCGTGCCTGTAAGTAAAGGTCCTGCAGGAACCCATGGTTGCTGGGGTGGAAGTCATGGCTCTCTAGTATTGCGTATAATTGTTTGAATTCTTCCCGATGGAAGGCGACCAGTGCCTGGGCCTTCAGTAAAGTTTCATTGCCACGTAGCAGGTCAGCCGAAGGAGGGATGGTGGAGAGGAATCTCCACAGGCGATCCACATTACCCGCCTGCAGAAGTGCCTCGCACACACATGCCACTTGGTCACTTGAAAAGCTAAGCTCCGACTTGCGAAAAGTTTGGAGCAGTTCCTCCGAAGCCTCGTCCGGATCCGTCTCTTCCTTTATTTTGGCTTTTGATGACTCCTCTGTCGTCTCTTCGGTGCAAATCTCGTTTTGTTCTGAAGACAAGGAAGCCATTTTAGTTTAACTTTTTTCCCTTTGGTTCCTCCTCCCTCCCCTTCGCTCCGTTTACCATTCTCCCTGTCGACGAGACTCTGCAGCACCACTCGGCTGAAGCGTCACGCCCCTGTATTTCGTTTACACCACCTTCGCCAGCCCCCTAGAGATTCACCTCGTGTGTTGCGGTTGACTAGTAAAAAGTTTTTTTTTTGTAATGAGAAGCAGGGATTTACAAGACTGTTAAGTTTAACCACTAAAGCAGTCCAATTGTAATAAGCAGTTGCAGTTTCATACGAGATCATTTAAAGGTTGTTTATTATATTGTGCATAAGGCCTGTGCAACAGGCTGACTGGAAATAAAAACACTTGAAAACATTAAGCCTAATATTTTTGTGTAAAAGTTGGCATTTGTATGCCACTTTGGGAACACTAGAAGAGATAAGCAAACAATGTAATTGTGCTATTTGCAAACTGAGCTCCCATTCAATACAACAGTACAAATATGTAGGCCTAGATCTACAGTGCACACCAAAGTGCAACCTTGGCTACTATCAGTTGTTATTTATATTATAGGCTACTAATGAGAATTAGCTCAGAGGTGCCCCAATCATTGGCAGCATAAGATCAAATAGAATTGGTAGGCTACACCTTGTCAGTGAGTGGGATCTAAATCACTTTTTGATGCACACACTCAAATCTCACAATGATCCCGACTCTGTTGGCATTATATGAATTTTTGAAAAGGAAACCTTTTAATCTGTTAAGGTTTTCCCATTTCTATAGCGTGATGTGTAGTCTTGTATATGTAAGGAAACAGTGGTGAAGTCACAGAAATTTCAAGTCATAGTCTACACCAGAAGGTCGATGATCGATTTAATGAATTCACACGTCTAAGCTGTTTTCTACTCCCTGAACTTCTCTTTTTCTCCTGAGGTGCTGTATGTGTGAAAGTAAACTTCCTGTCAAAGTTGTTCTTGAATTTTTGCAAAACAAATTGCAACTCTAGCTAACGAGGTGTTGTGTGAACAGGACTGGTGAAACTATGGATTATTAAAGAAAACAGATGAGCACCGAGATGAGTCTTTTTAGCTCTTCAGCTTTTTAGCTGAAAAGTCAACTCTGATAAAAGTCCTAGACAAAAGGCCCAAATTTCTGTTCATTTTTTTCTGTAGTTAGAGGCAGCTGTGGCATAATGATTCATGGAGTTGGTCTTGGGGCCAGAGGTGCATAGGTATGTTTCCCGTATCAGTAGAAAACGTGTGGCTGGTGGAGCAAATAACTAGCACTTTCAACCATGGCTGGGGTGCCCTTTAGCAAAGCATCTAATGCTACATTTGAGGACTGTCATTGTAGGTGGTTCTGGATAAGTATGTCAGCTAAATGTAATGTAAAGCACTTCTAGAAAGAACTCTTTTTAATTCCATCCATTTTTGCTTTTTTTCTGAATACAGGGTGACATTGTGTACCACAGTATTTATATACTATGAGAAAATAAAAGTATGAGCAACGAGACAACCCAGAGAAGTTTTGCTATGCCAAAGAATGCTTGTTATCAGCATAATTGATCTAAACGGAGCAGGAGGACACTACTGCTTTCATGTGCCATCAGAGCAGAGTGGGCGAACTGACCCATTACAGTGTACAGACTGAAACTAAATAGAGACATACTATACAATATGGCAAAGGACCAAAACATGGTAATTTATTTTAGGATGCCTAAATCTGAATATTATTAACAGTGACAAAAACCACATAGGGTAGATAAGCCAAAGTAGTCGTAATATCATGAAGTGTACTTCTGGCATATTGTGGTTATTAGCATACAACTTCCTCATACAGCACTTCATGGATGTTATTTAAATGTAAAAGGTGAAGAGAAACTATTGTGTGATGCCACATAGCCTTGAAATCACTCTTTGACCTATCTATGTTTTAGAAAGCACAGTGTCAGCTTAGCTAAACACTAGGCATAATAGGTAGGGTTGGGAGGTTATGTGTTACATGTAACTGTACTACATAATTTAATTATAAAATAAATGTAATAGTAAGCTTTTACAATTACTTCGAAAAATATGAAATTTAAATACCGTCACTTTTTAAAATATTCAGAATTATAATTTTAGTTACAAATGAGTATACTAAACAAAATATATCGCCGATATATCTTTGCCTTTGGGTGTTTTTTCTTGTATAAAACACTGTCATTTGCTATTTCCCTCCACATCTGAGGTTTGACACTATTCTGAAGCTTCTGGTTGGTTCTGCTGTCACATCTACATTTGCCTTTCATTATATATATGTATTTTATATATGTATTTTATTACAGGCTCAAGACCCACAAGGGAACACATTACAGACATCAATCATACAATACAATTCACAAAAGTATAAACATATTAAAAATAAAAATAAAATAAAATAAATAAATAAAATAGTTCTGACTGGCTTGTGTATCATTGCTGCAATTCCTGAAATGCATGCACTAATGCCATAACTTATTAAATAACATGAACATAACACATAATATATCAGAAATACCATGTTAATGTATTATGAGCAGAGTGCATAAATGTAGAGACACACAAAGATGGCACTTCTTCCTCAGTGGACCAAGTGGAAATCAAGATTTATGACAGAAAGCCTCAAAGCCAGACAAGTGCACTGGTAACATTGAGCAAAAAGCACTCCGTAACTGCACTTTTTCCGTTAATATTAGAGCTCTAGGTGACAGGTGGAATAGTTCAGGAACTATAAACAATGTCAAACTGAAGTATTTTTGACAGCCTCCTTTTTGCTTTCTTCCTCTTAAGCTGTTTTGCCCTATAGCCTGGCTGTCGCACCCAGCCCATAGACGGAGCTTGGTCTGGCAAACCTCTCATAGACAGGAAGTTCTCAAAGGATCAATGGGCATCTTTAAAATTCTTCTGTCTACTACTGGATAGAGCTATGACCAATCAGACCACTGATTCCAATGATGCACGTGTAGTGTTTGTTTTTTAATTGGTTCCTGATTTTGAGGATAGGCAGGTTGGCCATATGTGCGGGCCCAGGTTAGTTTTGCCCTTCTTCCATGCCCATCATATTTTTTTGCCTACTAATAGGACGACTTTTTAAACGTTTATTTCTCCTCAAACATTTAGGCTACCATGGTCAGTTAAATCCATGCAAATTAAAACCCATTCTGTTCCCTTTCCAGTAATATCATAGTTAATGACCATGAAAGCAAGGTGTTGTCCACCACGGCCATTTGAATAAAACTACCCCTAAAAAACAGTCAATTTCAATTCTGCCCCTGTCTGGAAGTTCAGATCCTTATTACAGGGTTATGGGTTTATAGACACATTAAGTTGTAATAATAATAATAATAATAATAATAATAATAATAATAATAATTTTATTTGTATAGCACAGAATCATACATAGAATGTAACTCTAAGTGCTTTAACAGAGAAAAGTTAAAAATTTGCAAAGCAAATAAAAACAGATTAAGAATCTTAAAAACATAATTATAAACACAATGGCTGAAACAAATATTGGTAAGTTAAAATGTAAATCAGATATATTGGCAAGTTAAAAAATATAGTCAGGCACACAAGTTTAAAACACATTTTTCTTTAAAAAGGGAAAGAATGATAAAATACATAGATAAAATTTAAAAATGTAGAGGTCAATAATATGCCCTTTCAAAGAGGTATGTCTTGAGCTGCCTCTTAAATATGTCCAGGGAGGGTGCTGATCTGATGTATATGGGAAGGGAATTCCATACTTTGGGGGCATAAAATTGAAAAGCTGACTCCCCAATCTTCTTTGGCAGGGGGGCTGGAATGACAAGCAGATTGGTATTGGTAGATCTGAGAGCACGGGATGGAGTGTAGGGTTGAAGCAAGTCTGATATGTAGGCAGGGGCAAGGCCGTGTATGGCCTTGAAAACAGTCAGTAAAATTTTTAAATCAATCCTGTGGTAAACTGGTAGCCAGTGTAGGCTTATTAAAACGGGGGTGATGTGATCTCTTGTTCTGGTCCTAGTCAGGATTCTTGCAGCAGAGTTTTGTATGAGCTGTAGTTTCTTAATGGCATTTTTGGGAAGTCCAGAAAAGAGCGCATTGCAATAGTCTAGTCTGCTGGTGATAAAAGCGTGAATGAGTTTCTCGGCGTCTTGTTGCGAGATGAAGGTGCGCACTTTGTCTACATTCCTAAGGTGGAAATAGGCAGTTTTTGATATTTGGTTAATGTGTGCTTCAAAGTTCAGGTCTGAGTCAAGGGTCACACCTAGGCTTCTTACTTTTTCTTTTGCGTATTTGCTTAGTGGACCGAGACTGGAGTACAGGGCTGTGCGTTTCTCTTTAGAACCTATTGTTGTCCTCCATCCCCTTATACAATGACAGCATCTTTATGAAGCATGAAGCAAAGGGGCGTTAACTCGTTAAATCTACCTGCCATGTGAGTGACATACAACCCAATTGTCAACCTTAAGGATTAAGTTTGCCTCTCAAGACACAGGTTAAGAATGCTGGTGCCCTTAGTTGGCCGGATGTTCACTTTTTGTTTTGTCATCCCCTTCTTAACTTTGTGGGGGGGGAAATCATCACTTTTGCCTTTTTTGCTCATTTTCAGTAATGTGGTCAGTTGGAAAGCTAAGAAAAATGATCATGTTATAAAGCCAAAAGCAACTGGCAACTTTTTTATGCATAGTTTTTTTTTTTTTTCGGATAGCCATGGTGGTAGTACCTGTATGGTTTAAAATTGTGGTAACCTCACAAATATAATCATTAAAAAAGTGGTCCAGTTATTTTTGGTCCACCCTGTATATATGTCAAAAAACTGTTTGAATGTAAAAGCTTAACCATTACTTTATCTAATAAAAAACAAAACATTTGTTTACTGTTGTAAAAGCATGCACATTCATTCCTCGTTCTGTGTCTGTGACGACAAAAAGTTTTGGATTGTTAAAATAGGTTTTTTTAAGATTAATTAATTTTTGTAAATATGTTTACATGTGGGTCATATCTGATATTGTTTTAAAAGCCTGTTAAATTTTAGGGCTACAATCCAGTTGAAGAATTTGAATACATTTTAGGGACAGTTACCCACAAGGTGGCACTGCTTTCTAATTTTTGTAATGTATTTGCATTTTCCCGTATGTGACTTTATATTGGTGCAGTTAATCAACCCATGATATTCTGATTTGATTAAACTTGCTGTGTAATATGACCAGTGATGCTCACTCCACAGAGTTGTGTTGTTGAATGTGTAAAGTGAATCATTTATGATAGATGCAATACAACACAATTATCATGGGTAATGTGGACATTATTTTCCATCAGAGAGCATGGCAGGTTAGATTTCCTGTATGTATGTGTGTGTGTGTGTTTTAACGCATAGGAGCCTTGGCTCACCCAGCTGCACAGTAATACACCTGTGAGTGTGACATTAGCTGCACCATAGCACCCATTCCTCATCACGATCTGGAGTGATGTTTCACGGAGCGTTCTGACCTCTCAGGCACACTAACAACTTTCCCATCCACCTCCCGCCTACTCACACCGGGCCCACCCACAGATTCAATTTTTTAGCTGCCATGTTCGTTGCACATAAGTGTGTGTGTGTGTGCGCGCACACATGTGAAAGGGAGAGAGTGTGTGTATGTGTTTATGTAGGCCTATGTGTCAGTCTGTCTGTGTACATGTCTGTGCCAGCGTGTGTGTGTGTGTGTGAGAGAGAGAGAAAGAGAGAGAGAGAGAGCATGTGTGTGTTTTTGTGTCTGTCTCTCTGTCTGCCTGTCTGTCTGTGTGTTTGTGTACATACTTGTGTATATGTGTAGTGTTTGTGAGTGAGAAGGAGAGGGAGAGACATGGGTTCCAATATGTGTGTGTTTATCTGTGTGTGTGTGTGTGTGTGTGTGTGTGTATGTTTGTGTGAAAGAGAAAAAGAGGGAAGGAGAGTGTGCACGCCTGCATGTGTGTGTGTGTATCTGTCTATCTGTGCGTACATGTGTGAGAGAGACAGAGATGAAGAGTGTGTTCATATATGTGAGTGTGGGTGTGTGTGTAAAGGAGAGTGAGAGACAGGGGTACTAATATGTGCGTGTATATCTGTGTGTATATGTGTGTTGAAAGAAAGAGGGAGGGAGAGTGTATGCTTGTGTCTGGGGTCGTGTTGTTTGTCAGTGTCTGCACATGTATTTGGTCATTTGTATTGGTAGGTAGGCATAATAATACCCTTAAAACTAAATTTGGCATAAATGTGGCATAAAAAAGATATTTTAGTCCACTATCTTTAAAAATCATAAGTACTGAACAATAGTCTGATCATGATGTTTTATTTCTGCCATGCAGTGTCAGCAAAGCATGATAAAAACACATTTTACAGTGTGTTGCATTTCCTTGACATCCAGTTGTCAAGGTGACTAATGTGGGGCCTAAAAGGAATAAAACTATCGTTCTTTCTTGGTCATCTCGACCTTCTCAGCACAAGCCTCAGAAACTCGTCGCATACAGAGACACATGAAGTCACAATAGACAAAAAAATATATCTAATACAATATGAAGCTAATTTATTTTTATTTTATCAAACTGACATTGCGTCTCAAATGTATATATGACAATGGAAGGTTTCCATATCAGGAGGTAGATTTTTATTATTTTTAGTTGTTTGCAACTGAAGTCCACCTTGGGCTTGTCCACTTTAAGACATCCTGTGAAATCCTTAACCATATGTTTGTTTTTGTAAGACATATATAGGTAAGACCATGTTCAGGTGCAGTAGGCTTTCTGAAGCCTACATACCTATATATTGTAGCCTATATATTCTTGACCTACTCTCATTATCCTAGGCCTGCCCAACTGATCTAAATACAGAAACAAGCGGCAAAGAAAGGATAGGCATGTAAACTCTTAAATAACCTGACTGATTGATTACTCTACAAATATGTAAGGGATTGTATTTTCTTAAATGGGAGTGGTGCAAACATTCATAACAAAAAAAGTAATTATCAGTTCAAAAAGGAGGCTGGCTTGAAAGGGGGTGTTGGTCTTAGTGGAATTCCCCTTGTGATAATAAGTAGTAACCCTACTTGGATGGATAACATCTTTATTCTCTTTAGTCTTCACCTGAACTTGTATTCTGTAAGGATGTCTGGGCAGGAATCATAGGCTATATTTCATTTCAGAAATTTTTCATGGTTTTGCGACTGACAAACAGGGAAATATAAGGTAGGCTGTAGTTTTGCAGTCTTTGGCCAAAGGGAGTCATCAGTCTGAGAAGTGTGCTTGCTAGATGGGCTAGACGTCAAATCTCAAGAGGAAGAGGGTGTCGGCTCCAGTGAGTGCTCGGAAGATTTTCAACTTTCTGCTTCGAAATCGCAGCAATACAGAATGGAAAGCATAAATTCCCCAGTTAGAGATTCATGTAATACCACCAAAAGGGAGAATAACTTTATAGAAAAGTATCCGGACGTGGGAGGTGACCATACTGCGGCTTGTAAGGATTCGGAGACGACCGTTTGCATCTCCACTGGTCTGAGTAGTTTTGGAAGTGTCACTACACTAGGTATTGAGACAGAGCCTGTCAGCGAGAGCGTCATCCTCAAAGACTTTGCAGCAGCAGACAAAATGTTTAGCAGTAAAGGTTTCAACGAACGTACAGATGAGTATGTTAAATCTTCGCACAGTCCGTGGATTCCCAGCAAAGTATTTCAGACGAAGCAGTCCGTATCTCCTGAAAGTTCGCAAAGCTCATCGGCGTCAACTCCATCACAAGGAGAGATGTGCAAGTTTATAAAGGATGAGAAAGAACAGTCTCTCATTATGGATCCTCGCGGTTCTGACTTCGATGTGACCTCGAACGTGTCTGCCATTAATAGTTGTTACAACAGTGGCAAAAAAGCACAGTTCGACTTTATGGTTGACGTGCCACCGTTCCCAAGCTACAGTGCTGGACAACAGGTAGTTCTAAGCAGTTCTCCCACCATATTTGTCGATTTAAACCAGAGTACCGCACGTCAGCCATTTTCCGAAAATAGAGGCGACTCAGTGAAAAGTATGGCAAACTATGACATGGTAAACACACAATCATCTCAGCAGCATCTGTTCGTGTGCAAGAGCGAAATGCCCAGATGGCCGCTCCAGCAGTCCGCTGCGGACAGCCAGGTCTGGTGCCAGTCCGTGGAAGTAACCGACGAGCAGCACCATCCAGCGGCCTATTCCTCACCTGATGGTTTCAACGCAGGTTACCTCCAGCGGTCTCCGCATACTTTCAACACATATTCTGGGTAAGGATGATGATGATCATCATTATTATTGTTGGGCTATAGAATAGTAGCTTAACGTTTTTCAGTATAGTGATAGGCTTCATACTGCGTTTTGGAATTGACTCACAATCTTTACATAGTCTTTGTAACTTATCAGAGTTAGAAGCCTATTTAGTTAGCCTATTTAATATAATTCTATATAATTAAGTGATTGTCTTTAATTTTGCGATTGGATTTTAATCTTGTGAGAAGGTAGTCCATAATATAATAAACTGTTCTGGGTGTTGATTTATAGCTTTCTGATGCAACCAAACTAAATAATTAATCAAATCATTGGGATTTTTGTTCTGACAATGTTATAGCCTACATATAATGCATGAAACTTCAACATGTTTGTCTACTACTCCCAATTTTTTTGTTAAACTTTATATCACATTTTAAGTCAAAGATACAGATGCAGAAATTTGACCTTAAGTTAGAAGAGTCTTGGCAGAGAATATGTCATACATGATCTGGATGATAAGTTTGATTGACAGGTCTTTTCATAGCATACCTATAATGCTATTGATTAACCTGGAAACAATAAATTACAACAATTATTAATTTGAAATATCTAGAAATGCAACATAGGCAAATGCATTCCAATCACTTGTGTAGAATGCACAGGTGGGTTTGTTTAATTTACCACCCTTCCTTTCGTTTTTGGCTGCCAGTATGGAGTGCATTGACATGATGTAACCTTAGTCAGCTAGAGAGCTGGAGGTTTGATGGATTAAAGTTTTGTAGTTTTCACCTACAGCTGCCCAATATGCACCAGCAACAAGAACACACTTTGGTATCCAGTTCCAATATCCAGTTTGTCCACCTCCCATTGAGAATGAATACAATAGGATAAACTAAAAAACAAATGGGTCTGATCTCTTGCCAACCATGTCTCAGGTGCTTGTGACTGTTGTTGTTGTGTAAATAAAAAGATATACTGGTAGCTTTAAGTAGGTGAAGCTTATTTATTTGTTCATTTGTTTGTTTGTATTTAGTGTAAAGTCTTCCTGAAACTATAGCATTCTGATGTCCCTGTTTTATAGTGTAGCTATATAGTCCTGTACAGCACTGGTGGTGCATTATTTAATAGACTTTACTATCCACTGTCCGCTAGTACGCTAAGGATGCTCATAAGTATAAACAGTATTAAAATATTACCTAATTTGGTGATATGAGGGGACACCGGAGTTGCCCTTACATATGTTGATTCTCTTAAACACAAATATCAGTTTATGCATATTTCATAAACTGTCTCTCAGTAGGCCTGGGTTAAGACTGTAACACACATACACACACACACATGCATGCACGCACACACAAACGTACCCATGCATTCACATGTAATGGTCTAAATATGTATGTTTGGTGTTGAAGATATGTATCAACTTCTTTGCAAATGAGTTTTTTCCCAGTTATCTACTGCTCTTTTGGTTTATACAAAACAAAGGTCATGTTGATTTCTTGTTTATTCTAGTAGGGAGTCAGACACACACACACACACGCACACACACGCACACACACACGCACACATACACACACAACCCTAACCCTAACCCTATCTGTTTCTGTCTTGCTGCCATACTAGAAGATACTGTCATAGCACACTGATAGATTAGCACCTAAGTAGTGATTGGACCAGTGCTACCACTCTTACACATAGACTCACATGCATATCAGTGACGTCAAGTCAGAGATAAACAACATAGGGACTTCATTATACCCTGTTTCCAGGAATTAGATTTTAAGAGAAAGAGAGACAGGCAGACAGACAGTGTGTTTGTGTGCGTGTGAGTGAGTGTGTGTGTGTGTGTGTGTGTGTGTGTGTGTGTGTAAGAGAGAGAGAGAGTGTGTGTGCGTGTGTTGTGTGCGTCTGTGAGCATGTGTGGGAGTGAATCAGTGTTCTCAGTCAAGGGTACTGACAGGTGACTGACTCCATATCAATAATGAATGAGCATCACGCTGCCCAATTCTTAGGTCCTAGGTCCTAGATCTGCTGCACTCCAAATCCCAACTTTTAGAGAAAACTATACTTTAAATCAGCATTTGTGTGGGGAAACCTGTCACATTTACCTACATGTATAATAACCAGAATGAACCTTAATGGTTTTTTGTTTGCCCCCTAGTGTACCCCCCCAAAGGGTGTGTGTCATATGTGGGGATGAAGCCTCTGGATGTCACTATGGCGTCGTCACATGTGGGAGCTGCAAAGTGTTTTTCAAGAGGGCAGTGGAAGGTGAAATTAAATAATGTTGTCTACCACACATAAAGACACTCACTAAGGACAATCAAATGGTTATGTAGTGGAGAATACTTTTTCGGTATTGAATGTTTTGACTATGTTTAGCCTGTACCACACACGCAAGAATAATAGAATGATATGAACTCATCAAAACTGAATCAGCCATCCAGGATGCCCCTAGCTATCATTTTTGTAAAAGTACACGATGTTGTAATTTTCTTACAAGCTGTTCTCGTTATCTGTTGAAGAAGATATATAAGAGCCACTGTGTCTGACCATGACCATGTCACTATGTCCTTAGCCTTACTTCAGCGCTCTCAGCCTTTTCTTCATTCCTCTTTCTCTCTCTCTCTCTCTCGCCTTGAACCCCCGCTCTCCCCCAATACACCTCCCCTTTTGCTTGGTAAAATGGAGCACACACGTCCTCCAACAGTGGTATGACAGTGCCAGAAAAACTCTCTCATCCTCAGCATAATGCTTTTTGTCTTGTAAAAAAAAAAGAAAAAAGGGAGGTTTATGTTTAAATGTAGCCTAACAAGTTTCTCTCTGATCTTCAGGCCATCACAACTATCTTTGTGCGGGGAGAAATGACTGCATTGTGGATAAGATAAGAAGGAAAAATTGTCCAGCGTGTCGGCTGAGAAAGTGTTACCAGGCTGGCATGATGCTGGGAGGTACTCTTGATCTGTGTGGCTCTTTGTTGCTGTGTAATTGCTATCTCTCACTATTGGCACCATAGTTGCCAGTTGTTTTATGAAGGACTTTTTTTTTTCAAAAGAAGTTATTGACTGCCAGACTGATCAAACACTTCATGTTGACTGAACTCATCTATTAACTGGTCTTAATCTTTTGGTACCATCTAAGATTCAAGTTGCTAATATTTGATAATATAGAAGAGCATTGATTTTGAACACCAATCCCTTAGCTGACCCTAACACAAGCTACCCCCTGCCATGAAACTCAAAATATATATTATTCCTCTAGTAAATCTTTTGAGCATGACGGTGGCATATAACATTTAGTTAAACACAGTTAGGTACAGAAACAAATTAAGCTAAAGTGAAGGGCCTTTGACAACTAAGATTATGACATGTATAACATACACCATGAAATTACATAGTTTTTATGCCTTTTTGTACTTTTACAGGGCGGAAACTGAAGCGATTTGGAGGCATGAAGGCCATTGGGTTAAGCCCATCACTGATGTTCCAGTCCCCCCTAGGCTTAGCAGGAGAGGGCCAAACCCTGACCACCCTTCCCTGCATGCCCAGCCTGAGGGAGCTGCAGCTCTCCCCTCAGATCATCAGCATCCTGGACAGCATTGAACCAGAGACGGTCTACTCGGGATATGACAACACCCAGCCGGACATTCCCAACCAGCTGCTCAACAGCCTTAACCGGCTTTGTGAGAGGCAACTTTTGTGGATCGTGAAATGGTCTAAGTCCCTCCCAGGTAACAGCTAGTAGTGAGGTGGCCACATGTGTTTCTGCTGAAATGAGGTCATGGGTTGAAAGTTACGATGTGAGGAAGATGTATTGGAGATGTATTGTTTTCTTTTTCCTTAAAATCACAGTAGCATGCATTTATCACAAAACAGTATGTTTTCATACAGTCAACAATCACAAAGTCATTACTTTTGTTCATCATTCGTAGTGGGTGTATGTTACTGAAATGTTATACATTGAATTATATAAATGCTGTGGAAAAAACTCCTGCTCAATGAAAGCACCTGGTCATTTACAGAGTCTTAACAAGTGCATTTTAAAACCTACTTTTAGATTACTGAATTTAATCCCACTGTTTGAATATTTAACACATATGCCATCGAAACATCGTGGCAAAGTTTGTAAGTAAGATAATGGTTTCTGTGTTCCTTTGTCTGTAAAAGGTTTTCGTGGCCTGCATATCAGTGACCAGATGACGTTGATTCAGTACTCCTGGATGAACCTCATGGTTTTTTCCCTGGGCTGGAGAACTTTTCAAAATGTTACAAGTGAATACCTGTACTTTGCCCCTGATCTCATTCTCAACCAGTGAGTAATTTAACTATTTTAGCCAATTCAGCATTGATGTTGTGGCTTGACTGAAGAAACATTAACTCCAATATGCCTTTTATTTCGTGTTAGAGAGAGGATGAGGAAGTCACCGATCCATGACCTTTGCCAGGCGATGCAAGTAATCCCGCAAGAGTTTGCCAGCCTGCAGGTGACCAGGGAGGAGTTTTTGTGCATGAAAGCCCTGATGCTTCTCAATACTGGTAAAAAATGACCTTTTGCCTGACTGAAACATCAATGCTCTCCCTTCCTCTTTGCTGCTGTGCTTTTTGTTTCAAATTATGTATCGAAGGACTGTACTACTGGTGGACACAACAATAGCAGTAATCTCCCGCAAAGGGCAGGAAATATGCTGTCCTTGAGAAGAAGACACTTAACAACAGATCCCATGTGGTTCTTTTACAAAAATGTTTCAAAATATAATTTTTATGGTACAGTTGCAGCGCAACTACTCATGTTGTCAGTTCTCCACACTACATATCCAACACATGTGCAGCCAATTTGACAATGTCTTTGATGTTGTTTTGGCATTAATAAATGGAAGATGGCATTGGGACATGGTGTGGCGTTGTTAGATCATTTTGACACACCTTCTCTTTTTATTCTGAGGAACCACCTTGGGGTTGCAGACCCCATTAAAGATCTGTGTCCTACATCCTTAAAGGATGCATAATGTGTTAACACTTAAAGGGGAATTTCCATCGTTATTTTTATTCATATTTCTGTGTCGCCAGTATGGTTGAATGCATTGTGCGTCATTTCTATGAAAAATTATGTCCTAGATCTCTTGTTTGATGCTGTTTTCTGTAAGCTATAACAGGTCTAGTGGTTGAACGACTGTTTTTTCCGGTGTCCCTCATGAATATCCATGACGTGTCAATAAGGCACCTCTGATTGGGCAAATTCGCTGTCTTTTGCTCACCTAGCTTCTGTCCACCAATCCTTTGGGATTTAGGCTTGCCATACATGGCTCTGGGCGGGGCTTATGACCTAGTGACGTAGATAGGTTTAGCATGCTCTGATCCGCTCGTTTTGGTTAGCTCGACCCTTCAATGACCAGTAAAACCATGAGGGTCGAATTTCACATCTTGGAATGGTGTGTGCATATACTGCTTGTTGTGACCCACCACATTGTAAATACAGCTACTAAAAGTGTTTTTTGACGGAAGGACCCCTTTAATAAAAACTGTTCATCTGTGTTTTATAGTGCCACTGGAGGGTTTGAAAAGCCAGCAGCAGTTTGATGAGATGAGGCAGAACTACATCCGTGAATTGACCAAAGCCATTCACATGAAGGAGAAAGGGTTGGTGGCCAGCTCCCAGCGCTTCTACCACCTAACCAAGCTCATGGACGCCATGCATGAGGTATCAAGTGTTTACAAAAGTCAACAGTTACAGAAGACTCTGGTCACCTGCTTAAGGGACTCTGTAACTTGAAAAAGATCACTTCATTGAAATTACCAAAGCCGTTCAATAAAGTGACGGCACTAAAAGGTTAGCATGGAAACACTTTTTACAGGTTATTTCAACAATTTTATGTACAGGATTACAGTAAGTACAGTAAGTAATATCATTACAGTTACTTATCAATTCACTAATTAGTCTTCATATTACTACTTACCATCCAGAGGTTCAACCATCTAAACCATGAACCATAAGAGCTTTTAAAGGCTTCTGTTAACTTAATACCATCATTATTAATTTACCTCATTGACACATTGACACACAATATGAACCTTTGAACCAGTGCAACATTTAATGTTTTATAAAACCATGAAATACTTCTTGTTACTCTTATTAGATGACATTTTAGTTAGTAACTTTTTTGTGGAGGGGTTTGTTTTCTCTTCGTGAACCACACATGAACCACATGAAGTCATCCAAGGTCACTCTTATCAGTTGGTGTGGGACATTACCAATCATGTCTTCAAGCAGCTAACCATGTAGTCCTTATAGTAGTTGATATTGATACAAAGGTTTTTAAAAAAAACCTAAATCTGTACAGTTTGGTACACGTGTTACAGATAGAAAGTGTTGTTCGGTCCTGCACGTGTGCAACATAGGCTTTGTGTGAGTAACCCTAAGACATTTATGAATCTCATTTAGCTTTAATGTAACACTCATATTTATGTGTCACTCTCATTCTTTCAATTTTTGCCTGATTTTATGACATGTCGTTGAGAATATCTAATTTTACAAATATGGTAAATAGTGGATTATTGGTCTATATAAAATGTGCGTTAATATATGGTACAGTATTTCCGTATGAGTCATGAAAAGGAAAAAAAGCAGCATACACAAGCTAAACTGAAACATCGGTTGGTCCAACCCATAGTGGGTGCATGTATATGTGAAGGGCTTCCATAATGAATATTGGTGCTGAGATCAAGGCATCAACCTCATTTGTCATTTCACAAAATCACGATGAGCTAGCAAGAGATGGTTGTGTCTTCTCAGCTACTAATGCCACTAAAGGCCAAGGCAACATGGGCTCTTCCCACCCCTGCTGGTATAATGGCTTTTCAAGAATGGCAAATGTGCCTGGTCTTTTCTCAGAAGCTAACAATGGATTCGTGACAGCATTACTCATAACCAGTTCCATGTATTTAGGACTAGGTGAGTTTGGTAAAGTGCAAACTGCAAATACTAAAAAAGAAGACAGAAAGGCTACATGATACAAACCAATTATCTCATTATGTTAAGTAATCATGAACCCAAGCAAGATTTAGTCTTGAAGTACACAATGCAAACTCATGAACAAAATCTAGAATATTTGCTGTTACGGAATAGATCCATACTATGTACTTACATACTTTGCACTAGAAATTGTATGTATTTGTGTCAAAGTCTAATGGAGAAGATGAGACAGAGCACCAAGAGACAGAGATGGTGGATGTACTGGCTGAGGTCATTGGGAAATAATGAAAGTGGATTAGACACATCCCGAATTTCTCTGTGCCACACACTTCAGAACATCACAGTTTCAGTCATGAGAAAAACAATCGTTGTGTGTCTGGAAAAGACACTTACATTTTGGCCTACTTTTTAAACCTAATGAGAACAAAATATTAGTCCCATGGCTCTATACGTTTTGCTAAAGTTTTGCCTTTACAAAAAAACCTTTACATATTTGTTGACTGTTTTTTCAAACCCATAAGCATGTTACTGAGTTGCATTTTACACTATACAAATGGTAATAGTTGACAGGTCTAAGACAGTTGTAGCTAAAGATGGTCATAGCAATGTGTAGAAGAATGACTGTTCTATTTGTCATTTTAATAAAATTCACATTTGACACTCCTGGAAATGTCCTTGGAGGAATTACCAAAAAAATAGTAAAAGTTAAAATCAACATCAGACAAGGTTAAAATTGACGTAAGGCAAAAAACTAGGTGAGGCACTAAAAAATAATCACAGGAGTCACTAAGAGTAAATAAATGAAGGCAGTGGCCTTGAATTTAAGTCACTTTTTATTTTGACCTCCAGCCCACATGAGCTTTATTCTTTTTAAACATACAACCCAGCAATGATATGTGCACAAATTACAAGATCCACAACAAAAGATTACAATAAGATTTCCTGTAGTCTTACAAATGTAAGAGAAGCACAGATGGGATTTGTAAATGAGCGATGAGCTGTATTCCACTGGCAGGAAGATCCTGAAGTGCTTTTCCTTCCTCTTATTTTTCTGGCTCTTACAGGTACAAGTGACATGGAAATGAATTTGCCAGTTAAAAACAAGTCCTATGATTCACTGTGCTAAATTAAAAGTGAAACATATTGCATAGAGCTATTAGAGGGAGCACAGAGACAGTCAGAAATGTTATTTTAACAGATGTAGTTATTTCAGAACTGTAGCTGCCATGACCAGTGGTTGTTGTCTCCTGATTTATTTTATCGGCTCTTGTTGAAGGTCTAATCTCAGGGATGCTGGCAGGGAGATCACCTTGACCAGCAAGGTCATGCTGGTCTATGCGGGGCAGAAACTAATTCTGCTAATATGCTCTAGCAACACACTGCAACTTAGATCAGTTTGCCACACATTGGTGTTTGTCTAGAAGTTTATAATGCCCAGCTACTATTTTTTATTTCAGCATCCCAGCCTATGTTGGTTTATACACACTGCAAAATCTGCTGCTTAGAACCAACTTAAAAAGTATTTAAAAATCTCTGTCAATGCTTACAAATATTAAGGCAGTATGCTTCATGTATCTTCTATGTTGGTTTAACCTGCACTTTTTAAGTAACATATGTTGATGATTCTTGAAAAGATAGTACAAGTTAAACCAACATTAAACCAGCGCTTTTTACGAGCTGATCCATCCGGTTATAGTAGTTTCTGTCTCCAACTATAAATACCTTTGTTGTCTGTGAAATAGTATTTTGGGCAAATGATTTCTTGGAAGCTGATGCTTGTTTTCTCCTGCTTTGTCCACCTCTCAGATTGTGAAAAAGGTTAACCTGTACTGCCTAAGCACCTACATCCAGGCGGACGCCATGAAGGTCGAGTTTCCGGAGATGATGTCAGAGGTGATTAGCTCACAGCTTCCCAAGGTGTTGGCAGGTATGGTGAAGCCTCTTCTGTTTCACAACAAGTGATGGTTCCTGAAGACCTCATAAGGATCCCCTGACATCTTACCCAAGGAGACACGCTAGGACTTTTTTTTTTTTGGACAACCTTGTATCGCAGTACAATTCTGTGTGTGTGCTCCTAGGCCTGTTTTTTTACCATCTTCTGATGCCTTGTGTTAGCAGTACATTTAATTCCAGAACTTACTATTTTATGTCGGGTCGTCTGTGACTGAGATTATATTACTATACCCAATCTGCACTATGTTAAATTCATTTTTGTTACTATGAAGATGAGGTAGGTAAACATGAATGCCACCTGTGGCACTTAATGGGAAAATGGAAACCATTGGCCTTGTATGAATTTGCAAACTTAATGTCCTTGGGTGGGGGTCAAAGATTTACTTTATTTTGATAAATGGTGTGATACCTGTATTTCATCATGCAGTGGCAGGATAGCGAGTAACAAGGGCTATGTAATATCAAGTGTTATTAAAGTATTACAATTAGAGTGCCTCCAGAAATGTATACCTGTCTGATCAGAAAATCACATATTTAAATAGGTTTGCATGTGGACCTTACCTTAAAATGTTTACTAAAACCAGTGAAAATATCCAGTCAGTAAGGAGGTAAAGATGGTTATGGAGGTTACCAAATATTGCTATGGTGGCTGAAGGTTGCTGGCATTTGGCAACACTTAACTGTACACATGTATGTTACAGTGGAACATTGTAAAAACAGATCAGACAGAAAGAGTTTTTTTTATACCAAAAATGAGTGATATTCCAGTAGTACACAGAGGCATTTAAAAGGAGGCCGTTGATCCCACCTCTGAGAATTTCCTGTCTATGGAAGGTTTGCCAGACCAAGCTCTGTCTACGAGCATGGTGAGACAGCCAGGCGAAGTGATTTCTGTTTCCTTATTTAATTATCCAATATGTATATATAAGCTTACAGATGTAGCTAAATTGTATTGGTAGCATGACAAGTGTGTTTTTAATGATTATTTCTCTGTTTTAACCCTTTCAGCTTGGAGTGCCTATTCCAGTAGATACAACTGAGTAAATATCATATTGCTGTGAATCTTTGTAGATAGACTATGACTAGTTAGCATGTTTTGAGCACAACAGACTAGGATGGTAGATGTTACATTTTTGTGGTGCAATATCATTTCCTTAAAATGCCCCAGAAGGCAGGGGAGTATCAGATCGGCCTTAGTGCTCAAGGTCATGTTACATTCTGTTGTATTTAAATGGGAAAAGAACACCCTGATCTTGGCAAACATTTAGCTATCAAATAGTTAGGAGGGGCCTTTTTTTCGGACCAAGTCCTTCTGAGCTTTTTATTAACCTTGGAAAATTAAATGTTTATTTTGTAAATCAGGTCTCGTCATTGTTGCACCCTATATACATATATATATTTCATATTGCAACAACATATTTGGTACATACACAACAAGTTTAATACACACAGAGCAATTACAGATAATGTTTAGATATTATTGTTCATCATCCTAAAATTATACTCATTTAAGACAATTTATGAATTTCTTTTTTTATTGTTTACATTGAAATGACCACTCAAAACACCAGCATAAACTGTGTGTTTTGTATGTAAATTTAAAGATTACATTGCCTCTTCTTACATGTCACATAGGCAGCTGTATTCTTTAAAGTACCAATAGCATGAGATGTTTGTTCAGTGACAGCTATTATGGTTAAATGTGAAGCAGGTGGAACTATTTCATGATAATGATGTAAAAAAGCAAATGATGTTCAGTTGTATTGTTATTATTGTTTGTGATTTAATTGTCACTGATGCATTGGTTACAAAACCATTTTTTTTAATTGTTCACATGTTAAGATAATATATCTTAGCGAAAGTAACACAGTAATGTATCTGGTCCTAAGGTTGCTGCCAGAGTGAAAGACTGTGTTGAGTAGGGAGCTGAACAAGACAAGCATTTATTGAACTTCTAAGCCTCTATCTGCCACCGGCTACATTCAGGGACAGAGAAGCACCACAATTACAGCTATAATGGAACTAACAGCACACATGAACTTTTGAATAACTCAAATACATACTATGATAACAGATTATGGCAAATTAAAAATAGCCTTAATTAGCTTTGAAAAGCCTAATTTAATTTCCAGTCATTTGCTCAATTTCTACGAAAGTGTAAAGCCAAAGCTCTCTTTTGAGTGATTTTCCATTATGACGTCACCCAGAATAACAGGGCTTCCACTTATTTTGTGGATTCAAGCAGTTGTGTGTTTAGAAACACCCTGCTACTGTTTGTTCCCTAGTACAGAAAAGTATCTCTTGCTTTGTTGGCTTAAAAACATTTGGTCCCGATGTGTGGATAACTACAACTATAAATGCAAGCTGTTACACAGACAACATGTCATGTCATAAAACTGTATTAAATAATTAATGTTTTACAAGACATGTCTGTTATGTGTACAGTGATGTTTTTGTTAAACATGCACTGTGGCGTTTATTTTAAAAGTGCTGTTTAACATGCATTTACATCGTTTAACATGCTCAAATGAACAATGGATAAAATGAAAGCCATGGCTAGTTTCATGGACGGCACTATTAAAGGAGGTCCTGTTGGGTCATGGGAACATGGCTGGACTGACAAGCACACAGCATTTACAGAGGAATTGCAGCACCCAGGTACATCAGACTGGCTCTGTTGTGGTCTCTATGGCCAGGTTATTCTGACCAATGTGTTTGTTTTGTTTAATAATAAGGGGTAATGGCATCACAGTTGTGACGTTAATGTAGACTTGTCGGTAAACACAGTCTGAACTCGGTTCTGTTATTGGTAAACTGTGACTGTGCTTAAGAATCCACTAACTAAGAGGGTCACCATCATGCCCAAGGATTTATCCAGCTGGCTCGCAGGATAAGGGGCGAGAGGACCTAAACCCGCCAGCCAGCCTCTGGGCCCTCTACGGAGGATGCTGGATATTTATCATATTTTACACGATTGCGGACATTTTTATTTCTTGTACCTATTTTCTCTTCCTTCCTTCCTATGTTGTATTTTATTTTAAAATTTGTGTAAAGCACATTGAACTGCATTTATGTATGAAATGCGCTATACAAATAAATCTGACTTGACTTGACTAATGCCTCGGTCAGTGCAATCTCCCACAGATCTCCCTAATAGACACTCAGAGAGACCCACAGCATTAAACTTCTGAAAGAAGGAGAGCACATATGACTGGAAATGGAAATAAAATTCTAATGGCAGATCAAAGAAGGGGTTCGGGTCAGAGTGCTCTTTTAAATTGTCCTCGTAAAAGTTTGTAAGGAACCACAGTGCATTCAAAAGGCATGCACTGAGTCACTGCGCTTGTTAAGCTCTCTTACAGTAATTTATTGCACACACTGTGGGCTTTCATTGTACAATGGTGCGTATCGGAGAGCCAAATCAGTATTGGTTATCAAAAATCTGGGTATCTAGACATATTGTGGAAGGCTGCCATTGTACACACTCTAGAGCGGCTGCAATAAAAGCAGTCTGTGTGAGATTGTAATGGGACAGACGCCGACTTTGAATGTTTATTAGGGTGGTTAGGCTCAGTCAGATGATGAAAACTGGTGCCTTCCATCACTAGGTTACAGTGACCTGAACATTTGCCCTGATTCACTGCCAACTCATCATGCTTTGTGGAAAATTCAAAAGGCAATAAACGTCTCCTCTTTCTCTCCACTGTCTACATGGAGCAGAGGCACAGTGCAAGTCATGTCAAGATTTCTGGCATGGACACATACATGTGAATTATGCCTTGATTTTAATGTTTACTGCTGCAGCTTAAGATGAGTTTCATTTCTCACTGAGCAGGGAGCTATATAGTGAATGATTTGCAGAGTCAATCCTACGAAAAAGTTTATCACATATGCCTTAGGATGATTTTTGAGGAGACATCTTCATAGGGGAAGCTGAGGCCATTTCATGTCTTGCGTGCCATTGCAATTTGTGGCATTGTAATGGTCCTTTAATGGAGATTTCTGACACCAAAAGAACAACATTATCTTATGTCTTACAATATCCACCACCAGTTGATTGGTGGATACAACTCCTGTTGCCTTATTGTGTGCATTCTGGTATGATGTATGTACTTACATCTGAGAACGAGTGTGCAGGGATTTAACTAAAATAGGGCTGGATAGTATTACCTATGAATAAGGAGAAGGACCATAAGGAGTATTTTTTGTTTCTAAAATGTCTAACTTGCTTGCCATTGTGCAACCCAAAGTTGGTATATGATGCATGCTGACGTTAATAGGAGAGGAGTTGGTTTAATCTGTAAAGATCAGTAGACTTTAGGCGCAGCCTTGTCGGTAACGACCATGCATAAACAACGTTTTCATATCTTTTCTCTAGACATGTAGCCTTGTAATGAAGTAGCAAAGTGTTGCTGGCCTTGCAGGACAGCCAGTAACCTTGAAAGCCATAAAAATGAAACTGTCAAACATGGAATATCTAAACCCAGGTTGCAGCTGCATAAAAAGAATATATTAGCAATTACCACTCTAGACCGCTCCCTTCAAGCTAAAGCATACAAATGAGTGATCAAAAGATTTAACTATGAGTTTCAGTTCAGTTAGTGAATGTTTATTAGATCACAGACAGGGTATTCTTTCGCATGTTTGACCATGTTACGTCCTCCAAAGTCAACAACATGCTGCATTTTCACAGAAATGCGACTCCCAGTATTATCGTGAATAGCAATCACAACACATCTTTAACACACACAGTCACCAGGAGACGGACTTCCTTCTTGGAGGTAAGCCAAGCTCCCTCGGGGTATTTTTTTTCCAATACAGCCTGTGCTCTAATCTCAGGGTAAGAGGGTCAGTGAGTAAGGTGAAGGACGGGAGAGTTTGAGAGGGCAACGAGACGTTTCAGACAGCGACTCGGACCGAAGAGGTGAATGAGAGATGGCACGGAGACTAGCATGTGGCACAGAATCTCGCGTGGCATGAGAACCCATTTTATCCCGTTATCCTTCACGACAGTAAAATAATGTATCTGTCCCTGGAGAGGGAGCGAAAAGCCAAGCACCGCTGCTGGGTCACAGTAACCTCTCGGCAGTGACTTTGTAATTAAAGCCCGCCTCTCCAACCAATGGGGAGAGACCATAAATCTCAGTTCAAGTTTGAGCAGACGGCACACAGCTTGCACTGAGAATAGAAACCACACATCAAACAGTCTGCAGCAGCAGAGAGCTGCTAAAGCACACACGCTACAGCCTCTTCAAAACAAGATGGAGCTCCCTTCCTACTTGAAGAATACATTATTGTATTCCTGAAAGACAGGCCTAAAGGAAATTGGAAAAATAACTGGGATGATAACTAAATTAAGCTATTACAGTTGTAACTGCATAGACTATAATGTAATGAGACTGCCTACATCAAGTTGTTTATTTTATTAGTCATCTCTTTACAGGCCAAATCAGTAACATAATAATGATCTGTTGATAGTGTAATACATTGTAAAACTTTTACAAGGCTGATGTGTCCATGAAGGTCGGCCAGAAAAACTAGGCCTTTTTTTTTCACCTTACAATACGTTGTAGCATTATATGATACAGCTTTCCTTTCAATTTAAGCCAATAAAGTTCGTACCACATAGAGGTTACTCTCAGACAACAATTACTTGTAATGCTTTCAGAGATCTCTGGTGACCTGCTTTCCCCCTGAGTGCCTGAGTGCTGCAGACAGTGTCCTCCTCATGCAGGGTCAGACTCTGGGTTCACTCAGCCCTCCTGTCAGCCCTAACTATGCAGCCTGGGAACACAGTGAAACATTAGCTACATTTGAGGACTCATCAACAGGGCACAGAGCAACACACTACACACTACTATAACAATAGCTGCACTGGGGTGTGTGGGTAGGTGTGGGATAGTTATGAAGATGCTAAGGGCCCAGCAATGACAGGGGGCCTATGAGGCGACCAACAAAATCAAGCCAAAATCAAGCCCAAACGTTTTACTGCCGCCCCAGGCTGCATTTGATGATTTGTGATGAAACATTAGCTGCATTTAAAGACACAGAACAATGCAGTGTCTAAACAGCATGGTTGTTATCGCTTAAATTAATTGTCAGAATTCAGCCCTCTTGCTGGCTGCCCATACAATTAAATTATGTTTCCAAAAATGAATAATACATTTATGTAGGTATGGTTTGTATGTGTAGAAAATAATATTTCTCATTGCCTTTTGGCAGTACATGCTGTTTGTCTACCATGCGCTCATATACAACCTAGTAAATACATGTTGTTACAAGTCTGTGGAAGAAAGGGTAACCTGTTTTCAAATGTCTAATTACATTACTTGTGTGTCATCACTTTGACCACATGGGCAACCTAATGTTTTTAAATATTTTCTCTACTTTATCTACTGATTAAATTATTATTCATTGCCATGTTGCTAAATGGAGATTGTGTCTGCTCTTTGGTCTCCACAACGTCTTTATTGTGGAGACAGGAAATTCCTTACATGGTTTTGCTGGTGTCTTACTGGAGCCATCTGCAGCCTATTGGTAGTAGAACATGGGTTCCACCTAATGTTTCAAGCCTTGGAAGTTACAAAAACTAAAAAGTTTTTTTTTGTAATATAATTGACGGCCTTAATACAGCTACTATTAACTTCGATCCTCTCTGTGCTGTATGTGCTCTCAGTGTAATCTCACCTGTTTAATATTGTTAAGTGTGCTTGCAGAGCACACTTATTGTTATCTCCCCGTTTATTATTCTCCTAGACCAGATCTTGAAGACGCTACTAGTCCTCAGGCTTTGGAGATAGAGACACCGTTCCAACTCTAAAACGACCGGCCCGGTTTGGACATGACCGCCTACATTTCGGTATACCGTACCTCTTGTCGTTCGTCCATTATTGTCGTTTTTCTGCAACTTTTTTGCCCATTGAAAATGAATGGCGAAATGTTGGCACGCATATTTGCAAGCACACTTTTTGCATTTTCTGCGGGAATGCAGTCTAGTTTTATTTGATATTTGTCAATGACAGTAGGCCTCAATGTAAAACAAATATCATTTTTGTGTTATGTGTGACACATTATGTGTGGTATAACTGCTAAGTTATTGAAATGATCAGTGAAAGATGGACTGTCTTGCTTTTTGTTCATTATTTGATTGCTTGTTTGATTGATTTTTGTACATGATTACTTCTGATTATACCACACATTAAACGTTAAAGATGCAACCCCTGTATAAAAGTTGGCCATCTGTTCTATTGCATGACTGCATGTTCTGTAATTCTTTTTAATTTGACACAAAAGAGGAACAAATGCACGTAATATGCAAATGTTTACAGCTGTTACAACCTCAAAAAAAGCATACAGCTGTCACCTTGCCAACCTTTTGAGATTTGTGTGAAGCCTCTGTGTGAATGGTTTGGTGATGTTCTGTAATTCTGATCTTTTTAATTTGACACAAAAGAGGAACAAATGCACGTAATATGCAAATGTTTACAGCTGTTACAACCTCAGAAAAAGCATACAGCTGTCACCTTGCCAACCTTTTGAGATTTGTGTGAAGCCTCTGTGTGAATGGTTTGGTGAGACACCTGGTGGAGAACATCACTTATGTCAGATACACAAACACATGCACAGACACACGCACACACACACACACACACACACACACACACACACACACACACACACATACACACACTGTGAGTCATATTTGTGAATGCATGACAAACACTCAAGAGCACTTCAAGAATCCATTAGCAGCTTTATCCTGTGACAAATCAAAGAATACACCTTTGTGGAGCACCCTGACCTGAGACAAGCCAGCTGACTACAGTGACGACTACTCTATTGTCCCAGAGCAGGCCTGTGTCAACATCAAGACTTCAAGACCTATACTGTGTTTACCCATTGCTTGAACACCATAGCCACACGCTTAAACCAAAGTAACAAAACTTAAAAATTGTTGTTACTATACCTTAAACGAAAGCGCTGCTTTGCAATTCTTTCTTTCTTTAATTGCAATTCTGCAAAACAGTTGCTCCTTTTTGCAACACACTTTCTCCTGCACACTACACACTAAGACACTTTGTCACTCAAATAACAAAACAACAGCTCAGAGGAGGGAAAGCATGGACAGAAAAGATGAGGACTAAATTGATCACATGCAAATAACTTAATAATTGCTTAGCTACCTGCAGACACTAGGTTGAGACATGCCACAAAATAGGAAAGAGATGATGGTTACAGTAGCTTTTTGTCTCCAACAACACTGTACTGTGTTTACTGTGAACTTTGTAGAAATGGTTGTTTTTCAGTTTTCAATATGTGACCATGCAGCAAGCAAACACTTAAGCATATTGACTTTTTTTGCATTGCAAGTACAATTTTTTGTCCGTTAAAGTGTATTTATTGAAGAGAGTTTGTGTTGTGTTTCATGAATGTATTCATGTCATTTATCAATATTTCTCAAAAACTAAAATCCAGATTATGTCATTAGAAAAGTCAGAATGTTATGTGTTTAGGATTGATTACCACACAGTTGCGAGAGATGCTTACCAAAAGAGATGCTTACTAGATGCTTAGCGAGAGAAGACATTGCTTGAGACCCCAACAGTTGGCAGAATTCAGTCCACTTACATGCAATTGTGTTCTAGTGTATTGTTTGGTTTTTTTTGGCTTTAACTAAATGTATTGTACTGTAATGTAGCCTACAGTATTGAGTTATTCATTTTTTTGTTGTTGCAAAAATGTGGCTTGAATAAAAACCATGAAAACAAAAGACTGCAATGTTTTATATGAAGTAGACTAGTGTGTTGCTGCTTATCTGACAGTGTATTTATATGCTGGAAGTGGGTATTATTTTGTCATCAGAGTGACATTTTGTCAAAGGATTGTTAGGTTTTGATAGCAGAGTTTCACATTTGACATAGATGTGAATGGTTTATTTCCAGGTGTTGTGTCTTATTTGATTGTGCATTTTATTATATTTGCCCAAGTTTTGTAAAACGTTTTCAAGTAATGGGCAAAAACTGTAAATAATAGTAGTACATAATAAATAGTAAAAGATTATGTACAGAGGCTGTGAATAATAATACTCTTATGCACATTATGGTGTAGGTCTTGCACAGTGAGAGGTAGCGGAGCAAACCCATATCTGCACACATAACTTAATGTGTATTAATGTACGGGATATATCACAATGTATGGCCTAAGCGAGCCTATGCCAACGTTTACTTGACTTGCACATTGCCTAGCTCCAGCTACGGCCTACAAACAGTGGGTGGCAGCATTCATCTGAAGGAATACGCCACTAAAAAGAGAAGAAGACCTTCACCCGGAAGTGAAATAAGTAACCACTGTTGATTGAGCCGTGGAAGACGGCTATGTGTTTGAGTTCCACAGCAAAGAAATCGATACTTTGTAACGCTGCAAGCAAATTGTTGCGCAGCGGACGTTACTTCTAGATACAGGTAAAGGAATGTTGCAAGATGCAGATGTTTTTACCTATGTTACCTAATGAAAAAATACGGCTTGTTAAAACTGTAGACCAGCGATAGTAATTGCCATTTTTGTTCACCATTGCTGTACTGAGGTGCCCTGAAGAAGTACGATGTGTAATGTTAGCATTCCTTTAGGTAGTCGGCTGTGTTGATTGTGTTCATTTTAAGAGCTTGTTTTGTTGTTAGCATCGACCTGCTCACAAGGTAGGCTAATCTGGTTTGCAGAAGACATCCAGCCAATTTGAGAGGAGGATTAGCTACGCACGCTGGCTGTAGAATTAGCCCGATGCCAGGTTAAGCACAGCTGTGGGCTGTTGAATGTGCCCAGAAGCTTGCAAAATACTGAGCTTTGTGTTTTGTTTTCTGCTCCTCAGTTTACGCCCTTGCTGGGCTGATTATTTAGGCGTTTAAAACACCTCGGATTTCAGAACTTGTCATAGAAGCGTATAAACGTGTGATTATAAAACATATCGAGTGTTTAGGCTATCTTCAGGAACGCCAAGAGCACGACGATGAATATTTAATTGCATTTCTGTGCTGCTTAAATGGGAACCCTCTTACAAACGACAGTGAAATTTATTTGGTTGATTTAAGCATCGTTTCTGACCGCTGAGGTTATGTAAGCCTCATATCGGTGGTTTGATGGTGAGATTGATTGAGTTACATTACCAAGCCTAAGGACTACTTCGCATTTTGCATTTCGAACTAATGTTTGCACTCTCTTCCAGAGGTCCAAAACAAAACCAGAAGAATAAACGGTAACATACGGCACGTCTGCAAGGGCTGTTAGCCATGGTGAGTTTGCCATCATGTACCTGTAGGCTGCAGTGCAGTCTACCGTGACATGACACGGCTCACGGTAAAGCCAAGGGTTGATCATGAACTATTATGATCATGAAGTATTACACACGTAGTGTGCTTATTAACTCCAACAAGTACCTGAAATATCATCCAAATGTCACTATACTGTCATCTCCCTGGGTTACACGCAATATTGTACCTGAGAATACAATCATTGACAATATGGCAGTGTACAGGGAATAACATGGAACTGATTTGAAGGTTTTTCTTCAGCTTCTAGGGCATAATCTATTTTCACACTCAAACTAACCCAAAATTGCTTTTCCTCTTAATAGCTTATGTATGGAAACAGTGTGTCTGGGCAGACATGAGAATTGTGCTTTGATGAATGTGCAGATTTTAGGACAAACTATTGGAATGAATTATGAAGGTGGATTGAGGCTGGCTTTCCACGTAGACCAAAACCAACCCGCCACAACAGAACTATTCACCACAACATATTTCTGTTTTACCCACCTCTGCTGCTTTCAGCTCGGCCCTGTTTGAACTCTCCAATGAATTGTTGTATTAGTTAAAAAATTACATCATATAGTAAGCTTACCCATGTCCCGCATTGTAGTTTTGAAATTTACTGGCTTCTGTTTTCCTTTGGACAGTCTGCCGCCGTTGAAATAAAGACCAAGGAGGAAAAGGATGCGGAGCTTGACCGACGGATTGAAGCTCTTCGGAAGAAGAACCAGGCTCTTGTCAAGCGGTATCAGGTGAGTTTCATGAAAGGAGCAGTTTTGGTCTAAAAAAGGCCAACTATTTCAAAAATATGCATAAAAAACAACAATGCAGATGACACTGATAAAAAGCTTGCTAACATGGTAGATGGTGTGTTTTGACAGTATTCATACATTCTTATTTATACATCTCTTTACGGGTCAGTTCTACACACCTATGATTTTATATAGTTAATGGTTTGGAAAAAAGAATTTGTTTTCAGTCTGTAAAGTTTAAAACGAAAAACAAGTAATATGTTGTGTGGTGTACATGACTTATTTTGTAATGTCTCAACAGGAAATTGAGGAGGATAAGAAAAAGGCAGAGGATGAGGGCATTGCTGTAACGATTCCTCGACGGAACCGTCCTCATGAGCAAGATGACTGGCCAAAGGCTGAGAAGGACACGTTTGTTGTGACTGTAGACCTCTCCAAACCTGGATCGGTATGACTCAAAACTTAACACCTAGTTGTTTAGGTAGTATGTGCCATAACCTTCTTTTCTGAGACTGCTTCCCTTCCTAACAAAACCTTATCTCTACTAACCCATCTTTTTACCTATGTGCCTCATGCTTGTATGAGTCTCTGTGTGTAGGGAGTGTGTGTATCTGAAGGGTCCCTGCTCCGGGGAACTTACTTCAGGCACATGTATCTCCTTGTGTGTGTGTGTATGTGTGTGTGTGTAGTCTGTTTACTCTGTGTTCCTCTACCCCTGTTAGCTTGTTATGTCCTCCTTTTTTAAGTCACTTTGGATAAAAGCGTCTGCTAAGTGTAATGTAACACACAACTGACTGTGTGTCAAATGCCTAGCATGTTTGTATAACGCAGTGTTTCCCAAAGTTTTTCAGGCCGAGGGCCACTCCCTCCCCCATCTGAGGCTAACAGGGCTATGTAAAGGCATTAATTGGTGCAGCATCACCGCCGTAGGGAATGCCATAAAGATGATGCACTAATCTGCAGTGCTGTGGAGAGTGGCTGCGCACATCCAAGTCGTTTGTCGGCAGGTGCAAGACAAAAGTGTCAGACAATGTAAAGATGTGGGTCTGCACACTGCCTCGTTTGCTCCAAAAGTTAAACTTTATTACTTTAAAATGCAACGTTTCGATCCTTGTGCATCTTCATCAGGCACAAGGATCGAAACGTTGCATTTTAAAGTAATAAAGTTTAACTTTTGGAGCAAACGAGGCAGTGTGCAGACCCACATCTTTACCTAATCTGCAGTGCTACCTTCTTTGTCTCGTACATCCTGGAATGCACCAGTAGTCAAGCGCATTTGTGAAAATGTAACAGTAGGTGGTGCTGTGTGCCCATGGTCATTAAAATTTGTTATGAAACACTACAGTACAGTACAGTCAATCTAGCTAGACAGGTTAGGCTTGTAGTAGTCTTTTTGTAGTAGTCTTAATTTTCAGTCCTTTTTAAATAAACCTTCTAGCTTTTTACTACCATCTTAAACTGTTGATATTACTCGTATACCTATTTAATTTATCGAGGCAGTAACCATGCATTACCATGACCAAGATGTAAACTGTGATTTAGAATCTTACAAACATCTGAATGAATTCCAAGTTTTTTGGTTTTAAATGTGCTGAGTGTAGTTTACAGTTAATGAAAAAATAGCTTGCTCAATTAACAAATTCTTTTGAACTTGTAAATGCAGAAAAGTGGTGTTTGCCATTAGTAACTCTACTCTGTCCACTGCAGGAGAACCGCATGGTCAATGACAGGAAGTCTGCAGCGCAGCACGGCCCAGAGAAAGGTGATGCTCATCGGTCAGAAAAGGGGGATGGTGGTCATCATCGGTCCGAAGGCCCCCCTCTGAGGACTGGTGGGGTGTGGACAAGCAGAGGAGGGCAGCGTGGAGGTGGAGGAGGTCCCCGGGCGGAGAGGAGGGAACCCAGGCCGGAGAAACGCGAGCCCAACCCTGAGAGACCACAGAGGGATGAGGAGGGTGGAGAGAGGCCAGCTCGAGGGGGACGCACACCACGCGGTGGCGGAAAGAGAGGGCGAGGTGGGGGTGGGCGTGGAGGTGGAGGTGAAGGTGGAGATGGTGGAGCAGGCTCGGACAGGAAAACTAAGGTTAGTTTCTTTACAATTGCATACCCCACATTTTGTGGAAAACTGGCATGAACATGAAACTTCCACAATTTGACTATGTATTTAGGTGATTTTTTTGTTATTTCAAAGCAGCTTATAATAATAATGTAGGTGTACTTAAAACAGATAAATATATCTGTATCAGATGAACATATCTGTATGTAACCCCACCAACTCAGTCAAATTCTGCCCAACCCGATAATTTTTTTTTTCCACAGTCTTTTGTGCCAATTACAATATTATAATGCAGCCGATTTAATGTTTTTGTACTGCAAATTGTACCTATTATCTTAAATCATAAATTTCCTTTTGAGCGATTTTCATAAAAAGAAAAGTTTGATGCAGAACTCACAACCCGATCAGAATTTTTGACAGGTGGACAGAGATGTAACAGGTTGTTGTGGAGAGCTGTAAGGAATGCACTAGTGGCAAAATCAAAAATCGCTCCGGTGTCATGCAAGCAGGGTGAAATTTCCACAAGTTCTGATGCTAACCAGCTATATTTCACAGACTAGATGAGTAGAGGGGCAACACTTTGAATTGCAGCTAAGAGTAGGGAACTGAACATTGCATTGCTAATGCTTCTAAATGATGTGAATGCTATTTCATTATACACATGGGAAGGGAAATGAAACGCTTCATGGGTGTAGGTGGCATATACCGCCGTTCAGCCCGTATTTAAATGCAGCTAATTTTTGCATGACAGCTCACCTGAAATCGGGGTCCCTGCAACTTACTGACCAGTTGCTTTTCATAACAGAAACAGCCTAATATTAGGCCTTAATGTACAAGAAAGAGACACCACTAATCAGAGCCGAATGTCATGCGAAAGCAAGACTTTATGGGTCTGTATAAGAGTACTCGCACACCAACCCGCCACTGTATCCAACATGTTTTTTTTTTTGATGACTTAAAAATATATCTACTGACCCAATTTTTTTCTGATTCTGAGGATGGCCTAGTCTTCCTGACGGTGTGCAACTCTGTGTAGTCTGAGTTTTAAATGCCTTGCCAGAGGTCAGCTTATACTGAAATCAGGCAGGCTAAACCATTATGTGTTCATCCTTTAATGAAAAGCTTTTTCTATCTGTTAGGAGTGGGAGGAGAAGAGGAAACAGAACATTGCAAAGATGAACGAGGAGATGGAGAAGATAGCAGAATATGAAAGAGGTCAAAGGGTATGTTGTCTGCATGGAAATCAACAAAAAAACGCAAAAAACACTAATAAAACATACATTTCATAGGTTAAGTGTGACTTTTTCTGTTTGTAGGCTGATGGTGATAAAAACCCCATCAGGAATTTTTTAGATGACCCACGTCGCTGTGGTCCAGTCCCTGACATGGATCGCAAGGAGGGCAGCCGCCGACACGTCCGCAACTGGGGCGGCCTGGACTTCGAGAGTGTGAAGACTGGAGCAGAGGTAGAAAAAGAGTGGATGGTAAATCTTGACCTTATTTGACCCCTCTTTTTTTCTTTTACTTCTGAGAATATGCTAAATGGTCATGATAGACTGTTAACGCGGACTGTTGCTAACAAATTGAGCAAAGGCTCATGACCAGAACAGATATTATTTTGAATTGGTGTGGTACACAAATGTGTTGAACCATTGCCCTATCTAATAGTTTTCATGAGGTTTCCATTTAGACCAGTTCCATTCAGTCAGTTTCTATTCTTATGTACTGTATACTTGGCCTGGGAAAATGCTCTCACTGTAGTGCTGAACTTGGTTTTAATCAGTGATAGGCAACCTGGCTTCAGAAGCTATGATTCAGTACCACATATTTTTGCCCATTCATTCAGTCAGCTGATATTATGACAACACTTCAGAGTTCTATTCCTTGGCATTCCAAATTTAAAAAAATTGCAGTTGGTCCAGGTGTAACTGCCACAATACAGGTGCTGGTCGTATTAGAATATCATGAGATTTATATCAGTAATTCCGTTCAAGATTAGTGATTCCGTTGAGATTAGTGTATTATATTCATTCATTATGCACAGACTGATACGTTTCAAATGTTTATTTCTTTAATTTTGATTATAACTGACAACGAATAAAAATCCCAAATTCAGTATCTCGAAAAATTTGACTATTACCGATAGATAAGACCGATACAAAAAAAGGGGTTAATGTCAGGCGAGTTTGCTGGACAATGGGATACCATGGTCCTTAAACCAGGTACTGATATTTTTGGCACTGTGTGCAGATGCCACGTCCTGTTGGAAAATGAAATCTGCATCTCCATAACGTTGATCAGCAGCAGTAAGCATGTCTTGCATATGTCTGTGCATGGTGGTTCTTGAAGCACTGACTCCAGCTGGAGTCCACTCTTTGTGGACTTTGAATGGGTTTTGTTTCACAACCCTCTACAGGGTGCTGTTATCCCTATTGTTTGTACACTTTTTTCTAACACATCTTTTCCTTCCCTTCGCCTCTCTATTAATGTGCTTGAACACAGAACTCCGTGAACAGCCAATGTCAGTGCCAATGAACTTTTGTGTCTTGCCCTGCTTGTGCAAGGTGTCAAGGGTCGTCTTTTGGACAACTGTCAGGTCCGCAGTCTTCCCCGTGACTTGTGTAGCCTACAGAACTAGACTGAGACCATTTAAAGGCCTTTGCAGGTGTTTTGAGTTAATTAGCTGATTAGAGTATGGCACCAGGTGTCTTCAATATTAAACCTTTCCACAATATTCTAATTTTCTGAGATACTCAATTTGGGGTTTTCCTTAGTTGTCAGTTATAATCATCAATAGTAAAAAGAAATCAACACTTGAAATATGTCAGTCTTTGTGAAATGAATATATACATTATATAAGTTTCACTTTAATGGACTTACTGAAATAAATCAATTTTTTCACGATATTGTAATTATATGACCAGCATCTGTATTTGCTGCCTCATTTCTAAACTGTTATTACATGACAAAGTTTAAATTAATAAAGTTTTAATCAAGTTTATAGGTTAAGCGGTTCAGATTTGATTCAGACATGCACCCTGACCTTTCTACAATAAGATGATGAAATGTATGGCAAAATCCCATAGAGTGTCTGACACCATTTTTAAACTGTCTATTCAAAAACCGAGTGGATGTTAGAGTGAGGGCAGAGCTCACACTGTGTCCTAACTGAACACGATGCGAGCGACAGCGACCATCAAAATACATTCCATTCCATTATTTTCTGTTGGACTGTCCTAACTGAATGCGCTGCGCCGTGACATTTTGAAAGTGGTTTTGTCGCTTGGTCTGTTTCTATTTTTGTCGCGTCGCATCGGAGCAATGATGATGGATGAGTCCAGACTAATTCAATTTGTGGAATTAAGGCCTTATCTTTTTGATCCTTCATCCAAACAAACGAAGGCAGTAAGGACATGAAAAATGTGCAGTGCGACGCGACGCAGCGTCAGTCGGTCGGTCGCATCGTGTTCAGTTAGGACACGGTGTCGCTTTGGCTGCTACAGTGGAACAGTGTATTATGACATCATCAGCCTGAACATTCCACCATTCATTTTAATGGGAACAAAATGTTGCAGAAAAACGACAATAACAGGTGAACCACAAAAGGTACGGTAAATCTAAAGGTGGTGCACCATGTCCAAACTGGGCTGGTCATTTTAGAGTTGGAATGGTGTTTCTATCTCGAAAGCCTGAGGGCTCGTCATGGGGGCAAAATCCATTTTTCCAAGAGTGTCCGTTTATTTGGAGACAATAGGGGAAGTTCCATTGAGAAAAAGCATTCATCGTTGCATAGAAACTCTTTAAAAGCCTGTAAATCCAAGCTGATTTGTCCAACGTTTGCCCTTTTTGCAGAGCCACCGGTCAGGAGGCAGGGGTGGCTCAGTGGACATGACTCTGTCCATGACTGGTCGAGAGCGTGCAGAGTACCTCCGCTGGAAAAAGGAGCGAGAGCAGATTGACGAGGAGCGACTGGCGCGCCATCGCAATGCCACCGGGCAGTGGAGACGCGAGTGGGACGCTGAGAAGACAGACACTATGTGAGTGTGTGTGCATGTGTGGTATTTTTAAGTCTGTACTGATACACCCATCATTCAGACAAACCTATCCTTTAGTCAAAAAATTACTGAACAAGGATACAAGAATGGTTTATTATCCAAATCTTTTTAATGACCGTCACTCATGAGGACCTTTCCTACATTTTTGTTTTTAAAGGTTTAAGGAGGACCCAGAAGGTGCTGGTGACGTCACACCAAGACAGGGTAACAGAAGAGGTAAGGCATCTTTAGTGTGACGCATGTAACATTATACATGCAACAATACTGGTTATTTTTTTTAACCTGCCTGCTTTACCCATAGCATTGCACCAAGTCTCCGTATATCTGTAAAGACCACATTAAACGGATTATCAAAAAAGCATATTGTATTGTGTTTTATTGTATTATTATTTTATACACATTTGTATTTCTATTATTTCTCCATTTTTAGATGACAACAAACGGGCGCCCAGGCCACCAAAGTTTGCGGACTTCTTAGGGACTCCTTCCTCAAGGGATGGAGACCGCAGGGGGAAAGGTCAGAGGCGAGGACGAGGCCAGGACAACAACTACAGGTAGGACAGAGTCCACTCATCCCTTGGCTCCAGGTGTTCATCAGTAAGATAATGGGATTTTGGATGATGCATTAGATAACATTTTGAAAATAGGTTATTCCAAGGGAAAATAGAATTACATCATGTACTCCAATCATGGTTTTAATCTTGTTCAAAACCTCACTTTGTGTTCAATACTTTGAGTTTCAATTGAGATAAACTTGATCCGAAAAATCTAGATTATCCTGATCCTATCATAATAGACTATTCAGTGTGGATTTTTAGAACAAACTTAAATACACCTTGAAAATTGAAGAGAACAGAAGCTGTGTTTGCAAAAGATGCAGCCATTCTCATTTTGCCGATTTGTTAAACCAGGACAGTCATAATGAAAACAAAGTTAGCAAAAAGCAATGAAGCCTTTCTGAACAGTCAAAGGAAGAAAAAAAATCTAGCCGGTTGAAAATAAAACCTATTGTTTTTTGCATTGGCCAGTAGGATACACTGTGGGTTCCATTAAAAGCAGTGGCAAACCAGAATGCATAATCCTAAAAAAAATGCATTTGGATCAGTGTTACTTTAAAAAATAAAATAAATTGTGTGATCCCAGATAGTAAAACTTGGAATTTTTAAATCTGGATCATTTGTATATGAATAAAATATGTTACAGACATCTGGGGACCTGACAACTGAAAAATGTTATCGTTTGGTTACTGGAACCTAAACTGACCAGTATATGTTTTTCTCAGCATGCATGACAATCGCTGGAAGGCAGACAAAGATGAAGAGAAAGGGCAGAAAGAGGAGTGTGAAAAGGGAAAAGAAGAACCACCCAAAGAGAAGACTGAGGTGACTATTTTTTCTCCTAAGCTTTTGAGTATATTTACATAAGGTTCGGGCTTTTGTTGTTGTTATTTCCAATTAACCAGGTAAGTCATGCTGAGATATCAAAATATCACAACAAATTGTTTTGTAATTGTTAAATGTTTATTTAAATACTAACACAAATGGGCTAAGACATCTTAATCATACTAATCTTACATCTAAGTGCATTCTAGTGCAAAAAGAAGTGACATGCCATTCAGTAAAACAGTAGACACTGCTTTGACTTGGGTCACTGACTACAAGTTTGGGTCTTCTTCACCAGGTGAAAGTGGTAGAGGAAAAACCAGCCCCAGAGCCAACATCAGCTGCAACACCAACGGTGACTTCGACCGTGACATCAGAGCCTGGCGGCACGGAGGAGGACGAAGACGAGTGGGAGGACGCCAGCGACGGAGATGATGACGGTGAAGAAGAAGACAACGGCGAGGAGGATGAGGACGACACCCCGGGCACGCCACCACACCAGCCGACCACGTCGAGCCCGAAAGAGAAACGCACGCCACGGGTCCGCATCCCTCCCCCGCAGGAGGTCCAGGCGTCTCCAGAGGGGGGTAAGCCGCTCAGCCCCTTCTCTCCTCTGGAGGGCCACCAGCCGGTCACTGACTGGGGGGAGGAGATGGAGATGCTGTCGCCACGCACCAGCATGGAGGAAAGCCCACTCAGGCCTAGCAGCAGCTCAGAGACTAACACCAGTCAGGAGATCAAGGGACAGGACTCACCAGCACACACAGGTACATGCTGACCTTGACTCTGCTCCAAAACCTTCAGATCTTCAGATGCGAGCACAAAATTTAAACTCTGCCCTTTGTAGCACCACGCTGAGGTGAGTTTGTGACCGCAAACATCGGTCACCTGCCACAAGGATTGGCTGGCTGGGACTTGAGGACCCCTTGACCCCCACCACCCCCGTTTCTAAACCACACAAACACTTTCATGGTAGAGTATGAGGAGAAAGTAGGAGTAGTCACTGGGGTCTGAGCAGAAAGCCACAAGAAAACTTGCACAGCCTGTTAGCTGCAGATACAGTGGTCCACCCCCTTGGTCGCTGAGTTGCTGGGCTTGAGATGATGTCAGTGTCACAGTTCATGTGGGGCATTACTAGATGCGCTTAGACAACATATAAAATATATATTTACTTTAAACCATGTGTCTGCATGTGCCTACTCTAGAGGACTCAGTGACTGGAGAGATGGTGGAACAACTGTCCGAAGCATCGTTTGAAGCACCTGCTGAAGTATCCACACAGCAGTCGGAGTCCACCATACCACCCAAGGAAGAAGAGCAGACTAATGAGACAGCCCCACAAGCACCCGACACAAAGGGTAAGAATGCCTGATCCCTCCCCACAAACTGCCATCTATGTGACTGATCGCTGCGTTTTAGGCAACCACTAACACTATAAACATTACGTTGTATTTTATGGTCAAACTGTCGGCTGCATTTTATGCCCAGTGTTTTTTTTTTCTTTCTAAAACCTAACAGATATATCATCCAGTGTTGAGGATGGTGAGTCCACGACCACAACACCACCACAAAAAGAGGAGGAAGAAAATCCTCCAAATCATCCAGCCTCAGGTACATTCATTAGACTTCCGATAGTCACTCTACCCATACAGGCATCATGCCATTCACAGCAAAGCCAGTCAGCTTTATCAGTAAGACTGCAGCTGTGCTTCTCTCTTCTTTCATCTCTCTCAATTCTCTCTCGCTCTCTGCGACATTCACACGAATATTGATGTAGAAATGTTTAAAACAATTATGGAGCAGACTATGTGCATACTCTGTAAAATTCAAAGGAGCACACTGTTGAATGTAGATTTTAGTGTTAATTGCTTCCTTTATTTGCATCATTTTAATGGTATTTTCAGGGTGTGTTGTTTATGTATGGGCAGTGTGATTTTGTGAAGATTTTGTAATCATACATCTACCAGATGCAGCAACTGTGCAGTAACTACATTTTACTGTATTTTACTGCATTTACTGTAAGAGTTCTAATTTTTTTTTCCTGCATGTGCCTGTCAACAGGTTGACTTGGCAGTCAGGTATGCCACAGCAAAGGGACATGAAGAAGAAGATGGACACTTACGGACAAATAAGAAGAGAGGTGAAATTTGTCAATGATCCTTGACCACTCCTACCAATTCCGATCACAACGTTGTCCACAAAAGTGTTTGACATGTCTCATTATACATGAATTAGACAGTGCTGGATTTTACAATCAGTATCATTTTAAAATCATGTGTTGCTTAAATGTAAATATTACTGATTCTGCATTAAGATCATGGCTTTTACACTGGTGATTATTTTGAAGCCTGGCAGAACCTTTTAATGTGTGCTCGTTAACTCTGAAGGGATTAACTGGTTTTTGTGATGTTCTATGTGCTCATGTTACATGGCAATATTGCTACAACATCCACTGGGTCAAAGGCTCTTAAAAATGGGACATTGATTGTTACCGGGTGGTTCCTTTCACGTACGGGCATCTAATATTTTGTACCCAGCCCAAATTTCGAATCAAAGACACTTTTGTCTAAGAACAATGCAAACAATAATCTTCTGTTTATAGGGCTAAGAACATTGTTTACCTCAATATGAGCAGGCTATTAAATGTGAAACATCATGGCATCTGAAAGATTTTAAGAAGCTTGTTTAGCTTTTTCTTATGTATGCAGTCTTCATTCCTTTCGTGTGTGTGTGTGTGTGTGTGTGTGTGTGTGTGTGTGTGTGTGTGTGTGTGTGTGTGTGTGTGTGTGTGTGTGTGTGTGTGTGTGTGTGTGTGTGTGTGTGTGTGTGTGTGTGTGTGTGTGTGTGTGTGTGTGTGTGTGTGTGTGTGAGCGAGAGAGGGAAGAAGTGTTCTTTCATTTCACACAGCATTTCAGTTTCTTTACGTTGTTAGCTGCAGACTACCTGTGAATTTGATCAAATTATATATCTTTCATACATTTTAAAAGCTCAGAACCAATAATAATTTTAAAAGAAAAATCTTTAACAAGCTGGAGCTTGATAATGTATGTTAAAATATACCCCTCTCACACATGTACAGACACCAATGTGTGCGTTTTGTTATTAGGCCTATATTTTTAAATCCACTCAGCTTTATTTGAGAGAGCTGTGCTTGCATGTCTGTACTTTACCACCAGATGGATTGTTGATAACTTATCTGTCAAATTTGGCATTGGATATGTGGATATGTCATCATGTAAAATAAATGTTTTAAGAAAAGTTACTTCCTTAGTCTTGCATTTTATAAAAATGTCCTGTTTAGTGCTAGTAGGTTGTAGCATGACAAGACGGTCACTAACATTAAGACCTGTTAATGCTGAATCTTTAACACAGTTCTGTGCGTACCTAATTTTTTTTAATTGCGCACTATTTGAACAAAGGTAACTTTGTCAGTTCAACAAACAAATGGCAAACACACAGCAAAACTTAATTTTAGGGTTACAGAATTTACAGAGAACACTTAACACTCAATGTTATTCACAAAAAAACACTTGGGTAAAGTTTAAAATTTACAAGAATTATATTGCAATATGCATAAACACCGATAGATACACTGCACACACTTTCGGCATCAGTAGCACTGATGCTTGACAAACACATACCATAATTAATGCCATAATCTATATAAAAGGCAGTCATTTATATGAATTGCACATTCCAAATAATGGACCATTTGCATCTTTTAGATTATGAAGCAGTACATGCTCATTAAGTTACTGTTTTCACTGTGGTCTGTTTTGGATTTTCATCTCTGTGAAATATCTTGTTAATGGATATTTTTTTAAACTTCTCTTTTATCTCTTTAGTTTTAGCTCCATATATGATAGGATTGAGACAGGAAGGAAACAATACAAATGACATTGCCATGAACCTTTTCAGAGTTAGAGGACTTTGGGGAATTCTGTACACAAGAACAACTACAACAGCCGAGCATTCATAGACCACAAAGACAAGGAAATGTGTGGCACATGTGTACAATGCCTTTGATCTAGCATCAGACTCCTTATTTCTAAAACATGCAATTAAAATAAATGTATAGGATAACACAATGGACATCAGCCCAAGTCCATGATAAAACCCTGTGATAAATAAACCATAAATATTATTTATGATGATGTCCTTTGCACAAGTAATTCTGAGGATTGACATGTTGTCGCAATAGAAATTGGTGACATCTGTTGAACAGAATGGGAAACGCAAAGTGAGTCCAAACACAGCCCCCACCAGGAGGGCATTAATGAAGCAACATAACATTATGATATATTTAACAGTATTTTTGGACATGATTGCATGATATCTAAGAGGGTGACATATGGCTATGTATCTGTCCAAAGCCATTGCAGACAAAATGAGGTAAGATGCCCCACCATACCAGTGCAAACATAAGGCCTGAAACAGACACGCCAGGAAACTTGTTTGTCTGTCTTCTAACATCAGGTTGTAGAGAACTGGTGGAATCATGGCAGTTGCACCTACAATGTCATTAAAAGACAAACTGAACAGTAAGATGTACATTGGCTGGTGCAGATGTACATGGACTGCTATAATTCCTAGCAAAAGCAAGTTGGAACACAATGCAAAAAGATAAATCAGAATTCCAAGGGCAAGAGTCACATAGGCTGCTTCTGGGGTCAAGTCAATGGTACCCATTGTAAAAATTGAATCAAAAACATTCACAGTTCCATTGTCTGCCATTGTGTTTTCTTTTTTGCCCATCAACTTAAAAGTAATAACTAAATACAGCAGTTAAGATGTGCTATTCCTGCACTATACTGTCACCGTCCTGTGAAAATCTGTATTTAGTCAGTGCCAGCCAGCAAAGGCAAAGCCACTAGTTCCTGCAGATAATTTATACAGTCAATCCTCCAAAGACAACGCCAGGTGCATCAAACCAAACACGTCATCTGATTCAACAGTTTGTCACTCTCCATCCAGTGCTGGTTTCTGAGGGGGCATAGCCATCACTCATCAAAATGTGCAGTTTGAAGAGTGATATATTTTCAACCTATTTGCTTTTCTGAGGTATTGAAGCCATACTGTTGTACTGTGTAGTTACTGTTTGTGGACTGGTGTAGGTGCAATATGATAAGCTCTTTTAAACTGCACTAATATTGTTCCAGAAATGGGCAGAGCAACTTTTATGAAACATTTTAACAGGGACTATAAAATCCATCCAAACCAAACAACATTGTTCAGCCAACATGGCTGCTCACTGCGCATTAATTAAACCAGTAGTGCAAGTGCGTAATGTGTAGCTATGTGGCTGTTCCACTATACAATTTCAGAGGAAAAAAGAAACTACTAAATACATTGGCAAGCTTTGGTGCAAATATGGTGACACTCAGACCACTGGACTATATCAATTAGATAAGCAAATGGCTTTGTTGTCAACTGAACAATTGTGTGGAACAATGCCGTGGTAATGTTCTGTGAGTAGGGGTGGGTGATATGACAAAAAAATGATATACAGTATTGTCCCGTGTCATATGATATCGATTTTTGTCACCCTCATACAAACGGTTTGAGAGCATCTGGAATAAAACCTCACATACTGACTTTGTTTGCTGCGTGTCACTTTGACCATAACCACACCATCAGCCCGCAAAACATTTTTGTCAAAAATATCAGCAGTTGGGACCTGCCATGTGATCGATTAAATTTGGCCAAGGCTGATCATCGTGATTGACCAGAATTTTATAAAAATCTCAATTTGCAATTGATTAATCGCTTAAGGTAATCGCTTAATCGCTGAGGTCCATACAAAAATGGTTTAGATCAGTCGTTGTCGAGGTGGGGTACAAGTACCCCTGTAGGTACTTGGAACAGTTCAAGGGGGTACAAAAGAAATCTTAGATTTCATCAGTATAAAGATATAGTTTCGGTATAGACATCAATGGATGGAAAAATATCTTACTAAACTGCGCCGATTACAATAGGTTCCACCACATAACATGTGTTCATATTTTGTTTATACAGCAATAGTTATGCAAAAATATTGTGATCTCATGCTGCCTGTGATCTCAGGGGCTATGCAGAAGTTAAACTTTTGAGAAGCACTTGTTTACATAGACAGCTGTGGCATGGACTGGCTTGTGACCTCTTCCCAAAAACTACCCCTACACCAGAGTCCAAATTCAAAGCTAAAGTAATAATTTGGAAGTTTTTTTCTGATCCATGGTTCTCCAAATTCAGCTTGGTCTCTGGATGCACTGTCTGGATCTGATGTAAGTTATGTCATTACATGACTAAGGTAATGGCCTCTTTAGCCAGCTCAGTTCTATAGTTGTGCTTTAAAGATGCCATCATCAGACAAATAGGTTTCACCTTCCCTGACCCTCAATACACATTAAAAAAAAACTGTGGAAAAAGCTTAGTGTTGTTAACTCTGTGTGAGTTTTAATTAACCCACTGCAGATTTTCACATCTTTATGTCTTTGAGGCTTAGCACAAACAGTTCACTGTTAGATGAATTTGTTGATTTTTATTTTTTGTAGTGTGGATCATGATCATCTCCTCCATTTCACTTTCAGGAGTTTTTTTTGTCATTTTTCCATAACAATTTATGTTTCAACCAGCCTTCTCCAGTCCTGTTGACTATATCCACCAGGATATTTTCTTGTCTATATGCACCTCAGGTGAAAGTACCATCTTTGCCACCAGAGGTCAGTATAGACTAGTGGTTTACTGGCCATTTGATTATTGTTGTGTAAATGATTATAGGCATGATTATTATAATGTTGTTATATATATTCTTTTTGAGTACTAATAGTAGTTGTTATTTTAGTAGTATTCCACATGTATACCCCGGGCTTGTATATAAATCTTTCAGTTAGTGCATGCATACATAGTTTTTTTAATGTAATTTGTTTTGTGCAGCTTCATATATCATGTATAAAATTTGTTTTCATGGAGCTACTTTTCAGGTTCTCCTTACAGGTCAAAAGTCCTTTTATTACCCAATGCTGTACCTCACATGTAAATTGTTTCTATAAATGCATATAAACATATTGGAGCCAATACTTGTTTTCTCAACACAGCAAAAATGCAGCTTTTGCCAGTCTGTGCCACCCTTTTATCTCAATACATGACAAGGGCAGTAGTTTGGTAAGGTCAACACTGACTTAGCAGTAAGATGGGTTTTTTCCCTTCATGCCAAACAAATAGTGAAATGAGTGATCTCTTTTTTTATCTTTCATCAATTGTGTTGGTGTTAGCAGTAGAAGCAGCAGGTGTACATTTGAGTAGGTTCACCAAAACAGACTCTCAGGCTTAAAGGAGAAATTTGGTGTCAAATGGACTTTAGACATGGTAAAACATGATAACGAGTTGGTATGTTTGGTATGTTTTACTTATGTTACCGTTTTTGTGGAAAAGGCTCACAATGCTAGTGATCACTATTTTTAAACCATTAAAAAGGCTCAACGTAGCTACACACTTCCTTGGTTGTATAACAAGGCCCTTGGAATTAACAAAGCTAGGCCTGAAATCTTTGTACGTGTACATATTGTTTATTAAGAAGACTGTTTTTAATAGGCTGTCCGTCTCCAAAACAAAGCAAAGAATCGAGGGCCCACTTGATGGCAAGGCACTCCTGCTCTACCACAGAGTACCTCCTCTCCCTGGAGCACAGCTTGTGGCTCAGGAACGTCACTGGTTTGCAGGCTCTATCCACCTCCTGCAGCAGCACACCTCCTAGGCCAACCACACCACCTTGTTAGGTGCAGCTGCCCTGTTGAGATAAAAAAAAAGCTCTGGCTGAAAAATTATGGATGAGTCTTCTATACCATCTAACAAGATACAAAACTATGTTTTGCAAGACAACAGCTGTGGATGGCCTCCATTTTCTCCAGCTACAGACTGATAGCTCCACTCAGGTAACAGACCTCCTTTTGGGCCAGCTTGCACTTGTGGGGATTGATGGTTAACTCACCATGTTTGATGCATCGAAACACTTGCTGAAGGTGGTCACAGTGGTCCTTCCAGGTGGCTTTTCCTGGAACAGCTCTACGTCTAGCAATGCCTCCAGATGGTCCCTCTGCTCTGGCTCCAAGTCCTGATGGTCAACTCCCCGCTATGTCTGTTGCACTGGAAAGTACTGCTCTTCTGACTCCTCTTCCTCTCCGATTGCACACACAATGGTAAGGAGTGGTCTCGAGGCCTTTGACTCCCAGCAGCTTGCACACCTGCTCCAGCAGCTTGCACACTTGCTCCAGCAGCACAGAGAGGAAGTTTGTGCCTTGGTCTGTCACCACTTCTCTAGGCAGGCCAACACGAGAGAGCAGCTGCACTAAGCTTGCCTTTATGGTACTCAGGGGATAAGCCTCAGTGTATTGGGGTCATGCTCTTTGATCCACATTTGCACTTCTGGACTCATCATCCTCATGAACTGCTCCAGGATGCTGAACCGTGTTCATCTCCGGCTTAATTCACTTGCAAAACAGCTCTTTCAGATGTCTATACAGCTCTTTCCTGGCAGGATGTTTGTGGCCCGGAAACTCTGTCTGTAGGATTCTGATTCTGCATTGATGTGATATTTTGCCTCTTTCACCTTCCTGTAGTTTTCTGTGTTCCATTACCATGGCCACAAAAGCACTGCAGGCTTTCTTGGTAAGCAGGTGAACCAGTCTGATGGCCCATGTAGACTGTGGCCACTGACAGGCTGCAGCCATTATTTCAAAGGTGATCAAAAATGTTTAACATCATTGTCTCTGGTGTGGGGATGCAGCTTTAAATTGTTACGTTTTTAAATTTTATTTGTCCTTGCAGAAACGTGTTTTGTGCCATACAGTACATCCAGAGAAGAGAGGTTTTTTTGTTTAGTTTATTAATCAAATGTCCATTTGAAATTAATTCTGACAAAATTGTTCAATAAAGTTGTATAAGCCATAAGGTTAAGGTAAAATATATTTTGTCTGTTAAACATTTGTTTACAAATATGCATCTTTCCCTCCAGAATGTAGATTTACAATTAGGCTTGAGACATTGACGTCACAGTATGCAAGCCATGAGTCAGAGGCAGGGAAAATACATTAAATTAATGTTGAATGTTTTTGTTGTGCAGAAGAGATTAATATTTTGTCATGCGTGGACTACAGTGTCAAAAACTGCATCAACATGTCACAGAGTGTAGCCTACATGGAAGACTGAACAATGGGATGTTTTGATTTTCGGTTGGCTCGAAGGAGAGAAGAGCATGTTGCCCAGGTGAGAAAGCTGGATGGTTTAGCTACTGTCAGAAGAGAAGACATTACTTTCAACCGTAACATGGAAAAATGTACAACATACAACAGGGGGGGCATCACATTTGCACCTTAGTGAACTCTCACATTTAACAACCTCATGTAGAACTAATGACTTTAGTAACCCAAATTTGTTTATTCCAGAGACTGTACAGTCATTGGTTTGTCCAGCTAGAATATCACCTAGCACAGTAATCAGACCATGATGCAGTATGTTAAAATAATTTCGATGTGTGGTTCAGGGTTCAAAGCACTGTTGTGGTTAACGTCGTCAGCAGTGTTAACACAATTGCTTAAACGAGGAAATATGAGGAGAAGGTTTAAATCCGGTGCTTGTAAATGGAGAGAAAAATTGAATGAAACTTGAAAATTTAAATGAGGATTGTTCTCTTTTATGTACAAATGTCAGGAAGACATAGAATAAAATAAAAATTGTCCACAAAAATGATCACGAAAATGAATAATAGTAACTAGACTGCTTTTCCACAGAAAATGCTAAAAGTGTTCTTGCATGTGCCAAGGTTTGCGATTGTTGGACATGGTGAGTGCAGCAGGGGTCTTGCAATCCTTCTACTATTACGTGTACACAAAACTTCCATCAGCACATGCAATGTTGGTCAGACTGCTCTTGTTTCTCCCACAACTGCAAAAAACATCACATGACTGCATGCTAGGTAGTTTCTCTTTACATTCTAACAACCAGAGTGGAGCCGAGCAGTATGAGTAAGAGACCGAGGGTCCTTACACATGCCCACATGCTTTTGATAAGGTATGACCTTTGACCAGTGATGACGCTGGAGAGTTAGAAAGAAATTGTTTGTGTGGTTAGAACAGGGTCTGAATTCCGGATCGCAAATTTGGTGACGACACAACAAAGCATTAATTAGTTATGACTTTTGACCAATGGTGACAATACAGAGTTTGAAGTAAATGGCTTTGCATGGTCAGAACAGTGTCTTGAGTCCGCATACCAAGTTTGTTTACAATACGTTAAAGCATTAAAGACATACCAGTTTTAGCCAGTGGTGGCGCTACAGAGTTAGAAATAAATGATTCTGCATGGTCAGAACAGGGTGTTGAGTCCATACACTAAGTTTTTTTATGATGTGTCAGCATTAATGAGATCACTTTTGATCAGTGATGGCGCTAGAGAGTTTGACGTACACGGTGCTACGTTGTCAGAACAGGGTGCCGAGTCTGTATACTTAGTTCGGTCACGATACATCAAAAGAGTAATGAGATCACTTTTGGCCAGTGGTGGCGCTAGAGAGGTAGAAGTAAATGATTCTTCATGGTCAGAACAGGGTCCTGAGTCCATATACTAAGTTTGGTTATAATACGTCAAAGCATTAATGAGATATCACTTTTGGCCAGTGGTGGCACTACAGTTTGACGTACATGGTGTTATGTGGTCAGAACAGGGTGCCGAATCTGTATACCAAGTTTGGTTATAATATATTAAAGCATTAATGAGATAACTTTTGGCCAGTGATGGCGCTACAGAGTTAGAAGTAAATGGTTCTGCATGGTCAGAAAAGGGTCCTGAGTCCATATACCAAGGAACATTGCCAACCAAATATTGAGGCTTACAGTGTTGATCCATTGTCGCGGCAGATTTGCCGCTTTGGACGCCTTCAATTTATTTTCAATGGAGTCCGTCAAGCCGTTATTGCCGTCTGCGCAAAGCCTATCGGGATTCCGGCGCGTCGGCTCAGACAGCTGCGGCGCGTCAAGAAGTTGGGCTCTGCTGAACTTTATGCAAATTAGTCCGCCGAACGCGTTATCCAATAAAATTAGATCACAGGGGAGGTCTGTCATGACGAAATCAGTTCTGTTGGGTTTCGCATTTTAAACATGTACCGTCTTCCTACCTTCGTCTACTGTCTATGCATCTTACAGAGCCACAAACATGAAAAATGAGGCGTGGAGGACAGTGGCCGAAATTGTCGGTGTCCTTGGTGGGTTTAATCTGTGTGAACTGTGCAAATGTACAAATTATGTGAACAGTTTGGAAACGATACAGGCACGTGTAATGGCTAGTTAGACACATGATAGCTTCATGAATTAAGTGTAGAATGTAATGTACAATAAAGCAGCCACAATGGATGAAAGTTAAGATTTTTTGACAACTTGTTTACCTTCCCCGACAAGACTATACACTTCCGAGAACGCCCACCCCCAGTAGCGATCCGGCAACACAAGGGGAGGCGGCACGGTGAGCTAGCTTGCCGCGCCGCGACAGTGGATCACGGCCGTTAAGCAATCATAAAGTAGCTATGGATCAATGTTGTTCCAATGTTTTGGCCATCCAGCTCTGTTACAATAGGCTAAGCACAATGTCTTGGTGCACTAATGGGGTTGAAAACTAGTTTTGTTGAAAAGGTTGTAGATTTTGCTCCATGATCCATGACTAAAGGTGACTTCTGGGATACCTTACTGTGGTTGCTTGCACACTGCAAAATGCTGGTGGAAGTAGCAAGTCATCCAGGTAGGTTTTACCTTCTACTGAAAGCCTTTTTCTGTGTTTGGATGTACTGCGTCATGGCTCCCTACTTTTTTCCTGCGATATAGCCAGCTAGCACGGCTATTAGGACGGATGGATAGAGTTCACAACTTTGGGATGGGCAGATGCGTGGATGTGTGTAGTAAAAGAATCCTAAAGGCCACTTTGATTGCAAAGATGACAAAATATTCTTTTCGCTTTTGTCACTTGCCACATATTAAATTTGGCAAATATAAAATAATTCTATTCAGTTATCCTCCATTTCAGTATCATGTACATGTTATTTTATTCACAAATGTTTCAAGTGAGCATTTGTGTTTCACTCAGCTAAGGAATTGTTTTATACCTTAATGTTTTGTACTTTAATTCTTTAACTTAACAAAAATAGTTATAATTATATAACGTTAAAAAGACTTCATGACATTAGAGATTAGATGCTTGAAAAGTGTGAACTTACCAGGTATTAGCCAGGGCACAGTGTCTCCTCAAGAGAGTTCAATCCATGAGGCATTATGGGTCATACCAAGAATGCTATAAGAACACTACACACAGCATAACCTCAGGATGTTGGTGCTTCAGTGTATGCTGTACACTCATATTGTACAATGTTATTGTAATTGCTCTATGCAGCATGATCACTTAATTTTATGTTCTTTGAAGTTGAACACAATTTGTTTAACGAAAGGACTAAAAGGAGTTAACATTGTAAGTATTAAAAGTTTAGTTGAACTGGGCTGATACAGAAGGTGTACATTCAATAGCATACAATATTATGTCATTAACTTGACTTTTGCAACAATGTCTGTGGATTTACAAAAAAATATCTTTTACCTGTCTATAATTTACCAGTCCTAATTGTTATGAAACACCTGCTGTCATTTAATGAAGATATTCTGATATAACTGATATTCTGGGAAACATAATGTCACCACTGAAATGTTTGGAGATTAAGTGTATGAGATTATATTTACTTAGCAAAATGAATTTCATCTTTAATTATAAACTACATATTTTTTATTCTTCCAGGTCTGAAACAGAGGGAGCCCAGTACATGAAGATGGACAATGTTACAAATGTCTCTTATGTTTTGATGCTACAAGGCTTCGATGTGCCACAGGAAAGAGCTTTTCTGGCTTTCCTTTTGTCTGTGCTGGGGTACATGGTCATAGTCTTCTGCAACCTACTTCTGTTCGTTACTGTCATTCTGAACAGGGGTCTCCACCAGCCAATGTACATTCTTCTGATAAACATGCCTATCAATGATCTAATCGGCTCAACAGCCTTATTTTCTCACCTCTTTAGGGAGTTTTTGTCCAACTCCAAGGCCATAGAGTTCCCTGCCTGTGTCACTCAAGCCTTTTTTATTCACATCTATGCCACAGGAGTGGTGTTTACATTAGCAGCAATGGCCTATGACAGGTACATTGCTATATGCAGACCACTGCAGTATGCATCGATAATGACAAATGGTTGTCTCATGAGACTCATTGCATTAGTCTGGGGTACTAATGTGCTTATCATTGCCATTCTTTTCATCCTTCTTCTGAGGTTACCTCGCTGTAGGAATAATGTGACACACACTTACTGTGACAACCCATCACTTCTGAGGCTAATGTGTGGAGATACAACAATTAATAATATCTATGGTATTCTGACTGTGACTTGTACACAGCCGTTTACAGTTGGCATAATTCTGTATACCTACTTGCAAATCCTTATCACTTGTTTTCGAAGCAAGAGTACAGACACCAGAGCCAAGGCTATGCAAACGTGTGCTACACATCTAGTTGTTTTTCTGCTGTTTGAGTGTCTGGGGCTATTCACTATCGTCTCATACAGGATGAAAAATCTTTCTCCTCTTCTAACAAACTTTATCGGTGTTTCTGCCTTAATATTCCCTCCTACATTGAATCCGATTATTTATGGAATAAATACAAAAGAAATAAGAAAAAGGGCCATTATGCTTTTTAAGAAACATGTATTTCCAATCTGAACACAGAGTTTCCACTTTTGGTCTGACAAAGGCATACTGTAATGATTTATTTGTCATCAAGGCATGAACAGTACTCCTCAGAGCACTCATAGGTATGTTGCTTTGGCAAGATTTCTAATATGAGGCAGCACACAACTGGTTTACATAGTTTGTCCATTTAGTCTGTGCTGCAAAATATCAGTGAGATAAATATTGTTCATGTATGAATAAATGTGAGCCCAGAGGTCATCCTACAACATTGTGTTATGTATATTGTATGTAAATAAGCATTGTATATTCTACATAGTCATTTCTATTATTGTGTTATTGCTATAAATCTTTTGACCTTGAGCCCAAAAACAAAAGTCATATCTAAATGTTTATTTTCATTACTGTGAGAATGCAACAAACCATAAGATAAGTGTGTTGCATAGCCTTACTTTTATTTAGACAGGAGTGCAAACAGCCTACCTTTCTAAGGAATGACATTGTGTGTGGATGTTCTAAAAAGGTGTGTGTGTGCGTGTGTGTGTGTGTGTGTGTGTGTGTGTGTGTGTGTGTGTGTGTGTGTGTGTTTGGGAAACAGTGGAAATAGTTCAGAAAACAAGCATGCAATCCTTAGTAGTGTGATGACAATGATAATATGTATAAATGATAAATAAATTGTCAAGCCAAGTGCAAAGCATTTGTTAGAACATGTTGTCTGGCTTGTTTCTTCACTGAAGCACATCTCTCCCTCTCTTTTTTGTACTGTCCTCTTTCACTCATTTTCCAGCAGTTCACCCCATACCAGGGTTTTTATAACTAGACTGCATTTCTGCAGAAAATCTTAAAAGTGCGCTTGAATTTGCCAAGTTTCGTGGTCATTGGAGCAACTATGTATGCAAAATATCAAATGTTTTTTACCAATTGCTACTATTGGCTACAATAGACTTCCATGGCAGAACATTATGCAGGCCATGGCATGGGTATTATGACATCACTTGAGAGTTCTATTCCTTAACATTCCAAATTTTAAAAATGGCAGTTGGTCCAGGTGTAACTGCCACAATGTTTGCTGCCTAATTTCTAGGCTGTCAAATCTCATAGCTGCCGATAGAATCCAGACCTCCATGATAAAGTTAAATCAAGTTTATAGGTTAAGCGGTTTAGGTTTGATAATTTAAAACTTTGGACGTACCCCACCTGTTTACAGTAAGATGATGAAATGTATGGAAAAATCCTGTAGACTGTCTCACACCACTTTTAAACTGCCTTGTCTCAAACAAAGACGGGTCACAGTCAGATCCCAGACCCCTCTGACAAAGTTTCAACCAAGTTTGTAGGTTTAGGCAGTTCAGTTTTAATCATTCAAAAAAATAAGTAGAGGTTAAAGGGAGGGCAGAGCTCACCCTGGCTGGTACAGTGGAGCTGTGTATTGTGACATAATCAGCCTGAACATTCCACCATTCATTTCAATGGCGACAAATGTTGCAGAAAAATGTCAATAATGGGCAAATATAAAGGTGGTGCACCATGTCCAAACCGGGGCGGTCGTTTTAGAGTTGGAATAGTGTCTCTATCTTGAAAGTTTGAGGACTAGTAGCAAAAACAAAATCTGGGGGAATGTTGAAAAATCATAATAATAATAAATGGTGGGAGAACTATAAATGTGCTCTATTCAAGCACACTCAATAATGAATGGTGGGAGAACTATAAGTGTTACAAGCTAAACTTGTAAGACTAACTAAAACTAAACTGAAACTAACAACTGAAAACCTAAATAAAAATGAATGTTCTCACCACCCAACCCCAGTGCTCAGAAGCTGGGCTTAAAGGTGCTTCTCTCTGGCTCCAAACCCCATGGGAGGTTTGCTGGTTTCCAACTTCCAGCAGGAAACACCGAGTTCTTACAGGTTTCAGTTAGCTCTGGTAGCTACAGCATCGCTACTCGTTCCCCCCTCTACTCCCCCCAGCTGGGTCTCAGCACCTCTCTAGCCCCCCGTCCCCAGTCAGCTCCACATCGACTGCTCCCTCCCTACCCAACTTTTTCCCTACCTATTTCATTTCCAGCACCGTGCCAGACCTGTCCACCTCATGAGGGCTTATGTTTTAGGTGTATCAAGTCTCGTGTTCCATTCCGTCTACCAATATGCACTCTAGCTACAGCAACTCCTGTGCGGATATTGATCTCTCTACTTTGCTCTTTCAGATTGCTCCTTACTCCTGCTTGTCACAGGGATATTATTCTGTCGTTAAATTCATCGGGCCCAGCTACCAAAATTCTCTCCTTTCCTAAATTTGTAGTAGTATTCGCCCACTACACAGAAGTTCCATTTTTCCCAATAGGCGCAGGAAATTTTACGAATGCCTGTCCCTGATCACAGAGCTGGTGATGACTGTCAGAGATACCCATTTCTATACCCATCATAAATTGTTTTTGGCTGAATGCACAGCCAGAGTCAGTCTCTGGAACCATCATCTCAGCTGGAATTCCTCAGTATCTTCTTAGATACTGAGCAATTGTCGATATCACTCCCCAAAGAGAAACAGGAAAGAATTTCCCTCATGGTAGAAAGCTTTCTTAATTCCCCAGACGTGTTCAAAGCAAGAAGTCCTCTTAGATCACTTAAACTTCACCATGCGAGTCATTCTTCAAGGCCATCTGCTTTGTTGCTCATTCCTCTCTAACCCATCTGCAGTCTCTATCTGATCCTATGCACCTTGATGGTCAAAGTCTTGCAGACTTAAAACTTTAAAAATTGATAAATAGAATGGTTCATCTATGTTTTATATGACATTTGTTCTCAGAAGATCTCTATCTGTACAGCCCCCTCTATTGCGTTCGGAGGGTTCTTCCTCCTGGTCCCAGAAATTTCTAGATTCATGCTCAGAAACACCCTCATCTGCAGTTTTTAGTTCTCATGTATAGCAGCAATGAGACCGTGGTCCATGCCATTAATAATGCTCACACAACTTCTCAGATGTCATCAGAGCTGCTCACATTGTAGGTCATCACAAATCAGATTGCTGACTCCCTCATTTCAATTTCCAGAAGCAGGCGTGTGCCCCAGGCCACTTCCGAGTTTCTCAGAGACCTTCTTCCACTAAACCATCGTCTTAGCTACCTTAAATATCCATCAATTTAGTTCTCCACGTTTTGCACCCAGAACCATCCAGTCCTAATGGACTGCATTGTCCTGTTTCAAGCAGTTTCACTGAGACCATATACTGATTTTTCCCTGTTTTGATACCCTTACCATATCTTCATTTATCATCTATGCCCATACAGTCCTAAAACTTAAAATAACCACCATCAATGTCTATTTATCCGGTATTAATCTTTTCTTTAAAGGGATCCATGGCTCTGAACGGCCACCTTTTCTGACACTTTGGGCTGTATTTTCATGATCATATGCGCATTGTCTAAAATCTGTCACGCAAGTTGCTTTGGTGGCGTTCCTGACACAATTTGGTATTTTGACGGCAGGAAAAGTAGACATTGCACCAGGCGTATTGTTCAAAAGGGTTGGTCTTAAATTACTTCATTAGTCATGGGTGTGTTTTGGGCATAACATACAATTAACCAATCAGAATTTATACTCTCATTCCCTTTTAAAGCCAGCGGCGCATTTTCCATGGCCTATTGGTATTACGATGGCAGATTTACCCGGATGGCAGGAGTGTTTCGGTGGAGGAGATGGATCGTGAAGTAAAAGCACGTGAACAGTTAATCTTCGGGGATGGAAAGAATCCCCCCAACCCTCCGAGGGTCAAGGAAGTATAGGACGAAATATCTTTAATAATTATTTCCTCCTTTCGCAAGAACAGAATTTCCAAACAGTGCCGAAAGCATCCAACGTTAGAAGATGGGGGAAACAAAAGCTTTCAACTCAAAGGAAACATCAAAAATAAACGGAAGGTGGAGGTCCATTAAACCATTAGTCCATTAGTCTTCTTTTTGTTGATTTGTCCATTTCATTTCTTACAACTTGTCATGCTGTTTATTTTAAATGACCAAAGAAATCGTAAATAAACTGCAGAACAGTGCTATACATTTGTGCCTGTTTGCTTACTAAAACATTTAAATACATGGATATACAGGCTATACATGTTGTATCTCTTTTGCCAGTTGAGCTTGTCTCTCTGGCGCAGCAGTGTTATGCACCCCCAAAATAGCTTTTCAGCAATGCACAACTGACGACAGATCAGGATTTTGTTGGTCAATGGCGAATTTAGTTTTTGCGTCCTTATAATAGCATCTGGCGTGCTTTGCGCCAGACCACCCCTCTTCTTTTCACTGACACACCCGTGAGGGCGCAGTGTCATCTGCTATCTAGACAAAGTTTTCTTGCCTGAAAAAATGAACGATGCCCTTGCACAGAATAGTAATGACAGCGGCCCTAAATTGTTAATTAAAGCCATTCACAAGACCAGCCATCCTCTCTTGATTTGCACCTTCCAATCACACCTAACATTTAAGCTGCCTGTCTGGCAACACTTATTTTGCAAGTTCAAATCCCCTACTTCTACTTTTAATCCAGCCATCCATTCCTGCATTTTAGACCTTCGGATCTCTAACCTTTCAATATCTGTCTCACTATATCTCATATTGGCCCTCGCAGTCTTCACTGTACAGCCCTCTTTTTGTCATGGATCTGAATGCTCCAGTCATTCCAGAATGTTACTCAGCCCATTCTTTTAGAATAGGGGCCACTGCCATGTCTGTTAACAATGGCCTGTCCGAGCAACACATTAGAAGCTGGGCCATCCTCGAATGGCTACCGATCTTCCGTTCGTTACATGGTTTTTCACTAATGTGAAATAAGACACCCATACATAAACAATTTGACATAAAGTAACAAAAGCAAATCAGGTAGTGCACATTTTGTATCATGCACTGACCCATTGACACAAATGTAAGCCTGTGAAAGTTCTGCCAGGAAGACTCTAATATCACGGAAGCGCACTTTGCCTTCGGCTTATCAGCCACCTGCTTTATAATGACTTATCTAACTCACCTTCTCTGCTGCTTCAGGTACCGGCGTTATCGAAGTCTGTGTGTTGCAACCGTCATGACGTGGTAGCTCCCTCTGCCAAATTTCGAAGTTTGGAATCTGGCGAGGATATTATTCCTTCTTCCCTTGCTTCTTCCCCGTGCAGTTATCGTATTCATCAAGCTTTATCAGGCCTCTGGTTGACCGCCTCCGTAAAATGCCTTGACCTCACGCGCTCAAGGAATTCTGATGGCGAATGAACCACCATCCGCTCCTGCTCCACGTCCGCAAGCAGGAAAAAAGAGGAAGCGCAAGTCTCTCTGCTACCTCTGCCAATTACGCCGGGCTCTCCCGCCCCATCAGTTCTCAGCTACAGCCTGCTCTGGTCATCTGCGACCTCACAGATGTGGTGAAATTCCCAAGCTCCAGAGTCAACGCCAACTACCACTGGTGTTTCTCCATCTCGTCATGTCAAAGTTCATGCCAAAGTTCACTGCCACGCCCCCCAACCTCTAGCCTGGCTAACGCGACTTATCAATGCTCTGCGAACATTGGTCTGGCCAAGCTGTGTTGTAAACCCACTTCTCAGAGGGCGGGCTTAACCCACGTGTGTGAAATGTCTGTGTTTGCTACTGGACGAAGCTTCGACCAATCACATTAGTGTCCATATAAGACAGAGAATAGTAACGTGCATATGAGTAAACAAAAACGTAACTGCACAAAAGCTCGAAATTCCATATGCTATCGCTGACAATGTAACATGCAGCTATTTTGTCAGTGAAATAGCTCCACAACTTTGCAAGATATTACTGTTCTGCTATTTACATACTGTAAACTGGGTTGACTTGGCAACACTTACCATTTATAAGTCAGATGAACCTCATCGACAACAATGCCAAGAAGATTTTCTTTGTAGACTTCGTTGGCTAACATGTTCATCCATCTTCCAAAACAGCAGCTACAGCTGCATTGAAATCTTGCCGTTGCTCCACGTTCGCCATGTTGACAGCAGAGACCTGGGGCCTATTTCACAAAACCAAGATAAGGGATTAAGACGGGTTTACTTGGTCATCCTAGATGACTTTAGCCTTGAAGTCGTTTCACAGAAGAAATCGCATATAAGTTACCATGGGGATTTATACCTTGCAGCTAGCCTGCTCCCGACCAGGCTAAGAACCAGGATTAGTTAATTCTTGCCCCTTATTGGCTCAATGAACTGTCACTCAGAGTTGTCAGTGTCAGTGAACCTCAAGTAAAGAGACGCGGCCGGCCAGCCAGTGTAACAGATTAAATATTCCACTTGCCATGAGTTTATCTATTTTGTACAATACATGATGTATGAGCGCCCTCTACTACTGCAGATATCGCAAGTGTTTTCTTTGATACGTGACCAGTCTGCAGTAGCCGTTTGCATGGTAGGTTTAAGTAAAATGAGCTCTGGTCAAACAGTTGAATAAATAGGCATTGTTAAAAGAAATATTGCTTTTATACAGAGCTATACGTAAGTGTAGAGTCCCACATTCTATGAGATGTGTCAGACATCGTCTTTGTTTTGTTCTATCATTAATACTTTGATTTGTTGTAATAACCACGTTATTATTGCTAATCTGACGTTAATGAGGTAAACCCTGTCCGGTAAGACGAATGTCTTCTTTCTGTTTAGCTACTTTTGGAGACCTATCCGAGCTGTGAGATATTCACTATCTTTGTTGTTATCAGAATAAATGGCATGGTGCCAAAGGAGTGGTGATGACTGGATGACTTTATTACACAACGCAGAAGACAGTAAACTACCGCTACACCAGCAATGGTGTTAGCCAACTTTTAATGGCCTGTATGAAACACTTTGAATAGGCTAAATAAAACATGTTCTCTGCTGTTTATTACATTTGTTTGTTTGCTTATTATTATGCTTTTAATTTCTGAACCAATTGTAATCGAATTGTTTCTTTTATTTATTTCATTAATTGAATGAATACGCAAACCAACTTCACTTGTGTTCTCAATTAAGTCGGTGATCACAGCAGTATATAATGACAGGCTACACACGTCTAACACATTGCAACACAATGGCTTGCCCTTTTTTGCCCGACATTGCAGATGAGGAGGCTCTGCTCCGCCGGGGTGAAGTACTGCGCACGCGTCTTCTCCATTTCATCGCTCATTCTGGGATCGATCCATGCCGTCTTTTATAGAATGACGTGAACGCGCTCTTAACAGGATTTGTTACACCTGGCTTGGCCTAGCCGCCTCAACTCATCTGTGCTCGGCGTTAGTGAAACGTATTGAGCGTGTTTACATAGACAAGGCTAGGTCAAGCCCCGTTTTCGTCACTTATCTTGGATGTGTTTAGTCAGGTTTTGTGAAATAGGCCCCTGCACGGGTTCGGGTCTCCATGGGTGAACCGCGGGTGAACCGTCACATTCTATTCAACGGGTGAAAAAAATGAGTCTGTGTCGGATGCCGGGTCGGGTCGGAAGAACCAGAGGGCGGGTCTGACTGCGGGTTTACAAAATGTGCCAACACAAATAAATATTATTTAAATCTAAAAGCCTTTGTTGTTGTGAATTGTAAACAGCCATTAAAAGTAAAAACCCTCTTTAAAAAGTAAAGTCGTATTTTTTGTCTGTAAACTGCTCGTGCATTCCCAGGAATAAGGGTAGACGGCTACAGACGGCTGCAGCCGGCTGTAGTCAGCGACGCATTGTGGGATGGAAATGTTGCATTATGGTTAGACTTTGTGTCAGAGTTGCCAGAAAGGCGTGGCGCTGTCACAAAAACGTCACAAGGTCAGATGACCTAAAAACCCATGTGATGTAGCCGTTTGTAGCCGTCTGTAGACAAAAGGTGCAGCCGCTTGCAGTTGCTTTTTCCGCGGCTACAATCGTCTAACTAACGCCTCCGTGGTGACGCAACTGTGCCCTGGTTGGTTTAAAGTTCATTGACGTCTGGACACGGATGTTGTGTAGCGCTCTGTCACGGAACTTCTCATCTTATATGTACGTTATTTTAGTCCAGTTTGAAGACATATCTTTTCTCTCTCTTTTTAGCTTGTTCTGGGGCGTGTATCTGATGCTGTCAAGCTCAATCTTTTATTGATTTATGTATTTGTTAATGTCGTTTTTATTGTATTGCTTTGTGTCAGTAGGCTATACCTATTAATGATCTTTGGGTTATGGTTTTGCCGTGTTATTTTTCATCCTTGTGTTGTGCAGCACTTTGGGACATCTCTGTTGTTTTGTTTAAATGTGCTATTAAAAAAACGACTCGACTTGACTTGAAGTCTCAATGCACCCTACTACAACCGCCCGCCCCCTTCTTGTCCCTCACGCACAGCACATGACTTCTCCGCCATCTACTACGAAGATCAGGTGGTGTAAACAAAAGACTTGTGTCCGACTTGACCGCCGCCTTTTAAACACCCGCCCATGCTGCGAGGCGGAGTTCTTGCTGACGCATGTAGCCGAAGTTAGACAGCCGTAGACAGACCGGTGTGCTACACGAACGAGCCTAATGCCTTGCTGTGTTATTCAAAATGACTACGGAAGAGCTGAGGAAGAAGTTGGTTAATGGACAGTATAAAGTTGTTGCCAATACCTCCACGAAACTAAAATCAGACGTTTGGAAGTATTTTGGATGCGTGTCAGATAGTGAAAACAACATCGTTGAAGGCTTCACTGCCTGTAAGAAATGCCTTAAAGTGTTTGTGCACGACAGCCGAAAGTGTGGGACATCCTCTCTCAAGAAGCATGCGGAGACCTGTGCTAGCGTCGAAAACCCATCCAAGTCTGTCCTTGAACATTTTGTGAAGAAGACGGCATTACTGCAGGTGCCTCGCAAAGAAGACAAAGACGCTATAACCAAGCTGTGCGTTAATTTTGTGTGCAACGACATTCGACCCTTTGAAGCTGTACATGGCGACGGATTTTTTACATTAGAACACAGCTGCGACCATCAACTGTCGACGATATCCTTTTCTTGCACAGTAACATTAAGCACCACACCAAACAAACATCCCACCTGTAGGAATTCCTGTCGAGTGAATGATCACACCCAAATGGACTGTAGGTAGGCTGCTTTATCTTTACTTTTGCGCAGGGTAGCCCATGTTGTTTTTAGTTCGCCATATGTGTGCACGGCACGGCTATACCCACTGGGATAGGGCCTGATTTTTTTTTCTTTGTTTAAGGCAACGTTAAGGCCACTGGACTTTATCATTTCACTTGCCGAATGTGTGCGCGGCAGGACTATCCCTACTGTATGCCTAATAAATGTGTCAATCCAGAGATGACTGTGATAGGGCCTGCAATGTTTTCTATGGCATTGTTCAGACCACTGAACTTAATCATTTCACTTCAAGTTCAAGTTCAAGTTCAAGAAAACTTTATTTGTCCCATCAGTGGGCAATTCAGTCTGCAGCCCAGTCTCCATCAAGCAGTAATACCATAATATAAATACAAGTTATAAATAAATACATAGACTAAACCCAGAAAATAAATAAGAGAAAAAAGGACATACATCCAATACACACACCTCCAGTCAATAAAGTAAGCATCCAATACCCACACCACAAGTCACATCCAATACACACACCACCAGTCGCGCATCACCCCCTGCCCTGTCAGTGATAGCCAGCAATTAATGGATTAAGTTCTCATCAATGTACTCTATCCCTACCATTTTGTTTAATAATCTTATAGTTACAGGCAAGGCCGTCGCAAGGGGGGGGGCGAAGGGGGCCGTCGCCCTGGGCCTCGCGCTGTGACGGGCCTCGCGCTTGACTAATGAGTTTTGTTTATCTAATAATTTCATGCGGTCATTTGTAGGCTAAGTCATTAATGTCTGTAAAATAAAACGCGTGGATTTCATTTCAGTATACATAAATGTTGTTTTACACGAAACAAAATAAAGTATAAAAATATTCCTTATTATTATTATCATCTGATGTTTCAAGTATCACTACCAGGGGCGTCGTTAGACCTGGGCATTCGGGGCTATAGCCACGGATCTTTTGGGAATAGCCCCGGATCAGTGGCGGCTGTACGCACAAGGCCTCTTGGGGAGAGAGTTTTTTTGTTTTTAATTCTTATTATTGTTACCGCTATAGATGCTTTGCGATGCAACGTATGATGTCATGCGAATAAAGCACATTTTAATATAAATTGAATTTGAGAGAGACAGAGAGAGGCGTCTGTGTAAGAGAACTGAACGCGATTTAATGCACAGAGTTTATACACACTTGGCTACCCCTCCCCACTCTCACGAAAAAATGATACATCAGTCAAGAATTACATCGCAGGCTACCTCCAGTCAGCTTCTTACTAACTAGACATGCACAACTGGGTGAATACCGAGTTCTGGTTCCTCAAATAGTGAGGGTTGCTCGCATACAGAATATACCAAGTTGCTTGGCCTACAATAAAAGAACTGTTGATATAAAAACAAGTGCACTTGCAATCGTGAAATTAAACTAAGTAAGATGTCAGCATGGGTTAGCAAGAACACAAGTGGATCATAGCTGCACCAACTTAAGGTAGGACAGAGGGTTTCCTTTATCACATGCCTGCCGTGGCACTAGTTACCAAGACAGTCACAAGTAATATTATTTTCATTGCATCTGAAATAATTTGACGTAGGATTTAGCGTCTACTTATTATGACTTCTACTAGCGTCAAATTCATAGCATGACAGGCTAGTCACTGTCTGACAGCTAGCACCACCTTAACAAACTTTTGACCGCACGCGTAAACCTATTTAGCTAGTAATAATCTGTTGAATATGGCAGGGGGGTTGTAGTCTTTTTCATTGCTGTTAATTTACAACTTAATTCTATAGGCGTCCATGAATTTACTGAGAGCTGCGCGTGGCTGTCTCGCGCCCATGCCACAATTACAAAAACAGCGTGCATTTACAAGCCTGTGTAGCCTATTTGGACGTCAAGATAGTTGTCGTCGGCTCAGATCGAAAGGGGTGGCAATGACGAATAGGCTATATGTAAACTAGTCAGGGGGGAAACTGTCATAACTTGCCTATCGCCGTTTCAGTTGTGCATTTCATTTTTGTTATTGATGCAGTTGTCCTCTCGAGTATGACGTTCATCAGGTAAAGCCGAGATGTTGTTTTATTGGCCTACAGGAACTTTGGGAAAGACAAGAAGGAGGGATAGAACTCTCCCAGCAAATTGCACGCTAACTACGAAAGTACATGAAAATAGGTTATCCTGAAAAGGGCCTCGCATCTGTCAAGTTTGCCCAGGGCCCCGCCTCCCTCTTGCGACGGCCCTGGTTACAGGGATGAAGGAATTTGAATACCTATTTGTTCTTGCCCTAACATAATAATAGCGCCTCCCAGAGGGCATTAGAGAGAACTGTGCATTTAAAACATGATCAGGCTGGCTAATGATGCTTTTAGCCTTTTGGACTGCCTGTTTATTAAACAGAGCACTCAGACTGTTAAGCTGTGTTCCAATAATCCTTGATGATGTTTTAACAGTACTACCTAGACTGTTCTTGTCTTTGACTGACAGAGTATTGAACCAACATACAAAAGAAAACGTTAAAAGACTTTCAATAAAAGATTGGTAAAAATTACACAAAATGGTTTTAGAGACACTGAAGGAGTTCACCTTCCTCAGAAGATGAATTCTCTGCTGTCCCTTTTTGACAATTGTTTCTGTATTTACATGAAAGTTCAAGTCGCTGTCAAATATTGTGCCTAAGTATTTGTAAGAGTCCACAATTTCAACCTCCCCCCCATGGATGACACTTGCCTTTGATTTGGCCTTCGTCCTTCTAAAATCTATAAGGAGTTCTTTTGTTTTGTCCACATTTAAATCTAAAAAATTGTCGTCACACCACTTTACAAATGATGTCAATGCTGGCCCATGGATGGAATGTGAGCCTTGAAACAAAGTTAGCAGTGCAGTGTCGTCTGAGAACTTAACCAGGTAGCTTCCTTGCTGGGAAGACCTGCAGCTATCTGTGTATAGAATAAATAAAAGGGGTGAGAGAACACATCCTTGTGGCGAGCCAGTATTTGAAGTGATTGATTGGGACAGTTGACCATTTACTAATACTCTCTGTGTTCTATCTGTTAGAAAATTTAAAATCAAAAGCAGTAGCTGATGTGGCAATTGAAAGTCATTTGCCAGCCTCTCAATCAGGACGTGTGGCTGCATTTTATTAAAGGCAGAGGAGAAATCTGCAAACAAAAGCCTGGCATGGGAGCCAGGTTTCTCCAAGTGTTTGTGTATGGTATCTAAGATAAAAAGTTTTGCATCATCCACACCTCTACCTGTTTGATATGCAAACTGCAATGGATCTAGCTTCCCAGTGACTAAGGAGACAATTTCACTCTTGAGGATTTTCTCAAAATTCTTCATCACCAATGATGTAAGAGCAACCGGTCTAAAATCTTTCAGCTCCTTAGGTTTGTTCAGTTTAGCTAATGGAATTATAGTGGAGCTCTTCCATATTTGGGGGATGCATCCTTTTGTTACACACAAATTAAAGAGGGGGGTAAAGACTCCACTTAGTTGATCTGCACAAAAGCGTAGTGTGCGCCCGCACACAGCATCAGGACCAGCAGCCTTCCTAATATTGACCTTTTTAAACAGAGAGGTTACCTGCTCCTGAGAGATTACTAGGTCATGATTAGGAGCCAGAGTGTTTCTCCACATAGAAATGTTATTGGAGAAGTCATAAGATTCAAAACGTGAATAAAATAAATTAAAAGCATCTGGTAGGTCACATGACTCAACGCCTTGGACAGTAATAGTCTTCCTGCCTCCTTCGTCTTGTTGGTTCAACGATGCCATTGACTTTATACCTCGGCACGCGGCTCTAAGATGCCCCCCACTGTATTGCTCTTCCACCTTACTTCTGTATTTCATTTTAGCTTTCCTAATCTCATTTTTCACTTCTTTGGACGCCGCTTTAATCTCCCAAATGTCACCCGTATAGAAAGATAGTCCTCTTTTTCATGTTAATTACAGATTTAAGTTCTTTCGTCATCCATGGCTTAGCCTATTGTTCGAGAAAGTGACGGTCGTCTTAGTTGGGATAACCATGTCCACGCAAAAATTGATATATGATGATACTGTGTCTGCTAGTTCATCAATGCTCTCAGACCCTTCCTGAAAGCACTCCCAATCCGTACACTCAAAACATGCCTGGAGTGAAGAGATACTGTCCTCTGACCAGAGTTTCACAGTTCTCTCCCTGTGTTCCAGTCGTCTAAAAGAGGGTTTATACACTGGCATGAGGTAAACACTGTTGTGGTAAGAAGCTCCCAAGGACGGCATAGGTATGGAGCTGTAAGCACCGCCTACTGATCCATAACATAGGTCAATAGATGTCTTCTTCTGCGTTGTGGGGCAGGTAACATATTGTTCATACGTTCTCATAATCTTACTCAAATCACAGTGGTTAAAATCTCCCAAAATAAATTTGGGTGCGTCAGGGCAAATTTCGTCTAGTTTATGTGTGGTGTCAGCGATCAGCTGAGCAGCAGCTGCTGCATTTGCGCGTGGGTGAATGTATACTAGTGTGTAAAAAAGTTGTTGGAACTCCCGCAGAAGGTAGAAGGGGCGTAGAGAGATGGACAGTAGTTCTATGTCGGCGGTGCATATTTTCTCCCTGATCGTAACGATGTTGCAATAGCGTCTGTTAACATAAAAGCAAACGCCTCCCCCTCTGCGTTTTCCTGTTGCCACCGGTGACCTGTCGAGCCGTATTGGGCTTCCAAACCCAGTTATTGCTAGATCCTCGTCCCGATCTAGGTCAGTGAGCCATGATTCCGTAAAGGCAAGTAAGCACGACTCCCTGATCTCCCCCCTGGTCTTAGTCCGTAATTCCAATTCATCAGTCTTGTTACGAATGGATTGCACGTTTGATAGCAGTATCGTCGGGAGCGGCGGTAGTTTGCGGCGATTCTCAGGCCGAGAAGATTTCAATCTCCGGCGAAGGCCACCTCTCTTCCCCCAAGGCCGGTTTATACTGCAGTGCCCTCGGAATATTAGCAGGGATAACCCCGGCTGTTGAAGTCCGTAGCGAAAGGATAAACTCCCTACTGTATGTTGCTCTCCCGGTAATTCCATGTCCACCTGCTTCCCAACAGGTAGGAGCCCCAAGTAGCAACGATACCAAGAGGAAGATCACGAGTAGTTCCAATAAAGTTCCAGTAATATGCATGGCTGAAGATCACTGACAGAACACATTCATACACGAAATAAGGCTTAAAAAGTCCGTTTACACAGCTAAAACATTAAAAGATAGAGACGCAAGCTGCTGGGTCGCACGCGAAGGAGCGCCCCGGAAGTAGTATGAGTCACTAAATCTGAGAACTTGCCTAGTATTGTGGCAATAAACGTCTGCATTTCATTTTGTCTCTCTGATTTTTCTTAAAACATTTTTTGTTAACTCGGGTACGGTTCGGGTAACGGGTCTATTAATAGCGGTTCGGGTCGGGTGCGGAACTTAACATGGAATTCTGTCGGGTACCGGTTCGGTTTCGGAATGAAGCATGACGGGTACGGGTGGGTGCGGTTTGTGAAAAGTTGACCCGTGCAGGACTCTGGTTGACAGTGACTGAGGTAGATTTCCAGTCGCTAAACTACCGCGTCATTGCCTTTTTGAAATGCTAGATTTTCATTGGTCCCAGTTTCTCTGTTAATGTAGAAACGATGTAGAATGGGAACTTGGCCAGACTGACTTTGCAAGCGAAATTCAAACGCAGCGGCACAGGAAGTATGGGCGTGCCCAGGCTACCCAACCTCCTGCGTCGGTTGCCTGCCCCACACCGATAAATCAATATGCCAAACTGAAAGTTGGATTATACAACGTTAGATCTCTTACCAACAAAGATTTTATTGAACATCACAAAATAGACATCCTATGCCTCAATGAAACCTGGCAACAAGAAAATGATTATTTCCATCTAAACCAAACGGTCCCACCTGGGTTTGAGCAAACCGTGCACCTGTGGGAGAGGGGGCGGTATTGCACTACTTCACCGTAAGAAGCTCAAAATAACGCCCCTTACTATTTCATGTCAATCCTCCTTTGAGCTGCTGACTGTCAAAGTGTGTGGGCCTACACCTACCATTGTAGCGGTAATATACAGACCTCCAAAACCATTAAATGTTTTTATTTCTGAACTGTCAAATGTTTTGACCATGAGTGCAATGTCACCTAATATAATTTTGCTGGGGGATTTCAACATACACCTGGATAATCCTTCCAGTATCTATGTTAAAGACTTTTTGAATATTCTTGATTGCTTGAGCATAACATAATATGTCGACTTTCCCACTCACACTAAAGGACATACTCTAGATCTGCTATGCTGCTCTGGAGTAACACCAGACAATTTCAGTTCTACATAACAGAACTACCTATCTCAGACCATAAAGCTGTAATGTTTGATGTATACATGTGCATCACTAAAGTTAAAGCTCAATGTGTGATGTCATACAGAAATATTAAGAAAATCAAAGCTTAAGATCTCTGCTCTGTCATCACCTCCTATCCTTGCCCTGGTCCTGATACTGCACTAGAAGAGTTAGTCGAACACTACAATAATTGCATGTCTATAGCACTAAACCGCCTTGCCCCCTTGAAAACCCGGTCTGTCTCTTTTACACACTCTTTACCCTGGTTCACTCCCGAGCTCCGCCAAATGAAATCCAAGGGACGGCGTCTTGAGTACCTATCTAAAAAGACTGGCCTTCTTGTGCATAAGGAGATGTACAGTGAGCATATTCTTCAGTACAAAAATGCAATAACTGCTGCAAAAACATCATACTACTTCTTTTTTCTACTGTAAATGGTCTTAAACCACATCCTATTTCATCACCTGCATCTGACCTCAACAACTGCTGCTCTGCTTTTCTGAAAATTTTTGACTCCAAAATCTCAAGCATCCATGAACAGCTGGCCACAGCAAATATCAAACAGCCTAAGATAAGCTTACCAGCGCTAGATGCAAATGAAATAGAGTCACCTGGTTCCTTACATAGATTTAGCGTCCCAACTGAGGAATACATCTCTAACATCATAGCTAAATCAAACTCCTCCACATGCCTTTTAGATCCCATCCCCACAACACTGGTTAAGAGCTGTCTGCAAGCCTCAATAACGCTAATTACCAACATTATCATACCCTCCCTGACTAACACTAAAAAAACCTGGGGCCTCATTTATCAAGTGTTCTTATGAACAGAAATGTGCGTAAAGGGTGCGTGCGATCATTCCTGCGCAAAGTGTGGGATTTATGAACTCGTACTTGAACGTAGGAATGTGCCTAAATATACGCACAGCTCTGACCAGTCGTACGCACAGGAACCTAGTGGTAGAATAACGAAACTACAAATAGTATTGATTCTAGAGCTTCGTTCGCTGCACAGGAGCATATATTGGACCTACAATGTTGCTTATTTTTGTATGACAGTGTGTTGGACGGTATTTGGGTCCTTGTGTTTAATTCAGTAGGCCTACTGTGGTCTTAAGCGTGCTGAATAAAGCGCACAGCGTAAAATATAATTTTTTGCATTTAATTTAACATCACACCACTTCTTTTTTATCTCGGTCACAGTCCGTGGTTCCGACCATACAGCATTTACGCCGCTTGTCACTTTTTCCCACGCCATATTTTTTCTTTTGTTTGTAACCCACCTCCAACGTGGCAAATATTATTTTTTCATTTTGTTGGACCGTGTCGGAGAAATTGCGTTTCTTCGAGTGCCTCTCCATCATTCCACCAAGGCTCAATTAGGAATTCCGGTGGCTTTTAAAGGGATTGTTGATGCCATATATGGGTAATTGGGGGCGTTGTGGGATGGAAATTAGTCTGCTCGTGCCCGCGCAAGGTGATCTGGAAGGTGTGGAATTTATCATTGCAGGTTACCTACCGGTGTGCGTACGCATGGTTGATAAATGCCGAAATTTCCGTGCTTAGGAACATTCTAAATTTCATTCGTACGACAGAATTTAGGAGGAATTCTACGAACTGATGATAAATGAGGCCCCTGGACTGGACTGTGAGGACCTCAACAATTATCGTCCCATATCAAACCTGCCATTCATATCCAAAATCCTTGAGTTGTATGTGAACTTCAGGCCTACCTCCAACACTACAACCTTTTTGAACAATTTCAATCTGGTTTCCGTCCAAAACACAGCACCGAAACAGCCCTAGTTAAGATCACAAACGATCTACTATGTGCAGCTGATGCTGGCCTACTGTCTATCCTTCACCTCCTAGACCTCAGTGCGGCTTTTGACACAATATCTCACACCTCCCCACCTTACAACATGGAGTTCCACAAGGATCAGTACTGGGGCCATTTATTTATCTCCTCCCCCTTGGTAACATCTTTAGAATAGAATAGAATAGAATAGAATAGAATATACTTTATTGTCATGCTAGCATGAAAATTGCCTTTGGTCTCACATCTTACTGTGTACAAAGCATGAATATAAATAAATGGACATTCACTCCATCACCCAACAATACATATACATACAACCATACAATCACAATCATAGCATCTCTCCCCTTCCTCTAGCCAGCCCTGCCAGCATACACATCATATGCAACTCAGGCCCTTCATTCCCTGTCTAGCTTTCCCATTGCTTGTTAACCATGCAAATTGCATTTGGTACAAATGAATGCTTGTAGATGTTTCTCCTTGCAATGTGTGCCCTATAACGCCTCCCTGAGGGTAAGACTTCAAATTCAGGGTGAAGTGGGTGAGTGTCATCATTTAAAATGTTCATAGTTTTTCTTTCAACTGCAGTCCTGTATAGATTATCCAGTGGTTTTTGGGATCGTCCAATGATCTTTCCTGCCATTTTCACCACTCTGGACAGCTTGTTCTTGCTGATTAGGGTGAGGTGGCCATACCAAACAGTAATGTTGTAAGTAAGGACACTCTCTATCAGGCTTACATTTGTCTTCTCCAAGATGTTACAACTAACACCAAAGCTTTTCAGTTTCCCGATGAAAAACAGTCTTTGATTGGCCTTTTTGCACATACGATCAACATTTTCTGTAAAGAAAATGTCTGTCTGCTGTCAATATGTGTGCCTAAGTACTTAAAACAGTTGACAATTTCAACATTTTGGTTGGAGAGTAAATGTTGTGAAGGAACACCAGTGTAGTTAAAAATTAGCTCCTTGGTTTTGCCAACATTAAGTAAAAGTGAGCTAGTCTTACACCACTGCTCTAGTTTAAAAACATGATCCACATAGTCTGCTATGCTGTCGTTCTGATAAAAGAGTCCCACTAGGGCTATCTCATCAGCATATTTCACTAATTTAAACAGACATTATGGAATCCAGTTTCACTCCTATGCTGATGACACCCAGCTATATCTGTCTGCTAGGCCCAATACCAACCTCCCACCAAATGGTCTTACTGCCTGTCTTCATGACATACAGGTATGGATGACAAGGAACTACCTTAAACTGAACAGCAATAAGACTGAGCTTTGACTTATTGGGACTCCAACAACACTTCAGAAAACCAGCATCAGCTCAATCACTGTAGGGGAAGATGTTATACCAGTTGCAAACCAGGTGAAAAGTCTGGGAGTGATACTGGACAGCACCCTATCATTCTCCACCTACATCAGCTCTGTTTGTCAAACTGCATTCTTCTAGCTGAGAAACATTTCCAGACTGCGCCCTGCTTTGACCCAACACTCAGCTGAGATACTTGTGAATAGTTTCACCAACATTTCACCTTGACTATTGCAATGCAGTTCTGTCAGGTATCCCAAGCAAGCTAACTCACCGACTTCAACTTGTCCAAAACTCTGCAGCATTATCACCTGCACAAAGTCCTCCCAGCATATCGCACCTATTCTGCGTGAACTACACTTGCTGCCAATCACACAAAGGATTAACTTTAAAGTACTACTTCTTACATTCAAAGCGCTACACAATCTTGGCCTATATCTATATTACAGAACTATTGCAGAGGTACACACCATCACGGTCTCTGCGATCAAGCTCAGAACTGTTGGTCCAGCCAAGAATCTCGCTGACCACAATGGCAGCCAGAGCTTTTTCATATGCTGCTCCCAAGTTATGGAACGCCCTGCCACCTGAGGTGCGAGCTAAGGACTCTGTTCCCCAATTCAAGAGTGCACATAAGATGCACTTATTCACTACTTCATATGGACTTTAATTCTGTTTCTATATATTGTTTAATTTTGAATTTATTTCCCTCCATTTTAAGGGGACCCTGGGTGTTTTGAAAGGGGCCATGTAAACAAATAAAATGTATTATGATTTATTATTTAACTTTATGTTAAGGCCGAATGTATCCCAATGATCAATGTAACATTGTCGCTGACTCTTTCTCCCATTTCTGTTCCAGGAATTCAATCGCCAGTGCCCGTCTGCGAGTCAGAATCCAACAGCGTGCCCACCCCTCCTTGAGTTGATCTCAATTGGGCGTTTTCCCTCCTGCAATGCACGACTCCATCAATCGATATATGTCTAGAGGCCTTGCGGCCCCGACCCTTTAAGCATATAGTTCCGCTCGGTTGCTGTTCACCTTATTGTTCCTCGCACAATATACCTGTCCATCTCCAATTTGTAAGCTCTTCTGGTCTTCAACTTCGAATCTAGTTGCCTCTCTATCTCTTCACTATGGAGGATGCTGGCCGGGTTTCATTACTATGTCGCTGTCACGACCCTGGTTTCCCCTACTCTGTTTTCCCATACCTCTGTACGCCTCCTCCTGAAAGCCATTGCCAAATCCCTCCCTAGAGTATCGGACTTGTCTCCCCATCACTCTGTCTGTTTTGCTCAGGCTCATTCCTTCTCTGTGCGGTGGCTTGTCCTCCCTCTATGTTATACTCTCTGAAACACTTGACAACTGTTGACAACCCTTGGCTGGACACGGCACAACACTGCCGACTCAGGTGTTTATTCACCGTGGGCACATATGTGTAGGTATGCTGACAGACCAACGTTTGAAGCGAAATTCTGACTCTATAACGTGTTCCAAACTGCGTAGTCCTTTCGTAAGGGTACCATACAACATCACTAATCACCGTCTGGCAGGCCTATGTTTCTCCTGAATGCTACTTGACTATGTCAAGCACAAACCGCCAATCGCCAGGCACCTCAAATAGTCAACTCTGACGCGATTTCAGGTCGGGAGATCAGCCGGAAGGCAAACGTCTTTTTTCAAGCGGTCCATGGGCTTCATTGACGCTTCCGACACCATCAAAAGGTATGTGGTCTTGAAAATATAGTATTCATCTTAATACTGACCAAATGTCATCGAAATCCACGCTCGTGAAGTATTTACTAGACTGCGGGAAATGGTAAGTCAATTTCGTGGCGACTACTTTACCGAACGTTACACTAGATAGTAACTTTCCAGAAAGCATATTAGCACCTCGGTTTAACTAGTTCTTGCCGTATTTTCCTGAGATTGGTACAGATACCAGTCTTTTGTAGTTTAATACAACTGGTGGAACCCCTTCAACATATTTTCACGATTTCATTTGACAGAGCTAACAAAACTTTACTTTCTGTAAAAATTTCACGCACATATCTGATAAAAACAGGAAGTTCCAAGCATAAACCTGTGAATAATTGTCAATTTGGGTCACATGACCTCTATTGTAATTAATGTATTATATTTCAATTGGATACCCGATATTATAAATATCATAACTCTACATAACTCAATTCTCAACCAATTTTCACAATCCAGGTGTCTTTTTAAAGCCATATGTCAGCTCTGTCTGGATACGCAATCCATCTTAAGCTTGGGGCTGTCCGAAAATGTTATACCTAATATGTGGGCACTGACGTCATTACATCATACATACATCATTTGTCGTATGCTGGTTAACATGGCTTCCCTTATTAACAAATATGCTTAACAACCTAATTATTATTTTCCTTAAACCATCGAAACTGACACTTTGGTGATGGCATCGCGGTTACTATCCCTAGGCTGAAAACCTGTCCTCACGCCTCTATACTGCAGTATCTTTCTTTGGGTCTGTGCACTTCGCCTCCTGCACTGTTGTACTACTGCTGCTGAAACACATTCTAGATGCTCAAGTATCGCTATTCAACAAGAACTAAGCTATTTACTATGCATCTACTGGTGGTGGTCCTTTTTGTCATGTATAATTTATGTACCTGCCCAACCAAGTCCGTATGAGCCGTCACACATGTCTGTGTCATAAATGTAGCATGTCCGTGCGAGCCGTCGCACATCTGCCCTGCCAAGTCCGTGTGAGCTGTCACACATGTCTGTGTCATAGTGTAGCATGTCCATGCGAGCTGTCGCACATGTCTGTGTCCTAAGTGTTGCGATATGTCGGTGTTACAGGGTCGTATCAACCCAGCCCATAAACACTCACTTAAAGTGTAGCGCCACCTAGTGATATGGGTAAATGCGAAAAATGGGATTTTATATTGGCAATATCTTGGACCGAGAAGGTGGGAACTGCAGAAAATATGTCATGCACGATCAGCACAAAGACCTCTAAAAGCACAGCACATGCCATCAAATTTGGCCCATAGGGGGCGCTGTAATTGTACAAAAATTGTACAAAATGTCGTTTTGTCTATTATCTAGAGAAGAGTAATGTTTACAAGCAGTTCTTTTTTGTCGTGACATCTGTTGACTCTCCCGCATTGAAAACACTGGTCGACGCCCACTTCCAACAAAAAGAATTTCCGTGAAATTTTAACATTGTGAAAGTGAAACCAAACGAACTCTTGTCAGAGGCCGTTCATGTGAATCTCACCAAATTTGGTACATGTCATCTACAGACAATGATGACAAAAAGTTATCAAAGGATTTGTCTTGACCTAAACCGTTTAAAAGTTATATGTCAATGAAAATTTGAAACATAGCTTAAAATTCTTCAAAAGTCCATATCTTGGCTTCTAATTTCTCCAATGTTGTGAAAATTGACATGCCATCTCCAAAGAGCTTTCTGTTCATGTGCATCAAATTTTGTGATAATTTGTCAAAGGGGACAATGTTTTTTGTCGAAGCTAGGAGTCCAAAAACAGGTTTTTTTTAAAAACTCAACATTTTTTCCCAAGACAGTGATTTTGTGGTAGTATGTCGGGGTTACAAAGACGCATTGACCCAGCCCATAAACTGTCACTTGAAACATGGCACCACCTAGTGATAGGGGTAAATGCAAAAATTGGGATTTTGTATTGCCAATGTCTTGGACTGGGAAGGTGGGAACTGCACAAAATATGTCATGCACAATCAGCACAAAGACCTCTAAAAGCACAGCACATGCCATACAATTTGGCCCATAGGGGGCGCTGTAATTGTACAAAATGTCATTTTGCCTATTATCTAGAGAACAGTAATGTTTACAAGCAGTTCTTTTTTGTTGTGAAATCTATTGAACCTCCCGCATTGAAAACACTGGTCGACGGCCACTTCCAACAAAAAGAATTTCCGTGAAATTTTAACATCGTGAAAGTGAAACCAAACGAACTCGTCATAGGCCGTTCATGTGAATCTCACCAAATTTGGTACATGTCATCTACAGACAATGCTGACAAAAAATTATCAAAGGATTTATCTTGAGATGGGCTGCTTCAAAGTTACATGTCAATCAAAATTCAAAACATAGCTTAAAATTCTCCAAAAGTCCATATCTCGGCTTCTAATTGCTCATATTTAGTCAAAGTTGACATGACAACTCTGAACCGCTTTCTTTTCATGTGCACCAAATTTTGTGACATTTCACCACATGGGTGCAATGTTTCCAGTCAAAGCTAGGTGTACAAAAACAGATTTTGTTAAATAACTTATCAAAATTTTGCCCAAGACAATGATTTTGTGTTAGTAAGCCAGTGTTAAAGAGGCATATCAACCCATCCCATAAACACTCACTTGAAGAAATAGCGCCACCTAGTCATATAGTTAAATGCAAAAATAGGGATTTTGCATTGCCAATATCTTGGACCGAGGAGGTGGGAACTACACAGAATGTCATTCATTCAAAACCCACATCCACTTAATCATTTGCCTTTCTCTGAGTCGTTCTGGCTGAAATGTAAGCCTGCCAAAGTTCTGCCAAGAAGACTCTAATATCACAGGAGCGCAGCGGCCACCACCTGCTTTATAATGACTTATCTAACTCACCTTCTCCACTGCTTCAGGTACCGGCGTTATCGAAGTCTCCTCCTCCATCCCCACCACCACCAGTTTGGTCCTAGTCTACCTGTCTGCCCGGGTATGTCTCTGGTTCCTGCTATACGCCACGGCAGGATCTGTTGGACCCCTCGACTCTAGACCCGGGCTGATGACTGGACCTCCGCCAAAGAATATCTGCTTCCTGCTAATCATTGTCAAACCTATCATTAAATCCCTTAATCATTTGCCTTTTTCTGAGTCTTTCTGGCTGAACGAATGTATTACGGTAAGTATGAAAAAATTAAATGAATCAGGCCAAGAAAATGGCATTTACTGTGCCAAGCTGTGGTGAGGTCAAAATAGAGAAGAGTAGAAGTGGTATTAGTATTAGTACTAAATGGACTTAAATAATAGAAATACGGTGAAAGATTAGTTCTAATTATATAATGTAAAAAAGACTTAACAACATTAAAGATTAGATATTAGCTAGGCCACAGTGTCTCCTCAAGAGAGTTCAATCCTTGAGGCATTATGGATCATAACAAGAATGCTATAAAAACAATAAGCATAATGTCAGGATGTTAGTTCCGCAATGTATACTGTACACTCATATTGTACAATGTTGTTGTAGTTGCTCTAATGCAGTATGATCACTTAATTTAATGTTTATGTTCTCTTAATTTAAACACAATTTGTTTAACGAAAGGAGTGAAAGGAGTGAATATTGTAAGTATTTAAAGTTTAGTTGAACTAAGCTTGATAGAAAAGCTGTACTTTCAATAATATACAATATTATGTCATTTATTTAATATGAGACCTGTGTCTGTGGATTTACAAAACAATGTTATCTTTTACCCGTCTATAATATACCACTCAAAGATAGTTTAACAAAGATATTCTATTTAACTTGAAACCTGGTATTCTATGTTTTTGTGATGTGAATTTTTTTCTTATGTCATTGTCAAATATTTTACACAGACCACAGCTGAAATTGTTTGAGATTGAGTATATGTATATATGAGATTATATGTACTTAGCAAATTGAATTTCACCTTTAATTACAAACATGTGTTTATTACTTGAAGTCTTTCAGCTCTAAAACAGAGTGAGCCCAGTCCACAAGGATGGACAATGTTACAAATGTCTCTTATATTATGATGTTGCAAGGCTTTAGTGTGCCACAGGAAAGAGCTTTCCTGGCTTTTCTTTTGGCCATGCTGGGGTATATGGTTATAGCCTTCTGCAACCTTCTTCTGCTCCTTACTGTCATTCTCAACAGGGGTCTTCACCAGCCAATGTACATTCTTCTGATAAACATGCCTATCAATGATTTAATAGGCTCCTCAGCCTTATTTTGTCACCTCTTCAGGGAGTTTTTGTCCAACTCCAAGGCCATAGAGTTCCCTGCCTGTGTCACTCAAGCCTTTTTTATTCACATCTATGCCACAGGAGTGGGGTTTACTTTAACAGCGATGGCCTATGACAGATACATCGCTATATGCAGACCACTGCAGTATGCATCGATAATGACAAATGGTTGTCTCATGAGACTCATTGCACTAATCTGGGGCATTAGTGTGCTTATCGTTGGCATTCTTTTCATCCTTCTTCTGAGGTTACCTCGCTGTAAGAATAATGTGACCCACACTTACTGTGACAACCCGTCACTACTGAAGGTGATGTGTGGAGACACAACAGTTAATAACATCTATGGTCTGACTGTGACTTTCACACAGCCGATTATTGTGGGTATTATTCTATACACCTACCTGCAAATCCTGATTACTTGTTTTCGAAGCAAGAGTACAGACACAAGAGCCAAGGCAATGCAAACCTGTGCTACACATCTAGTTGTTTTTCTGCTGTTTGAGTGTCTGGGGCTATTCACCATCATCTCATACAGGATAAAAAGTCTTTCTCCTCTTCTGAGAAACTTTATCGGTGTTTCTGCCTTAATATTCCCTCCTACATTGAATCCGATTATTTATGGAATCAATTCAAAAGAAATTAGAAAAAGGGCCATTATGCTTTTTAAAAAACATGTATTTCCAATGTGAATGCAAAATGCAAAAGCTACCTTTGGTCTAAAGACTGTAATGATTTATTTGTCATCAAGATGTGAACATTACTCCTTACCAGGCACTGATATGTTGCTTTTTTGAGGTTATTTGCATATGGCAGGTCTTGCAATAAGAGACAGCACACAACTGGTTCAGTCTGTTCACTCAGTCTGTGCTGCAAAATATCAGTAAGAAAAATATTGTTCATGTATGAATAAATGTGAGCTCAGGGGTCATTATAAATGTTTTTTATTTTATATTTTAATTTTGGGTTGATGTCAGAACTGGTTGCATAACTTGTTCTGAGGAATCTACATTTACTTTGGCATTGCATCAACAATGACAGTGATCCACTTTTGCTTAAAACTGTGTGAAGTAAATGAATCTGTGTTTCTAAATCACTCTGTGTTATAAATGTTATTACTTTGCTAATTTACAGTTAAAAATAAGCATTGCATATTCTACATAGCCATTTCTATTATTTGCTATAAGTGTTTTGACCTTGTTATATTTGTGTTTGCATTTGTACATTGTGTGTGCATGTGTGTGTGTGCGTGTGTGTGTGTGTGTGTGTGTGTGTGTGTGTGTGTGTGTGTGTGTGTGTGTGTGGAACAGAGTGGGAGTACAGGAGGTTCACAATAGCATGATGACAATGAAAATATGTACAGATTATAAATAAATTATCAGACCAAGTGCAATGCCTTCATCAGAACCTGTTTTCTGGCTCTTTTCTTCACTGAAGTACATCTCTCCCTCTTTCACTCCTATGGTCCTCTTTCACCCGTTTTCCAACCAGCTCACCCCATGACAGGGTTGTTATAGTAAACGAAAACTAAAATTAGCACTGAAAACAATTGTGTTAACTAAAAAAAAGACAGTTTTTAGAAAACTAAAGCTAAATTAAGTATCATGTGTGCTGCAAAATATCGGTGAGATAAATATTGTTCATGTATGAATAAATGTGAGCTCAGAGGTCGTTATAAATGTTTTTTATTTATATTTTAATTTTGGGTTGATGTCAGAACTGGTTGCATAACTTGTCCTGAGGAATCTACATTTACTTTGGCATTGCATCAACAATGACAGTGATCCACTTTTGCTTAAAACTGTGTGAACTAAATGAATCTGTGTTTCTAAATCACTCTGTGTTATAATTGGTATTACTTTGCGAATTTACACAAGTGTAAAATAAGCATTGTATATTCTACATAGCCATTTCTGTTATTTGCTGTAAGTGTTTGGACCATGATCCAAAAACAAAGTAATATTTAAATGTGTAGATAAACAATGTTTATTTTCATTATTGTAAGAATGCAACAAATCAATGTCTTTACATTTTTACATTGTGTGTGTGTGTGTGTGCAACAGAGTGGAAATTTAGGAGGTTCACAATAGTGTGATGACAATGAAAATATGTATAAATGATAAATAAATTATCAGCCCAAGTGCACAGCCTTCATCAGAACCTACTAAAGACAGTTTTTAAACTAAAGACAGTTTTTAAAACTAAATAAAGTATCAGTAAAAGGAAAGGTGGCTAAAATAACATTGCAGTTGTGAAAAGGTGGGTAAACTATTTTTAACACTAGAGGTCATGACAGGGCAAGTGAACGCTGTTTTTGATTAAAAGGTCTGTTAAAAATGTAACCATTGAGGGACTAATAAAAGAACATCTTCCCACTGTACTACACCACTGCTTATCACAATTTGATATTCTTATTATTTTGTTTGTGAAGTACAGTTTTTGTTATGCGTAATACACATGGTGATAAAAAAATATGACCTGGGTTGCCATAACTGAAGTGTCATTATACCAAATACAGTATTTTTTAAAAAATGTTTTTTTTCCCTCTGTGCAACACATTCTTTAATTTAGACAAGGTAACAACATTTGATAGAACTGGATGCATTCTAGATAGTCAGCTTTCATAATGCACTGGGACAATAGTGATAACATTAAAAGTGGGACATTAACATATATAATAGGCTACCATGGAACTTTCATTGGACAATTTTAATTTGTATCTATGAACTGTTATTTCAGCATTTTGTTTGAAAGACAATCAATTGATTGTTGTAGTGAACTATTATTCCTGGTCATGGGTGATGGGAACCAAACCAGTGGTTGGGAAATAAAATGGCAGGGACATATGCCAACACTTGGGGACACACAATGTTGGGAGCTGTAATCACAGAGGCCCAGTTTTAACCTGTAATTATTAACAGACCTGAGCATAGTGAAGTTAATTACAGTGTTTCACTACCGGCAGCTGTTCAAACACGAGGAAATGCCTCACTTTACCTGTGCCTGTTCCATGATGCCAGAGGGGGCAAACAACACCGTCCGTACTCTTTAAGCATTTGGTTTTACAGCTTCTTAAAACGAAAATGACAATATGTATATATTGCTGATCACCATAACAGTATGTGTCTTAGATTTTATATAACATTAATGAAAACAGGGAAGTTTAAAATGCAGCACTCTACACTACCCACAGTACAAACACTATCCATCAGTACTTCTGTACTGACTTTAAAAGTAATGATGGGAAACACAGAATTTCTTTTCTATTTTTGACTTTTGACTTTTTTTTACATTTGTAAAAGCATTTATTAGAATTGTACCAGTCATGAATTTACATCAGCAGCTTTATCAGGCCTCAGCTTTAACCTGGGAGAATTTTTGAGCGGAAAAATTTAAAGGTTTTGTCTTTGATTTCTTTCGTCTTCAGGCCATAAATTATTGGGTTTATAGTGGGAGGGAAGATCATAGTGGACACTCCAATGAATCTTCTTGTTTGAGCGGAGAGATTGGGTATCCTATATGATATGATTGTGAAAAGACCTAAGCATTCCAGAAGCAGAAACACAATTAGATGCGTTGCACACGTCTGCAGAGCTTTGCTTTTAGTGTCCGCTCTTTTGCTCCTAAAACAAGCAACAAGGATCTGGATGTAGGTGCAGAAAATGATCCCAAGAGCCACAACTTGTGTCACAGCTACGAGTACCAGTCCATAAATGTTGTTAATAGTCGTGTCAGCACAGGTTAGTCTAAGAAGAGAAGGATTGTCACAGTAAGAATGTGGCATCTGAGACCCGCACCGGGGCAATCGCAAAAGGAGAAAAAACAGAACACCTATTACAAACAAATTACATAACCACACCAGTGTGATTATCCTCATGACATGAGCATGTGTCATAATTGTGCCATACTGCAGAGGACAACATATGGCGACATATCGGTCATAAGCCATGGCAGTCAAAATGAACACGGAGCCTGCTCCATATATGTGAATGAGAAAAGCTTGGGTAATACAGGCATTGTATGGTATTCTCCTAGAGTCCGACAGAAGTTCATTAATAACTTGTGGGAACAGACCAGTAGAGCCGATAATGTCATTGATGGGTAAGTTGAGCAGCAGCAGGTACATCGGCTGATGGAGGCTTTTGTTTAAGAGGATGGTAAGGAGAAGCACAAGGTTACAGAAGAGAATGATCATGTAATTTAGACTGGCAAACAGAAAGGCTGGAACAACACTTTCAGGAGGCAGATTGAAACCTTGCAATGTTAAAATTGAAGACACATTTGGGAAACCAATTGCTAATGTAATTTCTTGTCTTGAAGTATTTGAGATGCCCTCCATAATAAAACTTCCCTCTGTTTAAAACTGTGAAAAAAAGACATTAAAAGTGTTCATTGTAATATTCATATAAACTTATGAAATAGTGAAACATAAATTAAATATTTAATACAACGTCAATATTATAAAGTTCAAGCTGTTTAAACATACCATATATTCATACTTTTTTACTGGGTAAAGTGGTGTAAGTGGAATGTTTTTTTTTTCTTCACAATAACCACAAAAAATAACAGGAAAACTTACCAGCAATTAGTTCACCTAAAACAAAAAACGAAAGCTATACATAATCTGTGTTAATATAGACATTGTGCATCATTAGTTAAAGTTATTTAATTTTTTTTTCAGACATTATCCCTTATCATTCAAATATACCCTGTGATCAATAGCAAGTCCTAACTTGCCCTATAACATTTAGTCAGCTCTTCTTGTATCTTGAACTTATATACGTTTGTCTTCCACCATCCAGGATAGAGCTCTCTAAGAAAACCTTAAGGATTTTCTCTTGGGAGAACTACTCCGAAAAGGGATGATCTGCCTGAGCATAACTGAAGAAGTCATTATGCATAATTGATACTACTGCACTGCTATAATGTCATACTATAATAATATGAATTAGCCAGCAACAGAAACATTTACTTTCCACTGCAAAATGAAGATATTAATGTAGCTATAGAAATAATCTTAAGTTGTTCTCCTGCCAGATTGTTATTGAGATTGTGTAATGTGTATTCAGTCAAATAGTAAATTACTTCCTCCTCTGCTCTGTTGTGTGGCACAAATTTAACAGAGAGTACAAAATAATTAAAAGTCATTCTTCATATTACTTATATTAGTTCAGTGCTGCATCAGTGTTTAGGTTTGCCTATTCAATAGCAAGGGACAGGGCTGTCTGTAGCCCTAAGTATCTGTGTGTAGGCCTATACACTAGGATCACTAAAACAAACTGTAGTGAGCCTGAGATTAACCTGTATCTTGTGCCTCGTCCCATTTTGTAACAATGGGCTATGCTGGAGCTCAGAAGCTAAGCCTTTGCTTAGGAGTTTCCAGAAGCTACACAGCGTTTCGATGTGTGCTGGACACAACAGGATGCCTAGGGTATGAAATGTACACTGCACTTACACAGTAATTAAGATTATTTTCTTAAAAACTGAATTTTGTCATTTTGTGTGATCAGGTCAGTTTGGCATTGTGAACACTAGCTCTGGGTCTGTTTTTACTGGTTTGTACTTTTTGTTTGTACACCAGAGATGCCTGTATGACAAGAAGGGGGTGGATGTCCTCGTTTTTTTCTAATTAACAAATAGGGACATCATTATGTCTTGTTGGGCTCTTTCACAAAGTAACATGAGCTGTACACTGTTATATTGTATTGCAGCCCACACAGCAGACCACCAGCTCAGCAGGATGTTCGACTGCTTTAATACGGATGAGAAACTGGATAGTAAACAAGGATAAAACTTTGATACTGTGTTGGCAGCTGTGCAACAAAGCCATGGCTGCATCCACACAGTGACAGGCTGGTGGAGTGATCCTGTCTAGCTGCTGATTGGAGTGACTGACTACGGCCACTATCTCCACGTATGGCCATTAATGGCTGCTGTTTTCTCTCATGTAGTTTTGTTCCATTTTTTATTGTGTGTGTCTTGTCTGCCATAGTGTGTTTTTGCTATAGCTAAGGCTGATGTCCTGTAACAAAAGCCCTCTAGGTCGTATAATAATATAAACAAATCCTCCCCAGCTCCTGCTACACAACATGACAGACCAATGGGTAAATAATACTTTTACAACGAATTGTTAAATAAATAGCATGTCTTGGTTTTCCATGTTTTATGAATTTGCAATTGACCTTAACATTATTTTATGCATAAATACATGATTAATTGCATTTGATTTATACTTTATTGGTTTTAACGTTATTTGCCAGTAATCAAGAATTTATCTTCACCACCCCCCCCTTACAAAGTTTAAACAGCACACAATAAACCATTTATAATTATTTATTGTTTTATAAAAACACTTAGGGTTATCAAAATACATTCATTTAGATGTGTTAGTATTAATGGGAAATGTGTATATTCAGGGGTGGATTAATGAGCAGGTCTACCGGCCTCCGGTAGAAGACAATTTTTTTTGCCCAGGGCCACTCGATTCCTTAATCCCTCCCTGTGTATATTTCATATTTAACTACTTTGTGATGAGGGTCCAACAAAGAGTAATTCATATAAAAACAAAACGTTATTACCTCCGCCAAGGAGGTTATGTTTTCAACGGCGTTGGTTTTTCTGTTTGACTGTTAGTCTGTGAACAACATAACTCGAAAAGTTATGGATGGATTTTGATGAAATTTTCAGGATAGATCAGAAGTGGGCTAACTTAGAACTGATTTCTTTTTGGTTGTGATCCGGTTGTGTTTTCGACGGCGTTGGTTTGTTTGTCTGTTTGTCTGTTTGTTTGTGAAAAACATAACTCGAAAAGATATGGATGGATTTTGATGAAATTTTCAGGATAGGTCAGAAGTGGCCTAACTTAGAACTGATTTGTTTTTGGTGGTGATCCGGATAACCATCTGGATCCAGGATTTTTTTATTCAGTGAAGTCACCAGTGTAGCATGGAATCTACAGAGACTTTTATTTTGAAAGGAGGGAATATAGGTTGGTACGAAAATGAGGCTCCTGTTGCGGGTCAAGGAGTTGTTGAGTTTTTGGTTAGAGGGTTCAGTGAAAGACAGAGGAGAGTTAGAGTGGTAGTGGTGAGCAGCCCAGTAGTTCATGCTGTCAGTGGAAATTAGATAAAGTACTTTCCTGCACCGAAGAGCCAACCAAGTTCGTGTGAGCATGAGTGAACGAACCCACTAGTTAACTATTACACCAGTAATAAAATGTTTTAACATGATTAATGTCTTTTAATGTCTTAAGGTGAGAATGACAATAAGGTGGATACTTAAGCTGCCTTGGCGGAGGTCTGCACTCTCTGAGTGCTTTTCTAGTTATGGAATGTTACCATATGGTGTTTTGTTCATTTTATTGTTAGAAATGATGCACAAGATTCACATGGCTTTGTCCTGGTACCTGTGCTACAGTACAGTACTACAGGCTTCAACGTAAAAAAAAATAATAGCACCACCCTGATGTTTACGGATGGATACACTTATATTTTGGCCATGAAGGGTACATTTAACAAAGATACACACATTCACTGAACTTGTCCCTCTGACAGTGAGATTACTTTAAAATCACTACTGAACTGATCCATTGTGGCACTCTGTGCATGGCAGAATATAGAAGTGAACTATAATGTAATCCTCCCTGGCAAAGTACATATAAATGATCTGTCATTTCAAATCCTTACTCTGACTCTAGGCTTAAAAAACTTTGTAATACTGATGATTTATACTCTTTCCCTGTTTTGAAAACCAAGACTTTATATTGTGATACATTCATTTAATGTCTGCTATTAACCAAAACATATATATATTTCTACATTCTAAACAAGAATGGGCCCAGTACTGGTTCACTGATGCCATAAAAGAACCTTCATTCTTCATGAAACCATCCAGAGATGGTTAAAGAATGAATGTATGTGAAAGGTACTTCACACTACAAATGGTTCTCCAAAGCCTCAGGTCATTATGGGCTATGTTATGCCATATTGGCGTCAAACGGTTCTTTAAAGAACTGTTGCCTTGACACTTCTTTGAAGCACTGAAAAAGGTTCTTGTATGGCATCACTCTAAAGAATCATTATTTTAAGTGTATACTGGAATACTAAATAGGATTTGTATGAATTAAAACAAAACCCAGATAAATACAAATATTTAAAAATCCCTATACAAGTCATCAGTGTTTTTAAATAACTGTACATTAAATTTATTTACAGAAGACAACAGTAATTTTCTGCTTAATTTCTTTAGTCTTTAGTCCATATATCAAGGGGTTGACAAAAGGTGGAAATGTAAGCATCATCACTGCAAAAAACCTCTTCAGACTCGACGACACACCCTGTATGCGATATGAAAGTACATTGAACAAAATTGTGCTCTCGAAAATCAGGAAGACCACCAAGTGTGTGCCACAGGTTTGGAGTGCCTTGCTCCTTGCATTTGTTTTGTTTCCAGACACACAGGCTCTCAGGATCTGGAAGTAAGTGTAAATCACCACAGACAGAGACACACCTTGGAAAAATGCTGTTATGAACAGACCATAATAGTTATTCATCCGTGTGTCACCACACGTCAACCGAACCAATGCAGGGTTGTTACAGAACGGGTCTGGTATATCTGTACGACAAATTTTAGGTCGAGTGAGTAGAGTGAACAGAATTAGGATCAGGCTCAGGTCTATAGCCCACATGAGGGCAATGAGTTTAATCAGGTAACCATTAGTAAAAATGGAGTTGTACCTCAGAGGCCTGCAAATGGCAACGTACCTGTCATATGCCATGACAGTTAAAATGAGAAGTGCTCCAGCTCCGTACACGTGTATGAGAAATGCTTGCAGGATGCACGCAATATGAGATAAGAAAATATTCTGGGTCACAAGACTGAAGACCATTTGTGGGAAAAAAGCTGTTGCACCCACAAGATCATTCAGTGGCATGTTGAATAATAAAATATACATAGGCTTATGCAGTTCTTTACTTAGCACAATGACAGAGAGAACCACTGTGTTGAAAAAGACTATGAATAAATAGGTCAGTGTCCCAAAGATAAAAGCTGGATAATTTCTTGGTGATGAAAGTTTCAGTGAGTCCAGCGTTAAAGTAGATGAGAGGACTGGATAGACAGATATATTAGAAGACATCATGACTACCTGCAATGTAAGGAGAGCCCTTGTATAAGTCTTTTGCTGGAGCGGAGCTGAGACATTCGAGTCATTTTGCTAAATAATAGATCAAATATGTATAAGTACAAATGCATAATCACATAATCATATGGCTACCATGTTTGTTTTATGCACTATCCATCTCTCTCTCTCTCACACACACGCACACGCACACACATCTCTCTCTCTTTATCTCTTTCGCTTGCTCTCTCTGTCTCTCACACAGACACGCACACACACACAAACACATATCCATACATGTTTACATGCTACATCGGTCCTGATTACTAATAGCTGTACTGGAAAATACAAGGTTAGGAACATATGCAGAATTACACAGTAAATGTATTATATAAATTAATTACTTTGACACATTTACTATAAAAAATCCCATTATGTGTAATTAAGGCAGTATCTGAAAAGCACATACATGATCGCTTACCTTTTTGTACAGTTTCAAACATAGAGCATTGAAACTATATGTCTATATGTACAAAGGATATAACAGAAAAACAAGCGAGTAGTATAATTCATCTCAGTTACATACTTGAAGCAGAAGAGACTACTCCCTCTCTGCTTTATCTGTAGTTGTTTTATACTCTCCTATGTCAGTCATGGTCTATGGTAACTCCCAATACTGGGTGGTTTGAAATTATGGGTGGGGTATACTTGTCTAAAAATAGGGCTATGTATCTGGGGCCATTGCGGTTCTGGACATTCCCAACACCAAAGAAAACAGTAGTAAAATATAAACTATGACAACATGAGTTTGACAAACAGCTTCCAAGGTGTAACAAGCTACAATCATCATCCTCATCATCATAGCCATTCATAATTACAGACTATACAAACTATAATAATTATAAAGGTCAACTATTAAGACAAAATAAGATAAAATAGTATTGTAGTTTATATGCATGTATATATAAATGCAAGAAACGATACAAAACAGGTGGTTAATTGGTGGACAGATGGTGGGAAAAAACAAGGTTTTAGTAATTTTCTTTAGTCACTCTGTATTTTCTTCTGATGGTCTTCACCGAGCCTTTGGGAGAAAGTATTTTTTGTGCATAGTTTTTTTTGGCCTTTGAGTTTCAGTGTTTGTCTTGGATTGTTTGATTGAACTCTGCCTTAGTTTTGACTGTCTGAAATATATTTGACTGATTTTGAATTTTCAGATTTTCTGAATTTTCTCCTGGACTTTCGTAATAAATCCATGAGTTTTGAATTGCCTATGAACTTGAGTGTCTTCACGTTTTAAGTGTTTTTAAGTAACCTGATGACAACTCTTCACTAGTTAAGTGGTTCAGTAACCTAAATACTGCTCCAACAACTCACTTTTAAGACCTGACTAGACAACCAAACAATCACATTCTGGTAAAACTCGGCTGGCCATCAAGCCTCCCTCTAGGAAAAGATGAAGTCCAAGTAGGTCACGCTCACAGACGTCTCACTGCCCAGCACCGTGCCCCAGACACGGCACTGCCCAGTGCACTGGGGACCCCTACCCAGCAGCTCTGCCCTGCTAGTTGGCTGAAGCTAACAGCCCAATCCTGACTCACTAAAGATATATACACATAACACAAAGTATAAAACACTCCTTACCTAAGCCAATGAATGTAATTGACACTTAAGCCTGAAAACAAATGACTGGATTGAGTTACACAGCACTGTATTTTACCCACTGACTACCCATCACTACATATTAAATAACGGATGTTGGTTACATGTCTCTAGCATGATTCATTACTTGACAGTGGCCCATTTTCTGTGAGGCCCCTTGTGGTAGACTGTAGGTCTTAATTAAAACATTACTAGAAAATGCCTCTAGGGGGAGCCACCTATCTATAGAGCCAGTGCAAGTTGCAGAGTGGGCGGTGCCCATAGTCCCAGTGCGAAAACCGGACGGCTCCATTAGAATATGCAGGGATTACAAACTCACTGTCAATAGAGCATCACTGGTGGATCAGTATCCGATTCCTAAAGTGGAGGACCTCTTTGCACACGTGAATGGCGGGCAACGCTTCACGAAATTAGGCATGAGTCACGCTTACCAACAGGTAGTCCTGGAAGGAGAATCCAGAAAGTATGTAACCATCAATACACAGAAAGGCTTGTATACCTACACACACTTACCATTTGGAGTAGCTTCCAGTCCTGCTATATTCCAGAGAACTATGGAGGGCATCCTAGATGGAATTCCGAATGTTGCCATTTATTGAGATGACATCCTTTGTACGGGACCAAATGAACAAGAACATCTGAAAACGCTGGAGGAAGTGCTTCAATGGTTGGGGAAAAGCGGCCTGAGGTTAAAAAGAAGCATGTGTGAGTTCATGGGAAAAGAGGTGACGTTCCTAGGCCACAAGATCAATGCCAGTGGTCTACACCCTCTGACAGAGAAAGTGTAAGCCATTGCGGAGGCGCCTGAGCCACAAAATGTTAGTGAGTTAAAAGCTTACCTTGGCTTTTTGAACTACTACCATAGGTTCCTCCCAAAGCTCTGCACGCTGCTGGCACCGCTACATACCCTGCTGAATGCCTTAGAAAGAGTTTCAGTCAACATGGCATACCAGAAATCATAGTGTCAGATAATGGTACCTGTTGTACGAGTGAACAGTTCCAAGAGTTTGCTGAAAAGAATGGCATACGTCACATCACGACTGCGCCATACCATCCTTCTTCTAATGGCTTAGCCGAGAGGGCCATGCAGATGTTCAAGTCACTCATGAAGAAGATGGTAGGAGACTCAATTGAAACTAAAATGTCTCGAGCTCTGTTCAGCTATCGCATAACACCCCAATCTACAACTGGCAAGTCACCAGCTGAGCTGTTGTATGGTAGGAAGTTGAGGTCAACGCTTGACTTAATACATCCAGATTTCAGAAACAGAGCGCATGACAAACAAGAGAAACAAAAAGGTTATCATGACATGCATGCTAGAGAGAGAATACTTGGAGAGGGAGACTTGGTCTACACGCGCAACTTTGGCTCAGGACCATCCTGGGTACCAGGAGAAATAACAGAGAGGAGGGGCCCTGTGTCATTCAAAGTGACATTAGGTCATGGACAAGTTGTGAGACGACACATCAACCAAGTACGTAGTAGAAGCTCCGTTCCCATGGCGATGACACCAGAGGTGTTGTCTGACACCTCGCCTGAAGAAGGGCATCGATGAACCACCACTTCAGGTAATACCTAGGGTACCTGTCTCTGCTGATTCTACTGACAGCACTGCAGCAGAAGCAACTGTGGAGCAGCCTGAGTCTTCACCTGCAGTTGACCCACCAGCAGTGAGAAGATCTCAGCGAGCTAGGAAAGCTTCAGACTACTTGAAGGAGTATACTTAGTTAGTAGTGAGTTCCCAGGCAAAGGACAAGAATGCGTCCTGGAACCTCACTGGGATGCGGTAGTCAACCGAAATTGCCTAGTTAGGAATATTATGTGTGTACTTACAAGTAAGACACTTTTATAGAAAAATATACACAGACTTTCCTAACATACCTCCTGATACCTCTATTGACACGTTTTTTAAGATGCCTCTCTTTCCAAAAGGGCTGATTTCTATATTATATAAAACTATACTATCTCTATGTTCCTCCTCTGATCAAATCTTACTGGAACTCTGGTCCCAGGACTTGGGAATGGATTTGACAATGGTCTGGGATTGGATTCTTGGTCGTGTCCATTCGTCTTCAGTGTGTGCACAGAGTGATTCAGTGCAAACTCCTACACCGTGTATATTGGACTAAGGCTAGACTGTTTGTCCTAACACTGATCCATTATCTGATAGATGTCACCAACATTGTGGCACTTTGGTGCATATGTTTTGGACATGTCCCTCTTTACATACATTTTGGTGTTCTATTTTCTCTTCTGCCTCAGATGTACTGCAAATAGAATTAGAACCTTGCCCTATACCAGCCTTGTTTGGAGTCCTCCCAGACACCATCAAGTTATCTTCATCCAAACTAGACTTTGCTGCTTTTATGTTTCTTATTGCTAGGAGGCTAATTTTGATTTACTGGAAACCCATGCATCCTCCTTCGCACTCCCTTTGGATAAAGGAAGTGCTATTCTTTTCAAACCTTGAGAAAATTAGACACTTGAGGAGAGGAGCTGTGTCCAAATTCTATAAAATCTGGGAACCTTTTCTTGCCCATGTTGAAACCTTAGACCTGACACTGCCAGATGCCTTGTAATTTACCTGCTCTTACATCTTCCATAATGTACCACTGACCTAAGACCACCCCCCTACCCCTTTCTGTTGGTGCTCTCTCTAGAGAGATTATTATTGTTTTTTTGTGTGTCTGTTTCTTTTGTGTTCTCTCCCTTCTCTTCTATTGTCTTTGTTAGGCTTGTTTTTTTTTCTTTTTTAAATATATTATTATTTTATTTTTATGTTTATGTTTAAGCACAACATAAGCTCGGGTGGGTGGGTGTGTTGGAGGGGGATTTGTGGGAAGTGTTCTTGTGTGATTGTACCTACCTGATCCTGATTAACCTCATGCATAATTATATCCCCGAAACGCGGAGCGTCGGGGATGTAATGGTTTTGTGTGCGCCGCGTCCGCCGCCGCGTCCGCCGCCGCGTAAGGTCTTTCGTGTTAACGCGATAACTTTTGAACGGATGTTTGGATTTGTCCCAGATTTTTTGGGTGAATGCTCTAGGGCAGGTTCATGAACTGATTCGAGTTTGGAGGTCAACACTTTCAAGATGGCTGAATTCAAGATGGGCGAATTTTTGTTTGGCCCATAACTTCTGACTGGGTGGATGGATTTCTCCCAGATTTGGTGTGTTAATGCTCTAGGGTAGGTTCATGAACTTATTCGAGTTTGGAGGCCAACACTTTCAAGATGGCTGAATTCAAGATGGCTGAATTTTGGTTTGGCCCATAACTTCTGACCAGTTGGATGGATTTGTCCCAGATTTGGTGTTTCAATGTTCTAGGGTAGATTCATGAACTGATTAGATTTCTGCTTTCCTATTACAATATTGTCAATGATCCAAATATTGGGGTAGTTTTGCTCTCATGTATTTTGTTGGCTTTGTGAAGCACACAATGATGTGGTCCATTATCTATTGAAGGGAGGGGGAGTGTTCGATTACATAGGCCCTAGCATGGAGAATTTTATACTTAATATGAAATACAGTATGAATGTTGGGGGCTTTGAAGCATCGCGTTTCGGGGATATACCTTTAGCAGTCGAAGACGACTGCATAGGCCTAGTTTTGCAATGTATATAAATGTAATAAAGCTTTGTGTGTGCACAATGTCTTTTTATAAATTCTTTTTGTCTATAGTTGTATATGCAATATTTCTGGTCTGACTCTAAGGTGTCACTTTTTTAATTTGTTTCTGCGTGAATTAATATCACCAAACTGTTAAATGAAGGGATTAAGTTACTTATTTGAAATGGAAGGCTTTTAATAAATTCTTACCAGTTTTGCAAAGGTCATTGGCTTTACGGTGCAGATAAACCAGCTTTGTCTGTTTTTTTAACATGTTGTTGGGGGAAGCTTCCACTTATTTAGCCTGAAATCCCAGAAGGTAAAACATCTCATACCACCTCATTAACACCTGATACCATATAATAAAGACCCAGGGCATTGTTGTAGTATTCATTTGGGGACAACCGAGGAGGTGTAAACTGACATTTAGACTGTGCTTGAAACAGTCCAGCTGCTTGCCTGCAGCAGTTGGGTTTGCGCATGGTAGTAAAGTCTCCTGTTCTTTCACTTACTATACTTTCTTTGGCTATTATCCTTACTTTACCTGTCTTGTAGGTGTAAAGATTGTTCAAAAGGAATGTGAATGCTAGTATAGTTAATTTGTTTTGTCTGTGGTAATGTATCACGTTTGTCTGTGGTAATGTACCATAATTTGATACCATGTACTGGTGCTATGGTGTGTGCTGTGTTACAAACATAATTGTACAGCTTCTAATGATTTAAATGTTTGGTGTTTCAGTTGTCGTGTTGATGAAAGCACAGTCAGAACATGGATTCCAATATATCCTCTAATTCAGGATTTCTAACTCTGCAGTCTCTGGATCTCACTCCTTCGGCATCATTGGCATCATTCATTTTTTCACTGCTAACATACTGTACCATTATTTTTTCCAACATGTCTGTTTTTCTAACCATCATCACAAACAAAAGTCTTCACAAACCAATGTTTTGGCTTCTGTTAAATTTACCAGTTTGCGATGCATTGGAAGCAACTGCTTTTTTCCCTCAGATAATTGTTAGTATGCTTTATCAAACCAGAGTGATATCATACTCCGCTTGTGTGCTGCAGGCTTTTCTCATACACACATGTGGGGGTGCCTCCCTCCTCATTCTCACTGCCATGGCGTATGACAGGTATGTCGCCATTTGCCTCCCGCTGTCCTACAATACCATAATGAATACCTCGAAACTAATTAAACTCATAGTGGCAGTGTGGATGAGTGACGTGAGTTTGATGAGCATACTTATTTTTATGTTTGTCCGTTTTAAAATTTGCAGGACAAACATTGTGGACATGTACTGCAACAATCCATCTCTCTTAAAGCTTGTTTGTGAAGATGTAACAGTAAATGATTATTATGGCAGGGTTGCTATTGTGTTTTTCCAAGGTTTTACACTAGTTGCTGTAACTTTCACATATATAAAAATCCTGTTTACTTGTTCTTTCAACAAACAGGCAAGAGCCAAGGCTCTTCAGACTTGTGTGGTTCATGTGGTCGTCTTTTTATTGCTGCAGTTCATGGTTGTCATTACGCTGATTGCACATAGAATAAACAGTGTGTCTCCACATGTGAGAAGAGCATTTGGCGTTTCAGTGCTCATTTTCCCTCCTCTACTAAATCCTTTAATATATGGTTTTATGATGAAAGACATCAGAGAGAAAAACATCATTTATAGATTAAAAAAACGATGTGCCACCTTTTGACTTACAACCTTTTTAATTATGTAGATATATAAATCTAGTATAATGTATAAATTTTAATATATAATATTTAAATATGTAATGTATAATGTATGTAATATGTAATGTGCATATTATATTACATAAACCATGTATTCTGTATTAAGATGCCACTTGTGGTTTAATTAAGTAATACTTTTCTTAGTCCTTATATAGCTTGGAGGGTTGTTGTTTTAAATGTGACTTATGAACTTCATAAAACAACAATATTGTTTTTACACAAAAATTGCTTATTACGACAAATAGGTATGTCAACTTACTACATAGCAGCTGATAGTTAACATTACCTTGTGGTTGACTAACTGATTATGTGCATGTTGGGAAAGCCATATCTAAGGACTCCAGTTTGGCTCAAAGTTCTCCTCTCCTGTGGGTTCCTCGGAGTCAACAAGTTCTATCTTGCTGTCTTAAGTGTGCAGCTCTCTGTCTGGCAAACTCTTCTTTTTCCAAATGGTCACATTCACAGCCAGTTCCCAGGCCTGAGTACACACTGTAATCATTCTGGCCACTTTTGACCATTTGTGATTCCCTGTTTTTTATCTCTTGTGATACTTTTTGATTACTTTTTTAAAATACCTTCTTTGTTAAGGCTTGCTTTTTTGTTTGTCATTGTAATTGTAATTCTGTGTACAACTGATAGTTTGTGATTTCTTGTTAATTTTGTCTGGTATTGTTCATTTGTGATTTCCTGATAATGCTGTCTACTTTTCATAATTGGTGATTCTGTAGCCTGCTACTGTTCTGCAATAAGACCTGGATTTTTTTTGCCTGTTACTTGTTGGCCATTGTGATAATTCTGTCTGTCTTTGATCATTTGTGAGTTCCTGTTAATTTTGCATACTTATGATCTTTTGTGATTTCCTGTTAACTATCTTGTTTTGATCTATTTACCTAGTTTTAATACTATTTGTGATAAAGTTTATGTTTTTACCTGTGATTTGTTAGTGTTTGTCATTGGTTGTGCACAATTCACAGTTAGCTGCTGGAACTGTAACTTTAGAGCTGTTTCAGTCCTCTGCTATGCGTCTGACACCATTTTTGTTTTATTTCATACCTATTAAACTGTTTTTTTTATTACAGTTTATTATGTCTCATGTGTATTAGGACATTACTAAACTAATATCTTTAAGCGTACCCCCTGCCTGGCTTCACTGGTCTACGTCAATGCAGTAATTTCTCTATGACATTTGTATTTTTATATTGTTAGGACGGCCTCTTCATGAACCTGTGGGTGGTACACTTTGACTGCTTGCTGTTTTACTGATTTGTTAAGTGTAATGATTTTTTTTTGTGATGTTTTTAACCTCATTAAACAAATCAGAGAATGGCTCTAATATCATATGCTTCATAACAAAGGAGTGTTTATATACGTAGACACAATCAGTAGTTTATATACACAGACACAATCACAATCTTAAAGTTTGGTAATGAAATGCATTCAGAATTATTTCTCCCTCTAAAATAAAAAAGAGACCCAAAGTGTCAGTTACATGACACAACTAGGCCTATGCAGTCGTCTTCGACTGCTAAAGGTATATCCCCGAAACGCGATGCTTCAAAGCCCCCAACATTCATACTGTATTTCATATTAAGTATAAAATTCTCCATGCTAGGGCCTATGTAATCGAACACTACCCTCCCTTCAATAGATAATGGACCGCATCATTGTGTGCTTCACAAAGCCAACAAAATACATGAGAGCAAAACTACCCCAATATTTGGATCATTGACAATATTGTAATAGGAAAGCAGAAATCTAATCAGTTCATGAATCTACCCTAGAACATTGAAACACCAAATCTGGGACAAATCCATCCAACTGGTCAGAAGTTATGGGCCAAACCAAAATTCAGCCATCTTGAATTCAGCCATCTTGAAAGTGTTGGCCTCCAAACTCGAATAAGTTCATGAACCTACCCTAGAGCATTAACACACCAAATCTGGGAGAAATCCATCCACCCAGTCAGAAGTTATGGGCCAAACAAAAATTCGCCCATCTTGAATTCAGCCATCTTGAAAGTGTTGACCTCCAAACTCGAATCAGTTCATGAACCTGCCCTAGAGCATTCACCCAAAAAATCTGGGACAAATCCAAACATCCGTTCAAAAGTTATCGCCTTAACACGAAAGACCTTACGCGGCGGCGGCGGCGCACGCAAAACCATTACATCCCCGACGCTCCGCGTTTCGGGGATATAAATAGTATTACCGGAACTGTTAATCAAATTGAAATAAACAAGACAACCACTGTGCTTAACAGGGTGCCAATTACACTGACAAGAGATTTTTCTTTGATGATTACAGTGCTCTGAGATAAACTGATGACGCATAAATTGACACTGTCAAAAATAAACCAGAAACAACACAGGTGTTTCACAAGAATGCTCAAAATGTAGTGCCTGCTTTGAGCATGCTGACATCAATAGTTTTTATAGAACAAGGAACCATCCCCAGCATAACCTCAATAAAGTATTTATCAGACAGCAGATTACTATTATTATTATTAGCAAGATTATTTTTGGATAGCATGGTGATGGAAATGTTTGTAAAAGATAATCTGGTTGGGAGACCTACTAATGGCTTACTAATGTAAATATATATATGTGTTGACAGTTAGTTCTGAACTCATAACACTTATGAGTGTTGTGGACTGCTCATGTCCCCCTACATTCGAGAAATCATACTGTCTGTAGCAACTGTCATTAAAATCTGTATCTTGTGCATTTGTTGATGCTGGCGGAATTCCATGCGGACAGGACTGACTCGCGTTCAACTAGGCTATATGTCTGTGTTCAACCATGTCTTCAACCGTGTCTGATGAGGTAAACAAAGATATCAGGGAACGTTACAAAAACTTCAAATAATGTTGGCCCATGGTTCTTCTATGGCGTTTTTAAGAAATTGGCAAGTAGGTTATCTTTGTAGCATTTTATATGAACACTGTTTTGAAATAGCATAAACGCCAAAAAACATAGTTATTTATTAGAAGGCAAAGAATTTATACTTGTCCAGTAGGCTAGTAACAGTGCCAAGACACCGTCGGTCGGGTATCCCTCCTCCTATTTCACCTCACCAGTGAGTAAAGGCCCATATGCATGCAGGCTGTAGTTATCACTCTCCCGCGCTATTTTCTTTGCATTTTCTGAACACACACTTCGGCTTCGGTTAACTTGGTGCTTTAGCCATGATAACTGGTCATTCTTGTTTCTTTTACCGTCTATGGTTCTAACTCCGTTCAACTCTGGCATATGTCATATGTCACGTGGCATATGGCATATGTCACATCCCTCCCTCCTTCACTTTGTCCTTTGAAGGGGGAGGGATGTGACATATGCCATAGGGCAGTCAAATTTTGTAGTTTTTATGCTGACATGGTTCCTACTCGAGCCCTGACGTTGCATAATGCCAGTGTAGACGATACAGGCACTCTCAAGTGATGACAAAGGTGTAATTGAACCCATTTTGAGTTGTTCTACCAGTATGATTTTGAAAATATAGTTTGAAGGCTGCTTTAACATCACACTTTTTATTCTTCCAGCAGGACCAGATTAAAGAAAAAACATTTGATCGTGAATAATAATAATAAAAAAATACATTAGCAAAATACTTTGACCTAATAAACAGGAGGTGCGCTGGTGACAGACCAAGAGTGAAATAGTTCAACATTGGGTGAGCAAAAGTCAAGGTTAACAGCATCACACTTCAAGCACTTGTTGAATGGAACAAAACTGTAGTGAGGATTTCAAATACTGTATGATCTGGTAATGGAGATAGTGACCGCTGTGGGGCATCAACTAAAATGCACTACTGCAATGTTCTTCCATCCGTATTTATTTTCCAAATACACACCAGTATGGGTGTGTATGTGTTTGTGTGTGTGGTTCTACAATGACAAAACAGAAAAACACTTATGAATACTAAAGCACTGACATGCTTACACTAATACAAAACACACAAGCTTACACTAATACATCTATTTAGCCAATCTAATCATCAAGCAATGCACAATATACATACTCTACCTGAAATATACATAAAAATAAATCACTTACTGGTCTCTGAACGCACACTGGATAGGAAAACAAGTGGATGACAAACTACAAGCGAGATACACAACAGATCCAGTACACAGTCATTCACCTTCTGTACAGCTTGTCAAACACATGGCATGAACACTAACTGCAGTTCCTATAGTTTTCCAAAGGGGGGCGCTGAATGGCTGCTTTGTACGAACTACTAACTACTTCACATTAACAAATACACAAGTCCTTCAATACAGCCGCCCCCAAATATGCAGTCATATTTGTTGCCCTTAAGAAGGACTGTTCTTGGAGGCTGTAGCTGGAAGGGCAGGCAGTGGGACCAGACGGGCAACTGGCCTGATGTAACTTCGGTCATTTATCTGGATTTCCGCTGTTCTGATCCGTCCATCTGCGCCGGGGGTTACCTTGGTGATGCGGCCAACAGGCCAAGAGGCTCTTGGGAATTGCGGGTCCACGACCATGGCAACAGTGCCTGGCTGCAATGGGCAAGTGTCTCTCTGCCATTTCGAGCGGGTCTGTAGGGATGGCAGATAATGTCTTATGAATTTCCTCCAGAACTGGTCCGCCAGGACCTGTGTGTGTCTCCAGCGACGTCGGCTTAACAGCTCAGATTCTGTGTAGACCACTTGTGGCAATGATGGGTCGTGCCGCCCCATCAAGAGCATGTTTGGCGTCACTGGATCTGGGTCTGCAATGTCACTGGATACGTAACCCAGAGGCTTTGAGTTCAGAATGCCCTCAATTTCAATCAGGACAGTATGGAGAACCTCCCCTGTCACAGCCTGTGACTGGATGGTGGCGTACAGGGCAGCTTTGATAGATCTGATTTCCCTCTCCCACGCACCACCAAAGTGGGGAGCACCTGGAGGGTTAAACACAAACTTCACTTGGTGCTTGGCCAGCTCAGACTGCAGAGCTGGGTGCAAAGCCTTGAATGAGTTCTGAAGCTCCCTCTCCCCTCCTCTAAAATTCGTACCCTGGTCTGATAGTAGCTCCGCTGGTTTCCCTCTGCGTGAAATGAATCGGCGGAGGGCCATCAGAAAGGAATCGTGGTCTAAACTACTCAAGACATCTATGTGGACAGCACGGGTGGTGAGGCATTTAAACAATATACCCCAACGCTTCTCATTCCGTCGTCCAACCTTCACGTTGAAGTGGCCAAAACAATCCATTCCAGTAGAGAAAAAGGGTGGTTTCAACAACCGCAGACGTGCAGGGGGTAAGTCTGCCATCTGCGGTACAGCAGGTTTTGCCCTCCATCTCTGGCAATCAGGGCAGGAATGCTGATGCCGCTTTACTGCTTCTCGTCCACGGAGGATCCAGTACTTTCGGCGTAATTCAGCAAAGAGACACTCGGATCCTGGATGACGAAGATCGCAATCAGCCCTTTGGATTATGAGCCTGGTGACTGGATGGATGGGGTCCAGGACGATGGGGTGAATTGTCTCAGGCTCCAGTACATCGCTGCGCCGCAATCTGCCTCCCACACGGATCAACTTCAGCTGTTCATCATACTCAGGGGCTAGTGCGGTTAAACGACTGGTGGAAGGGACTGGCTTGTTGTCTGACAGGTGCTTAAGGTCCTCCGCGAAACATTCTTCCTGCACTTGTCTCAGTAGGTCTCTTTCTGCAACTTTGTAGTCCCCAGCTGTTGGAGCGGACTGGCTGCCTGCCGCCCCGTGACGTTCCTGTACTACCGCCTCCACCAGCTCTTGGAAGTTAGTACACTGTGTGGCATCAGGCAAAGGGGGGAATGGAGCAGTGGTTATGGAACCACAGAATGCGGCCTTGCGCAGTTCGTCACCCTCCAAGGACTCAACCATGGGTTGGGTTGGCCAGTACTGAGGTGACTGGTGCAGATACGCTGGGCCATGGCTCCAACGGCTCCTTGTTTCTGCCAGCTCTCTGAGGGTCTTCCCACGGGTGATGTCATCGGCGGGGTTGTTTACAGAGTCCACATACCGCCATGCTTGGGCTTCAGTCAGTTCCTGGATCTCGGCAACTCTGGTGCCCACGAATACCTTGAATTTACAAGAGTCTGATTGAAGCCATGTCAGCACAGTGGTGGAGTCTGTCCAGAGCATCACCTCGTGTAAGCTCAGAGTTAGCTCCTGCTGTAGCAGCTTTGCCAGCTGGGCACCTGTCAGGGCTGCGCATAACTCCAGCCTTGGCATTGTCTGCTGGCGCTTGGGGGCTACCCTTGAACGCGCAGTCAGGAAAGCTACCTCTACCTTCTCACCTGGGATCTCGGTGCGCAGGTATGCTACTGAGCCATAGGCCTTTTCAGATGCATCACAGAAAACATGCAAACTTCGGACAGAGCTGGGGTTGTCCAGAGGGGGGCTTGTATAGCAACGAGGCAGGACAATCTTTGGAAGTTGTTGCAGCTCATTTTCCCAACTAAGCCACGCATTGAGAGCATCTTCTGGTAGGGACGGGTCATCCCATTCTCTTTCCTTCTTCCACAGGTACTGTACGATAACCTTAGCTCGCGTGGTAAAAGGTATGAGGAACTCTAACGGATCATAAATCCTTGCCAGTGTGCTGTAAATATTCCTCATAGTAGGAGTGGGGCGGTCCGTGAGGCGACACTTGTAACCTATGGTGTCCGATGCACAAAACCACCTCAGTCCAAGGGCGAGCTCCTGAGGATCTGCTAGGGAATCTGTGAGCCATAGCTCACTACTGTCAGATCTTGCCTCCCTGGGCAGGTGGCTGATGACCTCAGGGGCATTGCTCGCCCACTGTCGCAGCTCAAAGCCACCTGTGGCTAACAATGCTGTCAGTTTGTCGAGCAGCTGCCTGGCCTCCTCAGTGGAGTAGAGGCTCTGCAAGTGGTTGTCTACGTAGAAGCACCGCTCAACAGCCACACGGACGTCCTCCTCTGGCTGGCAGTGATCTGCCACATGCTTCTGCAGTGCATATGTTGCGCAGCAGGGGCTGCATGTGGTCCCAAAGGGGAGAACCTGCCACTCATAGACGTCAGGCGGTGTGTCTCTTTTCAGATCCCTCCACAAGAAACGCAGCAGTGGCCTGTCTTCTGGTAGCAGCCTGACCTGGTGAAACATGCCCTTGATGTCACTACTAATGGCAGTAGCGTGCTCTCTAAATCTCAGCAGGACACCAAGCAGGCTGGAGCTCAGCGTGGGACCAGGGAGGAGTAGCTCGTTCAGGTTACGGCCTTTGTATGTAAAGGAGCAGTTAAACACAATCCTATTTTTCCCGTTGTGAGTTACCATGTGGTGGGGAATAAACCAGGACTCTGTTGACTTGCTAAGCTCCTCCTCTGGTATCTTCACAACATAGCCGGCCTGTTCGAGCTTCCTAATCTCTGCCCCATAGGCGGCTGCCTTTTCTGGGTCTCTAAGCAGACGCCTTTCGGTGCTCCGCAGATTAGCCAGGACAGCTTCTTTAGGAGTGTAGAGACAGGGCATGTCCTTAATGCGTAGCAATGGGGTAGCATAGCGCTGCACTCCATCAACATCCACCCTTGTGGTTCTGGCTTCGAGCATACACACCGCCTGCTGGTCCTGCTTTGACCGCGTCACTGTCCTTTCATTCCGGTATGGCAGTACATCCATCTGCCACAGCCTTTCTACATGTTGACAGAGTTGGTCAGAGGGCGATAGTATGCCAATGTTAAGACAAAGTTCTGGCTGGAGCCTTTGGCGTACAACACTGGTGGGTCCTTGGAGGGTCCAGCCAAGTCGGGTCTTCACAGCTGCTGGTCCACCTGGTGGTCCCAATCGGACTGGTTCTATCGGAGTAAGCAGGTGGGGGTGGTCTGAACCAATGAGGACCATAGGCTGGACCCGATCCAGTGTTTGTAAAGGAAGGCCTTTCAGGTGTCTATACCGGTTCTGAAGCATCTTAACAGGCTGCGAGTGCTCTGCTAGTCCCAGCTGATCAGCAGTAAAGGCTCTCTGGATCTGAAAGGCCCTTCGGGGTTGATTGGCAGGTGAGATGGTAAATGAGACAGACATGCCCTGCAGTACTTTAAGATCTTGGTGCACAGTCCTCAATGCCACTTGTTCTGGCTCACCTATTAAGTTTAATGCCTTAGTAGCAGCTTGAAGGAGCATAGTTCGCTCTGAGCCATCATCTAATATAGCATATGTCTCCATAGCTCTTTCTCCATGACGTATCAAAACCTTGATCACCTTTAAGAGCACCTGACTACAGCCGGCCTTCCGATCTAGATAGAGCACCTCCCTGCTTGGGGCACTCACTAAATAGGATTTCTCCTCTTGGGCTGGCTTTGTGTTAAGGTCATGTAGGGCATCCAAATGTCTGCCGGCACAAGTCTTACACCTGGCTTTTAGCCGACATTGGGCAGCTTGGTGAGAATGACCGCAACGCCAGCACCGTCTGTTGCTCTTTATCCAGGCACTTCGCTGCTCAGTTGTGAGCTGACTGAAATTAGTACACTGGTTTAGGTAGTGCTGGGTATCAGTACAGTAGGGGCATGATGGAGCAATCTTACTTGGGGAGCTAGTGACAGCTGAGGGAGGTTCTGTAGTTGTTGTACCATCCGAAGGTTGTTCAGTACCGTGGAGGACTGTCGTTGTCTTAGCGGGCTTGCTTTCTTTCTTTCTGTCCTTCTTTCCCTCAGTGGCCTCTTTGCCTTCCCTTGGCAGGTACCCACCATACTCTTGAACCTTTAGCTCGAACTCCAACCAATTGGAGAAGTCAAACAATGTAGGGGCACTGATGTGAAGTGGATACACATACCTCATAAATTCAGAACGCAGGTCTTGCGGGAGCTTGGCCATAAGCCTGGTGACGTGCGACCCACACTTGAGCTCTGTGTGACCCTTGTCTCCCAGCTGGTCAAGCATACCAACCAAGGCTCTAACTCTAAGGGCAAATCTCCTAAAGGCCACTGTGTCATGGCTTCGAATGTTAGGCACCTCCATTAGGTCTGCAATACGGCGTAGCGCCAACTGATGGGGTTGCCCGTAGTGCTCTGTTAATGAGGTCATGGTATCCGTGTAGGGTTGGGGGGAATTTGTATATGAGTCTGCTATAAGGAGTGCATCTTCAAATTTCAGATGCTCAACAAGGATCTGGTATTTAAACCTTTCCGTAGCATCTGCAGGGAGGAGGTTCTCCAGTGAGACCTTCATTCTAGCAAACTCCCGGGGGTCCCCCTTTGTGAAATCTGGTATGGTGGGTTTAGGTCCCCGATAGACACTCTCTCTCTGGCCACCAGATGGAACTGGCCAGGAACGGGTTAAGGGTGGTCCAGCTGGGGGCGCTGACTCTTCCTGCAGGTGGTTAGGCCATTGTGGTACTAATGATTCTGCATACGGCTCACAGTATTCAGGCGTCGGGATCCTAGGCTGCTGCTCTGGAGCCATCCCCATCCTCTTAAGATAGGCCGTCAGTTCTTCCACGAGAGGGACTGGCAATGCAACAGTGGATGGTGGATGGTCTATGTTGTCCTCTGCTACTGGAGGGGGAGGGAGAGGCCATTCTTCTTCATCCACTTCCTCCTTTACAAGTGAGTGGGAACGCACTGGTAGTGGTGGTGGATTGGCCAGTGGTGCTGGCCATGACGGGCTGTTTGCTGTGGCATATGCAGGTGGTGGTATACGCATGACTGAGTCTGGCGGCAGGAGGGAAGGAGGAGGAGGGAGTGTTACATCTGGCTCTTTCCTTGCGTTGAACTGCCTTTGCATCTCTAACATAGTGATCTGGAGCCTGCGGTTCTCTTCCCTAATCTGGTGCAGCTCCTCCAGCACAGCAGGTGAGACATCTGCCGTAGCTCTGGCAAACAGTGGATTGGGGGTGCTTTCATACCGGGGTCCCAAGTGCACTGACTCTCTGGGATACTTCGGTCGGGCACCATCTGAGGGGGTCCACTGGTTAGGGCGCAGAGGTGGCATCTCAGTAGGCCTATCAGGGCTATAATAGGACTCCTGTGTCATTAGATCATGCTGGATAGAGGCTGCTGCAGCAAGGGGGGCTCTCTCCATGGCTGGCAGTGAGACTTCATAGTCAGCAATCCATGCTGGAGGACGTATCTGACGTCGGGGGCGGGTATCAGCCTGTGGAGTAACATCTCTCTTCTCGTATGGAAACATCTCTACATAGCACAGTGATCACTTCTCCCGGGTTTTGGCACCATTAATTGTAGTGAGGATTTCAAATACTGTATGATCTGGTAATGGAGATAGTGACCGCTGTGGGGCATCAACTAAAATGCACTACTGCAATGTTCTTCCATCCGTATTTATTTTCCAAATACACACCAGTATGGGTGTGTATGTGTTTGTGTGTGTGGTTCTACAATGACAAAACAGAAAAACACTTATGAATACTAAAGCACTGACATGCTTACACTAATACAAAACACACAAGCTTACACTAATACATCTATTTAGCCAATCTAATCATCAAGCAATGCACAATATACATACTCTACCTGAAATATACATAAAAATAAATCACTTACTGGTCTCTGAACGCACACTGGATAGGAAAACAAGTGGATGACAAACTACAAGCGAGATACACAACAGATCCAGTACACAGTCATTCACCTTCTGTACAGCTTGTCAAACACATGGCATGAACACTAACTGCAGTTCCTATAGTTTTCCAAAGGGGGGCGCTGAATGGCTGCTTTGTACGAACTACTAACTACTTCACATTAACAAATACACAAGTCCTTCAATACAAAAACAGCTAATGCGCTGACAACAGATTAAAGGTGAACTGGTTCTAGCAGGTACAAGATGGGGAATAGGGAAGAGGTCGACAGGAATCCTGTGGTCATGGACAGAATAAGCACACAAGCAGCAGCATGCAACAGGAAACACCTGCTGACTAGAACTGTTAGAAGTATATAGCAGCGAAGAGCAGGTCTTCAGGTTTTGCGGATCTCAAAGACAGCTCTTTTGGTCTTCTGCAGAGCTCCATTTGGGGAACCTTTGGGTTTACTCACCATCTCATCACAGATCAGTGTTGTCAGGCAGACAGACTGAAGAGTGGCATTGTAAATAAAGACTCTTCAGTAATATACAACTTCTTGTTTTAACTAGTCTCATTTCATAATGTGTCAGGAGTGCTATTTTGTTAGATATATTAGTGTGAAAGGAGATTTTTTTTCCACCACACAACCTCCGACACAGCATTACGAAATGACTTTCAAACAAAGACACTTTGCATGTAGCACCACACTGCCTAAGTAAACTGTGAAATGGCTACTTTCAGACAGTGACAATTGTTAAAAGCAATATTTACCCATTTACTTACAATTTCTAGTATTTCCCCCATGTTTTGGGGACAGCCCTTGTTTTTGGCGGTCTGTCTCTAGTTAACACGTGAAAACCCACATTGTTCCCAGTTCTTGTAGCTGAAACATTATTTAAAGCTGAGAATGTCCCCTTTTCTTTTTTAAAGAAACATGTTGACAGTTTTCATCTCAGAGATCTGGCCACCCTACTGTACTAAGGCTGTCTCTGGCATAGTGAGTTTGGCATGGTGAGTCCTGTAGCTTGCTGATGACTAAAGCTTTTGCTGAGTGCTATAAAAAGCTGTCTGGCCACTAGCTTACATTTCTCTCAGAATAGGTTGCTGCATATAGTATCAATAGTTTAGAAGCAGATATGATGTGTTTCACCACTCAACCTCACCTAAAATGACTTGGGGCATTAGCTTATGTCAGGCTTTGGCAAAACGAGTAATACATCTGTTGCCAGAATTACACATCTGTTGCTTGTGTTGCTCTCTTCAGAGAGTTGATAAAACATCCCTATGTACCTCCCTCTCTCCGTCCTAACATTTCTAACATGATATATTGAAACACCTCAATCTTTGCGCTTTAAATTTGGTATACATCTTCAACTGGGTTCATTACTGCTGTGACTGAAAGTGCTTTACCTTTGTTTTGCATTTTTGTTCTAAAATATGTGATACCATGGAAGCTTTACTGTTAGGTGTACAGTTGGTTTCTGCAGATTTGTTTTGTATTTGGTTGTCAGTATCAAAGAGTGAAATTAATGAATTTAAACTGTCAGGGAGATAAGACTATGGCCTCAGCACATTTTTTTCTTAATTGGTTATAAGTGTGATTGTAGTGGTGGCCATATTTTTTAAAGTCTTATATCTATTTGCATTTGGTAGCTATTTAAAAGAGTGTGATATCGCCCCTACTCCCTAAACTTGTAACAAATCACCATCTTTGTCCCTTGCAATTTGATGGCCATTCATTGTGATTAAACTGCCTTTTTCAAATGAGCATTAAGGCCTCAGCCTAACATACAATTAACTATTGCATACTAGCTTTTTTCCAACGTGGATTTATAATATATCAACTACTTAAGGCTCTAAGAGCCATGAGTGACATTTATATTACTGTCATATTGCATGACTATGTGTTGAATACCTCTTCCATTAGTAAAAGGCTGAAGTTAGTTTAAGTGTGTAAGATATATTAGTTATTTAGCTAGTCTTATCTTAGAGCACCTTACATTGAATTAGGCACAGGCCCAGTCCAATGTGGTGTTAGATGCCTTGTTCAGAGAGGCCTCAGATGGTGCAGGAGATGGCTGGTTACTTGCTGGTTACTCACTTCCTCATCCACAGCTCGAATCTGCAACACTCCAATTCCAAGACCAACTTCTTAACCATGAAGCCACGGCTGGATTTTTAAGCCACAGCTGGATTTTTAATTATTGCATCACTGTACAAAACAATTGTTGTAAATCCATTGCCATATACAGTACATTGTACATTCTTGTAATTAAAATGTTATCAGTGTAATTTTGAAATGTTTAATGCTGCATGTACAGTTCCAACAGATGCATGTTTATACAGTAAGAGAGTTCTTCATATGAAGATAATTTCTTTCTATAACCAACAAATAACACTTTCATAGTTTAAATTAGGAGGCAGATGTTTTTCTTTTAAGGAATATCAATATGTATCTTCTGATATCTTTTGTGTTAAAGCTATATATCAATGGATTCAGTAAAGGAGGGAATACCATTACAGACACAGACAACGCCCTGCGTAAGAAAGTGGGTGCACTTTCAAAACGATGTGAAAGTAAAGCAAAAAATGAATTGCATTCCAGGAATAGAAAAACTATTAAATGAGCTCCACATGTCTGAAGTGCTTTGCTTCTGGCATCTGACTGTTTCTTGAAAACACAAGTGGTGAGGATTTGTAAATATGTGAACAGAACTACACCCAATGATACACCCTGGAAAAGCACTAAAGTAAACAGACCATATATGCTATTCACATTCGTGGCTTCACAGGCTAGTTTCATCAAAGAGGGGTTGGTACAAAACATATCACTGATATGGTTCCTGCAGATTGTCAATCGAAGTAGAAGCACAATGACAACAAATACGACAAGAATGTCTGTAAGCCAAACAGCACTTATAATTTTAATCAGATTACTGTTAGTCATTATGGTGTTATAAGATAGTGGGGCGCAGATAGCAAGATAGCGATCAAGGGCCATGGCTGTCAATATGAGAAGTGATCCACCACCATACGTGTGCACAAAAAAAGCCTGTGTTACACATGCCCAATATGGGATAACTCTGGTATCATACAGCATGCTGGAAATCATCTGAGGGAAAAAGGCAGTTGCTCCCATCATATCACAAACAGGTAAATTAATAAGTAACATATACATGGGCTTGTGCAAGTTATGGTTAAAAGCAATAGTCACAATAATCATCAAATTGCAACAAACTATCGTCAGATATGTAAGGGTTGAAAAAACAAGGGCTGGAACTCTGGCTGATGAAGCCAAGGAGAATGGAGGTAAAGTTAGCACAGTTGTTGTGCCTGATGAATTGAGAGGCATTGCAGATAGATCCTTATGAATCTTCAACCTAAATTAAAAAATTTTTTTTTTTACATTTAATCAATGTTAGTTTACTTCTCCTGTTACATCAATTAGGTACAGTGTAACAAAGTGGGTAACAATATGTAACATTATGTACCTACCCTGTATCATAGGGTTAGTGTTAGGTATGTACAGTGTAAGTTCATAATATTACATGCTGTTACATGTAGATACACTTAAAAAAGGAATCATACCCAAATTACTACAGAATCCTCATTATTTTAACATATTACTAGATAATACAAACACTATTGTGGTTTCTGACAACAGTATAATACAATAAAAAAGATGGTGTAGAGTCCATATACCTTTTGTGTTAAATCATCTCCTACCTTAGCTTACATTCCGCAATGACTTTTAATGAATGTAAGCTGCATATATACTGTCAAGTCATACAGGACACACAGAATATTACAATAGCTGCCTCACTGATTGACGTCACACACACACTGTTAAACACTATGTTGAGCTACTGTGTGTGTGTGTGTGTGTGTGTGTGTGTGTGTGTGTGTGTGGACAGCAGGGGACCTGGGTCAGCACCCCCTCTGGCCCCCTCCCTCTTCTGCCACAACTTGTCCCTGAGATGCATCCCTCCCCGGCCACTCCAGCAGAAAGTGCAAGAACCTCATCCAGCTGAAAAGGCACATCTTGGATTTGCTTAAGATTGTATGGTGTGGGATTTTCTGACAGCGCCTCGGCCTCTGTGCTTGGCCCGACCTCGACATACCATGTGTACAAAAAACACAAGGAATTAAGTCAAGCTTAAAGTTATTCATTTTTAGAGGTAGAAGGATATTCATTATTCATTGTTTGACCACCATTTTTAATAGTAACCTAGGCCTAACCAAATGTTTCCCCCTGAAATCGTATCTTGTCTGGCAATAAAACATGAGTTATCTAGCCTATGCCTATATGCCTAGGCTATTACACATAGTATAATACATATCAAATGAGGGGGGGGGGATGCAGCCAGTAACCTAAAGTATTACAAAATACTGTATGAACACCACGACTGTTCTGTTCAATTTCCATTTTGATGGCAAAAGCTGCATTTCATCTTTTGACTGATCAGTTTTCTTCTCTGCAGCCAGTTTATAAGATACTGTGTTCTTGTTTGCGCCACAAATATGTGCCAGAAGTGCTTTGGTAGCTGTAAAGGCAGCAGCAATGAGGTGATGGTTGGTTATAACAATAACATGTTATGAATTGTCACAATTTACAAATTATAAACCGACCTGGCAAGTTGCAAGCCCGAATAAGAGACGGATTTTATACTCTTATTTAGAAGTCAATAAATTCAGGAAACACATTTAACTTAGACACGACATAAATAAAAGAAAATTTACACTTTACAAGGTCAGTGAAGATGACGATGGGGATGATGTAGGGCTACAAGAAGGGAGTTTGAGCTAGATAAACTTTGCATCAACTCAAACTGCTGGTAGGTTTCTTAACTTTACTTCGTATGTCATTCCTATTGGCCTTATTAATGTATCCTACTTGTTGTCCCAACTGTCAAAATCTTCAAATTGCCTATTGTTGTATCATTGTAATTTATTGTGGTCATACTGCCTGTATATTTTTAGTGAAATACAGCACAATGTGCATGAAAAACAAAAACCTAACATGCTCTGCTTGATGTTTCTGTTTTGTTTTCTTCCTTGCTTGCTTTCTATCTTTCAGGAAACACTATGTCTCCAACCATATCACAGCTCCTCCTCAAATCAAAAGAGAGTGAGGGTGTCCTGAGGAGGAAGGACAGAACAGGAAGAACAGGAAACTGAAGAAAAAGGTGGTCTCTTTGCAAGCATGTGGCTGGTAAGTCAATACTTTAACTCAGTGTGACACTTAACAACACCACTTGGATTTAAACATTTTATTATACGGCTATTCGCAATTCAAATAGAATGCTCTGTTCATCTGAATGGGATTTACACCATGGGTATACCAGGTGTAGCAAGGCCGGGTTGTGTTCCCGTGTTTAACACTCAATTTTGGTATTTGTCTTTTTTTTCTCTGTACGGTTGTTGAAAACCTGTAGTTCCGACTACGCCACCAGGGGGCTTGGATGTCCCCCTGGAAAATAAGGTTGCAATATCAGCAACACCACAATGGCATTAAAGGCAACGCAAGTTCGATGGGGACAAGCAGAGACCAGGATGCAGAGTTCACCAATAAATCTTTATTACATACAAGAAACACAGTGCAATTATTCTCTTTTGTGCAAACACGCTCTGTGCAAGTATGCTCTTGGTTCCTTTTCTTGTGCAAAGTGCAGACATACAAATATACAAACAGTGAACCTTGCACCAGGGTTTACAAAGATTTCTTTTTCTTAGTTTTTTTTCTTCTTTTAGTTAAAATGACACACATGCACACCAAATTATTAGTTAAGTAAATAAGGAAATCACACAAAGTAAATCAAAATCACCGCAAATCAGGATAATTAAACTAAATGCAATACAAACACAAAATAGAAAATAAACATGCAGATAAGAAACAGAAAAGGCAAACTAGGAAAAAAATAGAAAAGAAACTAAACCCAAAATAACCAGAACTCTCACTTCTGTACAAAGCAACAAAACCGCAACGAACACAAAAGAACACAAGGAACAAGAAAATACACGCTCACTCCCATTCATCCACTACACTCACGCCGTGCTCTCATACACACACACACTCGTTACACGTCTGCCACCCGCATCCAATATCATTCACCCAAACTCACACCATGCTTTCATACACACACACACACACATACTCTTCATTTGATTCTTACTTGTCTTCAGATGATGCAAGTCACAAGAAAAGAAAATACTAAAAAATGCAAAAAAAGGACAAAAGGAAGGGCAAGAAGTCAGCAAAAGCAAGGCAAGCAGAAGAAGTCCACAACACTTTAATGTGGACAAAGAGGTGAGTCACAAGGGAGGGCTCCTGTTTACAAGAATAAGTTTTAAATAATGTTGACCAAAAATGTGTTTTTGGTGAAGGAGGTTAACTGTAACTCTGGGGGAGATGAATCTTTGTAGGCATGTAGCCCTAGAAGTTTTTGAGCGAATAGGAGCTTTTGGCCCCCAAGGGCCACCCCCCGCTGTGCCAGTGTCCATCAAAGAGGGGGAGATGCCGAAAAGTTTTTGCTGAATAACTCAGTGAATGTTTCACCGAACATCATGAATTTTTTTGAGATATGTCGGTGTTACAGGGGCGTATCGACCCAGCCCATAAACACTCACTTAAAGTGTAGCGCCACCTAGTGATATGGGTAAATGCGAAAAATGGGATTTTATATTGGCAATATCTTGGACCGAGAAGGTGGGAACTGCACAAAATATGTCATGCACGATCAGCAGAAAGACCTCTAAAAGCACAGCACATGCCATCAAATTTGGCCCATAGGGGGCGCTGTAATTGTACAAAAATTGTACAAAATGACGTTTTGTCTATTATCTAGAGAAGAGTAATGTTTACAAGCAGTTCTTTTTTGTTGTGAAATCTATTGAACCTCCCGCATTGAAAACACTGGTCGACGCCCACTTCCAACAAAAAGAATTTCCGTGAAATTTTAACATTGTGAAAGCGAAACCAAACGAACTCGTCATAGGCCGTTCATGTGAATCTCACCAAATTTGGTACATGTCATCTACCATAGTCCGAATTAGGTGGGAGCCAATGGGAGCTGAGCACCCATACCCTCAGGGTCCAATTAAAGAAGCAAATTTCATCTACTCACAGAGCGTTTCTTCGCATCCAGCACAGTTGCGCATGGTTATTTCAAATATGATCTAGGCAACTTTCTGTTCACCATTTTGAGGTAGGCTAATGAAAGTTTAGTCATGATGATTATAGCCTAACTGTCCAAACTGGAATGCATCAGTATATTGCCTTCTCACGTTGATGATAACGCCATATGCGCACTAGTTCATGCCAAAAACTAACCTGTGATTTTAACGTAACATATTAATAGCGCCAACAAAACCGATTTCAGAAGAGGACGGGTCCATTCCCAAAGCATACACGATGGGCCGACTCATGTCAATCTCGGGTTCGGGCCGGTTTGATGTAGCCTGGCTAACGCGACTTATCAATGCTCTGCGAACATTGGTCTGGCCAAGCTGTGTTGTAAACCCATTTCTCAGAGGGCGGGCTTAACCCACGTGTGTGAAATGCCTGTGTTTGCTACTGGAAGAAGCTTCGACCAATCACATTAGTGTCCATGTATAAGACAGAAAATAGTAACGTGCATATGAGTAAACAAAAACGTAACTGCACAAAAGCTCGAAATTCCATATTGTATCGCTGACAATGTAACGTGCAGCTATTTTGTCAGTGAAATAGCTCCACAACGTTGCAAGATATTACTGTGTTGTTCTGCTATTTACATACTGTAAACTGGGTTGACTTGGCAACACTTACCATTAATAAGTCAGATGAACCTCGTCGACAACAATGCCAAGGAGATTTTCTTTGTAGACTTCGTTGGCTAACATGTTCATCCATCCTCCAAAACAGCAGCTACAGCTGCATTGAAATCTTGCCGTTGCTCCACGTTCGCCATGTTGACAGTGACTGAGGTAGATTTCCGGTCGCTAAACTACCGCGTCATTTTGAAATGCTAGATTTTCATTGGTCCCAGTTTCTCTGTTAATGTAGAAACGGTGTAGAATGGGAGCTTGGCCAGACTGACTTTGCAAGCGAAATTCAAATGCAGCAGCACAGGAAGTATGGGCATGCCCAGGCTAATCCATGCCCTTGTTTGCGGGCTGTCTTGTGCATCATCTTCAGAAGAGGCTTCCTTCTGAGTGGAGCCATGCAGACCAGTTTGATGCAGTGTGCAGCGTATGGTCTGCGCACTGAAAGGCGGTCCCCCTACCCCTTCAACCTCTGCAGCAATGCTGGCAGCACTCCTACACTTATTTTGAAGACACAGCCTCCGGATATAATGCTGAGCACATGCACTACAATTCTTTGGTCGACCATGGCGAGGCTTGTTCTTAGTAGAGGCTGTCCTCTTAAAGCACCGTATGGTCTTCACCACTGTGCTGCAGCTCAGTTTGAGGGTGTTGGCAATCTTCTTATAACTTAGACCATCTTCATGTAAAGCAACTATTTTCTTTTTTAAATCCTCAGAGAGTTATTTTCCATGAGGTGCCATGTTGAACTTTTTGGACATTTTCACATAGCGGTGTACTCACTTGTTAACAGTGGTTTAGACATTAATGGTTGTGTGTTGAGTTATTTTGAGGAAACAGCAAATTTGCACTGTTATATAAGCTGTACACTGCCTACTTAACATTGTAGAAAAGTATTATATCTTTAGACTTCTCCCATGGAAAGACATAATAAAAAAAGTACAAAAATGTTAGGGGTGTACTCACTTTTGTGACATACTGTATATGCTACACATCCATAGTCAAAAACAGACCTCATAAGCGGCCAGTTTATGCTCCCCAGAAATTCTCGAACGCAAAGGAAACGGAAGTGCCTACTTTCATAGTGGGAACTTCGGTAAAAGAGAACCTCTTATGTGTTTCTCGAAACCTTCGTAGCAGAGATACTTCCAAAACTCCGAAGTAAAGTTGCGCAGTTCCTACTACAGCTTTCAAGCCTAAGTACGAGTGTTGTTTTGAAGTTTGATCCCACCCACTGCAGTAGATCTTCGGCTATAAAGTTCAAATATCTCGTAATCCTGCAGTAAAAATACAGTGAAATTAAATCAGCTCGTAGAGGTTAATATAATACAGCTCTTAGAATGTTTAAATGGCCAATTCATGTTATCTCATTTTTCTTGATGAAACTGTCGTAGATTTTAACACATCAAAGCCAAAGCCTGGGCGATAAGACAGAGAAAAATTAAAGCATGAGAAGAATAATGACCAACGGGACTGTCTAGGGTTCAGCCTTTTGGCGGAACGAAGATACTCTAAATTTTTATGGTCAGTCCACACGATGAAGGGCACGGACGTCCCCTCCAACCAGTGATGCCACTCTTCCAGAGCCAGCTTAACCGCGAGGAGTTCCCGGTCCCCAATGTCGTAGTTCCGCTCCGCCAGGGACAGGCGGCGGGAGAAGTGGGCACAGGGGTGCACCTTGCCATACTCCTGCACTCTCTGTGACAGAATTGCTCCGGCCCTTACGTCAGAGGCATCGACCTTCATGATAAATTGATGGGTGGGGTCTGGCACCTGGAGGATGGGTGAAACAGGATTTGAGGGTGGTGAAGGGAGTGTCGGCGGTCGTGGTCCAGGCAAACGGGGTCTTAACACTGGTCAGGGCTGTGAGTGGGGCAGCAACAGTGCTGTAGTTCCGAATGAATCTTCTGTAGAAGTTGGCGAATCCCAAGAACTGTTGTAGCTGCTTGTGGGTTTCTGGAATGGACCAGGAGACAACCGCGGACACTTTGGCTGGATCCATCCTGATGGTACCCTCTGCCACGATGTACCCCAGGAAAGCCACGGTCTTGTGTGGAACTCACATTTCTCGGCCTTGACGGCCTAGGTCGGCCTAGGTCTCTTTAACGGGCACTTGACAACCCAATGACCCTCACCGCCACAATATAAACAAATGCCTCCCAAAAGGCAATGATGTCGCTCAGCGGCAGAGAGGGTGGCGCGATCCACCTCCATAGGCTCAGGAGAGCTCTGTCGGCAACAGGGGAGCGGGGAGGTGGAGGAGTCGCCCCGTCCTGTGTGGGAGACGATGGCTGACTGGAGTGACCCCTCTCCCGACGGCGGGCCTGCACCTGTCGGTCAATTCATGTGGTGAGGGCTATGGCGTCGTCGAGGGTCATGGGCGTCTCATGGGCAACCAGCTAGTACTTGACGAAGTCGGCCAGACTGTGGAGGTAGACATCGATGAGGGCATCCATGTTCCAGTGGCCGCGGTTTGCCAGGGTTCGAAAGTCAATGGAGTAATCTGCGACCGTCCTTTTTCCCTGACGAACCTCTGATAGGTCCTGGGAAGCCTCCGAGGCAGATCACCCCACCCCGAAGACTTTTCTCAGTTCGGCTGCAAGCATGCCAGGGTCCGCCGCTGGTATTCTGCCGCCACCCACAGCCTGGCCGGCCCTGTTAGGAGGTTGACGGTGTAGGCGACCGGAGCGGCTTCGGAGGCAAAGTTCCAGGGTTGGAGGTCGAAAGTCAGCTGGCAATTTGTAATAAAGGCATCGACCTCCTCAGGATTGCCTCCGAACCGCTCGGGGTCCCCAATTCTAGGTTCGGGGCCAGCGGAGGTGATCTGGGCAAGTCGTTCAGAATGGTCCGTCCCTTGGCGCTGCAGGAACCAAACCTGCTGATGGAGCTGCTCCGTCGTGCCCACCAGGGAGGCTAGGTCGCCCGCAATCTGTTGGAGCCTCCTCTCCGCTTCCTCCAGTCGATCCAAGGCGGAGGGAGGCCCGGGTTGGGGGTCTAGGTCCATGGCCACGTTCGCTGGGTCCATGGTGGTCAGTTCGTTCTGTCACGGGGTGCAGGAACTTGGAGACAGACAAAGACAGGAACGGACCCAATAGCGTAACGTGTCCAAGAACAGATCTTTATTAGGGTTAGGGGAAACAGGGATAGTCCAATGCCCCGGTACGGGGACGTAGGTCGTGGTCGAGAGTCGGGCCAGGTCTGGAGCCAAAGACTGGAGTTTCATGTGTGGTCAGGAGTCGGACCGAGTTCGGGTAGGGCTAGGGTAGGGTAGGGCTCACACAGAAGACTGAGGACAAGGAGAAGAAGACTGAGGGCAAGGCACAGGCACGAAAAAACAGGAACACAACACGAAACTAGGAAACACAAAGTAGTCAGGAGTCGAAACTTAGCCGTAGAGAAAACCACCGTGGTTAGCAGACGAACTGACAAAGAGGAAATGAACGTAGGGGTTTAAATAGGGGTGCAGTGCAAGTGAACGTGATAATGAGGTGATGGGTAAACAAGGAAGTGCAGGTGTAGTGCATGAACACTCAGACACGGACGAGAGGTAACACAGGTGAGGACAATGATCATAGTAGTGAGGGGAAACGGAGAGTGGAGTGGGTGATTGAACTAATAATGAAATAAGTGACGGGAATAACGGTGGAAAGAGTTAGAACAGTGCTAGAGAAAAAACCCAGACTGAGAACCGTGACAGCATGACACCAACTGTACTTAGCCACATTCTTAATTATCTCTTTCTCTTTCTTTTAAAAAATATAGGTCATGAAAAAGGTTTGAATTGTACACACAAAATAATCAGTATAAAAAATACAAACTTTTGTATGTAACGGAGAATTTGGAAGTGGTATACTTCAAAAATACTTCACCAGCCATTGATCCATTATTAATAGTGTTTTCACATGCTGGTAGTTTTTCACCCTACGTGTCGGGTCTGGTTGAGCTTTGCCTGTCTCACAGACGTTAGTAACAGCATGCAGGCATTGAATTGACACCATACAGAATCACCTTATCTAAATTTCCTCTGGGCTGTACGCTAACCATGGATGTTTGAATAAAGTATTCTTTGACTGCCGGCGGGATTTGTTTAAAGGCTGTGCCATTGTCATTGAATCTTGAAGGAGTGCCGGGAAATCAAATTTCTAAGCACAATAGCATGCTGCGTTTGGATTAGCAAACGACAGAGCCGCTTCACAAATTTTAATCACATACAGTTTTTGTGTTTCACAGATTTTAACTTTGAAATATGTCTACTGACAACAGTGGGGTTGCTCGGGCTATTTTAAGGACGCATATAAAGGAAAAGAGCACAACCTGGGCTGGGCTTTTCGATGGGATACAGTACCTATCTGTTAGCCTGGTAAACCAGCACCTCGTACTTCACTTTGTTTTGTACAAGGGGTCTGGCACAGATTGAAAGTGCAGGTTGTAGGCAGACTCAATCCTAGCCAATCAGCGGACAGAGGGAGGGTTCATGACCAATGACATCGATGACGTCGCTGTGTGCATTACATTTCACTTGTTCAGAATATTAAAGAATTTAAGTCGGAGCAAGAAGAATGCTTGAGGATTTTCATTTGTGGAAGAGACTTGTGGCCCTACTCCCCACAGGGTTCAGGAAAAGTTTAATCTTCCAGCTTGCTCCGGACTAACAACTAATGTCACGATTAAACATTAATGACTTAGGTAAAGGTAGATCCAATCGTTTTAAATTTCATCGTCCACACCTCGAGGAAGAGAATATTTTCTCAATACAGTACAGCCAGGTCCTCTGTACAAAACGAAGTGAAGTACAAGGGGCTGGTTTACCAGGCTACCTATCTGTGCACTTAAGTATTGATGAAAAAAAAAACAAATCTGCATTTAATTGAAAACATGTATAGTTACAGTCTGTATATGAACACAATACTCCAATTTAAATTACTTCGAGGTAGCAGATATGATATGCAAATGAAAGGGCAGGGTACCAAATACTCCCTGCAATTAAGTAATCGTGTTATAAAGAAAGATGAAATATGTCTACAAAATAATAACATGTCTTCCAAACTCGTATTTAAATTATGTGCAAACCCACATCCCACAGATACCACATCCAAACCAAATTAAAGAGCAGAAAGTGAGCTTTCCAATGATATCCAACACTGCTCTTCTCGTAAATAAAACTAATCCTCGGTAAGATATTTGTTCAGGAAAAAAGTAAACATTACATTTGCTTCGTCAGGCACGCACTGGTGGTAAGTCTCCTAGTATTCACCCTTTATGGAGCTTATGCTGTCAGATTCCAGATAGACTCTCCTAAACAAAATAATATTAAAAAAGTAAATACTAGATACACCACATAGCGGTACATGGTATGACCACCGTATGTGCTGTGAAGTTCACAACAAAGGGAATTATAGTGCCTCTATGAAATGAATGTTAGTTCTGTTCTGGAGTAGTGGTCCTACATGCCAAACTTGATGCAATATTGACCCGTATTACTACTGCGGCCTGCATGTATCCTCCTCCTTTTCCTCCATTACAAATTATTCTAGGAAAATATCGGTGTGTAACACATGAAGTGAGGGATAAAACAACCTGTGTTTGCCAAGTTTTAGACCTCCAGCTACTTGTGTGCTACAATGGGCCAAAGCCACAGATTAAAAATACATAAATATTTCCAGGTGCACTATAGAGTCTGTTAATGTGAAAGTTATAATTGGACTTCACTCACATATTTTGTGTCATACATACCCAAAGCTTGTCAAATGTATTTATTATTTATTCAGACCAGAATGTATGCAAGTTTGAAATGTAAGACATTAAAAAATAGATTTATATACTAAATAGGCACTACAGACTAGGAGAATGAGTGAGTTGTGAGTTAATTTAACTTTAATATTTTATGTCATATATAGATGTTATGTGTCAGATATTGTCACTCTACAAGGTGCGCTAATCAGGAATGCTGAACCTGTGTTAAAATACACACGCATACACGCATGCATATGAAAGAAATACTATGTCTATGTCTTCCCGTCCTGTCTATTCTCTTCTCACATGTATATTTGTATCTATGTATGGATGGTTTGATGGGTAATTTCACTGGTACTTGTGATTAGTGACAATAAAGGACTACTACTACTACTACTACTATGACAATGACGACTATGTAGTGTCAATCAATGAGGAAGCTACTGTAATATTGGGTGTTACCTGGTTGACTTGACTGTATATATTTAGCTCAAAGGGACAGACAGGGCATTAAGTCACTAGAGGCTGTAAAGTAAGGTATCATTTAACACTGATGTAATACTCCTGTAGTCAGGCACAGAACTGCTCTTTGTTGTAGGATTATTTGGAAATAATGAGGACAAAATGCAGTCAGTTACGTGTTTAAAGGGTGATTAATATGAATTATATATTTGTTGTTTTGCATTTATATGTTTTTGGTTTTTTTTTTAGGTTGGAAATTTAAAAGGACCTAATACATCAGCCATGTCTCTCAATTCATCAGGCACAACAACTATGCTAACTTTACCTTCATTTACCTTTCCTTCATCAGCCAGAGTTCCAGCTCTTGTTTTTACAGTCCTTACTTATGTGACAATTATTTGTTGCAATTTGATGATTATTGTGACTATTGCTTTTAACCATAACTTGCACAAGCCCATGTATATGTTACTTATTAATTTACCTGTTTGTGATATGATGGGAGCAACTGCCTTTTTCCCTCAGATGATTTCCAGCATGCTGTATCATACCAGAGTAATCCCATATTGGGCATGTGTAACACAGGCTTTATTTGTGCACACGTATGGTTCTGGATCACTTCTCATATTGACAGCCATGGCCCTTGATCGCTATCTTGCTATCTGCGCCCCACTATCTTATAACACCATAATGACTAACAGTAATCTGATTAAAATTGTAAGTGCTGTTTGGCTTACAGCCATCATTTTGATTTTTATCCTCATTGTGTTGGCACTCCGTTTTAAGATTTGTAGGACCAATATTAGTGACATGTATTGTAACAACCCCTCATTGACAAACCTGGCCTGTGAATTGACACATGTGAATAACTTCTATGGTTTGTTTACTATTGTCTTTTTTCAGGGACTATCATTGGGTACAGTTCTGTTTACATATTTACAAATCCTCATCACTTGTGTTTTTAAAAAACAGTCAGATGCCAGAAGTAAAGCACTTCAGACATGTGGAGCTCATTTAATAGTTTTTTTATTCCTGGAATTCAATGCTTTAATTGCTTTAGCTTCACATCGTATTGCAAGTGCACCCACTTTCTTACGTAGAGCGTTGGGGGTTTCTGTAATGATATTTCCTCCTCTGTTAAATCCACTGATATATGGTTTTAATACAAAGGATATCAGAAAAAACATATTGGTATTCCTTAAAAGGAAAATATCACCCTTTTAATGTAACCTGCGAAAGTGTTATTTATTGATAATAAATAGACATATTAATGTAAGGAATATTACTGCTTGTTATTCTTGATATAAACATATCTACCGGCACTGTGTGTGCAGCTGTATGCTTTAAATGAAAATACTGACATTTAAATTAAATATGCATACAGTAGGCCTATATGGTTATTAAGTTATACATTTTTTTTTACACTGATGCCATATTTTGTAAACTTGTGAACTTACTTAAACTTAAAAGCATTACTCAGTGTTTGGATATGTGAAATGATGGTGATATGAAATACACAGTGCCTGACAAAAGTCTTGTCGCTTATCCATTTTGTAGAAACAAAAGCTCATAACCTTACTTTTAATTAATGCATTGGTTTTAGAAATGTCTCATATGAAAGCTAAAACCCTCCTAAATTATGTTAATATACTGAAAATAAACTTGCTTTATTGAAGAAAGATTGATCATTTAATGAACACAGAAAGGTCAGATTTTGGCATGACAAAAGTTTTGTCGCCTACAGAAAATTGAACAAATAATTTGCTTCAAATACAAAAACATCAGTGAATAAAGTAATGGTGCTGTGAGATTCATATTTAATATCTTGTATGACTTCCATGAGGTTTGAGGACTGCATCCATGCGGTTCAACAATGATTCATACAATTTATTGATGAAGTCATCAGGAATAGCAAAGAAAGCAGTCTTACATGCCTCCCAGAGTCCATAAGATTCTTTCGTTTTGCCTTCCATGCTTCCTCTTTCATTCTACCCCAGACATGCTCAATGATGTTCATGTCTGGTGACTGGTCTGGCCAGTCCTGGAGTTTTGGTGTGCAGTCAAAGTCTAAATTAAAGGTAATTTCCTGCATTCTGGTGCATTTTAACAGGTTGTTAGATAGCTTAATGTCATCCTTCTAAGTGAAAGGTCAGCAGAAAGAAAATCCATGCTTTACATATGTTAAAAAAAATAAAAATTAACTTATTTAGGATATCACTTAAAAATAATGCAATTATGTTGTATTTGATGTCTGTAGGCTAAGGTCTAATTAGGCGCCTGTCACTTTAAATTTCTCCTTATGATCCTAACGTGAAAGAAAGTTATATGTTCTAACTTTCTATGCAGGATGCTAGGAAATCAAACGGCTAATGCAGATGTGGATACATTTGATTATATTTTCTATGGAATTCATAAATATTTCAAAACACCTTGAGAAGACTCTTTATTAGACTATGCAAGAGATTTGTCTTGCAAGGTGCATTTTTTGTTTGGGTTCAGTGGCGTACGTAAGTTTGCCAACAGGAGCCATCCAGGGGCCTGATTTATAAAACGTTCTTACGCACAGATTTGATCTTAGAGTGTTCGTACGAACGAATTCACGTCAAAGTACAGATTTATAAAAAACATCTTTGACGTGGAAAAGTACTTACTTCCACGTCAGGTTCCAGCTTGGCGTACGACCATTTCCTTGTGGTTATGCCTGGTATTGCAGATATTGTCCGATGCACGGGCTAGGAATTTCATTAAAAAAGACAATCTCGCCTCTTTCACTGTAATATGATTAGGATTAGGCTGATATAAGCAGAAGTGCCCTACCAATACTTTAAAAATATATATTTCGCTTATATATATATAGATTCCCATACAGTGCCCAGGAACAGCAAGAAGTGAAGGAGGATTTCCTGCATAAAACAGGGTTCCCAAATGTGATCGGTGCGATAGACTGCACCTACGTTGCCATACGAGCTCCACATGTGAACGAGTATATGTATGTCAACAGAAAACATCCACTCTATAAATGTGCAGCTCATTTGTGATGCTCGTATGGCAATCTTGAATGCTGTTGCGCTGGCCAGCGTCAACGCACGATTCCTTCATTGTGCGTAATTGTAGTGTTGTAGGTAGGTAAACCCTTTAAAAATGTCGCCCAATTTATTTGCTTTTTAGAAGGAACATTAGGTTAAATTAATAATTTCTGTCAGCAGGACAACGAGGTTATTGAAGAAATGGCTGCTCACCCCGATTGCGCACACGAAGACAGCCGAGGAGGCCCACTTTAACACTAAACATGCCCGTGCGCGGTCGGTAGTGGAGCCCAGCATCGGCATGCTGAAGGGAAGGGATTTTTTTTTTTCCTCTTTAGTTGCCATTGTCACAGAGAGTTTTTGCTTTGAGGATGAGCTCATTTTATATGTTAATTCATTAAACAGGGGTGTTTTGAGGGCGGAGCATTCAGCTGCACACAATTCCACGATCATTTGTGATTTATAACCGAATGATTCGCGTACGCATGGGTCATACGCGTGCGTACGTTCGTTTTCTCTGAATAGCACTTACGATCAAATCAGAAAAGTTCTTAGATAAAATCAAGGAAGGTTTCTACGCAAGTCTTTATAAATGAGGCCCCTGGTGTAGCCTACTGGGGTGTTCAATAAATCCTGCAGTGAATAATCTTAATTTCAGTGTGAGCTTTCAGTATTAAAAGTCATATTTCTTGTGTTTTGCTATTTTTGTAATTGCTGTTTTCTTAGGTGAAACAAGATTTGCAAATGCTAACATAAGGCAGCAAATGCTAACACAAGGTGGCACATATAACAAGCTAGTCTAGCAGTAAAAGAAGGCTACCAGTCGTTACAATACTGCAACCGATTATTCTGCAGAACCCATTTAATCTACTGTTATATAGGCGCTGCGCTGTTAGATGAACGGAGACTGAATGCATAGTTGAATTGAGAATGAATGCAAGAAGAATATTAGATAAGCGACAGCCTAAGTTTAAAAATTATGGCTCATCAAACCTAGCCTGGGCACGCCCATACTTCCTGTGCCGCTGCATTTGAATTTCTGCATACAAGATATTAAATATGAATATCACAGCACCATTACTTGATTCACTGTTGTTTTTGTATTTGAAGTAAATTATTTGTTCAATTTTCTGTAGGTGACAAAACTTTTGTCTTGCCAAAATCTGACCTTTCTGTGTTCATTAAATGATCAATCTTTCTTCAGTAAAGCAAGTTTATTTTCAGTATATTAACATAATTTAGGAGGGTTTTAGCTTTCATATGAGACATTTCTAAAACCAATGCATTAATTAAAAGTAAGGTTATGAGCTTTTGTTTCTACAAAATGGATAAGCGACAAGACTTTTGTCAGGCACTGTGTATTTCATATCACCATCATTTCACATATCCAAACACTGAGTAATGCTTTTAAGTTTAAGTAAGTTCACAAGTTTACAAAATATGGCATCAGTGTAAAAATTTTGTTATAACTTAATAACCATATACTGTATGCATATTTAATTTAAATGTCAGTATTTTCATTTAAAGCATACAGCTGCACACACAGTGCCGGTAGATATGTTTATATCAAGAATAACAAGCAGTAATATTCCTTACATTAATATGTCTATTTATTATCAATAAATAACACTTTCGCAGGTTACATTAAAAGGGTGATATTTTCCTTTTAAGGAATACCAATATGTTTTTTCTGATATCCTTTGTATTAAAACCATATATCAGTGGATTTAACAGAGGAGGAAATATCATTACAGAAACCCCCAACGCTCTACGTAAGAAAGTGGGTGCACTTGCAATACGATGTGAAGCTAAAGCAATTAAAGTATTGAATTCCAGGAATAAAAAAACTATTAAATGAGCTCCACATGTCTGAAGTGCTTTACTTCTGGCATCTGGCTGTTTCTTAAAAACACAAGTGATGAGGATTTGTAAATATGTAAACAGAACTGTACCCAATGGTAGTCCCTGAAAAAAGACAATAGCAAACAAACCATAGAAGTTATTCACATGTGTCAATTCACAGGCCAGGTTTGTCAATGAGGGGTTGTTACAATACATGTCCCTAATATTGGTCCTACAAATCTTAAAACGGAGTGCCAACACAATGAGGATAAAAATCAAAATTATGGCTGTAAGCCAAACAGCACTTATAATTTTAATCAGATTACTGTTAGTCATTATGGTGTTATAAGATAGTGGGGCGCAGATAGCAAGATAGCGATCAAGGGCCATGGCTGTCAATATGAGAAGTGATGCAGAACCACACGTGTGCACAAATAAAGCCTGTGTTACACATGCCCAATATGGGATAACTCTGGTATGATACAGCATGGTGGAAATCATCTGAGGGAAAAAGGCAGTTGCTCCCATCATATCACAAACAGGTAAATTAATAAGTAACATATACATGGGCTTGTGCAAGTTATGGTTAAAAGCAATAGTCACAATAATCATCAAATTGCAACAAATAATTGTCACATAAGTAAGGGCTGTAAAAACAAGAGCTGGAACTCTGGCTGATGAAGGAAAGGTAAATGAAGGTAAAGTTAGCATAGTTGTTGTGCCTGATGAATTGAGAGACATGGCTGATGTATTAGGTCCTTTTAAATTTCCAACCTAAAAAAAAACAAAAACATATAAATGCAAAACAACAAATATATAATTCATATTAATCACCCTTTAAACACATAACTGACTGCATTTTGTCCTCATTATTTCCAAATAATCCTACAACAAAGAGCAGTTCTGTGCCTGACTACAGGAGTATTACATAAGTGTTAAATGATACCTTACTTTACAGCCTCTAGTGACTTAATGCCCTGTCTGTCCCTTTGAGCTAAATATATACAGTCAAGTCAACCAGGTAACACCCAATATTACAGTAGCTTCCTCATTGATTGACACTACATAGTCGTCATTGTCATAGTAGTAGTAGTAGTAGTAGTAGTAGTAATCCTTTATTGTCACTAGTCACAAGTACCAGTGAAATTACCCATCAAACCATCCATACATAGATACAAATATACATGTGAGAAGGGAGTAGACAGGACGGGAAGACATAGACATAGTATTTCTTTCATATGCATGCGTGTATGTGTGTGTATTTTAACACAGGTTCAGCATTCCTGATTAGCGCACCTTGTAGAGTGACAATATCTGACACATAACATCTATATATGACATAAAATATTAAAGTTAAATTAACTCACAACTCACTCATTCTCCTAGTCTGTAGTGCCTATTTAGTATATAAATCTATTTTTTAATGTCTCACATTTCAAACGTGCATACATTCTGGTCTGAATAAATAATAAATACATTTGACAAGCTTTGGGTATGTATGACACAAAATATGTGAGTGAAGTCCAATTATAACTTTCACATTAACAGACTCTATAGTGCACCTGGAAATATTTATGTATTTTTAATCTGTGGCTTTGGCCCATGGTAGCACACAAGTAGCTGGAAGTCTAAAACTTGGCAAACACAGGTTGTTTTATCCCTCACTTCATGTGTTACACACTGATATTTTCCTAGAATAATTTGTAATGGAGGAAAAAAATACATGCAGGCCGCAATAGTAATACAGGTCAATATTGCATCAAGTTTGGCATGTAGGACCACTACTCGCGAACAGAACTAACATCCTTTTCCTAGAGGCACTATAATTCCCTTTGTTGTGAACTTCACAGCACATACGGTGGTCATACCATGTACCGCTATGTGGTGTATCTAGTATTTACTTTTTAAATATTATTTTGTTTAGGAGAGTCCATCTGGAATCTGACAACATAAGCTCCATAAAGGGTGAATACTAGGAGACTTACCACCAGTGCGTGCCTGACGAAGCAAATGTAATGTTTACTTTTTTCCTGAACAAATATCTTACCGAGGATTAGTTTTATTTAGGAGAAGAGCAGTGTTGGATATCATTGGAAAGCTCACTTTCTGCTCTTTAATTTGGTTTGGATGTGGTATCTGTGGGATGTGGGTTTGCACATAATTTAAATAAGAGTTTGGAAGACATTTTATTATTTTGTAGACATATTTCATCTTTCTTTATAACACGATTACTTAATTGCAGGGAGTATTTGGTACCCTGCCCTTTCATTTGCATACCATATCTGCTACCTCGAAGTAATTTAAATTGGAGTATTGTGTTCATATACAGACTGTAACTATACACGTTTTCAATTAAATGCAGATTTGTTTTTTTTTCCATCAATACTTAACTGCACAGATAGGTAGCCTGGTAAACCAGCCCCTTGTACTTCACTTTGTTTTGTACAGAGGACCTGGCTGTACTGTATTGAGAAAATATTCTCTTCCTCGAGGTGTGAACGATGAAATTTAAAACGATTGGATCTACCTTTACCCCAGTCATTAATGTTTAATCGTGACATTAGTTGTTAGTCCGGAGCAAGCTGGAAGATTAAACTTTTCCTAAACCCTGTGGGGAGTAGGGCCACAAGTCTCTTCCACAAATGAAAATCCTCAAGCATTCTTCTTGCTCCGACTTTAATTCTTTAATATTCTGAACAAGTGAAATGTAGTGCACACAGCGACGTCATCGATGTCATTGGTCATGAACCCTCCCTCTGTCCGCTAATTGGCTAGGATTGAGTCTGCCTACAACCTGCACTTTCAATGAGATCTGTGCCAGACCCTCTGTACAAAACAAAGTGAAGTACGAGGTGCTGGTTTACCAGGCTAACAGATAGGTACTGTATCCCATCGAAAAGCCCAGCCCAGGTTGTGCTCTTTTCCTTGATATGCGTCCTTAAAATAGCCCGAGCAACCCCACTGTTGTCAGTAGACATATTTCAAAGTTAAAATCTGTGAAACACAGAAAAACTGTATGTGAGTAAAATTTGTGAAGCGGCTCTGTCGTTTGCTAATCCAAACGCAGCATGCTATTGTGCTTAGAAATTTGATTTCCCGGCACTCCTTCAAGATTCAATGACAATGGCACAGCCTTTAAACAAATCCCGCCGGCAGTCAAAGAATACTTTATTCAAACATCCATGGTTAGCGTACAGCCCAGAGGAAATTTAGAGAAGGTGATTCTGTATGGTGTCAATTCAATGCCTGCATGCTGTTACTAACGTCTGTGAGACAGGCAGTGCCCTCAAAAAAAAAAAAAAAAAAAAAAAGCTCAACTAGACCCGACACGTAGGGTGAAAAACTACCAGCATGTGAAAACACTATTAATAATGGATCAATGGCTGGTAAAGTATTCTTGAAGTATACCACTTCCAAATTCTCCATTACATACAAAAGTTTGTACTTTTTATACTGATTATTTTGTGTGTACAATTCAAACCTTTTTCATGACCTATATTTTCAAAAAGAAAGAGAAAGAGATAATTAAGAATGTGGCTATAAGTACAGTTGGTGTCATGCTGTCACGGTTCTCAGTCTGGGTTTTTTCTCTAGCACTGTTCTCACTCTTTCCACCGTTATTCCCGTCACTTATTTCATTATTAGTTCAATCACCCACTCCACTCTCCGTTTCCCCTCACTACTATGATCATTGTCCTCACCTGTGTTACCTCTCGTCCGTGTCTGAGTGTTCATGCACTACACCTGCACTTCCTTGTTTACCCATCACCTCATTATCACGTTCACTTGCACTGCACCCCTATTTAAACCCCTACGTTCATTTCCTCTTTGTCAGTTTGTCTGCTAACCACGGTGGTTTTCTCTACGGCTAAGTTTCGACTCCTGACTACTTTGTGTTTCCTAGTTTCGTGTTGTGTTCCTGTTTTCTTGTTTTTTCGTGCCTGTGCCTTGCCCTCAGTCTTCTTCTCCTTGTCCTCAGTCTTCTGTGTGAGCCCTACCCTACCCTAGCCCTACCTGAACCCGGTCCGACTCCTGACCACACATGAAACTCCAGTCTTTGGCTCCAGACCTGGCCCGACTCTCGACCACGACCTACGTCCCCGTACCGGGGCATTGGACTATCCCTGTTTCCCCTAACCCTAATAAAGATCTGTTCTTGGACACGTTACGCTATTGGGTCCGTTCCTGTCTTTGTCTGTCTCCAAGTTCCTGCACCCTGTGACAGAACGAACTGACCACCATGGACCCAGCGAACGTGGCCATGGACCTAGACCCCCAACCCGGGCCTCCCTCCGCTTTGGATCGACTGGAGGAAGCGGAGAGGAGACTCCAACAGATTGCAGGCGACCTAGCCTCCCTGGTGGGCACGACGGAGCAGCTCCATCAGCAGGTTTGGTTCCTGCAGCGGCAAGGGACGGACCATTCTGAACGACTTGCCCAGATCACCTCCGCTGGCCCTGAACCTAGAATTGGGGACCCCGAGCGGTTCGGAGGCCATCCTGAGGAGGTTGATGCCTTTATTACAAATTGCCAGCTGACTTTTGACCTCCAACCCTGGAACTTTGCCTCCGAAGCCGCTCCGGTCGCCTACACCGTCAACCTCCTAACAGGGCCGGCCAGGCTGTGGGTGGCGGCAGAATACCAGCGGCGGACCCTGGCATGCTCGACCTTCGGGCAGTTCGCAGCCGAACTGAGAAAAGTCTTCGGGGTGGGGTGATCTGCCTCGGAGGCTTCCCGGGACCTATCAGAGGTTCGTCAGGGAAAAAGGACGGTCGCAGATTACTCCATTGACTTTCAAACCCTGGCAAACCGCAGTCACTGGAACATGGATGCCCTCATCGATGTCTACCTCCACAGTCTGGCCGACTTCGTCAAGGACTAGCCGGTTGCCCATGAGACGCCCATGACCCTCGACGACGCCATAGCCCTCACCACCTGAATTGACCGACAGGTGCAGGCCCGCCGTCGGGAGAGGGGTCACTCCAGTCAGCCATCGTCTCCCGCACAGGACGGGGCGACTCCTCCACCTCCCCGCTCCCCTGTTGCCGACAGAGCTCTCCTGAGCCTATGGAGGTGGATCGCGCCACCCTCTCTGCCGCTGAGCGACATCATTGCCTTTTGGGAGGCATTTGTTTATATTGTGGCAGTGAGGGTCATTGGGTTGTCAAGTGCCTGTTAAAGAGACCTAGGCCGACCTAGGCCGTCAAGGCAGAGAAATGTGAGTTCCACACAAGACCGTGGCTTTCCTGGGGTACATCGTGGCAGAGGGTATCATCAGGATGGATCCAGTGTGCGACTACAACACTGAACTACAACACTGTTGCTGCCCCACTCACAGCCCTGACCAGTGTTAAGACCCCGTTTGCCTGGACCACGACCACCGACACTCCCTTCCTCCCACCCTCAAATCCCGTTTCACCCATCCTCCAGGTGCCAGACCCCACCCGTAGTAGTAGGAACTGCGCAACTTTACTTCGGAGTTTTGGAAGTATCTCTGCTACGAAGGTTTCGAGAAACACATAAGAGGTTCTCTTTTACCAAAGTTCCCACTATGAAAGTAGGCACTTCCGTTTCCTTTGCGTTCGAGAATTTCTGGGGAGCATAAACTGGCCGTTTATGAGGTCTGTTTTTGACTATGGATGTGTATACAGTATGTCACAAAAGTGAGTACACCCCTAACATTTTTGTACTTTTTTTATTATGTCTTTCCATGGGAGAAGTCTAAAGATATAATACTTTTCTACAATGTAAAGTAGGCAGTGTACAGCTTATATAACAGTGCAAATTAGCTGTTTCCTCAAAATAACTCAACACACAACCATTAATGTCTAAACCACTGTTAACAAAAGTGAGTACACCCCTATGTGAAAATGTTCAAATTGTGCCCAATTAGCCATTAGTGTTACAAGGTCTAAGGTGTAAATGGGTAGAAGTTGTGTTAAATTTGGTGTTAACACTCTCACACTCTCTCATACTGGTCATTGGAAGTTCAACATGGCACCTCATGGAAAAGAACTCTCTGAGGATTTAAAAAAGAAAATAGTTGCTTTACATGAAGATGGTCTAGGTTATAAGAAGATTGCCAACACCCTGAAACTGAGCTGCAGCACAGTGGCGAAGACCATACGGCGCTTTAAGAGGACAGCCTCTACTAAGAACAAGCCTCGCCATGGTCGACCAAAGAAGTTGAGTGCATGTGCTCAGCATTATATCCGGAGGCTGTGTCTTCAAAATAAGCGTTGGAGTGCTGCCAGCATTGCTGCAGAGGTTGAAGGGGTAGGGGGACCGCCTTTCAGTGCGCAGACCATACGCTGCACACTGCATCAAACTGGTCTGCATGGCTCCACTCAGAAGGAAGCCTCTTCTGAAGATGATGCACAAGACAGCCCGCAAACAGTTTGCTAAAGACAAACAGACTAAGGGCATGGATTAGCCTGGGCACGCCCATACTTCCTGTGCCGCTGCATTTGAATTTCACTTGCAAAGTCAGTCTGGCCAAGCTCCCATTCCACACCGTTTCTACATTAACAGAGAAACTAGGACCAATGAAAATCTAGCATTTCAAAAAGGCAATGACGCAGTAGTTTAGCGACCGGAAATCTACCTCAGTCACTGTCAACATGGCGAACGTGGAGCAACGGCAAGATTTCAATGCAGCTGTAGCTGCTGTTTTGGAAGATGGATGAACATGTTAGCCAACGAAGTCTACAAAGAAAATCTCCTTGACATTGTTGTCGACGAGGTTCATCTGACTTATTAATGGTAAGTGTTGCCAAGTCAACCCAGTTTACAGTATGTAAATAGCAGAACAACACAGTAATATCTTGCAACGTTGTGGAGCTATTTCACTGACAAAATAGCTGCACGTTACATTGTCAGCGATAGCATATGGAATTTCGAGCTTTTGTGCAGTTACGTTTTTGTTTACTCATATGCACGTTACTATTCTCTGTCTTATACATGGACACTAATGTGATTGGTCGAAGCTTCGTCCAGTAGCAAACACAGGCATTTCACACACGTGGGTTAAGCCCGCCCTCTGAGAAATGGGTTTACAACACAGCTTGGCCAGACCAATGTTTGCAGAGCACTGATAAGTCGCGTTAGCCAGGCTAGGCATGGATTACTGGAACCATGTCCTGTGGTCTGATGAGACCAAAATAAATGTATATGGTTCAGATGGTGTCAGGTGTGTGTGGCGGCAACCAGGTGAGGATTACAAAGACAACTCTGTCCTGCTAAAAGTGAAGTGGAGGAAGTGTCATGGTTTGGGGCTGTATGAGTGCTGCCGGCACTGGGGACCTACACTTCATTAAGGGAATCATGAATGCCAATATGTATTGTGACATACTGAAGCAGAGCATGATGCCCCCCCTTTGAAACTGGGCCGCAGGGCGGTATTTCAACATGGTAACGACCCCAAGCACACCTCCTAGATGACCACCCCTTGGGTGAGGGTGAAGGTGATGGACTGGCCTAGCATGTCCCCAGACTTGAACCCAATTCAGCATCTGTGGGGCATCCTCAAATGGAAGGTGGAGGAGCTCAAGGTCTCAAGCTCAAGGTCAGCTCCGTGATGGCGTCATGTAGGAGTGGAAGAGGATTCCAGTGACAACTTGTGACGCTCTAGTGAACTCCATGCCCAAGAGAGTTAAGGCAGTGCTGGAAAATAATGGTGGCCACACAAAATATTGACACTTTGGGCACAATTTGGGCATTTTCACTTAGGGGTGTACTCACTTTTGTTGCCAGTGGTTTAGACATTAATGGTTGTGTGTTGAATTATTTTGAGGGAACAGCAAATTTGAACTGTTATATAAGCTGTACACTGCCTACTTTACGTTGTAGAAAAGTATTATATCTTTAGACTTCTCCCATGGAAAGATATAATAAAAAACACTCTCACCTGCACTGCCCGACTATTTAAACTTTCACGTTTCACTCCCTCCTTGTCAGTTCGTTTGCTAACCACGGTGTGTTTCTCCAAGGCCAGCGCTAAGACTCCTGACTTCTGTTTTTGACCTTGTCTATCTCGTTTCCCATTACCTGCACGCCGGAGTTTTGTTCCCGTGTTTAGTCTGTCTGTTTTGTGAGCCCTGCTTCCCAGTGTTTTCTCCCCTGACTCCTCGGATCGGTCTCCTGGTGGTTTGACTCGGCTCATCCCCGACTACGCTCGGCTCTGCTGTCCTGGTGGTCTACTCAGCTCATCCCCAACTATGCTCGACTCTCCTGCCCCGGCTGCTTGACCCGGCTCGTCTCCGACTACTCAACTCCCCACTTCCTATCTGCCCTTCGGGGCTTCCTGACTCTTCCCTGTTTCCCCTGAATCCCTAATAAAAGTCCTTGGTTACGCTTCGCTCTTGGGTTCATTCCTGTGTGTTCCGTCTCACCCCTGACATACATTTCCCATGCCATACACTTATATTTACTGATGGCTCAAAAGATCCAAGGAGAGGTTGTGTGGTATAATAATATTAATAATAACAATAATAATTATAAACTATGTAGCACAATTCATACAAGATGCAGCTCAAAGTCTAAACAGTTTGGCAGGAAAAAACACAAGGCAGCATTTATATTCAGGTCGTTCAGGTGCCGTTGACAGTTCCTGCTTGTGTCCATAGGGGCGACAGGGGTGAGGAAAAACTCATTGAATTGCATGTGGTTTATATAAATAAAATTGAAAAAGGAAGAAACCTCAGGCAGAACCGCGGCCTCTAGGGAAGCCCATCTTCCCTAGAGTGGGATTGTAGTCGGGTTGTCTATTGGGTGAATCAGTACAGGTGACTGCTTGTGAGGTGGAGCAGTTAATGTGGCTGTTGTAGGTCTGTTTGGGTGGTGGGGGAAAGGTGGACTTTGGAAGGGGCTGAGGGGTCCGTTGCGTGACTGCTGTCGGTCTGGGTGCTTGGGGGTGGGCGGGTCTTTGGTAGGGTCGTTAGGTATAGGCGCGGTTAAATAGGTGTGTCTTCAGTTGCCGCTTGAAGGCGTCAATGGACTCGGCTTCTCTAATGCATAGGTGGTAGGGCATTATGCGTACCATCAAAAGATCTAAGCATTAAGAAAAGAATATGTCTATGAAGACTGTCATTCATCCAGGTCATGTTAGTCAAAGGAGCTGTGAGAAACTTGACTTCTTTTAGTAGCTTGAAGACCTTTCACCTTTCATCCAAAAGGCTTCTTCAGTTCTGGCATGATGGTAGGGAACCAGGAGTTAAATCTGTGGATCACTGGGGGCGGAGCTGTAACCCACACCTCTCAGCACATGGCAAAGGGTCACATGAGTCTCCCCTTAAGGTGTGAATTGGGGTGAGAGTCGTTGTGGTCCCATGATCCAAAGAATGAAACTGCTCTGATGGTGGGGTTAAAGTTCTTGAGATGAGATCTCAAGGCAGAATGGTACGTAGCAGATAGATGATGATGCAGGCCCCCTCCTCTGTTTAGAGTTGGTTGTTCCAAATGGACATAGATGGCCTCCTTTACTCCTCTCTCAAACCACCTGTCTTTCTTGTCTAAGATGTGTACATCAGTGTCTTTGAAAGAGTGCCCCTTCTCTTTACAATGCAGATGTACTGCTGAGTCCTGTCCTGATGTAGTCACCCTCCTGTGTTAAGTCATGCGTCTGTGAAGTGGTTGCTTAGTTTCCCCAATATACAGATCTGGGCACTCTTTACTCCATTGTGCTGCATATGCCACATTGTTGAGGTTATGTCTTGGAGTTTTGTCCTTGGGGTGGACCAATCTCTGTCTGAGGGTGTTTCCAGGTTTGAAATATATCCCCTCTGCTTTGGATGGAATGCGGTCTGCCCGGTGTTGTAGGGTACTGATAACACCCAGTTTGTGTTCCAATGGGTGATGAGAGTTGAATAGCAGGCATTGGTCAGTGTGTGTGTGGGTTTCCTGTAGACCTCTGTGATGGCTCATCCATCTTTCTCAGCAAATACCTCCCAATCCAAAAACATTAGTTTTTTGTCTTTGGTGTCCTCCATGGTGAACTTAACTCTCGACTGAGTTAAGTACAGTGATCACACATTGTCAGGAAATCCTCTACCCAAATATCACTTTATTCTCAGGTTCATAAAAAACTGGCTTAACCCAGAGAATTTAGAAATTTCCTCTTTTTTTTCTTCCCTTGCTCTTTACTTCCCTACAAAGTACTTCCAAGGTCTACCTGTTCCACACTCCAGCTTAGTCGGTGGAGGTAATGCACCTTCCAGCTGGTTGCCAACCGCCATAAAAATTGAAACAAGAAGAAGAAGAAGAATAATAAGAAGAAAAAGATAAAGGCGTGTCAACAAAGAGTTCACCATCCACTCAAAACGGCTATCCCATATTTTTCCTCCGTTGTTGACATGCTTCACACACAAGTAGGCACAATGATAAAGGCCACTATGGAAGAACCAAGGGGGTAGAAACGCAGAAGTTGAAACACCCATGGGACGAAAAAAACCTGGAAAGGGCCCTGTAGCCTTTAGCATTCATTTTGGCATAATTTTGAAACCAAATAACTTTACATTGGAAGCACCCAGAACCTTGATTTTGGTATTGTAGGACACCAGAGGAACCACAGCAAAACATATTTGCTTTGATCGGAAATCTGTCATGTCATTGTTTTGTAAGAAAAGTTTTTTCTGAAATTGCTGAGAATTACGTCACAAATTAAGCAACGGCTAGTGACTTTCTGTCGCACAGGAGAAAATTTACCGTACTGTTTGAATAATAAGCCATACTCATGCCGTTTAGTTTCCAGCAACATTTCCCAGTAAGGTAGCATTAAGTTTGTATTTTTTTTGTCATTGTCTTTATGGATCTTACAATTCAATGCAACCCTTAGCAAAAAGTAGTATACTTAAAGTTTATTTTGTGAAGTATACTTCAGTATAAGTGTAAGTATTTATAAAGTAATAAACACAGCACACAACAAAATTCAGCCTCTGCTTTTAACCCATCACACATGTGACCATGCTCAGGGTACCTCAGTCACAGGGGTGGATAGAGGAGAGAGCTGGTCATTCACTCCCTCCACCCACCTGCTGGTGTTTGGAATTGAACCTGTGACCTTTTGGTTGCAAGTCCAGCGCCTTAGCCACTAGCCACTTGTGTACTTGTAGAGTGACAGTACAGTTTATTCATAAAATAAACTTTAAGTGTACTACTTTTTGCTAAGGGCAGGCTGGCTCTCGAGCTTGCGCAGTAGCCTGGTGACCAATTTCAAAAATTGAATATCTGGCTTCATCTGGTCACATTGAAAATAACGCCATCCCTCAGTCCATTTCTTCTACTGTTGGAGTGCATTTCTCGAACGCAAAATTGCTAACTTCTTAGCCACGTTAGCCACCTCAGAGGCTGCCTTGCATTTCTCGAAGCCTACTATGGTAGTAAGAGAGAGAGGGGGTGGTTAAGCTGCGTCTGTGGGGTAATCTCCAGGTAGGCTCAGGTGCTCATCAGGATACAAAAATACAACTTAGAGAGAGCAAGAGAGAGGTCCGAGGCACTCTGAGTTGCAGTTAAAAATCCTTTATTACTGAAGGGACATAGCCGACGCGTTTCGGTCGCGTGCGACCTTCTTCAGGGCATTAATTAGACAGTTCTTTGGTATTTTTTCTTTTCTCCATGCTCAATGTGGTACACACAAGGACACAGGGCAGAAGTTGAGTCAACTTTAATACATTTTAACTGGCTGCAAGTGTGATTTAGTTATTGCCACCATCTGTTATGTGCCACAGGTAAGTAACAGGTGCTGTTAATTACACAAATTAGAGAAGCATCACATGATTTTTCAAAGGGTGCCAATACTTTTGTCCGGCCCATTTTTGGAGTTTTGTGTAAAATGATAATTTATTTTAAAAACAATTATTCTCTTTTGTGTTTTTTCATTGCAAGCAAAATAAATGAAGATATTACTACCAAAGCATTTGTAATTGCAATCATTTTCTGGTAGAATTGCAGGGGTGCCAATACTTTTGGCCAACACTGTATACATTTTACACAGACATATTTTTAAGTGTTTATTTTTTTTAATATTGATGATTATGACTGACAACTAATTAAAACCCCAAATTGAGTATCTCGAAAATGTTGAATATTGTGAAAAGGTTCAACATTGAAGACACCCGGTGCCACACTCTAATCAGCTAATTAACCACCTGCAAAGGCCTTTAAATGGTCTCTCAGTCTAAGTCTGTAGTCTACACAATCATGAGGAAGACTGCTGACCTGACAGTTGTCCAAAAGATGACCATTGACACCTTGCACAAGGAGGACACAAAAAGTCATTGCTAAAGAGGCTGGCTGTTCACAGAGCTCTGTGTCCAAGCACATTGATTGAGAGGCAAAGGGAAGGAAAAGATGTGGTAGAAAAAGTGTACAAGCAATAGAAATAACTGCACCCTGGAGTGGACTGTGAAATAAAATCTATTCAATACAGTGCCAAAGCTACCAGTACCTGGTTTAAGGACCATGGTATCCCAGCTCCTAATTAGCCAGCAAACTCGCCTGATCTTAACCCCATAGAAAATCTATGAGGTATTGTGAAGAGGAAGATGTGATACACCACACCCAACAATGCAAAACAGTTGAAAAGCAACCTGGACTCTCATAACACCTAATCAGGGCCTTACCAGTCTGTGTGTAATGAATGAATATAACACAAGTCTCACATTTTGAATTAAATTACTGATATAAATCAACTTTGCAACAATATCAAATGATATTTTAATTATATGACCAGCACCTGTAAGTGTTAACAATAAAAATACTCACTAAGAAAAATTTGCATCTTTAATAGATTAAAAAATGGTGATGAGCTGCAGCAGAGTCAAATTTGACTGTCATATCATACTTAATTCTCATTCTATACCTCATCACGAAAACCTCAATCTTACACAAATATGTTGGCATCACTGTATGAAGAAGTTTCATAAAACTGTAAATTACAGTGTAATTGTATATGTACTATTTGCAGTATGCAGCATGTAGCCTACATACCACATGTTATTGTAATTTAGATATGAAGTCACCTTCATTTAATAATGTTTAATGCTGTATGAACAGTGCTGACAGATATATGCAATAATAAATATAATTCTGCACATACAGAGGGTGACTATAATCAACAGTAAATGTAAAGTTTAAATTAAAAGGGTACTATTTTTCTTTGAAGGATTACAATAATATTTCTCCTTATATCTTTGGTATTGATACCATATATCAGTGGATCTAATAGTGGTGGAAATACCATTATAGAAACCCCCAATGCTCTGCGTACAGAAAAGTGAGTAGTTTGAACACGATGTGCAAGGAAATAAACAAAAGCATTAAATTCAGAGAGTAAAAAAACTACTAAATGAGCTCCACATGTCTGAAGTGCTTTGCGTCTGGCATCTGACTGTTTCTTGAAAACACAAGTGATGAGAATTTGTAAATATGTAAACAGAATTGTACCCAATGATATTCCCTGAAAGAAAGAAATAGTAAACAGACCAAAGTAGTTATTCACCTTTGTGTCTCCACAAGCTAGTTTCATTAATGAGAGGTTAGTACAATACATATCAGTGATTTCGCTGTTGCAATTCTTCAGTCGGAGTACCATCAAAATTGAGGTAGATAATAAAATGAAGTCAGTAAGCCAAACAGCACTTATAATTTTAATGAGATTACTATTGGTCATTATGGTATTATAAGACAGTGGTTTGCAGATAGCTATGTAGCGATCAAAGGCCATGGCTGTCAATATCAGGACATCTCCACCACCATATGTGTGTACAAATATTGCCTGCAGAATACACTCCCAATATGTGATAACTCTAGGATGATACAGCATGGTGGAAATCATCTGAGGAAAAAAGGCAGTTGCTCCCATCATATCAAAAATAGGTAAGTTAATAAGTAGCATATACATGGGCTTGTGCAGGTTATGGTTAATAGAAATAGTCACAACAATCATCAAATTGCAGAAAATTATCACCACATATGTAAGGGTTGAAAAAACAAGAACTGGAACTCTGCCTGATGGAGAAAAGGAGAATGGAGGTAAAGTTAACATAGTCATTGCGTTTGATAAATTAACAGCCATGGCTGATGTATGATGTCCTTTTCAATCCCCAACCTGAAAATAAAACAAAAATACTTGTATGTTATTTCATATTAATCACTTTTTGAAAGGAATTATTGTATTTGTTAAGTCATCATTATTACAACATTATGTTTCAGGATATAACAAGATGTGCTGTGTCTGAGAACAGAACTATTACATCAATGGTAAATGATACCTTACTTTACATCCTTCAGTGACTTGAAGCTTTGTAAGCCACTGTGAGCTGAATATATACAACAGAGTCAGCCAGATACCACCCAATATTACAGTCCCTCATTGATAACACTTCAGTGCTGCTGTTGGCTAATGTCAAATACGAGATTGCTTGGCTACCTCTTACGGTGCAATACATACTGCATAATGTGCAATACCTACCTCAATGTGCAATATTACTATTTACAGCCTCTGTACAAAGCCCAGTGGTCATTTATTATGCCCTTGTATGTATTTCCTTCATTCTGTTGCTCTTGACACTTTCACCTTGCACCTTTTGTGCCGTTGCTGTCTAATTGCATTGTACAGGCAGCTGTTCAATGGCAATAAAGTTCTTGAATCTAAGTCATAGTCATAGTAATAATGTATGTATATCATATATATGGTTGGTACAAATGCGGAGAACTGTGCTAAAAATGAATAATATAAAAACATAATAGAGTGGTACAAAAAATATGAGACACATCTGAAATGCTTATATCTTGGATTCTAAAGATGCACCACATGGTACATGGTGGTACATGGGATGACCGCAGCAGTGTGTTGAAGTTCAAGGTAATTATAATGTCCCTATGAAATGAATGTCTCTTCTGCAGGTGTATGTGAAAAGGTGATTTTTTTGAAATAATAGCACCCCCCCGTGAAAATAAATTTTAGAAAACATAATGTGCTTCAAGAGGTTGGAGTAGTAGTACTACATGGCATATTTGATACAATATTGACTTTGTCCAACCAATATACAAGCAGTGTTGGGGTTGTTACTTAAAAAAGTAATCCATTAAATATTACTCGCTACTGTTAAAAACTTCTTTATTACTTTTTTATGGAAAGTAAATCCTTACATTACTCTTTAGATTACTTTTCAGCAACAACCTTGGGCCTTTCTTTCATGCCCTTTAAGACAGCCACAAAGTTGGTGAAAATCCGAAGAGTACTGCACAGTGTCGTATCATTAAGATAGATAAAAACAAGCCTTATCAAAAGCCTAAGACTTGATAAGAACACAAAATAGAAAAATAGATTAAAATAGCCTGCAGAGGATGGCAGATATAGCATGCCTTAACTACAGACTGCTAAAACTAGACCATTCCACTATTATTTAGTGTTACTAAATAAAATAATACTGGCCATATTACCATATTAGATGATATCCTATAAAAGGGTAAACGCGTTTCATTGGCCTAGTCTGAGACAAACACACTTTGTTAACTCATTGGAGGTGACCTCACAGAGCGATGATTATACTGCATTAGAATTCATTTACAGTATCTCACAAAAGTGAGTACACCCTTCAGGAGGAGACTGATAGGGAGAAGACTGCCTTCACCACACCATTCGGACTGTATGAGTGGGATCGGATGCCCTTCGGGCTGTGCAACGCCCCCACCACCTTCCAGAGGCTTATGCAGTGTTGCCTGACACGACAACTAGCAGACTCCACCCTTGTCTTTTTACCACACATCTGGGCCACCTAGAGGGGGTGTTCATGACGTTGGGGCAGTACGGGCTCAAGCTGCATCCAGAAAAGTGCCAAGAAGAGCTGCTGGTCGGTGTCATGGAGGCCCCAGGGACCCTCACAGATGCTACGGCTACTTCCTGGGGCTGGGATCCGGCCCATTGGCGAGGCTTACAAGGGGAAGATGCTGACCTGGGGGCCGTCATCAAATACCTGAGGAAGGGCCCACTACCCAGCACACCGGAGCGCTAGGCCCAGTCACAGGAGGTGAGGCGATTGTTGAGTCAGTGGACTAGGTTGGGGCTCAAGGAAGGGATGTTGTACCGTGCAGTGCAGGTCCAGTCACTGCTGGAGGCCTACTACATTCAGATGGGTCACCAGGGGCAAGAGCGGACCCTGTCCCTGCTCCAGCGCCACTTCTACTGGTCCCAGATGGAAGCCTCCATTGCCATGTTCATTCGGAACTGCCCCCGCTGCACCCTCCGCAAGGGCCGACCTGATGACATACTGCCTGAAGCCCCTCTTCATATGCTGGCCATAGACTTCTTGACCTTGGGCCACCCCGCGGATCGCTACCAGAACATCTTGGTCATCATGGACCTCTTCACAAAGTAGGCATGGGCAGTGGCCACCATCAACCAGACAGCCGTGACAACTGCCCAGGCCCTCTGGCTAAATGTAATCCAGCCTTTTGGGTGCCTTGAAGTGCTCCATTCGGACCAGGGACCGAACTTTGAGTCGGCTGTGGTCGGAGAGCTCTGCCAGCTGTATGGATGTAAGAAACCCACACCACACCATACCATCCGCAAGGGAACAGAGGGTGCGAGAGATTCAATCAGACTTTGCTGAGCCTGCTCGTGACACTGGAAGCAGAGCGACAGAACCGGTGGACGGAGTATCATCCCGCTTTGGTGCATGCATATAATAACAGTGTTCACAGCACCACCGGCTATGCCCCCACTTATCTGTTGTTTGGCCAGCATGTGCGCCTACCTATGGATCTCCTCTTCGGCACCAAGAACACTGAGCAGGCTCAAGATGTGACCGAATGGGTGAATGCACACCATGCCAAGCTTGAATTTGCATACAAACAAGTGTCCCAACGCTTAGGTGTGGCAGCAGAGAGGAATAAGTGGCAGTATGATCGGGCGGCCCGGGACACCCCCCTGCTGCCCGCCGAGCGTGTCCTGGTGAGGGAACACCGCCTTCAAGGAAGAGGGAAGCTCTGCGATCACTGGGAGGCCAGGCCCTAAGTGGTGATCGACCGGTGACGCCAAGAGGTCCCTGTCTACCGCGTTCAGCCAGAAGGAAAGCCCGGCCCAGATCGTGTTCTGCACCATAATATGCTACGGCCCTGCCCACACTACCCGGAGGCAATTCAAGAGGCTGTGCTAGGGCCCAGGGCCCCACCAGCACCTCCATCAGGTTGGGCCTGGGCCCCTGTAATCTTGCCTCCTGAGGGGGAACCAGAGAATCGACGCTCCCAAAGGACTAACCAAGGGAGACCCCCACAGAGATATGGAGAGTGGGCATCTAAAACCCATCCTCGGGACGAGTAGACACGTGGGGTAGGGTGTCACCAGGCGGTTCTGCCTGCTTGGAAGTTGTTTCCCGGGGGACTCAAATGAAGGTGGCACCCAAGATGGCGGCCTCCGTACCGGCAAAAGCAACAACAGATTGATCAGGAATGGCGGGACAAATTAAGCTCAATAAGCAATGAAAACCCCAAATTGAGTATCTCGAAAATGTTGAATATTGTGAAAAGGTGCAACATTGAAGACACCCGGTGCCACACTCTAATCAGCTAATTAACCTAAAACACCTGCAAAGGCCTTTAAATGGTCTCTCAGTCTAGGTCTGTAGTCTACACAATCATAAGGAAGACTGCTGACCTGACAGTTGTCTAAAAGATGACCATTGACACCTTGCACAAGGAGGACACAAAAAGTCATTGCTAAAGAGGCTGGCTGTTCACAGAGCTCTGTGTCCAAGCACATTGATTGAGAGGCAAAAGGAAGGAAAAGATGTGGTAGAAAAAGTGTACAAGCAATAGAAATAACTGCACCCTGGAGTGGACTGTGAAATAAAATCTATTCAATACAGTGCCAAAGCTACCAGTACCCGGTTTAAGGACCATGGTATCCCAGCTCCTAATTAGCCAGCAAACTCGCCTGATCTTAACCCCATAGAAAATCTATGAGGTATTGTGAAGAGGAAGATGTGATACACCACACCCAACAATGCAAAACAGTTGAAAAGCAACCTGGGCTCTCATAACACCTAATCAGGGCCTTAAGTAATATTCTAATTTTCTGAGATACTGAATTTGGGATTTTTATTAGTTGTCAGTTATAATCCTCAAAATGAAAGAAATATACATTTGAAATATACCAGTCTGTGTGTAATGAATGAATATAACACAAGTCTCACATTTTGAATTAAATTACTGATATAAATCAACTTTGCAACAATATCAAATGATATTTTAATTATATGACCAGCACCTGTAAGTGTTAACAATAAAAATACTCACTAGGAAAAATTTGCATCTTTAATAGATTAAAAAATGGTGATGAGCTGCAGCAGAGTCAAATTTGACTGTCATATCATACTTAATTCTCATTCTATACCTCATCACGAAAACCTCAATCTTACACAAATATGTTGGCATCACTGTATGAAGAAGTTTCATAAAACTGTAAATTACAGTGTAATTGTATATGTACTATTTGCAGTATGCAGCATGCACATACCACATGTTATTGTAATTTAGATATGAAATCACCTTCATTTAATAATGTTTAATGCTGTATGAACAGTGCTGACAGATATATGCAATAATAAATATAATTCTGCACATATAGAGGGTGACTATAATCAACAGTAAATGTAAAGTTTAAATTAAAAAGGTACTATTTTTCTTTGAAGGATTACAATAATATTTCTCCTTATATCTTTGGTATTGATACCATATATCAGTGGATCTAATAGTGGTGGAAATACCATTATAGAAACCCCCAATGCTCTGCGTACAGAAAGGTGAGTAGTTTGAACACGATGTGCAAGGAAATAAACAAAAGCATTAAATTCAAAGACTAAAAAAACTACTAAATGAGCTCCACATGTCTGAAGTGCTTTGCGTCTGGCATCTGACTGTTTCTTGAAAACACAAGTGATGAGAATTTGTAAATATGTAAACAGAATTGTACCCAATGATATTCCCTGAAAGAAAGAAATAGTAAACAGACCAAAGTAGTTATTCACCTTTGTGTCTCCACAAGCTAGTTTCATTAATGAGAGGTTAGTACAATACATATCAGTGATTTCGCTGTTGCAATTCTTCAGTCGGAGTACCATCAAAATTGAGGTAGATAATAAAATGAAGTCAGTAAGCCAAACAGCACTTATAATTTTAATGAGATTACTATTGGTCATTATGGTATTATAAGACAGTGGTTTGCAGATAGCTATGTAGCGATCAAAGGCCATGGCTGTCAATATCATGAGATTTCCACCACCATATGTGTGTACAAATATTGCCTGCAGAACACACTCCCAATATGTGATAACTCTAGGATGATACAGCATGGTGGAAATCATCTGAGGAAAAAAGGCAGTTGCTCCCATCATATCAAAAATAGGTAAGTTAATAAGTAGCATATACATGGGCTTATGCAGGTTATGGTTAATAGAAATAGTCGCAACAATCATCAAATTGCAACAAATTATCACCATATATGTAAGGGCTGAAACAACAAGAACTGGAACTCTGCCTGATGGAGAAAAGGAGAATGGAGGTAAAGTTAACATAGTCATTGCGTTTGATAAATTAACAGACATGGCTGATGTATGATGTCCTTTTCAATCCCCAACCTGAAAATAAAACAAAAATACTTGTATGTTATTTCATATTAATCACTTTTTGAAAGGAATTATTGTATTTGTTAAGTCATCATTATTACAACATTATGTTTCAGGATATAACAAGACGTGCTGTGTCTGAGAACAGAACTATTACATCAATGGTAAATGATACCTTACTTTACATCCTTCAGTGACTTGAAGCAGTGTAAGTCACTGTGAGCTGAATATATACAACAGAGTTATCCAGATACCACCCTTCCTCCCTCACCCTCCCTCACAGTCACTCCCTCATTGATAACACTTTAGTGCTGCTGTTGGCCAATGTCAAATACGAGATTGCTTGGCTACCTCTTACGGTGCAATACATACCTCATAATGTGCAATACCTACCTCAATGTGCAATATTACTATTTACAGCCTCTGTACAAAGCCCAGTGGTCATTTATTATGCCCTTGTATGTATTTCCTTCATTCTGTTGCTCTTGACACTTTCACCTTGTACCTTTTGTGCCGTTGCTGTCTAATTGCATTGTACAGGCAGCTGTTCAATGGCAATAAAGTTCTTGAATCTAAGTCATAGTCATAGTAATAATGTATGTATATCATATATATGGTTGGTACAAATGCGGAGAACTGTGCTAAAAATAAGTAATATAAAAACATAATAGAGTGGGACAAAAAATATGAGACACATCTGAAATGCTTATATCTTGGATTCTAAAGATGCACCACATGGTACATGGTGGTACATGGGATGACCGCAGCAGTGTGTTGAAGTTCAAGGTAATTATAATGCCCCTATGAAATGAATGTCTCTTCTGCAGGTGTATGTGAAAAGGTAATTTTTTTGAAATAATAGCACCCCCCGTGAAAATAAATTTTAGAAAACATAATGTGCTTCAAGAGGTTGGAGTAGTAGTACTACATGGCATATCTGATACAATATTGACTTTGTCCAACCAATATACAAGCAGTGTTGGGTTAGGGTTAGGGTTAGGGTTAGGGTCCATTACATATTACTCGCTACTGTTAAAAACTTCTTTATTACTTTTTATGGAAAGTAAATCCTTACATTACTCTTTACATTACTTTTCAGCAACAATCTTGGGCCTTTCTTTCATGCCCTTTAAGACAGCCACAAAGTTGGTGAAAATCCGAAGAGTACTGAACAGTGTCATATCATTAAAATAGATAAAAACAAGCCTTATCAAAAGAGCTAAGACTTGGTAAGAACACAAAATAGAAAAATAGATTAAAATAGCCTGCAGAGGATGGCAGATATAGCATGCCTTAACTACAGACTGCTAAAACTAGACCATTCCACTATTATTTAGTGTTACTAAATAAAATAATACTGGCCATATTACCATATTAGATGATATCCTATAAAAGGGTAAACACGTTTCATTGGCCTAGTCTGAGACAAACACACTTTGTTAACTATTGGAGGTAATGATAGTAATTATTTTTTCTAGTAATTTTGTTATACCATATATGAATATGAAGGCTCAGTCAGCATGGAGGAGAAAGCAGGAACAAGGCTTTATTTCTTGCATTGATGCATCAATGGAGAGACAGAGTTTCTCTGGTGGTCTTTCAGTCTATCTCTAAATTTACTGAGAGGTACACAATACTAAATAACAGGTCAACAGGGGGAGTAACCCCTTGGACCCACCCTACATTAATATGCATTAGACAACTGTGGTAAAGCCTCTTTGTTGACTTGGCGGGAATGAGCTCTTTGATCGACAAGGAGAGGCTTCTTCCAGGTGTGACACAGGGGTGTGACACGTCTTCAGACGGGTGAATGAATTGGGGCAGACAATAGAATACACATAACACCTCAGCTCTGGAGGCAGACACAGATATGGCCAGGAAAGTGTCACACAAAGGTCTGATTGTGATAATAAGAGTTACAAAATAACAGGAATATAAAATAATAATAAAGAAATGTGTCATGAAAATGTAACATTAAAAATGTTATGTACAATGTCCTTATTATTATTCAGATTCCTTCAGTAACCTCACTGACCGATGATTATACTGCATGACTATTCATTTAAATCTTTTATCTGACAACCCATTTCTTTAAGGCATCAGCACGAGACTGATGAATAGCCTCTCAACTTGCGTACTAGATGGGGTAGTTGTGTTAAATTTCATATACTTTTTATATGAGGGAAACGGTTTAAGATTTCCATATCTGACCCTTACTTCAAATACTCAGTTACAGTTAGAGTTGAATGGAGGTTGTATATCTCTCCGTCTCATCAAAAGCTAACAACTACTTCTCAGTGACAGTGCTGTAGGAGACGCAGATTTCCCTTTCGTAAACGGTCGTTGCCATCTGAAAGGGACGATGCCATTCAACGATACTCCTGACGTCATGACGTAAGGTAAGTCCCGTTACTGTTTATGATACAGATAATACGAACGAAGATATTGCAATAAAAAAGTCATTAAAAAAAACAACGGGATGGAATGCCTTTTTCCAGTCAGTCAACACCTTTTCTGTACACTCCTGAGAAAGACCTCAATTGGAGGCCTCAAGTGTTGCAACAGAATGGTTGTGTTCCCACTCTACCTCGATAGAACAGCACCTATTAGTATCTATTTTAACGTTCATCTGAAAAGGGCAATTTGTGTTTTTTACTCGAGCAGAAGGATTCATGTGGAGTTTTTTTTGTGGATCCTTGCTTGGGCTCCAGTTGCGGGTGTTGTGCTGGCATCTGTAGTAATTTTGTAAGACATACCCGCTTGTTGGCCTTTTCTTGGTTTTTATCTTGATAGTTATATTATTCATTTGCTCACAGCAGGATATCCAGGCATCCAGATTTAGTTCGGTTATATCCTCAGAGACAACCTTCCCTTTCCATTTCTGTTCTGTGCCGTTTACTGAAACGACGCGATAAAAAAAAATCGTCAGGTAAGAAAGAAAGGATGACACTTTCATCTGTGCTGGATTTATATGCACTCGCATTTTCTGAAACATCTCTAATAGCAGACTGTATAAGCTTTTTTACGTCTTCATTGGCCATTGTGTACCAGACTTTTTTGTATATGAGGTATCACTCACTGGTAACCATGGTTACCCCGCCCCGTTTATGATATGTGTCGTCATCATCCCTTTCAGATGGCATCGTCCCTTTCAGATGGCAACGACCGTTTACGAAAGGGAAATCTGCGTAGCAGACAGTAGGTTTCTGATTCTGCGCAACTGGCCCGACATCAGAGTAGGCTAAAGCGGTTGACACACATACTACACTGCTAAACTGCTGTATCCAGCTCAGCTATACTCAGGCAGCAAATGTATTCCACTACTCAAGCCCTGTAGTTATGTACCATACCTACACCAGTAACTAAGCACTGCATGCACCAAGCCCAAGTGCAGGGGAATATTTTAGTTTACAGCACACAGAAAGTGTTTTGCCGGGATCAGGATTTAAGCCCTGGTTGCCAGAGCAGTTAGTTAACAACTACACTACATAAACAACATAAAGCTTCAGTTTTAATAATGGGTTTCAAAAGCTCAGAAGATCCAGGAAAAGGTTGAAACAAATCACAATACAAAATAAGGAAAAGGGGTACAAAGCAAAGGGAACTCCAATAGTCCGAAAGTGGCTGATTACACATAATGAGAGGTAGAGAAACTACAGCACATGGCATAATAAACATAATACATGAAAACAAGGTCATAGTGGCCATTAGAGGCCAGAAAAGTCCTAAAATCATAACAGTACCCCCTTTCTTCCGACATTCCCAGGATGATCAGGATGTAGACGGTGGGACTCCCGAATAAGGTTCTTGACCAAAATGCCCTTGGACCCGACCCACATTCGTTCCTCTGGGTCATAGCCCTCCCAATCCACCAGGTACTGAACATAACCACGCCCAGCAGGTGGTGAACAGAGAAAACCTGTTCACCGTCTTATAAAGCGAGGGAAAGGGGGGGCATGGGGTAATGAGAGGACTGGACTCAGAAGGGACACATGGAAATTGGGGTTTATTGTTAGGAAACGAGGTAACAGAAGCTTGTATGAGACAGGATTGACCCGGTGGACAACCTGAAAAGGACCAATGTAGTGAGGGGCAAGCTTGCAGGACTCCATCTGCAGTGGGAGGTCTCTGGCAGATAGCCAAACCCTCTGACCATGGTGGAAGTGCAGGGCAGGCCTCCGTCATCGGTTGGTCTGGACCTGGGCTGCCTTGGATGACCGCAGAAGTGCCCAGTGAGTAATTCTCCACATCGTCCTGCAGTGCCTAATGAAGAGGGTCACCAAAACGACCCCCACCTTCTCCTCCTGTTCAGGGAACATTGGAGGCTGGAAACCAAACTGGCATTGGAATGGGGACACCTTGATGGCAGAGGTCTGGAGGGTGTTATAAGCGTACTCCGGCCATGGCAGATTCCTGGGTGTGTCATGAGATGAGTAGAATGTCCCCACTGGAGAACCTGGGAGCGTCCGTTTTGGAACAAACAGGTGTCCTGCCAGGCCAGTTCCGGGATCTGGCTCCTGACTGTGGGCCTGTTTAGCTTTGCATTTGATGCCCCACCAAACTGGAGCCACAATCCTGGACATTGGGATGACCGACTTCAGCTAATCCTCAGGAGCCTTTGCAGAACTTGCCACACACAGAAAAGATAAGAATGTCATCGAGATACACAAAAACAAAAATATTCATCATGTCTCATCAATCAAGGCAGGGAAAACTGCTGGAGCATTGGTTAGACCAAAAGGCATCACCTGATATTCGTAGTGTCCTGAAGGCGTATTGAAGCCTGTGTTGTGATGAGATGCTACTCATTATATGGCTTGTTTAAAGGCTTGGACAAGCATCCAGACCGGCACACTGAGTTCAGGGACGGCAGGTAATTTACTCATGACATGTACCCTTTTCAAATGTAATAGTTGAAAGGTCTGAAGTGGAACACATGATAAAAGAATTCCTATCAAACAGAAAAAACACACAGCGACCACCACATTTCAAGTTTTGCAATATATTGCACACCCGAAAAAATTGTTTCAGTTCATAACAGCACAGTCTTGCAGTACACCACCAAAACCCAACACCCTAGCAGGCAAAGGTTCAAAGACGAGCCAATAAACATTAGTCAGGGAGCCTACCAGATCCATAATCCAGTTCAAGATTTGAGCAGCGAGCAGACAACCTTTCTCCAGCATAATCTGTTTCAACGATTAGACAGCAAAGTTATCCATATGGATTTGTTGATCTATTAAACATAGTTCATGAAACGCATTCAGCACAAAACGATGGTAGTGTCAACTTGCGAGAGAAAACAACAAGTGTGAGGCACCTAGGGAAAAGAGTTGATTAGTAGTAGTTACTTTTGTCAGGAAGGGAAGCAGTCTCGGAAAAGACAGGTCTTTACAAGGCTTTTAAAGGTCAAGAGGGATGTCGCTGCTCTTACAGCAACTGGTAGGTTGTTTCACCATTGAGTGACCTCGCCTTGTGCGAGGAGAGGATATGGCCAAATGGTTTGTATTAGAGGTGACTTTGTAGGGTAGAGTCAAAGCCTTGTGTTGAATTCTGGCAGCCAGAAGGAGCCAATGCAGGTTGCTGAAGAGAGAACTGACGTGCCCTTTTAGGTTGACCAGGCATGCTGCTGTGTTCTGGACCATTTGCAATGGTTTGATTTCACAAGTAGGTGCAGATGGCTCTTAGCCAATCAGCGTCGCCCACGCTATTTCATATTGGTGGTTTTCCACCTTACTAGTGACATTAAAAAATAATGGCTTCACTCAAGTTGGACTGGTGGGTGCGCTGTTGTCCAGGGCCATTAAGGCTAGAACAGGCCTCAATGGCCTTCCTGGGTTCCATAGTGGCCATTTGCAATGGTTTGATTTCACAAGTAGGTAGGCCGGCCAGGAGGGAGTTTCAATCATCGGGGCGAGAGGTGACCATAGCCTGTACCAGAAGGTGAGCAAGTACCAGGGGCCTCATTTATCAAGCGTTCTTACGAACAGATATGTGCATAAAGGGTGCGTGCGATCATTCCTGTGCAAAGTGTGGGATTTATGAACTTGTACTTGAACGTAGGAATGTGCCTAAATATACGCACAACTCTGACCAGGCGTACGCACAGGAACCTAGTGGTAGAATAACGAAACTGAAAATAGTATTGATTCTAGAGCTTCGTTCACTGCACAGGAGCATATATTGGACCTACAAGTGTTGCTTATTTTTGTATGACTGTGTGTTGGACGGTATTTGGGTCCTTGTGTCTAATTCAGTAGGCCTACTGTGGTCTTAAGCGTGCTGAATAAAGCGCAAATAACATCACAGCCTAGCTTTTGTTTCATTCCACCAAAAGTTTAAAATATAATTTTTTGCATTTAATTTAATGGGCGTTGTGGGATGTAAATTAGTCTGCTCGTGCCCGCGCAAGGTGATCTGGAAAGTGTGGAATTTATCATTGCAGGTTACCTACCGGTGTGCGTACGAACGGTGGATAAATGCTGAAATTTCCGTGCTTAGGAACATTCTAAATGTCATTCATACGACAGATTTTAGGAGGAATTCTACAAACTGATGATAAATGAGGCCCCAGGAGCGGGCACTAAAAGTGAACTTAGTACACCTGAATTAAAGTTGGTTTTCTCCAAAGTGGAGAATACTATCACAACATTTCCCTTCATTGGGCATGGTGGTTTAGAGATCGTGATACCGCGTCCGAAATGAGCATCCATTTTTCCGAAAAATAAGGCTTTTAAATATTCTGTGAAATTCTAGGCTTCTGCCATAGTCCTCAATGTTATACAGTGCCTCTGCACTGCATAAAGGGGGATTACTGGCTCCCCCTCGTGCAATCGTGGTTCACCTCTCTAGCATCTTTGGTTTGAACAACCAAGGTGAAGTTGCGTTACCGCGGAGGCGTTAGATAGATAATGTAAGGTCTAGGACAGCTAGGTCTGTAAGATTTGCTTCCACAAAGAGTCTTGAATGATTTGGTAATGTGTTATGATGATACAATATTCATTCATTGTAAGACGACACCTTGAACGACGCTATTCATCATTTTATATAGCTATCTGTAAGATTGAGCTTTTCAACAGAAATAAGTTTCCTAATTTCCATTTTCTTTGGGTCATCTTAATCCAGCCATGCTAGAGTGAATTTACAACTGATGTTTGTCCATTTCCAACATATCACAGCATAAGTGTTAAGAATGACAATACTCACTAGGAAACATTCAAGTTTTAATTGTTTAAAAAATGGTAATGAGCTGCAACAGAGTTAAATTTTACTGTCATATCATGATTAATTCTCATTCTATACCTCATCACGAAAACCTCAATGTTACTGGACATACAAATATGTTGGCATGACGGTATAAAGAGGTTTCATAAAACTGTAAATTACTGTGAACTTTATATGTACTATGTGCAGTATGCAGCATTCAGATACTACATGGTATTGTAATTTAGATATGCAATCACCTTCATTTAATAATGTTCAATGCCGTATGAACAATGTTGACAAATATATGTTTACAGCCATATTAAATAAAATTCTGCACATATACAGGATGACTGTAATTTACAATAAATCTGAAGTTTAAATTAAACGGGCACTATTTTTCCTTTAATGATTACAATAATATTTCTCCGTATATCTTTGGTATTGATACCATATATCAGTGGATTTAAAAGTGGTGGAAATACCACTAGAGAAACCGCCAATGCTCTGCGTACAAAAACATGAGTAGTTTGAACACGATGTGCAAGGAAATAAATAAAAGTATTAAATTCAAAGACTAAAAAAACTACTAAGTGAGCTCCACATGTCTGAAGTGCTTTATATCTGGCAGCTGACTGTTTCTTGAAAACACAAGTGATGAGGATTTGTAAATATGTAAACACAATTGTACCCAATGATATTCCCTGAAAGAAAGCAATAGTGAACAAACCATAGAAGTTATTTGCTTTTGTGTCTCCACAAGCTAGTTTCATTAATGAGAGGTTAGTACAATACATGTCAGTGATTTCGCTGTTGCAATTCTTCAGTCGGAGTACCATCAAAATCAAGCTAGATAACAAAATGAAGTCAGTAAGCCAAACAGCACTTATAATTTTAATGAGATTACTATTGGTCATTATGGTATTATAAGACAGTGGTTTGCAGATAGCTATGTAGCGATCAAAGGCCATGGCTGTCAATATCAGGAGATTTCCACCACCATATGTGTGTACAAATATTGCCTGCAGAATACACTCCCAATATGTGATAACTCTGGGATGATACAGCATGGTGGAAATCATCTGAGGAAAAAAGGCAGTTGCACCCATCATATCAAAAATAGGTAAGTTAATAAGTAGCATATACATGGGCTTATGCAGGTTATGGTTAATAGAAATAGTCACAACAATCATCAAATTGCAGCAAATTATCACCACATATGTAAGGGCTGAAACAACAAGAACTGGAACTCTGCCTGATGGAGAAAAGGAGAATGGAGGTAAAGTTAACATAGTCATTGCATTTGATAAATTAACAGACATGGCTGATGTATTATGTCCTTTTCAACCCCCAACCTGAAAATAAAACAAAAGTACTTGTATTTTGTTTCATATTAATCCATTTTTGGAAGGAATTAGTGTATTTGTTAAATTATCATTGTTCCAACATTATGCTATAGGGTATAACAAAAAGTGCTGTGTCTGTGAACAGAGCTATTACATCAGTGGTAAATGATGAAGCTTTCTTTACATCCTTCAGTGACTTGAAGCAGTGTAAGTCACTGTGAGCTGAATATATACAACAGAGTTATCCAGGTACCACCCAATATTACAGTCGCTGCCTCACTGATTGACATACAGTATAATCACTTCACTGCTACTGTTGGCTAATGTCAAATACGAGATTGCTTGGCTACCTCTTACGGTGCAATACATACAGCATAATTTGCAATACCTACCTCAATGTGCAATATTACTACAAATACAGTATATATACAGCCTCTGTATAAAGCCCAGTGATCATTATGACCACAGCTAAAGCGGTCATTATAGTGTTGCTGAGAGTTTTTTCCCTTTTTTTTCCCACCGATTTTCTGTCAACAATTGCCAGGACACTGGAACTCTGGGGGACATGAAACTTTGTCCCCGCTGTGCCAGTGTCCATCAAAGAGGGGGAGATGCTGAAAAGTTTGCTGAATAACTCAATGAACGTTTCACCGAACAACATGAAATTTTTGTGATATGTCGGTGTTACAGAGGTGTATTGACCCAGCCTTGTGATATGTGTAAATGCAAAAAAAGGGATTTTGTATTGGAAATATCTTGGGCTGAGAAGGTGGGAACTGTACAAAATGTCATTTTGGCGATTATCTAGAGAACAGTAATGTTTACAAGCAGTTTTTTTTCTCATGGAATCTGGTCGACGCCCACTTCCAACAAAAAGAATTTCCATGCAATTTTAACATCGCGAAAGCAAAACCAAAACCAAAACCAAACGAACTCATTATAGGCCGTTCATGTGAATCTCACCAAATTTTGTACATGCCATCTACAGACAATGGTGACAAAAAGTTATCAAAGGATTTATCTTGAGTTAAACCGTTTATCCGTTCTAATTGCTCCAATGTGGTGAAAATTGACATGCCAACTCTAAACAGCTGTCTTTTCATGCGCATTATGCAAATTTTGTGACATTTTGTGAAAGGAGACAATGTTTTTTGTCGAAGCTAGGTGTCCAAAAACAGTTTTTCTTTCAACTCAGCAACAACTTCCCCAAGACAACGATTTTATTTTAGCATGCTGATGTTACAGAGGTGTATCGATCCAGCCCATAAGCACTCACTTAAAGTATAGCGCCACCTAGTGATATGTGTAAATGCAAAAAATGGGATTTTGTATTGCCAATATCTTGGACCGAGAAGGTGGGAACTGCACAAAAAATTGCCATGCACGATCAGCACATGCCATAAAATTTGGCCCATAGGGGGCGCTGTAATTATGCAAAATGTCATTTTGCCTATTATCTAGACAATGGTAAGGTTTACAACCAATTTTTATTTGTCGTTGATGCCTACTTCTAAGAAAAAAAAATCTGTGAAATTTTAACATCGTGAAACCGAACGAACTCGTCATAGGCCGTTCATGGAAATCTCACCAAATTTGGTACATGTCATCTATAGACAATGGTGACAAAATGTTATCAAAGGATTTATCTTGAGATAAACTGTTTAAAAGTTACATGTCAATGAAAATTTGAAACATATCTTAAAATTCTTCAAAAGTCCATATCTTGGCTTCTAATTGTTCCAATCTGGTAAAAAATTCACATGCTAACTCTAAACAGCTTTCTTTTCATGCCGATCAAACTTTGTGACATTTTGTTAAAGGGGACAATGTTTTTTGTCGAAGCTAGGTGTCCAAAAACAGTTTGTTTTAAATAACTCGTCAACAATTTTCCCCAAGACAACGATTTTATGTTAGTATGCTGATGTTACAGAGGCGTATCGACCCAGCTCATAAACATTAAGTTGAAGCATAGCACCAACTAGTGATATGGGTCAATGCAAAAATTGTATTGCCAATATCTTGGACCGAGAAGGTCGAAGCTGATATGTCATGCATTATCAGCAGAAAGATCTCTAAAAGCACAGCACATGGCATAAAATTTGGCCCATAGAGGGCGCTGTAATTGTACAAAACGTCATTTTGCCTATTATCTACACAACACTAATGTTTACAACCAATGTTTTTTTGTTGTAAAATCTTTTGCCCCTCCTGCATTGACAGCACTGGTTAACGGCCATTTCCAATGAAAATTATTACCGTGAAATTTTAAAAATGCCGAAAGTGAAAGTAAATGAATTTGTCATAGGCCGTTAGGCCGGTAGGCGTGTCTGTGTGTGACGTTGTCTAATGGTGTGTAAGGGTGTGAAAATAATTTAGAGTGTTTTAGTATTATCACATAATAAAACATATATATACTTTTCTGTGTACATGACTAGAAGACAGCACTCTATTGTGTGACTATTCTGAGGACTGTTTGGGCAGCATTCTGTTCGAGGCCAAGTGGTTATCCATAGGTGCAGGAACTCAACATAACACCCTTACACACCATTAGACAACGTCACACACAGACACGCCTACCTCACACCATCCACCACTCACAACTCTGCAACAAAACACCGCCCACCCAAAGACACGCCCACAACACAAACCACACCCCTAACCCCACCCACCCAAATACCCACCCACCACATAAACCACGCCCCAACTCCACCCACCCAGAGCCCCGCCCACCACACAAGCCACACCCCTTTCGCATACTAATGAGGGCAGCCATCATTCTGACAGTTGGTCGGTTCTCATTCTCTCTGACATTAATCATGTTAAAACATTTTATTACTGTTAATAGCAATAGTTAACTAGTGGGTTCGTTCACTCATGCTCACACGAACTTGGCTGGCTCATCGGTGCAGGAAAGTAATTTCCACTGCCAACATGAACTACTGGGCTGCTCACCACTACCGCTCTAACTCTCCTCTGTCTTTCACTGAACCCTCTAACCAAAAACTCAACAACTCCTTGACCCGCAACAGGAGCCTCATTTCCGTACCAACCTATATTCCCTCCTTTCAAAATAAAAGTCTCTGTAGATTCCATGCTATACTGGTAACTTTACTGAATAAAAAATTCTTGGATCCAGATGGTTATCCGGATCACCACCAAAAACACATCAGTTCTACGTTAGGCCACTTCTGACCTATCCTGAAAATTTCATCAAAATCCATCCATAACTTTTCGAGTTATGTTGTTCACAAACTCTCCTTGGCGGAGGTAACAAGCTCCCCGAGATGATGCCCCAGCCTGCGACGTTAAAAACCGTGTTTGACGTCGATGGAGAGTGTAAAACCATCTTGGAGTTCATTCGCAGGGTAGTGAAGTCCTGGACACTAAGTTGCTACAAAAAGAGGGGTATTTTTTCAGTTCCTTTATGGTATAGAGTCGTAGAGAGATCCTTCTTTTTTTTATGACCCACGTGTCAAGAAAATGGACTTTTAACAGCAATGTGTTACACACTACGTTACAGACAAATGTAATATGAGTACAGTCAGACTTTGTCAAGCTCAAGGTACAAATAAATTTTGGTCTTCAACAGTTGGCGAGTTATTCCACCACAAATGATTTTGGTCTCCCTGCCTTTTATGCAAAACTAAACTGAGCTGGCACCTTGACCAGTAAATAATAGCATGCACGAGCGTAGGTGTAAGGCCTTGCAGATGCACATATTTGGGTTATTGGAATGTTTACTCTATCCTAAACTAAGCGCTAAAGGTGTTAATGAATCATGTTCTTATATGGTATGTCCTTCCTTACTTAGCAACTGTTCAGGTGATTTTCCACTGTTTAGACAGATTTATGATTTACATTTTGGGTAAATATATCTCTAATTGTCTCATGCTAAACAAGATGGATCGAACCAGTAGAGAGACAACATCTTCCAGAGAGTTTAGCTTGCTGTAACCTTGCGGGAGAGGCACGAAAGTAATGTAGGACTTTGGGGCATGTAAGACTTTGCTTTGTTAGTTTGTTTCTTTTGTTTCATTTCATTTATTTTCAATCAGAACAACCTGGCTATTCATAATTAATTTATTGTAATAAATGATCCAAATCCTGATCCAAAGCACCTAAGCGCCCAGTCTTCTATCCTCACCAAAAAAAGAACACAACACATTTTAACGGTGTAAAGTCAAAATCCACCGAAATATAACACATTTAATCACAGATATTTACTGGAGTTGAAGTGAACATTAAGAAGTAGAATGAAATGGCTAACTTCAAAATTAAATAAAAAACCAAGCTAAAATTACAGGTTTAAAATATTTGCATGTAAAACATTAAATTGGCGTAGACCAAACCAGTGCGAGCGCATTAAACATTCAGACATCTACAATTACCATGACACTTTCCCTTTTTTTAAAACTTGAAAGAATGCTGCTCTAATATCCTTTGTTTTCATTCCATAGATAATGGGATTTAGAACTGGCAGAATCAGAAATATCATCATTCCACAGGCATTTCTTGCATTTGAGGAAATGTTTGTAAATCGGTAAGACAGTATTGTGAATATAGCAACAATCTCAAAGAGGATAAAAACAATTATCTGTGCTGAGCAGGTGTTTACTGCCTTGGATTTGGCATCTGACTGTTTGTTCTTGAGGCATGTTACTAGTATGTGAATGTATGAGAACAGCTGTATCGAGACAGTGGTGATATGCATAAAGGCTGTTATAGCTAACCCATAAATGTTATTAATTGTAAGGTCCTCTCCACAGTTAAGACTAATCAATGAGAAATTATCACAAAAAACATTAATAATGTAATTTTTGCACCTTTTTACTCTGACCTGAAGCAGAAACAGAACGAAAATTAACACAAAATTTACTCCCCAGGCAAGAGATATGATGCCAGCCACAGCAAGTGGGGTCATTAATGTGTTGTATCGCAAGGGTTTGCATATGGCAACATATCGATCGAATGCCATCGCTGCCAGTATGAAAGGGATAGCACCACCATACATATGGAGTAAAAATGCCTGAAGGACACAGGTAGGATAGTTGACCGTGTGTTTTATGATCACAATGTCCACTAACACACGAGGAAACATTGCAGTTATTCCAATAAGGTCATTTAGTGGCAGGCTGAAGAGGATGTAAAACATGGGTCTGTGCAGACTCCTCTTTGTTACAATCAGCAGGAGGATGATCAGATTTGAAAGAACAGAGAAGAAGTAAACTAAAAGGCCCATGATAAAAATAGGGTACACAGCTGAGGGGTGAATTTCAAAGCTGGCGATTTGGAGCACAGAAGAGAAGGTTTGGTTCACTGAATTCCTCATCTGTGGTAGTACATTTGAGGTGGTAGTGTCAAAAATCCTGTAAAATATTCAGAACAAAATCAAACATCTGCATATAAAAACGACTTGTACATAAACTGAATGTGTTTTAAATACAGCAAATATGTGCAGTCATTTTAAGCATAGTCATAGTGATCAGGCATCAAATCAAACAGCTTAATTCCTTACGTATCCACACACAGAAAATAGCAATTACTTCAGTGATAAAACATGGTCTGGCAGAAATATATTTAAATAGTCCCTTCCATTAAGAAATCTGGGGATCTGAGGGTTTCCCACAGCAATACATGCAAGTATTTATACACATGAGGGTGCACTAGAAAGCAATATGTAATGACAACAGCAGGGGGAGCTTTGCACAGGATTTCACTCAGATTGCCATGGACACCTTAGGCACGGGCGACCGGGGGGGGGGGGGGGGGGGGGGGGGGGGGGGGGGTGCACCTTAGGCACCTACACCTGCGCCTTCCTTCGATATTGGAATGCATAATCACTCTCTCCAGTATTTGCGTGTGTGTTTGTGTGTGAAAAGGGTGAGGTTACGCATTGTGAATGCTGCTTTCCACGGTGTCGGTTATCAAACATATGCTCTGCACTTATTATTACATTACATTACATTTAGTGACTTACTTATAGTAGTGGTAAACTGTGACTAAGCAAGGGTTTTTAAATCCATATGTCATACCAAATCAGTTTGGATGGTGCCGCTCTTTAGTTGGCTTGGTCAGACACCCACAACATCTGGCAGTTGCATCTAAGCAAAATGATGGCTTTTGTGCACTATGTTGAAGAGTGTCATGTAGATGGTATACATTTTCAAGGCCATTCAATTCCGTGCCATACTGCCGCGATTCATGTTTTACAAACACGAAATGTATTTTATGCTTTGGCAATGTATCCTTTAACAATGGTCTGTGGATCTTAGTTCGGTGTAGCAAATAAAGGGTAGGCCTACTCATAATAGTGGTAAACTGCTTGTGACTACGAAAGAGTTTTTAGTTTGTGAGCCATCTGTGTTTAGATGACGTTAGTCTGCCGTTTGTGTAGGGTACCTTAAGCAAATGATGATGATGATGATGGTTCAAATGGTTTCCGTTTGTAAATTGAATTTACTAAATTCTGCCGTACAGTGTTTTTTTTTAAAGTGGTATACTATGAAGCTCTGGGCAATGCATATAGTAATTACTGAATGTGCGCAGTGGAAAGAAACCGTGCTTCCTGTGTCCCATCCGCACAAACCTGTTATGCCTGTGTCGTTTTCCCCCACACACTATGTTGTATGTGCCTGATTATGTCCCTTTGGATAAAACCATCTGCTTCATGTAATGTAATGTGTCATGCACAGCCCCGATGCTGTGCCAACCGTGCATTGTTATCAAGGCAATTAGTTGCTGTCAGTGAAATACTAGTTTCTTTAATTACCATGTGTCTTTAATATGGAGAAATGTCCTTGTAATTTCAGGTCTAGTGTATGGTCTGTGATCAGCAACTGGCCTATAATAACAACACCTCGTCTATTCTGAGGCACTTCTGTGCAAAGCATGAGTCTGGAGAAGCTACAGCCAGAGTCCAGGGTAAATAGCATTCATTCTTGCATGTAATCCTGCTATCATCTGTTTAATAATAATAATAATAATAATAACCTTTACTTGTATAGCACAGTTCATACATACAAGATGCAGCTCAAAGTGCTTCACAGTTTGGCAAGGTTACAAACAAACCAGTTTAGTCTTAATGCATGTCTTAATGTACCCATTGTTGTGTTACAGCTGATCAAATGATTGACAAGGCAGTATTGGAGATGATTATACTGGATTCAATGCCTTTCAAGGTACAGACTAAGACATTTGTCACACACATAGAGATACTAGTGTTAAAGCATGTTCTAAAATGTTTTTTCCCCCTTTAAGATGGTGAAGTACCAGGGCTTCATCAAATTGATGAAGCTTGTGGCCCCCAACTATGTCATTTCAACTAAAAAACCTATAAAATCCATGGTGGAGGCCAGATACCTTGTGGAAAAACAGAAGGCCAAGGAACGAGTTAGGAAGGCCACTGCTGTGGCCTTAACCACTGACATGTGGACATCGATTCACATGGATTCTTATTTGGCACTGACGTGCCATTTTGTGGATGAGGCAGACCAGCTGGCCTCAGTGTTGCTGGCAGTTGGTAGGTTTGGGGAACGGCATACTGCCGCAAATATTGCTTCTGAAAAAAATAAAATTATGGAGGACTGGGGAATCTCCCGTGCTAAAGTCATGTGCGTAACAACAGATGGTGCCCCAAATATGAGCCTCTGTGGCAGCCTCCTGCAATTACGGCACAGCCATTGTATTGCTCATGCATTGAACTTGGTGGTGAAGAAAGTCATTCAACTCACTCCATGTATGCAGATGTGTGTACATGAGTGATATGTTGGATTTGTGCAATGTGTATTATGTGTATGCTGCTGGAAACTTTTCCTTCAGGATTGATAAAGTATCTCTACTCTTCTGTACTCTAGGTCTGGAAGAGCTAAGGACCAAGGCAAGGGACATTGCAACTTATTTTAGGAGCAGCACTGTTGGTAGAGAGCAACTACTGAAACATTAGCAGCAGGTGGGAGCACCTGTGCACACAATTATACAGGAAGTGGATACAAGGTCGAACAGCACCTTCGAGATGCGCGAACGGTTGTACGAGCAGAGAGAGACAGTGGGTGCAGCGCTGGCCTCTCTTCATACCGATGTGGTAGCACTAAGTGCTACTGAGTATGACTGCATTGTAGAATGCCTGCAGCTGTTAGGCCCTCTCAAGCAAGCTACGGTGGAACTGTCAGCCGAGAAAGTTGTGTCTGGGTCAAAAATAATTCCACTGGTGAACATGTTGTGCTACACCATAACCACAAAGCAAAAGAACCTGAACAATAGCATGTCCATGGACCTAACAAACCACCTAATAAACCAGATGTCAGAAAGACTCAGCAACTATGAAGCTGCAGGACAGCATGCTTTGGCAACACTGTTGGACCCACGCTACAAAACTATGGGCTTCTGCAATTTACTGCATCAACAGAACACAGTTAAAAAACTCACCTCAGAATGTGGCAATGTAATTCGCCAAAAAACATCAGAAATGCCACAGCCATCAACATCAACATCATCTGATGTCCCTACGACCACCGAGTCATCAGGTATGTTACTGTAATGTTCATGGCTAAATGTTGTAGTGTATACCTAGTTCCAAAGGGGGCACTATCATTGTTTTGGGGTTTTTAAGAGGAAGCCACCGGAAGGTGCGGTAGGGATGCTGTAGAAGGACGAGTAACACAAGTAAAGTTATGTTTGTTGTTCTTGACATCTCTTTGTCCTAGTGGATCATTTTAAGAACATTATACTGGCGACGAGGATATAAAGCTGAAACATGGCTACAGCGTTACCATCTTTCCCCAGTTTTGACGTGGACGAGGGAGAAAATGCATCCATTCGATGGAAGAAGTGGCTGCGGCGATTCGAAACTTTTCTTGTTGTGCACTGAACATAACTGATAAAACGCGAAAACGTGCAATGCTTTTGCACTATGCTGGAGAAAGAGTACAGGACATCTTTGACACATTGGCTGATACTGGAGAGGCGAAAGACTACGAAAAGGCAACGGCAGCTCTCAGTGAGTACTTCTCTCCCCAAGTCAACATTGAATACGAGACGTATAAATTCAGACAAGCTAAACAACTGGCAGGAGAAACAATAGACTCTTATCATGTAAGACTACGACACTTGGCGGCAAATTGTGCGTTTACTGACATTGAAAGGGAGATCAAAACCATGATAATTCAGACATGCACCAGCAATAAATTGCGGCGTCAAGCACTACAAAAGCCAGAGCTTAAGTTGACAGAACTCTTATCACTCGGTAGGACCATGGAACTAGCGGAGATCCAAGCGTCGGGCATGGAACAACCCCAAGGATTAACACGAGCGCAGTCACGTGACGACGTCAAGGCCATAGAAACGCGAAGGGCAAGGCCGTCGCAAGGGGGGGGGGGGGCGAAGGGGGCCGTCGCCCTGGGCCTCGCGCTGTGATGGGCCTCGCGCTTGACCAATGAGTTTTGTTTATCTAATAATTTCATGCGGTCATTTGTAGACATTAATGTCTGTAAAATAAAACGTGTGAATTTAATTTCAGTATACATAAACGTTGTTTTACACGAAACAAAATACAGTGTATAAGTATACACTTGGCTACCCCTCCCCCACTCTCACGAAAAAATGATACATCATTCAAGAATTACATCGCAGACTACCTCAAGTCAGTTTCTTAACTAGACATGCACAACTGGGTGAATCTCGAGTTCTGGTTCCTCAAATAGTGAGGGTTGCTCGCATACAGAATATACCAAGTTGCTTGGCCTACAATAAAAGAACTGTTGATGTAAAAACAAGTGCACTTGCAATCGTGAAATTAAACTAAGTAAGATGTCAGGATGGGCTAGCAAGAACACAAGTGGATCATAGCTGCACCAACTTAAGGTAGGACGGAGGGTTTCCTTTATCACATGCCTGCCGTGGCACTAGTTACCAAGACAGTCACAAGTAATATTATTTTCATTGCATCTGAAATCATTTGACGTAGGATTTAGCGTCTACTTATTGTGACTTCTACTAGCGTCAAATTCATAGCAAGACAGGCTACTCTCTGACAGCTAGCACCACCTTTTGACCGCACGCGTAAACCTATTTAGCTAGTAATAATCTGTTGAATATGGCAGGGGGGTTGTAGTCTTTTTGATTGCTGTTAACTTACAACTTAATTCTGTAGGCGTCCATGAATTTACTTTGTTGTTTGCCATGTGTGTAGCTGACATTTTAAGTGTGGTGTACCCGTGTGTGTGCGGGCGTGTGGCAGTGTTGTTCAAGTTCACTAGATTTGTTCACTAGTGTTTATTGTTCATGTGTAGTTCACGTATCACGTTTGTTCATATTCTTCATCTTCAAGTTCAAGTTAATCGTTGTGTTGTAAATATAGATTGGCCCTTAATAGAAAAACTACCGAAAGTAGCATAGAGACGTTCACATGCTATCCTATCTTTAATGCAAACATCGAAGTACTTGTGCTGTGCAGCATGGCCCATGGAGTTGGCCTTTCCTTTTATTGTTAAACTATGTTAAAATTGCATGTTTATCATAGCAATTTTCAAAATTTCTCGGGGGAGAACCCCCACAAACAATTACTCTTCTGGGCTATAGCCCCGAATGTTCTACATACCTAGCGATGTATGGGTTTGAGTTTTTTTTTTTTTTTTTTGGGGGGGGGGGGGGGGGTAGGGCCTCAAAACTGTTCTTTGCCCAGGGCCTCAGAATCCCTAAAACCGCCCCTGGCGAAGGGGACAGGAAAAGAAAAGATGTTACAACTGTTCTGGCCTATTTCCTCACGTGGAGGGCACGGTGTGTCCAGCACGGGGGAAAACATGCAATGCATGTGGGAAACAAGGGCATTTTAGCAAATGCTGCAGATCTACACGTTCAACAACCAACACTAGAGGGAGGCAAAGAGTGCGCCACCTGCGCACCGCAGAAGATGACAACACCACGGTTCAAGCAGCAGGCGCTGCAGGCACAGAACGCTCTGAGGAGGAATATGCGTTCACAGTTGGATCACAAAAATCAGCTCTCCCACATGCAAAAATAAAAATCAGTGACTGCAATGTAAAAGTTATGCTTGATTCCGGGGCTACTGTGAACATAATTGATGAGGTAACTTTTCAAACACTGAATCATTAACCCTAATTGACCAATTGCACAGTTCCTATCTTTCCATATGGTTCACGCAAACCCCTACCTACTTTAGGAAAATTCACTTCACTGGTTGAATCTAAGTCAGCTTTCACAACTGCCACTTTCCATGTAGTCCGAGGCAACAATGGCAGCCTACTGGGCTATGACACTGCCAGTCAGTTGGGACTGATAAAAATCACCAACACACTCCTTACACCGCCGAAATCAGTTCAACCCAGCAAGCAAAATGCTGTAGAAGAGCTCCTCACTGAGTATGCTGACCTTTTCCATGGGATAGGAAAATTAAAAGGTTTTCAAGTCAAGCTACACATAAAGAAAGATGTTCCTCCAGTCACACAGCCTCACAGAAGAGTGCCTTTTCACATCAGGAGGAAAGTTGAAGCCGAATTAAAACATTTAGAAACACTTGGCATAATTGAGAAGGTAGACGGGCCCACCCCTTGGGTCTCCCCGGTCTGTCCTGTTCCAAAGCCAAAAAACACAGAAGCAGTGCGCATTTGTGTGGACATGAGGATACCAAATCAAGCCATTCAACGAGAAAGACACATCACGCCTACAGTTGACGATGTGATAGAACGACTCAATGGAGCTAGATTCTTCTCTAAATTAGACTTGAACAGCGGTTATCATCAATTGGAGCTAGAGCCATCATCCCGATACATCACAACATTCTCCACTCATGTAGGATTGAGACGATATACACGACTCTTCTTTGGAGTGTCATCAGCCGCTGAAGTATTCCAAAATGCTGTTCAGCAGGCCCTAGATGGTATCCCAGGAGTCATCAACCTGAGTGATGACATTCTAGTGTTCGGCACAACAAAGGCTGGTCATGACGCTGCCTTAAGAGCAACATTTCAACGCCTAAGAGAAAAAAACATAACTCTGAATAAAGACAAATGCTCCTATGCACAGACCACTCTGGACTTCTTTGGATACACATTCTCAGACGGTGGTTTCTCTCCTGATCCAAAGAAGGCTCAGGCACTACATGACGCTGCTGCACCAACTAATGCCAGCGAGGTTCGCAGTCTTCTTGGCATGGCAAATTACAGTGCTCGATTCATCAAGGACTTTGCCACCATAACACAGCCGTTGAGAACGCTCACAAGAAAGAATGCATGCTGGACTTGGACAGAAGAACACCAAAACTCTCTCGACAAACTGAAACAAAGCCTGTCTCACGACGCCGTCATGACCTACTTTGACCCACACAAACAAACCGAACTGGTGGTGGATGCAAGTCCCGTGGGCCTTGGAGCCATATTAGCACAGAGACGCAGCCCACATGAACCAGCCAGGGTGGTGAGTTATGCAAGTAGAGCACTGTCAGCCATAGAACAAAAATACTCACAAACTGAGCGTGAGGCCCTTGCTATTGTGTGGGGCTGCGAACATTTTCACATGTACCTTTACGGGGCACCGTTTACCCTTGTCAGTGACCACAAGCCTTTGGAATGGATCTTCAACAACCCCAAATCAAAGCCACCTGCTCGCATTGAACGCTGGAGCCTACGTCTCCAACCATACAACTATAGAGTTCAGTACAAGGCTGGAAAAGGCAACCCTGCGGATTACATGTCGCGCCACCCTGCACAAGTGGCACACATCTCTCCAGATGCCCCGCATTCGGAGCAGCAAGTGGAAGAGTATGTCAACTTTGTCGCAATAAACGCTGTCCCCAAAGCGATGACGCTCACAGAAATTCAGGAGGCAACGAAGGCTGACCCCACTTTAAGCACAGTGATTGACATCATCACGCATAACACATGGGGCTCCATGCCTACAAGGAAGGACTTTGCTGATGGGGTTGACATTGCTGCCCTGAAGTCATTCCACAAAGTCAGACATGATCTGACTGTGACTGCCACTGGTGACACTGTACTACGTGGCACAAAACTTGTCATACCCACCTCCCTACAGTCCAGGGCAATATCACTAGCACATGAAGGCCATCAGGGACTGGTCAAAACAAAGAAACTGATCAGGGAAAAGGTATGGTTCCCTGGCATTGACATGCAAGTAGGTACCATGATAGCTGGCTGCATCCCATGTCAGGCAGTTGTAGCCACTCACACACGCGAACCTCTCTGCATGTCAGCGTTGCCATCATCGCCATGGGAAAAAGTTGGCATTGATTTCTGTGGTCCATTCCCCTCCGGTGATTACCTGTTGGTGGTCATTGATGAGTATTCGAGATATCCAGAAGTGGAAATTGGGCAGTCTACTTCAGCCAGGGCCACCATTCCTAAACTTGACAAAATATTCTCCACTCTGGGGATCCCCCTAGAAGTCAAAACAGACAATGGCCCTCCCTTCCAAAGCTCAGAGTTTGCGGAATTTGCAACATACCTAGGTTTCAGACATAGGAAAATAACTCCTCTGTGGCCACAGGCTAACGCAGAGGCCGAACGTTTCATGCGCACTCTTGAAAAGGCCATACATGCAACACATGTGGAACGCCGCCCATGGAAACAGACTCTGTACGCCTTCCTTCGCAACTATCGTGCCACGCCTCACTGCTCAACCGGCCTGGCTCCTGCTGATGTGCTTTTTGGACGACCCCTTCGGATCAAGTTGCCTGAGTCTCCTGTCTCCGTCAGGTGTTCAACTGCTGCTGCTATGGAACGAGCAGATTCCTTGGCAAAAGAACGGATGAAGCAACATGCAGACACGAGGTGCCATGCCACTCCGTCAATATTGAGGGTGGGTGACTCTGTCCTTTGCCGTCAAAAGAAAGATGGGAAGCTATGCCCTGCCTACAACCCCAACCCATACAAAATCATTGCCATAAAAGGTTCTATGGTAACAGCCAAAAACAATCAGCATGTCATAACCAGAAACTCATCTCACTTCAAGGCAATAAGAGTAAGTGGAAATCACTCCACCCAGTCACATGGCCCAACAACCATCAGTGATACACAAGACGCTGGAGACGAGACTGAGATCCTTCCCAAACAAGCCCCACAGACCCCAGCCCCTGATCCTCCAGGGTCACAGTCACCTGACCGCAGATATCCTGTCAGGATAAACAGACGGCCTCCATCACACTTTGCGGAATTTGAATAAGGTGGACAGTTTGATTTCACAATTGAACTTTCAAAAAAAAAAAAAAAAGAGTGTTGTAATGTTCATGGCTAAATGTTGTAGTGTATACCTAGTTCCAAAGGGGGCACTATCATTGTTTTGGGGTTTTTAAGAGGAAGCCACCGGAAGGTGCGGTAGGGATGCTGTAGAAGGACGAGTAACACAAGTAAAGTTATGTTTGTTGTTCTTGACATCTTTGTCCTAGTGGATCATTTTAAGAACATTATAGTTACTTTGGTCAATAGTTTTGTGTTTTGTACAATACATGAAGACATAAAGATGAAGGCAATGAGCACCAGAAACACCACCATCAACATCTTCTGATGATCCTACCACCACTGAGTCATAAGGTATGTTAGTTTGGCCAACAGTTTGGTGTTTTGTACAATACATACAGAATGTTGTTCAAATGTGATAAGGTGAGCACCTGACACAACACAGCCATCATCATCTGATGCCCCTACCACTACTAAGTCAGGTATGTTGGTCAATTGTTTTCCTGTTTTGTACAACACATATTTTAATGCATTTTCATATCATTACCATTTTAGGGTTGTGGGACCTGTTGGACAACGAGGTCTCAGAGAGGCGAAACACCAGAAGTGTTTCGGCAAGTGCAACTGTGGAGGTGACAAGGTACCAAGGTTCCACGGTCAGAAGACCCTTTACAGTATTGGGCCAAAAATAAGGCCCTATACCCAAACCTATATATCTTGGCACGCAACATACTTTGTATTCCTGCATTCTCTGTACCGTGTGAACGTGTTTTTTCCAAAGCTGGGGAAGTTGTTTTAAAAAAAAAAGGAATAGATTAAATCCCAACACAGTGGAGCAAATCATTTTTCTTAATAAAAACATGTGATTTCATACCCGACTGCCCTCTCATTTCTAAAATCAGTTATATTGTGCAGCAATAGTACGTTCTAGCAAGTCCTGTGGAAAAATACAATATACCTTCTATAAATCACAGACACATGGGGAAGGCAATGTTTTTATTCATATAGGAATCCATTATGTGATGACGTTTTGGTTCACACTTTGGACGTTTTTAATCACAGTGATTAAAATAGAAGATTATGATTTAATAGAACATCGATGGTCAATTATCATGAGGATATATTACAGATTTATATTACAGATTGGGGACAACATACCTCTTCCCAGCACGTAAGGTTAACAGGGAGGAGCTGAGGGAAGCAGGGACCTTTAAACGTGAAGACAAGACGCACAGGACGGAAAGCCAGGAGGGACACAAGGCTACAGAACGGACCCACCCCTAACAAACTGACATGACGAGCGTGTGTAATCACGAATCAAAGAAACAAAACAAATACATTGATGGAAGAACAAACCCAATTTGTGCAGGTTTTAACTGAACTATATTTTACTCCGTTACACGAGCGCCACCTGTTGTCCTGTCTGCCCAGTTCTGGGCCCCCTGTCTCTGTCTCTGTTCCCCTGAATCCCTGAATGAAGGTCTTTTTGGGTTACGCTTAGCTATTGGGTCTGTTCTCCTGTTCCTGTTCCTCTGTTTCCTGGTTCCTGCCCCGTGACAGTAGTATGTTTTTAAAAGGCCTTTCTCAGTGTTGCTTTTACTGTTTTACAGAACACTTTTCAGATATTTGAGGTCTCACTAAAGCAAAAAAATATCACAGTCAAAGACACTGTTCTGACTTATGTGCTTCTTTTTGAAAAAAGCTTGTTTTCTCCATTTTTTGGTGAGAAATGGGTGTTTTTGGGGAAACTAACTGTTCTACTGCAGATTACTCAAGAACAGTAAAAAGTAGAAAGAAACGTTTTTCTGATGAAAGAAGAGTCTACTCTTTATTTTGATAGTTTTAGTGTTTACATAGTCATAGAACTGACTCTTCTGTGTATATTGAAAAATCTGTAAAAATGCCCCAAAACACTGGTAGTCTGCGGTTCTCGGCTTTAAAAATGGATGGCAGCTAATGAGTAAAAAAAACAGGCTTAAAAACAAATGAGCAAGGCGAGGCAATTGAAGTTGATATACCATTGTGTAAACAGCGTTTTGAAACATGCATGGCTGGAAGGGTGGAAACTTCTCCAACTTAGCCAAACACCAGGACAAGCATCCAGACCTGCACACTGAGTTCAGGGATGACAGGTTATTTATTCATGACATGTACCCTTTTCAAATGCAATAGTTAAAAAGTTTGAAGTGCAACGCGTGATAAGGAGTTCTTATCAAACAGAAAAAACACACAGCGACCACCACATTTCACGTTTTGCAATATATTGTACACCCAAAAAGTTCATTTCAGTTCATAACAGCACAGTCTTGCAGTACACCACCAAACCCAACACCCTAGCAGGCAAATGTTTAAAGACGAGTCAATAATCATTAAAAAAATATTCAGTATCAGTCAGCGTCAGTCAGGGAACCTACCAGATACCAGTCCGAGATTTGAGCAGTGAGCAGCAAACTTTCTTCAGCTTGAGCTGCAGCAGAGTCAAATTTTACTGTCATATCATAATTCATTCTCATTCTATACCTCATCACGAAAACATCAATGTTGCTAGACATACACAAATATGTTGGCATGACTGTATAAAGAGGTTTCATAAAACTGTAAATTACTGTGAACTTTATATGTACTATGTGCAGTTTGCAGCATGTACATACTACATGTTATTGTAATTTAGATATGCAATCACCTTTATTTAATAATGTCCAATTATTGTGTGATTAACAATAAATCTGAAGTTTAAATTAAACGGGCATTATTTTTCCTTTAATGATTACAATAATATTTCTCCGTATATCTTTGGTATTAATACCATATATCAGTGGATCTAATAGTGGTGGAAATACCATTACAGGAACCCCCAATGCTCTGTTTACAGAATGGTGAGTAGTTTGAATACGATGTGAAAGGAAATAAGCAAAAACATTAAATTGAAGGACGAAAAAAACTACTAAATGAGTTCCACATGTCTGAAGTGCTTTACTTCTGGCATCTGACTGTTTCTTGAAAACACAAGTGATGAGGATTTGTAAATATGTAAACGGAATTGTACACAATGGTATTCCCCAAAAGAAAGCAATAGTAAACAGAGCAAAGTAGTTATTCACATTTGTGTCTCCACAAGCTAGTTTCATTAATGAGAGGTTAGTACAATACATATCAGTGATTTCGCTGTTGCAATTCTTCAGTCGGAGTACCATCAAAATTGAGATAGATAATAAAATGAAGTCAGTAAGCCAAACAGCACTTATAATTTTAATGAGATTACTATTGGTCATTATGGTATTATAAGACAGCGGTTTGCAGATAGCTATGTAGCGATCAAAGGCCATGGCTGTCAATATCAGGACATCTCCACCACCATATGTGTGTACAAATATTGCCTGCAGAACACACTCCCAATATGTGATAACTCTAGGATGATACAGCAAGGTGGAAATCATCTGAGGAAAAAAGGCAGTTGCTCCCATCATATCAAAAATAGGTAAGTTAATAAGTAGCATATACATGGGCTTATGCAGGTTATGGTTAATAGAAATAGTCACAACAATCATCAAATTGCAGCAAATTATCACCACATATGTAAGGGTTGAAAAAACAAGAACTGGAACTCTGTCTGATGGAGAAAAGGAGAATGGAGGTAAAGTTAACATAGTAATTGCGTTTGATAAATTAACAGACATGGCTGATGTATGATGTCCTTTTCAATCCCCAACCTGAAAATAAAACAAAAATACTTGTATGTTATTTCATATTAATCACTTTTTGAAAGGAATTATTGTATTTGTTAAGTCATCATTATTACAACATTATGCTTCAGGATATAACAAGAAGTGCTGTGTCTGAGAACAGAACTATTACATCAATGGTAAATGATACCTTACTTTACATCCTTCAGTGACTTGAAGCTTTGTAAGCCACTGTGAGCTGAATATATACAACAGAGTTATCCAGATACCACCCTTCCTCCCTCACCCTCCCTCACAGTCACTCCCTCATTAATGACACTTCACTGCTGCTGTTGGCTAATGTCAAATACGAGATTGCTTGGCTACCTCTTATGGTGCAATACGGTGCATTCCACTATTATTTAGTGTTACTAAATAAAATAATACTGGCCATATTACCATATTAGATGATATCATATAAAAGGGTAAACATGTTTCATTGGCCTAGTCTGAGGCGAACACACTTTGTTAACTCATTGGAGAGGTGACCTCACAGAGCAATGATTATACTGCATTAGAATTCATTCACAGTATCTCACAAAAGTGAGTACACCCTTCACATTTCAGCAAAACAATGTGCTATATCTTTTCAAGGGTCAATACTACACAAATTAAACTTGGCTATGTTTTTGAGTAGTTAGTATAAAGCTTGTGTAGCAGTATAGATTTTCTGCCCTCTGAAAATAACTTAAGACACAATCATTTTTGTAAACATAGCAGGTGACAAAAGTAAGTACACCCCAAAGTGAACATGTCCAAATTGTGACAAAATCATTAATGTTTTGTGTGAGCACCATTGTTATCTAGCACTGTCTTAATATGAAATTCAGCAGAGCTGCACAGGTTGTTTTTGTAATCCTTTTCCATTCCTCCATAATGGCATTACGGATTTGGGAGATGTTAGACACTGGTACTCTGGAACTTCTATGATGTATTGCCTGATAATCCCACACAGGTATTTAAATGTATGATTGTAGACACTTTGAATGATTTATTACAACAAGGTGAAATATCAAGAGATGTTATAATAGATGTTTTAAAAATTGAACATCCTATTGTTCCTACGTTTTACACCTTGCCTAAGATCCAAAAAAGTCTTGAGTCTCCACCTGGTAGACCTATTGCAGCCAATATAGGATCTGTCACATCGAATCTTTCCACTTTTGTGGACCATTTCATTAGGCCATTAGCTGAGGACTTGCCCTCATTTGCAAAAGATACAGGCCATGTTATAAATATTGTGGAATCAGTCATTCTTGGGGAAGAGGATATATTTCTGATCTCTTTTGACATAAATGCCATGTATACTGCGATACCTCATGATGGCGGGATGCTTGCATTAGATCATTACTTAAATGACTCTATGACGTGTCCCTCAAAGGAGTCCATTTTAACTCTTACTAAACTGATTTTGAAATATAATTACTGGATATTTCAGAATACATTCTATGTACAAAAATGGGGGGTTCCTATGGGAAGTGCATTCTCACCTTCATTTGCAAATCTATATGTGGGTCTGTTTGAGGAACATCATATTTATTCAAACCACAGTTATAAAAGTAACTTGGTATTATGGAAATGCTATTTGGATGACGTGCTTTGCATATTTAAGGGTTCTCTGATAGAATTACAAATTTTCTTCACATATTTGAATGCTTGTTCTGAATATTTATCCTTTACAATGGAATAATGATAAACACAAAATTAGTTTCTTGGACCTATGGATCATTCGTAATGGTACCTACTTATAAACGGACCTCTATCTTAAACCGACTGCACGCAATACTCGGGCTGACTCTGAACATCCACGCCACCTAAAGGATAGTCTCCCATTTAGTGAACTATGTAGGGTGAAACGCATCTGTAAAACACCTGAAGATTTCAGTAGAAACAGAGATGAAATCATCAATAACTTCTCTAAAAGAGGCTACCATAGAATAGTATTGAGCAATGCCATAGCAAAAGTAGAAACCATTCCGAGGTCTGACTTACTGAAAACAAAAAACAAGGTGACATCAAACATATGTTTATATGTTATGATAGGTGTTTATACAAATATCATAGACAATCAGTGACATTAAAAACTATCATAAATAAGCACTGGCATATTCTGAAATCTGACACTCAACAAAAAAGCACATTTCAAGAACAGCCTTTAATAGTGTACAAGAAAGGAAAAAACTTAAGAGATCAGTTGGTGTATTCCTATCTCACTCCTAACACATCCAGTTCCCAATCTGTGCTGACTCCTATCCCAGATGGGAATAGACGATGTGGATCTTGTTCCCAATGTACTTCTACCTACAAATGTAGGAAACAGGAAAAGAAATCCAAATCAAAGGGATAATTTCATGTAACACAACATCTGTAATCTATCTGCTTACCTGCCCCTGTGGTAAATCATACGTGGGCAAAACATCTAGAGCTTTAAAAACACGCATTGCAGAACACAGAAGTACCATCAGATGTAAAAATCAAAATTATCCTGTAGCAGCTTACTTTGTTGAATTTAACCATCCTATATCTTCATTAAAATACATTGGGATTGAGAAGGTGATTCTGCCCCCTAGGGGTGGCGACCTAGATCGGTTACTATTAAGAAGGGAACATTTCTGGATTCACCATCTTAGAACTCTAGTACCTCATGGCTTGAATGTTGATTTTGACCTAAAATGTGTTTTGTAAATGCCATTTACAGTAATTAACTTGCTTAATTAACTGATAATATTTTTTAATGATGATCCATTAGGACTGATGTTGGAATATTGTCTTTTGATCGTTTATATTTTTTATTTTATTCTATTTTTTGGGTGTTTTGTTTTGGTTTCTATTTATGTGAAGATACCATCATGTAGTGTATGTACCTATGTAGGTTGAGGACTTTGACAGCTCTCTGTTCTATCTATTGTATTGACCTTAATTGAACACTAGTTGTATACCTGCACATGTACGGGAGCTTAATTTGACATCAGGTGGGAGCAATTAAGCATCCCTTTAAAAGGCAATGGACTACTTTGTTGTTTGTTACGTGACCTGAGGAAGGCCGAAGGCTGAAACGTTGTCACATTAAAAACCTCTTCACTGACAACTCGGGAGTGTGCGGTACTTTTTTTCTCTCAGATTGTTTATTGAGTTGCCAGCACCTCCGTCTCTGGTGTGCGTCTTGCACTTCAACTAATAGACACTGGTACTCTTCCACCTCCTGCTTAAGGATGCCCCATGGGTGATCAATAGAGTTCAGGTCTGGAGACATACTTGGCCATCCCATTATCTTCACTTTCAACTTCTTTCGGAAGGCAGTGGTCATCTTGGACATGTGTTAGGGGTTGTTATCATAATGCTTACTTTGTAATGCATTTTTAGCATAATTTCAGAAAAACATTTCTTACAAGGCACTCACACGACAGAGTTCAGATTGGAGCAAATATGTTTTGCTCTGTTATCTCTGGTGTACAACAAAATAAATGCCAAATCAATCTAATTTGGTTTCAAAGTGACGCTAAAATGAATGAAAGTCAATGGAATACTAAAGGCTACTGGGTCCTTTCCAGGTAATTTTCCCCCATGGATGCTTCAACTTCTGTGTTTGTTCCTGCCCCCTTGGTGGTGGGACACACCAAATGACTGTTTATGGACTGAGTTTATACACCTTGCCAAGCCCAGGGTAAAAATAGTTTTGGTCCTCTTAGTTGCAATGGTTGGGGAGTTATTCTACAAAAAATCCTTTCAGCTTTTTAAGAATATTGTGCCCATTAAGTGTGGCAGGTGTAATGAAATTTGTATAATTACAAAGCCAGGTATTGAGTGTAATGTAATTATAAGCTATGTTTCAAATATTGAATGGTGTGTAACTTCGCAACGCTTTAACTTTTGAAAATCTTTTACAAGATATTTTGAAGACACTGTATACAGATGACATACACCAAATTTCTTGACATTTCTTCACAGTCAGATGAACACCCTTAGATGAGTTAGTTTACTTTCACTTTCAGTTCTTTATGAAATTGCGTAAATATGGCCAACAGAAAGGGGCCTGGCCTAATGTGTTTGATACAGATCATCTCAGGGAATATGAGGAATGGGGTTTCTATACCTTATCATGTCACGGTTCTCAGTCTGGGTTTTTTCCTCTGGCGCTGTTCTCATTCTTTCCACCGCTATTCCCATCACTTATTTCATTATTAGTTGAATCACTCACTCCACTCCCCGTTTCCCCTCACTACCGTGATCATTGCTCTCACCTGTGTTGCCCCTCGTCCGTGTCTGTGTTGCCTCTCGAGTGTTCATGCACTACACCTGCACTTCCTTGTTTACCCATCACCTCGTTATCACGTTAACCTGCACCGCACCCCTATTTAAACCCCTACATTCATTTCTTCTTTGTCAGTTTGCCTGCTAACCACGGTGTTTATCTCTACGGCTAAGTTTTGACTCCTGACTGCTTCGTGTTTCCTAGTTTCGTGTCGTGTTCCTGTTTTCTTGGTTTTTCGTGCCGGTGCCTTGTCTTCAGTCTTCTGTGTGAGCCCTGATTCCCAGTGTTTCCTCCCTTGTCTCCTCGGACCGATCTCTGGCTTCTGACCCGGACCGACTCCTGACCACACACGACTCTCCGATCCCCGACTCCAAGTTGCTTTGGGGGCATTCCCGACACAATTTAGTATTTTTACGGCGGGAAAAATGATCATTGCGCCCGGTGCATGGTTCAAAAGGGATGGTCTTAAATTACTTCATTAGTCATGCGTGTGTTTTGGGCGTAACATACATTTAACCAATCAGAATTTATACTCTCATTCCCTTTAAAAGCCAGCGGCGCATTTCTAGGGCCTGTTGCTATTACGATGGCAGATTTACCTGGACAACAGGAGTGTAAAAGCGCGTGAGCTGTTAATCTTCGGGGATGGAAAGAATCCCCCCAAATCTCCGCGGGTCAAGAAAGTATAGGAGGAAATATCTTTAATAATTATGTCCTCCTCCTTTGGCAAGAAGAGAATTTCCCAACAGTGCCAACGTTAGAAGATGGGGGAAACAAAAGCTTTCAACTCAAAGGAAACATAAAAAATAAACGGAAGGTGGAGGTTCATCAAACCATTAGTCCATTAGTTTTCTTTTTGTTGATTTGTCCATTTCATTTCTTACAACTTGCGACGCTGTTTATTTAACACGGCAAAAGAAATCATAAATAAACTGCAGAACATTGCTATACATTTGTGCCTGTTTGCTTACTAAAACATTAAAATACGTGAATATACAGGATGTACATGTTGCAGCGCTTCTGCCAGTTGAGCTTGTCTCTCTGGCGCAGCAGTAGGTGCATCTGGGTTCAAAGCGTTGTGTGACTCTAAAATAGATTTTCAGCAATGCGCAACTGATGACAGACCAGGTTTTTGTTGTTCAACAGCGAATTTGGTTTTTGCGTCCTTATAATAGCATCTGGCGCGCTTTGCGCCAGTCCACACCTGTTCTTTTCACTGACACACCCATGAGGGTGCAGTGTCATCTGCTATATAGACAACGTGATTTTTTTGCCTGAAAAAATGAACGATGCACTGGTACAGAATAGTAATTACAGCATGTGCATGTTGCGAATACACAGTGCGCCGCGGCATGTTAGGGCCCAATGTGTTTGAAGAGGTTGCAGTAGCAATCCTACATGGCAAATTTGATGCAATAATGACTTTCTCTGGCCAAGATACTGGTGATTCAAAACCTATACAACCGAGGTAAGGCTACGACAGTGGCGGTCATAATAGGCTTGATACCAAACAGAGAACACAGCAAAAGAAACAAACTACACAAATACATAAACCCAAAAATAATAGTAATCACCCCAACTAGTGGGCACACAGCAATACGAGGCGAGAGCGGAAGAGGGGAGCCAGCCGGATCACATACTACACTGCTAAACTGCTGTATCCAGCTCAGCTATACTCAGGCAGCAAATGTATTCCACTACTCAAGCCCTGTAGTTATGTACCATACCTACACCAGTAACTAAGCACTGCATGCACCAAGCCCAAGTGGAGGGGAATATTTTAGTTTACAGCACACAGAAAGTGTTTTGCCGGGATCAGGATTTAAACCCTGGTTGCCAGAGCAGTTAGTTAACAACTACACTACATAAACAACATAAAGGTTCAGTTTTAATAATGGGTTTCAAAAGCTCGGAAGATCCAGGAAAAGGTTGAAACAAATCACAATGCAAAAGAAGAACTCCAACAGTCTGATAGAAAATAAGGAAAAGGGGTACAAAGCAAAGGGAACTCCAATAATTGGAAAGTGTCGAGATACACAAAAACAAAAATATTCATCATGTCTCATAGAACATCATCAATCAAGGCAGGGAAAACTGCTGGAGCATTGGTTAGACCAAAAGGCATCACCTGTAGTCTAGTAGAACCTTGAGAAAGGTGTAAAGTAAGGTCTGGATGCAATTTTTTTGCATATATTGATAGTTTAGGGGCTGCAGATGCAGAATCTGACGGGTGCCGCTCAGGCACCATTGAGCATTTTTTTTAAATGACATAATAAGCCACGCCCACACCTTCACTATGGGAAATAAGCCAAAAAATACATAAATCCTTAAAACATGTCATGTTTGGTATCAAATTAAACCTCTTGATGAGCAGAAATCAGAGGTGGTAACATCTAAAGGATTCCCTATGGTCCTCATTTGTCACCAATAAAAAATAAGCCATTTTGGTGTACTCGGGTCACTGCTGTAGGTCTCCATAGAGAACAGTCTCTAACATATTAGAACAAGGAACAAAGAACAAGGAACTCAATCATCTGAACAAAAGTTAAAAATAACAAGGAAGACAACTCTGATTAGAGACAGGCATACACCCTCCTAATGTACAGGAAGAAATACACAATGTAAATACAGACCAACTACACAAAGGGCAAAATGGTCACTGACTACAACTGACTCTCATACATACTCCCTCGCAATGTACAACTAAATTAAATGAATGCCGCCCTGGATTTTAAAGCCATGGAAAATAGAACTTGCACATGAAGTATGATGTTCAACTTTTCTTTTTCGCTCATTACCTAACTCAGTTTACTACTTCTCAGTATTTGCTCAATTGACCGAAAAATTGTAAGAGATATGGATTTATTATTTTCTAAAGCACACAATAGGCACACTCTGCATTACATCGTCCAGAGTGAATTTCAGCCATTAACAGTCAATTAATATTATGGTAATAACCGAAACACTGCTACTTTAACTGTGGACACCAAACGCGACCAGAGCAATGGAAGTCATTATTTGTCCATGGTAGGTTGGCAAATTGAGAGTTGAAAGTGAATTCACTAGGGGTGACAACAACCTGGGCGACCAGAGCGAATTTCAGCAATTAAAAGTCAGCTTATCAGTTTTGCCAAAAAACGGGAACAAAAGTCGCTATTGGTTCTCTGAAAAGTCGCTAGAAGTCGCCAGATGACCTAATGACGTTACGTATGACGTCACAGCGTCACGCATGTAACGCAAATCTCTAGAAGACGTGAGTGCTAGCAGCTTTTTACAGATCACAGCTAATCCGAAGCATTGCTACTTTAACTGTGGACACCAGACGCGACCAGAGCAATGGAAGTCATTATTTGTCCATGGTAGGTTGGCAAATTGAGAGTTGAAAGTGAATTCACTAGGGGTGACAACAACCTGGGCGACCAGAGCGAATTTCAGCAATTAAAAGTCAGCTAATCAGTGTTGCCAAAAAACATGAACAAAAGTCGCTATTGGCTCTCCGAAAAGTCGCTAGAAGTCGCCAGATGACCTAATGACGTTACGTATGACGTCACAGCGTCTCGCATGTAACGCAAATCTCTAGAAAACGTGCGTGCTAGCAGCTTTTTACAGACCACAGCTAATCCGAAGCATTGCTTTTGGTCATACTATATGTCAAATGAAACCTCTGTTTCTTAGCTTTCCAGAAATACAATTCATTTTTTTCTCCAAAATACACTGTGCTTTCACCTCACCCCAAGATCAGGTTGAGAATGAGTGATTTTCAAAAAACTTTGCAAAAACGCCTAGGCATACCCACATATAAAATGGTGTAGAAAACACAAATTTTGATATTTTGTTTTCAAATTTAAAATACAACTTGTTCAGACTTGTGGCCTTTGTTCCATTCTGTCTATAACCTGATGCATTACAGTAAAAGGACTATTTAATGTCTATATATTTTTTTATTTTAGGCGAGGGACAAAAATGACAAAAACTACAAAATATAAAGAGTTCCCAGTTTTCAGCAGAACACTTTACAGTGAAACTGACAATAGATTACAAAACCAGAGGGTGTCTGCTTTCCAAAATGGGTGTTTTTATGTCAATAGCACAAAGAGTTGGGATACAGCAACCATTTCAATTTGGAGAGGCGTTTATTGGGAAATACGGTAATAAAGGGGCGTGGCTTGTGATGCCATTTTAAAAAAATGCTCAAGGGTGCCGAGCCGGCACCCGTCATTTTCTTAAACTACACTCCCTAAACTACCAATTTCTGCAAAAAAATTGCATCCAGACCATACTTTACGCTTATGGCCCAATTTCATCAACTTCTACTAGACTACTGATATTCGTAGTGTCCTGAAGGTGTATTGAAGGCAGTCTTCCACTCATCGCCTTGCCGAGGCCTGTGTTGTGATGAGATGCTACTCATTATATGGCTTGTTTAAAGGCTTCTCCCACTCCAACTCGTCAAATGTTTTAAATAATACAGTAAACAATTGCAGAGATTTTAATTGTAGTCATCATGCTCAGGCATCAAATTAAACAACTCCATTCCTCTCAATTCCTACTACCTTACGTATCCACTCACAGCAAATAGCAATTACTTTAGTGATAAAATATGGTCTTGCAGAAACATGTTGAAGGAGAACCCTCCATCAGGAAATATAGCACGTGGTCAATAGAAATCAGCAATACTTTAAAGTATTCATACACAACAGGGTACACTACAAAGTAGGGTTGCACGGTAAACCTGTGCTTATTTGGTGCCGTGGTACTGAGGCATTTAACACGGTACTATACTGCATTTGGATAGGACCGGTACTTGCACATGACGTCATAACGTTACAACGTTGTGACATGACGTTGTGACGTTGTAACTACAGCTGAGGGGATGAGGATCAAGCCGGAGTTTGTAGAGAAAAAAGTCGTTGGAGATAGAGAGATAGAAGAGCACGGAGGGGAGAATGGCTGCTGCCACCACGCCTCAACTTGTGGACAAACCAGGGGTGCAAAGTGTCATATGGCAGTACTTTGACTTAAAAACAAATGAGCAAGGCGAGGCAATGGTGCTGATGCACCATTGTGTAAACAGTGTTTTAACCCTCCGGTCGTGTTCACCTCCAGCCCCCTACTTTAGTGTTCCCGGTCAAAATTGACCGGTCTGTTTTAACTGCTCTTAAATTAGCACAATTTTTTTTTCACCACCAATTTTTTTTATTAAACCTTCTTTAGTTGAGAACAATGTTTCATGAAATAACATCAGTGAAAATACAATTGCGCACTGAAAATGAACTACAAAAATGAACATATTTTCTGTATGTTGAATGAATGTACTCTGGATACCCATTCATTTCCTATGGCGGTCACTTTTGACCGGGAACACCACAGGTGTAACAAGGTTGATTAAAACATCCAAAATTGAATGAAATAGGTAATCATCACTTTTATATGTTCAAGTACACAGTGTGGAGGCTATCATAAGGTCTGGAGGTAATCAGATGTAAAACATAATATTTATGAGTATTTTAAGTTGTAAAACGGTCAGATTTGACCCGAACACGACAGGAGGGTTAAACCATGCATGGCTAAGGGTGGAAACACCTCCAACTTAGCCAAACACCTACAGGACAAGCATCCAGACCTGCACACTGAGTTCAGGGACGGCAGGTAATTTACTCATGACATGTACCCTTTTCAAATGTAATAGTTCAAAAGTTTGAAGTGGAACACATGATAAAAGATTTCCTATCAAACAGAAAAAACACACAGCGACCACCACATTTCACGTTTTGCAATATATTGCACGCCCAAAAAAATTGTTTCAGTTCATAACAGTACAGTCTTGCAGTACACCACCAAAACCCAACACCCTAGCAGGCAAAGGTTCAAAGACGAGCCAATCAACATTAGTCAGGGAACCTACCAGATCCATAATCCAGTTCAAGATTTGAGCAGCGAGCAGACAACCTTTCTCCAGCGTAATCTGATTCAACGATTAGACAGCAAAGTTATCCATATGGATTTGTTGATCTATTTAACATAGTTCATGAAACGCATTCAGCACAAAACGATGGTAGTGTCAACTTGCGAGAGAAAACAACAAGTGTGAGGCACCTAGGGAAAAGAGTTGATTAGTAGTAGTTACTTTTGTCAGGAAGGGAAGCAGTCTCAGAAAAGACAGGTCTTTACAAGGCTTTTAAAGGTCAAGAGGGATGTCGCTGCTCTTACAGCAACTGGTAGGTTGTTTCACCATTGAGTGACCTCGCCTTGTGTGAGGAGAGGATATGGCCAAATGGTTTGTATTAGAGGATCTCAATGCTCTGGATAGGACGTGAACCTTTAGTCTGACCTTGAGATAGGTGGGGGCAGATCCTGATGTGACTTTGTAGGGTAGAGTCAAAGCCTTGTGTTGAATTCTGGCAGCCAGAAGGAGCCAATGCAGGTTGCTGAAGAGAGGACTGACGTGCCCTTTGTCGTGGAAAGTCTCCGTCGCTAGCAGCCAGCCAGCCTGCTGTCTCTTTGTTGGTGTTACTTTCTATCAATTAAACTATTCACTTGTTGAACTAAAGAAAATAGTCTGACCGCTCCCGTTGAGGCATGTTGTTGACCAGAACTTTATTCACAACAGACTGCAGAGTAGAAACAATGCATTGTCTGAGTGAACCTGTTGCTGTCAGTCGCCGAGCCAAAGGATTGATCAATCGGAGAGTTGTTGGTTGGATGCGTTTCGGAAGATGTCCCCAGCAAGTCTCAGCTTAACCGTCCCAGGCTCTGGCCTTTTATTCTGTTTGAGCCTAAGTTCCTTATTCCACTGCAGATGGCTCTCAGCCAATTGTACTAAGTTCCCCTTTTCTTTGCAGATGGCTCTTATCTGATTTTTTCATTTTGTTGGACCTCTGTGACCAGGGTTTCGATCTCCGTGTCGGAGAAATTGCGTTTCTTCGAGCACCTCTCCATCATTCCACCAAGGATCAATTAGGAATTCCGGTGGCTTTTAAAGGGATTGATGATGCCATATATGGGTAATTGGGGGCGTTGTGGGATGTAAAGTAGTCTTCTCGTGCCCACGCAAGGTGATCTGGAAGGTGTGGAATTTATCATTGTAGGTTACCTACCGGTGTGCGTACGAACGGTTGATAAATGCCGAAATTTCCGTGCTTAGGAACATTCTAAATTTCATTCATACGACAGATTTTAGGAGGAATTCTACAAACTGATGATAAATGAGGCCCCAGGAGCGGGCACTAAAAGTGAACTTAGTACACCTGAATTAAAGTTGGTTTTCTCCAAAGTGGAGAATACTATCACAACATTTCCCTTCATTGGGCAGGGTGGTTTAGAGATCGTGATACCGCGTCCGAAATGAGCATCCATTTTTCCGAAAAATAAGGCTTTTAAATATTCTGTGAAATTCTAGGCTTCTGCCATAGTCCTCAATGTTATACAGTGCCTCTGCACTGCATAAAGGGGGATTACTGGCTCCCCCTCGTGCAATCGTGGTTCACCTCTCTAGCATCTTTGGTTTGAACAACCAAGGTGAAGTTGCGTTACCGCGGAGGCGTTAGATAGATAATGTAAGGTCTAGGACAGCTAGGTCTGTAAGATTTGCTTCCACAAAGAGTCTTGAATGATTTGGTAATGTGTTATGATGATACAATATTCATTCATTGTAAGACGACACCTTGAACGACGCTATTCATCATTTTATATAGCTATCTGTAAGATTGAGCTTTTCAACAGAAATAAGTTTCCTAATTTCCATTTTCTTTGGGTCATCTTAATCCAGCCATGCTAGAGTGAATTTACAACTGATGTTTGTCCATTTACAACATATCACAGCATAAGTGTTAAGAATGACAATACTCACTAGGAAACATTCACGTTTTAATTGTTTCAAAAATGGTAATGAGCTGCAACAGAGTTAAATTTTACTGTCATATCATAATTAATTCTCATTCTATACCTCATCACGAAAACCTCAATGTTACTGGACATACAAATATGTTGGCATGACGGTATAAAGAGGTTTCATAAAACTGTAAATTACTGTGAACTTTATATGTACTATGTGCAGTATGCAGCATTCAGATACTACATGGTATTGTAATTTAGATATGCAATCACCTTCATTTAATAATGTTCAATGCCGTATGAACAATGTTGACAGATATATGTTTACAGCCATATTAAATAAAATTCTGCACATATAGAGGATGACTGTAATTTACAATAAATCTGAAGTTTAAATTAAACGGGCACTATTTTTCCTTTAATGATTACAATAATATTTCTCCGTATATCTTTGGTATTGATACCATATATCAGTGGATTTAAAAGTGGTGGAAATACCACTAGAGAAACCGCCAATGCTCTGCGTACAAAAACATGAGTAGTTTGAACACGATGTGCAAGGACATAAACAAAAGTATTAAATTCAAAGACTAAAAAAACTACTAAGTGAGCTCCACATGTTTGAAGTGCTTTATATCTGGCAGCTGACTGTTTCTTGAAAACACAAGTGATGAGGATTTGTAAATATGTAAACACAATTGTACCCAATGATATTCCCTGAAAGAAAGCAATAGTAAACAAACCATAGAAGTTATTTGCTTTTGTGTCTCCACAAGCTAGTTTCATTAATGAGAGGTTAGTACAATACATATCAGTGATTTCACTGTTGCAATTCTTCAGTCGGAGTACCATCAAAATCAAGCTAGTTAAAATAATGAAGTCAGTAAGCCAAACAGCACTTATAATTTTAATGAGAGTACTATTGGTCATTATGGTATTATAAGACAGTGGTTTGCAGATAGCTATGTAGCGATCAAAGGCCATGGCTGTCAATATCAGGACATCTCCACCACCATATATGTGTACAAATATTGCCTGCAGAATACACTCCCAATATGTGATAACTCTGGGATGATACAGCATGGTGGAAATCATCTGAGGAAAAAAGGCAGTTGCACCCATCATATCAAAAATAGGTAAGTTAATAAGTAGCATATACATGGGCTTATGCAGGTTATGGGTAATAGAAATAGTCACAACAATCATCAAATTGCAGCAAATTATCACCACATATGTAAGGGCTGAAACAACAAGAACTGGAACTCTGCCTGATGGAGAAAAGGAGAATGGAGGTAAAGTTAACATAGTCATTGCATTTGATAAATTAACAGTCATGGCTGATGTATTATGTCCTTTTCAACCCCCAACCTGAAAATAAAACAAAAGTACTTGTATTTTGTTTCATATTAATCCATTTTTGGAAGGAATTTGTGTATTTGTTAAATTATCATTGTTCCAACATTATGCTATAGGGTATAACAAAAAGTGCTGTGTCTGTGAACAGAGCTATTACATCAATGGTAAATGATGAAGCTTTTACATCCTTCAGTGACTTGAAGCTGTGTAAGTGTCACCGACCAGGACAAGATTTCGGGTCAGACCCCGGGCCACAACAACACAAAACGCAGCACGAGGGCAAATACAATAAAATATATTTTATTAAAGATTAAAAAGTTCAGAAAAAGTCCTAAAAAAAATAAATAAAAACTAAGCAGTCCAATGGGGGCTCGAACCGAGACTGGGCGATCGAATCCGGATCCTCCTGTATAGCCCACACTGGGAACGTCCTAGCTGTTCAGCACAGTGCAGGCGATGGCCGGTAGAGGGAGCTGCGGGATCAGAATAGCAGAGGATCAACGGCAGAGCCAGCAGTAGTTACAGCCGATGGCACACACACACACACGCAATGTTGAACAGTCTTACGGCCCTTCAGCGAAGTAGACTGCGCATCTCAAAACACTGCAGCATTGGAGTGCGGCGGTGGATCCAGGAACTTCCGGAAGTATACCGAGCTGACAGGGTGAAAACAGGGGGAGCCGATCAATAGCCGACCACGCAGGGCATTAACTCTTTCACACACACACAACTGAAACAATAATCTTACGGCCCTTTAACAAGGGGCAGTCAGCGCTCATCAGTCAGCCACAGCCGCTCGGGTACGATGTGCGGCGACAGCAACAGCTCTCACGGAAGGCAAACAGCAGCGTTGGTCAGGTAGTGGGCAGAGACGCTCCGGATCCGGTGGTGGCGGTGGACAGGTGAGAGACGACGGGGCTGTTCGATCGCCAGGAAGACTGAAGAGAGTTTGAGTGTCTGTGTCTTTATGGTGACGGGAATTAGTGCATCCGCCAATGACGGGCTAATTAGATGATTAGTAGAGCGGAGTCTCAGGTGTTCATGCTGACAAGCAGTTAATCACATCACACATACACACGGCAAGTAATCAACTGAGCACACCAAAACACACGTGAAAATCATGAAGTCTCAGGACACACACTGCACAATGCAAACTCAGAAAACACAGCACAAGAAAAAAAACATTAAACAAGTGCATAAACAAGTAGCATGAGCCCTTTGACATCAGTCACTGTGAGCTGAATATATACAACAGAGTTATCCAGGTACCACCCAATTTTACAGTCGCTGCCTCACTGATTGACATACAGTATAATCACTTCACTGCTACTGTTGGCTAATGTCAAATACGAGGTTGCTTGGCTACCTCTTACGGTGCAATCCATACAGCATAATTTGCAATACCTACCTCAATGTGCAATATTACTATATATACAGTATATATACAGCCTCTGTATAAAGCCCAGTGATCATTATGACCACAGCTAAAGCGGTCATTATAGTGTTGCTGAGACTTTTTTCCCTTTTTTTTCCCACCGATTTTCTGTCAACGATTGCCAGGACACTGGAACTCTGGGGGACATGAAACTTTGTCCCCGCTGTGCCAGTGTCCATCAAAGAGGGGGAGATGCCGAAAAGTTTGCTGAATAACTCAATGAACGTTTCACCGAACAACATGAAATTTTTGTGATATGTCTGTGTTACAGAGGTGTATTGACCCAGCCCATAAATACTCACTTAAAGTATAGCGCCACCTTGTGATATGTGTAAATGCAAAAAAAGGGATTTTGTATTGGAAATATCTTGGACCCAGAAGGTGGGAACTGTACAAAATGTCATTTTGGTGATTATCTAGAGAACAGTAATGTTTACAAGCAGTTTTTTTTCTCATGGAATCTGGTCGACGCCCACTTTCAACAAAAAGAATTTCCATGCAATTTTAACATCGCGAAAGCAAAACCAAAACCAAAACCAAACGAACTCATTATAGGCCGTTCATGTGAATCTCACCAAATTTTGTACATGCCATCTACAGACAATGGTGACAAAAAGTTATCAAAGGATTTATCTTGAGTTAAACCGTTTATCCGTTCTAATTGCTCCAATGTGGTGAAAATTGACATGCCAACTCTAAACAGCTTTCTTTTCATGCGCATCAAATTTTGTGACATTTTGTCAAAGGGGACAATGTTTTTTGTCGAAGCTAGGTGTCCAAAAACAGTTTTTCTTTAAACTCAGCAACAATTTCCCCAAGACAACGATTTTATTTTAGCATGCTGATGTTACAGAGGTGTATCGATCCAGCCCATAAGCACTCACTTAAAGTATAGCGCCACCTAGTGATATGTGTAAATGCAAAAAATGGGTTTTTGTATTGCCAATATCTTGGACCAAGAAGGTGTGAACTGCACACAAAAATGCCATGCACGATCAGCACGAAGGCCTCTAAAATCACAGCACATGCCATAAAATTTGGCCCATGGGGGCGCTGTAATTATGCAAAATGTCATTTTGCCTATTGTCTAGACAATGGTAAGGTTTACAACCAATTTTTATTTGTCGTTGATGCCTACTTCTAAGAAAAAAAAATCTTTGTGAAACCAAACGAACTCGTCATAGGCCGTTCATGGAAATCTCACCAAATTTGGTACATGTCATCTACAGACAATGGTGACAAAATGTTATCAAAGGATTTATCTTGAGATAAACTGTTTAAAAGTTACATGTCAATGAAAATTTGAAACATATCTTAAAATTCTTCAAAAGTCCATATCTTGGCTTCTAATTGTTCCAATGTGGTAAAAAATTCACATGCCAACTCTAAACAGCTTTCTTTTCATGCCGATCAAACTTTGTGACATTTTGTGAAAGCTAGGTGTCCAAAAACAGTTTTTCTTTAAATAACTCGTCAACAATTTTCCCCAAGACAACGATTTTATGTTAGTATGCTGATGTTACAGACCCAGCTCATAAACATTAAATTGAAGCATAGCACCACCTAGTGATATGGGTTAATGCAAAAATTGGGATTTTGTATTGCCAATATCTTGGACTGAGAAGGTCGAAGCTGATATGTCATGCATTATCAGCAGAAAGACCTCTAAAAGCACAGCACATGGCATAAAATTTGGCCCATAGAGGGCGCTGTAATTGTACAAAACGTCATTTTGCCTATTATCTACACAACACTAATGTTTACAACCAATGTTTTTTTGTTGTAAAATCTGTTGCCCCTCCTGCATTGACAGCACTGGTTAACGGCCATTTCCAATGAAAATTATTACCGTGAAATTTTAAAATTGCGAAAGTGAAAGTAAATGAATTTGTCATAGGCCGTTAGGCCGGTAGGCGTGTCTGTGTGTGACGTTGTCTTATGGTGTGTAAGGGTGTGAAAATAATTTAGAGTGTTTTAGTATTATCACATAATAAAACATATATATACTTTTCTGTGTACATGACTAGAAGACAGCACTCTATTGTGTGACTATTCTGAGGACTGTTTGGGCAGCATTCTGTTCGAGGCCAAGTGGTTATCCATAGGTGCAGGAACTCAAGATAACACCCTTACACACCATTAGACAACGTCACACACAGACACGCCTACCTCACACCATCCACCACTCACAACTCCGCAACAAAACACCGCCCACCCAAAGACACGCCCACAACATAAACCACACCCCTAACCCCACCCACCCAAAGACCCACCCACCACATAAACCACGCCCCAACTCCACCGACCCTGAGCCCCGCCCACCACACAAGCCGCACCCCTTTTGCATACTAATGAGGGCAGCCATCATTCTGACATCTTGACAGTTGGTCGGTTCTCATTCTCTCTGACATTAATCATGTTAAAACATTTTATTACTGTTGTAATAGTTAACTAGTGGGTTCGTTCACTCATGCTCACACGAACTTGGCTGGCTCATCGGTGCAGGAAAGTAACGTAGTCTAATTTCCACTGCCAACATGAACTACTGGGCTGCTCACTTCCGTACCAACCTATATTCCCTCCTTTCAAAATAAAAGTCTCTGTAGATTTCATGCTATACTGGTAACTTTACTGAATAAAAAATTCTTGGATCCAGATGGTTATCCGGATCACCACCAAAAACACATCAGTTCTACGTTAGGCCACTTCTGACCTATCCTGAAAATTTCATCAAAATCCATCCATAACTTTTCGAGTTATGTTGTTCACAAACTCTCCTTGGCGGAGGTAACAAGCTCCCCGAGATGATGCCCCAGCCTGCGACGTTAAAAACCGTGTTTGACGTCGATGGAGAGTGTAAAACCCTCTTGGAGTTCATTCGCAGGGTAGTGAAGTCCTGGACACTAAGTTGCTACAAAAAGAGGGGTATTTTTTCAGTTCCTTTATGGTATAGAGTCGTAGAGAGATCCTTCTTTTTTTTATGACCCACGTGTCAAGAAAATGGACTTTTAACAGTAATGTGTTACACACTACGTTACAGACAAATGTAATATGAGTACAGTCAGACTTTGTCAAGCTCAAGGTACAAATAAATTTTGGTCTTCAACAGTTGGCGAGTTATTCCACCACAAATGATTTTGGTCTCCCTGCCTTTTTGGGGGGCCAGCGCAGAGGGGGGGATAGCCTCCAGGCAATGAACCCACACACGGGGGCAGCGCAGAGGGGGGATAGCCTCCAGGCAATGAACCCACACACGGGGGCAGCGCAGAGGGGGGATAGCCTCCAGGCAATGACACCACACACACAGCACTGCCCCCACTCACATCTCATCATCAGCGCACTGACTGAATTAGACTGTTAAATGAGTAGCCTTCAACTGTGTACTGATTTAACTGTCTGTTCAGCAAGGGTCCATACAAGACTGTTCATTTAGCAAAATATGCAAAACTAAACTGAGCTGGCACCTTGACCAGTAAATAATAGCATGCACGAGCGTAGGTGTAAGGCCTTGCAGATGCACATATTTGGGTTATTGGAATGTTTACTCTATCCTAAACTAAGCGCTAAAGGTGTTAATGAATCATGTTCTTATATGGTATGTCCTTCCTTACTTAGCAACTGTTCAGGTGATTTTCCACTGTTTAGACAGATTTATGATTTACATTTTGGGTAAATATATCTCTAATTGTCTCATGCTAAACAAGATGGATCGAACCAGTAGAGAGACAACATCTTCCAGAGAGTTTAGCTTGCTGTAACCTTGCGGGAGAGGCACGAAAGTAATGTAGGACTTTGGGGCATGTAAGACTTTGCTCTGTTAGTTTGTTTCTTTTGTTTCATTTCATTTATTTTCAATCAGAACAACCTGGCTATTCATAATTCATTTATTGTAATAAATGATCCAAATCCTGATCCAAAGCACCTAAGCGCCCAGTCTTCTATCCTCACCAAAAAAAGAACACAACACATTTTAACGGTGTAAAGTCAAAATCCACCGAAATATAACACATTTAATCACAGATATTTACTGGAGTTGGAGTGAACATTAAGAAGTAGAATGAAATGGCTAACTTCAAAATTAAATAAAAAACCAAGCTAAAATTACAGGTTTAAAATATTTGCATGTAAAACATTAAATTGGTGTAGACCAAACCAGTGCGAGCGCATTAAACATTCAGACATCTACAATTACCATGACACTTTCCCTTTTTTTAAAACTTGAACGAATGCTGTTCTAATATCCTTTGTTTTCATTCCATAGATAATGGGATTTAGAACTGGCAGAATCAGAAATATCATCATTCCACAGGCATTTCTTACATTTGAGGAAATGTTTGGAAATCGGTAAGACAGTATTGTGAATATAGTAACAATCTCAAAGAGGATAAAAACAATTATCTGTGCTGAGCAGGTGTTTACTGCCTTGGATTTGGCATCTGACTGTTTGTTCTTGAGGCATGTTACTAGTATGTGAATGTATGAGAACAGCTGTATCGAGAGAGTGGTGATATGCATAAAGGCTGTTATAGCTAACCCATAAATGTTATTAATTGTAAGGTCCTCTCCACAGTTAAGACTAATCAATGAGAAATTATCACAAAAAACATTAATAATGTAATTTTTGCACCTTTTTACTCTGACCTGAAGCAGAAACAGAACGAAAATTAACACAAAATCTACTCCCCAGGCAAGAGATATGATGCCAGCCACAGCAAGTGGGGTCATTAATGTGTTGTATCGCAAGGGTTTGCATATGGCAACATATCGATCGAATGCCATCGCTGCCAGTATGAAAGGAATAGCACCACCATACATATGGAGTAAAAATGCCTGAAGGACACAGGTAGGATAGTTGACCGTGTGTTTTATGATCACAATGTCCACTAACACACGAGGAAACATTGCAGTTATTCCAATAAGGTCATTTAGTGGCAGGCTGAAGAGGATGTAAAACATGGGTCTGTGCAGACTCCTCTTTGTTACAATCAGCAGGAGGATGGTCAGATTTGAAAGAACAGAGAAGAAGTAAACTAAAAGGCCCATGATGAAAATAGGGTACACAGCTGAGGGGTGAATTTCAAAGCTGGCGATTTGGAGCACAGAAGAGAAGGTTTGGTTCACTGAATTCCTCATCTGTGGTAGTACATTTGAGGTGGTAGTGTCAAAAATCCTGTAAAATATTCAGAACAAAATCAAACATCTGTATATAAAAATGACTTGTACATAAACTGAATGTGTTTTAAATACAGCAAATATGTGCAGTCATTTTAAGCATAGTCATAATGATCAGGCATCAAATCAAACAGCTTAATTCCTTACATATCCACACACAGAAAATAGCAATTACTTCTGTGATAAAACATGGTCTGGCAGAAATATATTTAAGTAGTCCCTTCCATAAAGAAATCTGGGGATCTAAGGTTTTCCCACAACAATACATGCAAGTATTTATACACATCAGGGTGCACTAGAAAGCAATATATAATGACAACAGCAGGGGGAGCTTTGCACAGCATTTCACTGAGATTGCCATTTCAACCAGAAAGACCCTGAGATTGAAGCTGATGATGATATTTATTTGATGACATTAACATGGCACAATAAGACTTTGGCGCAGGTCCTGTCCTTTGTCCTACTCGATATGAATTAACATTATGTAACTTAGTATTTACTGTAGGGTATATTAACCCCCCGGACAGAAGGACAGGGACCAACTGGTGGTGGTCAGAATTAACATACGTTACGAGAGAGGTACCGTACAGATGAAGCAAGAAAATGCAAACATGGAATGAACAATACAAAGGGAAACCAAAGTAATCAGGGGACTCCATCAAGATCCGGTTCCGCCGGGAGCGCTGGGGCAAGGAAAAACTCCCTTGGACAGATAATTTAGGAAGAAACCTTGGGCAGAACCTCGACTCCCGGGGGAAGCCTACTGCCTCGGCTAAACACAGTCCGGATGAGCACGAGAGTCCAAGACGCCGTGTAGAGTCCGAAGCTCCACGATCCAAGGATTGCAGAGCGGAACCCGCCCCGGGCAGGAGCACAGCCAGCCTGAGCGGGAGTAAGCCAGGACGGGAGCGGACGAAGTGGAGAAGCTTGGAGGACCTCGACGGGAGCCAGGAATGACGAGGCCGGAATGGAGAGGCACGTTTTTCGAGACACGACAGGATCCTCCGGATGAGGACGGGACACATGGATGGTTGCCGGGGAGGGAGGAGGGCGAACGCGGAATACACCTATGAGCAGCAAAACAGGTTAGTGAGGTGACGTAATATAAGGCAAGTGTTGACATCTGATTGGACGTTAGTAAGTAGGTGACGTGCATTAGGTCTTCCTGGCAGAACTTCTCGCTACGCTTACATTTCAACCAGAAAGACCCTGAGATTGAAGCTGATGATGATATTTATTTGATGACATTAACATGGCACAATAAGACTTTGGCGCAGGTCCTGTCCTTTGTCCTACTCGATATGAATTAACATTATGTAACTTAGTATTTACTGTAGGGTATATTAACCCCCAAAAGAAAGTAGTAATACCCATCAGTCGAAATTCCCCCCAAAAGAGCGATACCTACCGAGTAGGGGATATACCCACCAACTACGGAGACGCCAACGTCTGCAAGACAAACACAGTTATGCAATAGGGCACAGAATTTTTTTTTTTATTTTAACATGGCATTGGGCTTAGCAGATGCTTTCATCACAGCGACTTACGAAACGGAGGACAGAAACCCACAGGGGTGTAGAGAAACACAGAGTGAGCAGAAACCTTAAACATAGAAGGACAGTCGTCCTTCCATGTTTGTGCCGAAGAAGTAATAATGAAAACAGAGCTAACATTTAAGACCTAAACATAGGCAGAAATGGTAAGGACAAGAAAAGGAAAAGAGGGGTGGCGTGAGTGGCGACGACTCCATGATGTATCAGACCAACTACGAGGCATGGCCACGAGCGCCCGTTACTGTGTTGACCACGCATGCCTCCTGTATCGGCATGGACCCGAAATGCTTCCGTTATCAGCAGTGACCACGCATGCCTCCAGTATCGGCATGGACCTAGAACGCTGCCGGCAGCAGCAGTGACCACGCATGCCTCCGGTATCGGCATGGACCCAGAATGCTTCCGTTATCAGCAGTGACCACGCATGCCTCCGGTATCGGCATGGACCCGAAATGCTTCCGTTATCAGCAGTGACCACGCATGCCTCCGGTATCGGCATGGACCCGAAATGCTTCCGTTATCAGCAGTGACCACGCATGCCTCCGGTATCGGCATGGACCCGAAATGCTTCCGTTATCAGCAGTGACCACGCATGCCTCCGGTATCGGCATGGACCGAAATGCTTCCGTTATCAGCAGTGACCACGCATGCCTCCGGTATCGGCATGGACCCGAAATGCTTCCGTTATCAGCAGTGACCACGCATGCCTCCAGTATCGGCATGGACCTAGAACGCCGCCGGCAGCAGCGGTGACCACGCATGCCTCCGATATCGGCATGGACCCGAAATTCTTCCGTTATCAGCAGTGACCACGCATGCCTCCAGTATCGGCATGGACCTAGAACGCTGCCGGCAGCAGCAGTGACCACGCATGCCTCCGGTATCGGCATGGACCCAGAGTGCTCCCGTTATCAGCAGTGACCACGCGTGCCTCCGGTATCGGCATGGACCCGAAATGCTTCCGTTATCAGCAGTGACCACGCATGCCTCCGGTATCGGCATGGACCCGAAATGCTTCCATTATCAGCAGTGACCACGCATGCCTCCGGTATCGGCATGGACCCGAAATGCTTCCGTTATCAGCCGTGACCACGCATGCCTCCGGTATCGGCATGGACCCGAAATGCTTCCGTTATCAGCAGTGACCACGCATGCCTCCGGTATCGGCATGGACCCGAAATGCTTCCGTTATCAGCAGTGACCACGCGTGCCTCCAGTATCGGCATGGACCTAGAACGCTGCCGGCAGCAGCAGTGACCACGCATGCCTCCAGTATCGGCATGGACCATTAAGTTATTTAAGTGTTCATTTAATTATTTATTATTTAACACATTTGGAATGACGATACGACATGCGAATTAGTGACGACGACCACCACCAGAATTGAGCTTACCTTACATTCTAAACAGTGCCGTTTGCGCGTCTTGAACAACGAGATCGTCGGGTCTGATGTACGTTTCGAACGCCGACGACGTCCATCTCCCCAGCCCCTGGATCGACGATGAGGGGATTCCGCATTCGGCCGCAGCAGTAGCGGCGCCGATGCGAAAGCAATGGCCGGTGTAAGCGGACGGAGACAACCCGCAAGTGCTCACCACAGTAGATAGGTGCGTTTTAAACCAGTGCTGTGTCATGGGGAGCCCGTTTGGAAGGAAAAACGACGGGGCATTGGCTGAGGTGCGGGGACGAAATTTGAGAAAGTTCAGCATGGAGGCGTAAGGACAGAGAGACCCAGGGACCCTGAAATTCTAATTGAAACACCTGACCCGTGAATATCAGTTTTAGAGTGTTTAAGAAACAAGGTGTAAAAAACGTAAAGAAAAAGAAACGTCAGAAAAAACCACGTCGCGTGAAGGGTTGAAGGATTGAGTGCTGGTGCAGAACTCACCGGAGCGCAGAAAACCATAGAAAGCCATGAGGAAGACCGCTTCTAAGAGAGAATCCACATAAGGAGTAAACAGCCCCGCACGAAGTTTAAACACGAAAAGATTTGAGGGTGGAGGGCGTAATGGGCAAGCGCCTGTCCGGCACTGCCAGAGATGATTTGGTTATGCCAGTGAGAAGCAGGCGTATGGAGGGGTTGGAAAAGAAACTGGGAACGTCAGGATCCTGCAGCCTAGCGTGAAACTGAATGCCTGCCAGCAGTCTCCGGAGGGAAGAGACTTTAAGGCCACGAGAGTCAAAAATAATACATTAAATGCAATAGAGGTTATGTGGCCGAATGCAGAGTCATAACTATAACACACTGACAGAACGTACAGCAATGATTTAAGACTGGCTGGACTGTGTAATGTCCGTCCCCTAGAAAAAAGTTTATTAAACATGTAATGTCCTACGCTTAGGAAAATGTTGACCATGATTGTTGATTGACAGATTATTGGTTAAGACCTCTGGTGAGGTCTTTCACTGAGGAGAATCTTACATGAGATAAACACATTTGAGCACTTGTGACGAACTTTGAGCCTGAAATGAAATAAGTATGTCCGGTGTAATATTGAAAGCTGTACATCTAGGAACAAATACGTAGACGGATACGTCGATGAATGCATGGAAAAAATATCCAGTGTTGGTACAGATACAAGTGTGGTATGCAGGGATCATTTCTTATTAGCCTACTGCAAATCTATGTCAGGGTTAATCTCGAGAATACGGCGAGAACTACATAACAGAGGCGCTATGTTTCTGGAGGTTACCATATAGTGCAACGTTCGGAGATGTAATATTCACGAAGACGCACCTGTAGCCTTGCTGTTAGGTCAGTGGCCGAACAGGGGTTGAACTGTGTGCATATACCTGGCACGGGGTTTTAATTTTTTGTGAACGCACCTCCGTCCCGAGAGGAAATGCGTTTTGAAGTGCCATGCTTGCCCCGAGGAGTTTTCCATTATGGCATACTTGCAGACTGCGACAACCTCGTTGCGAATGAGACATGTCGGCATTGCATTAGTAAATGCGGGCAGAATGAACGCATGCCGTTGTAGCCATTCTCCTTGTAGGCCCTGCATCCGGATCAATTTCTATTCATGGCTTTCGACAACGACATTTGCATCGATAGCTAGCAGTATTCAGCTAATGGTGTAGGCAACACGTCATCAAAAACATAACCCTGGCAACGGCAGTGCACAGCATAGGCTACATTGTTACTGCATGACAAGACCTAGGGCAGGGTAGGGAAAACAGGGTCGTGTCGGCGACATTAGTAATGCAACCCGGCCAGCATCCTAAGTAATGAAGAGATAGGGAGGCAACTATATTCGAGTGGAGACCAGGAGAGTTCAGATTACGGATGGGCAAGTATGTTGTGCGAGGGACGATAGGAGAAGCGCAACCAGTGAAACTACATACTTCAAGGGTCGGGGCCGCGAGGCCTCTAGACATGTATCGGTTGAGGGAGTCGTGCATTGCGGGGGGGGGGGGGGGGGGGTCAAATCAACTCCAGGAGGTACGCTGTTGGAGTCCGACTCGCAGACCGACACCGGTGCTTGAATTCCCAGACAGAACATGAGAGAGAGTCAGCGATAATTAACATTGATCATTGGGATACATTCAGCCTTAACACAGGTTAATTGAGACTGGCTGCCAAGACAGCCGGGGGAGCAGGGACGTAGGCAGAGCGGGGAGTGTGAGAGGGCATGGCAAATCAGGCGGGTCGTGGCAGAGGCTATATTGTACCGTATGTGCAAGCTTGCACGGTCATGTGTAAGGCAACTGAATGGCCATCGCGGTTCTACTGTATGTGCAAGCTTGCACGGTCATGCTTAATGTACGGTACGGTGGCAGAGCTATGGACGTGAGAAACGACAGTTATGAGCACACGCAGCCAGGTAGGAATTACGCAAATGTGAACACCATCACGGATGGACAAGTGGCGGCCTTCGCCAACTGAGAGCGTTCTTACGGTTTCAGGACTGAGGTAATAGGGGCAGACAGAGTTTGTGCGAAATCCAGCAGCATGGTGGTGTGCACTGCACGGGACGCGACTACGCGCGCCTGCCAGAGGTCAGTGATCAGACGACCAATCCAAGCAGATGTTAAAGAGGGCAAAGTACGAAGCAACTGGGGTATGAGGATTCAAGATAGTCGTGAGACGGCGGGCTCAGCGATATTGGCTACAATCCGCCATCATAGCCAGATACGAACCAGTTCTTGCCGTCTGCCGGGAAACTCCTGGCACGCCACGCCGAATCTCATAGCGAAACACCAACGACGGGCGAGCTGCGGCCTGGAGTCAGAGGACTGGAGAAAACGGACGCGTCGGGGTGAATACGGCGGCGTCTGCAGCGGGGCTGGAGGGGCGCATCCGTCGACTCCGAGGGAAAGCGCTGGTCCTTCCGGGGTTCGGGTTGCTTCGGAAATCTTCGATGGCGTCGAATCTTCGATGGCGTGGTGAAGCTCGGGAATCTCACCACGTCTGTGAGAACGCGGATGGCCGGATTAGGCTGTAGCTGAGAACCGATGAGGCGAGGGAGCCCAGCGTAAATGGCGGATATAGCGGAGAGGCTTGCGTTTCTTCTTCCTCCCTGTTTACGGCGTGGAGCATGATGTTTCCTTCAGCGCGAGGAGTGGAAGTATTTACGACGGGGAGGCGGTCGACCACAGGCCTGATTGGCTTGGTGAAGACGATAACTGAGCAGCCGAACGCGGAATACACCTATGAGCAGCAAAACAGGTTAGTGAGGTGACGTAATATAAGGCAAGTGTTGACATCTGATTGGATGTTAGTAAGTAGGTGACGTGCATTAGGTCTTCCTGGCAGAACTTCTCGCTACGCTTACATGGACACCTTAGGCACGGGCGACCCGGGGGGGCGGGGGGGCACCTTAGGCACCTGCACCTGCACCTTCCTTCGATATTGCATAATCACTCTCTCCAGTTGTTTTAATACATCCATGACTTAACTAAACTAAACATAAACTAAATATGATCAGGAAGTAACAAATGTATAGGTTGCAAGCTGGTCACTAGCCATGTGGTAACAAATTTACTTAACCTTTGTCCTAACATGCATGCAGTGTAATTCTGTTTTAGCACTCCATTTTTTTGCAAAAATATTCCTACGTCTCAGGAATGAACTAAACCAGCAACGCTTCTTTGTATCAGGAGTGCAATACAGTACTCCATTTGCCTTTTTAGACACAGTTTCATATAAAAAAGGTATGTCATGTGAAACAGCACATTTGAAAAATGTAATGTCTACATGTCTGACCAACATGGTGTTCCCGAAAGGGACACTGGGTGAATTTCAAGCCTTGCTTTTACAGGATTTCAACTTTGATGGCTAAATATCATATTTAAAAAGCCTAGGATAGTCAGACTCCACCACTTCGTGTACATGAAATAAGATTCCTTAATTTCCTTCAGGATGAATAAAGTATCTCTACTACTCTTCAATGACAGATTCTTCACCTGTATCTCATCCATCGCCAAACACTAGTTAGGGTGGACATCGCCACACAGCTGAAATCATATTGAGCTATGAGACAGGGATAGACACATCTCCCGTTTCCACTTTGCACTAAAGAAAGGATTAGGGTAATGTTTGTAGCTGGTTTACTCGTACTAATATTTGTAGCTTATTGGTCTGTAGTTTATTAGTGGTTAGTGTACTCTTTATTTGAGTTATAAAGATCTGTTAACCCTTTAAGTTAGGCCCTCCCCTGTTCTCCAGTGGAGCTTCCCTATATTTTAGACATATTCCCTATATTTTCGACTATATTTTCTTTAATTTAATTCACTTCCAGAGTGGTGTCCAGAGAAATTAACCCATGTATCAACAACTCCTGAATATTAACTTTCCAGTGGATATTTTAGATTCCAATGTATAAGCATTTAAAATTTGTCCCATATTTTTTGACCAACCCTGTATATCGATTCATAACACACAAAATAAAATATTTTAAACCTTTAATGTTTTGCTTTTGGTAATTACACTTAATATATTTTGCACAATAATATTATATTTGATAATATTATATTTAATTTATTGAGATGCACCTTTATATTACAGTATCAGAACAGTATGTCCTAAACAAGCCAGAACTATTTTGCTCTGGAACATGGCTTTTTTTCCCCTGTCAAAAATCAACATCAGCATGGTCTTGTGAGAACAACTGCATGGTAAAATGTAATGCACAATAAGAGAGTGTGGATTGTACATTAATTAACGTTTGTAATTTTACCATGTTGCATTTCCAGAGGGCAGAAACTTGCCAATTTGTGCACTGGTGGCCTTTTGAATGTGTAGTGTACACATGTGATAAATCTGCTGGTAAAAGGACAACAGGCCTGTGAGTAGGAGTGCATAAGTATGTTTGATGATATCTTTGCGGTATGTCTTATGACATCAGTATTTTTTATCAGTTTAATGCTGGAGATGTAATTATTTTTTAGTACATTTATGTCCCACAGTCAATAACTTCATCACTAATATAACTATAAATACTAAGGCTTACAATCAAATATGTGAGGAGTTATAGTTACAATCTACTGAAACTTAAATTTCATGTATCTAAGTATCCTTGGAAAAGCATATGAATGGGCCCTGTAGAATAAAATGTAGTTGTATAATGGTACATGATTCATTTCGTTGAAAAATGATAAATATACCTAAATATTTAAAGAATGTGTGCATTTATTCAACCTTTGCATTTTGGTAGGCCCATGTACTTTCAGTTTAAAACGCTTACATTATTTTGCCTATGTAAGCCTCTTTTAACCACTTGAAAAAATGTTATTCTAATATCTTTTGTTTTCATTCCATAGATAATGGGGTTGACGACAGGCAGAATCAGAAATATCATCATCCCACAGGCATTCCTGGCATCTCTGGAAACATTTGGGAGCCGATATGCAATTAAAGTAAACAAACTAATTATCTCAAAAATTACAAACACAATAACCTGGGCTAAACATGTGTTTACAGCTTTTGCTTTGGCATCTGATTGTCTGTTTAATAAACATGTTACAAGGATTTGGATATATGAGAACAGCTGTATTGTTATGGTGATGATATGCATAAATGCTGTGATAGCCAATCCATAGATATTATTGATGGTGGTGTCCTCTCCACAGGACAGATTAAGCAAGGAGACATTGCTACAGTATACAGTCATGATAAAATTTCTGCACCTACGCACTCTACTCTGAAGCAGAAAAAGTACAAAAATGATGGCAAAGTCCATACCCCATGCCAGTGATAATATCCCTGCTACAGTTAAAGGAGTCATGATGGAGTGGTACCTCAGTGGCTTGCAGATAGCAATATACCGGTCAAATGACATTGCTGCCAGTATGAACAGAGTGCCACCACCAAACATATGAATCAAAAATGCCTGAAGGACACAGGTTGGGTAGTACACAGTGTATCTCTTGGTCACAATATCAATCAGCATACGAGGAAACATTGCAGTTATCCCAATAAGGTCATTCAGTGGCAGGCTGAAGAGGATGTAAAACATGGGTTTGTGGAGACTCTTCTGAGTAGCAATCAGCAGCAGGATGGTCAGATTAGAGAGAACAGAGAAGAGGTATATCAGCATGCCTATAATGAAAATAGGGTACACAGCTGAGGGATTAATGTCAAAGCTGGCAATTTTTAAGTCAAATGAAGAAGTCTCATTTAGTGAATACTTTCCCATATCTCGTAGTGGCAAGAAGGTAACCTGTTAAAAAAACATTTACATACATTTTGAGCATAACATGTATGTATATCTGTGCATACACTGATCAGAATAAACATTATGCTGCTGTAAATGTTACCTTCCTTTGAAACTGGTCAAGGCAGTAGATTGACTAAAGTTGCAACGTCAACTCTAGTTATATTTAACCATGAGGCAACCATCCTAAAAAAAAAAAAAAACATTACGTCTGTGTCACGGTGTTCCTTTGGGAATTCTGGCAGTGCTGTGTTTTTCGTTTGTTCACCATTTATTTTCCCCTAATCATGTTGTTGTATGAGCCCTGCTTCCTAGTGTTTCTCCCCTGTCTCCTTGGAGCTGTCTCTGGTTCCTAACTAGGCCCGTCTCCTGACCACGTCTGACTCTCCAAACCCTGGTTCACAACTTGGCCCGTCTCCTGACCAAGTCTGACTCTCCAATCCGTGGTTCACGACTTGGCCCGTCTCCTGACCACGTCTGACTCTCCAATCCCTGGTTCACGACTTGGCCCGTCTCCTGACCACGTCTGCCTCTCCAATCTCTGGTTCATGACTCGGTCCATCTCCAGACCACATCTGACTCTCCAATCCCTGGTTTACGACTCGGCCCGTCTCCTGACTACGTCCGGTTCCCCAGGCCCTGGTTCCTGACTCGACTTGCCTCCTGACAACGTCCGTGCCCGTGTGCTCAAGCGAGCACCACCCTGCACTCCTGTCTGTCAGCCCGGAGCCCCTCCAGGCTCTGTGCCCACGTGCTCAGACGAGCGCCACCTGTATTTCTGTTTGCCCAGTTTTGGGCCCCCTGACTCTGTCCCTGTTCCCCTGAATTCCTTAATAGAAGTCCTTTGGGTTACGCTACGCTATTGAGTCCGCTCTCCTGTTTCTGTCTGTCTCCTGGTTCCTGTACCATGACAGTCTGATGCTGTGACTTGTCATGTGCAAAAAACTCATTTCAGCCAGAAAGACTCAGAGAAAGGCATAAGGTTTAAAGGGATTTAATATGAGATTTAACAATAGTTGACAAGTAGAGAATAGTCTTTGGCGGAGGTCCAGTCATCAGCCCGGGTCTAATGTTGAGGGGTCCGACGGATCCTGCCGCGGAGTGTAACTGGAACCGAGACACACCCCCCCCGGGTGCACGGGTAGACTGGACCAAACTGGTGGTGGTGGGGATGGAGGAGGGGACTTCAAAACGCCGGTACCTGAAGCAGCGGAAAAGGTGAGTTAGGTATGTCATTTTAAAGCAGGTGGCGGCCACTGATTGGCCGAATGCGAAGTGCGCTTCCGTGATGTTGGAGTCTTCCTGGCAGAACTTACGCAGGCTCTCATTTCAGATGATGCAAGCACAGCTGAGAGAGTGAGAGAGTCTGCACATGGTTTTCTCAGGAGACATTGTTCTTTTATCAGTTTAAGGATTTCCCTTCATTGTCTCCTAATCTGTGGGGGACCAGTGCTTTTTTGGGGCATGATTCTACACTAATTTCTCCCTTCTTTCTGGGTGAAATGTTCCAGGATCCTCAGACTGGATTTTATATAGCAGGCTATTTGCTGTTGTGGGGAGTTAATGTTGGTTTTCTGGGAAGGCTGATGTTGCTCTCTTAAAGGAGTCCTTCCGTCAAAAAACACTTTTAGTAGCTCTATTTACAATGTGGTGGGTCACAACAAGCAGTATATGCACGCAGCATTCCAAGACGTGAAATTCGACCCTCATGGTTTTACTGGTCATTGAAGGGTCGAGCTAACCAAAACGAGCGGATCAGAGCATGCTAAACCTATCTACGTCACTAGGTCGTAAGCCCCGCCCAGAGCCATGTATGGCAAGCCCACATCCCAAAGGAAGAACAGTGGACAGAAGCTAGGTGAGCGAAAGACAGCGAATTTGCCCAATCAGAGGTGCCTTATTGACACGTCATGGATATTCACGAGGCACACCGGAAAAGCCAGGCGTTCAACCACTAGACCTGTTATAGCTTACAGAAAACAGCGTCAAACAAGAGATCTAGGACATAATTTTTCACAGAAATGACGCACAATGCATTCAACCATAGTGGCGACACAGAAATATGAATAAAAAATAACGATGGAAGTTCCCACTTGCACTGTGGCAGTGAACCTGGCTATTAAACCTACCTGCCTGACCTGCTGGTACAACAGAAGCTTGCGGCTGTTGAATTTCACCCAATTTTGTAACAGACCGGAGGGTCGCAGGTTCAAACCCACCAACTGCCAGATGTGCCACTGAGGTGGCCGGTGCAAGGTTGGTGATGGATAGCTGATATTGCTCAATGAATGAAATGATTATTAATTTAGTTCTAAGTTATAGTTACCAATCTTTCTTTAGCACCCATTGTCAGTCGACATTTTTAAATCCTCAGAACATGTTTGGAGATATGTATAGGTGGGTCTGCGAAAAGGTTGTCAGAGAAATATTCTTCCAATTAGACTACGTTGGATCAATTAGGTATATCATATGATTGTAGTAATATCTATAAAGTTTGTCTTAAATATGAAAGTTTCTAAATTAATTTAAAGACTTAATGTGAGAAGGTGAGCTTTGCTATCTCCCCCTCTCACCATTTTTATGTTTTAGAAACTGAACTCTTGCCTTGCGATGCTTGCCCCACCTGCACTGCAGCACGGCGAAAACGTCATTGGGTGGCGGTAGCGTCCAGTTCTCTTAATTGGCCCAATCATGTGAATTGAATGCTGTATTTAAGAGAGCCTCATTTCTCACAGAGAGAGGAAAGACGCGAACAAAAGAAGAACGTTAAGAACAGAAGGAACGAGCGAACGTGACAACAAGAACAAGAGCGTGAGCTGCTGGTGATGAGAAAGAGCAGCGAGTTTAAAAAGTGTTTGTTGCCTTTGTTTTTGTATACTTTTATTTTCAGTTTAAGTGTTGTTAATTTTAGTTATTTTCTTTTGTTTGGTTGTGCGAGGACTGCACGTTTTTTTGTGTATAGAATAAAAGGAATATATTTTTCTAACAATGCTAGTGGACTTTTGGAGATCTTTACCCTTTGACCCCTACTTCCAGTCGCTGGCATCCTGCTATGGAAGAGCCTGACCGGCTACTTCACACTTAACTATTTTGTTTCAGTGGGAATGGGAAGACTACATGTTAGAATAAATGTTGAAGTTCTGGAAGCCAGCTGCAGTAGGAAGTCATGACCATGAGAACCAGGTATTTTAATGATCACACCCTTATTAGCTGTTTGCATTGACATATTATTATTGTCTGCCTTGTTAATGGTGCTTTATGTCATGGAGGATTTTTTGTTTTCTGTCTTTCTCAGCTGACTATATTTTTTTGAATTGTAATATCCTACATTCATTAAAATGTAATCATCTGTTCCTTGTGCCATTAACAACATTTGAACGTTTCATTCCAGTCTGTTCACGACTTACAACATAACACATACCCTGTCAGCAGGCTATCGTGATTTTATCGTAATATGCCCATCCTGCATTCACCAAAAGTTAATCATCTGTTTTTTGTGCCATTATCAACATTTCTGGAAAGTTTCATTCAAATCTGTTAATGACTTATCGCGATATCTTGCTAAAAGACAGACAGAAAGACACATGGGAGTGAAACCAGAGTGCAACCAGCATCTACTAATTTAAGGTTCTAAACCATTTTTAAACACTAAAACTCACAAGCATCTAAAATATTTTTTACCACATGTGATATGCTTTTCATGCATAGATGGTGAAATCCAAACAGAACAAAATAAATTCCTTTAATGGACCAACTGAACCAACTGAAAATTACATTTTAAAGTGGCTAGCTAGTTACCTAACAAAGCACTTTATTCTAGTCAAGGAACTAGTAAACATCTTGCTTTATAATAGTAATAATAACTAGAAAAGCACTCAGAGAGCACAGACCTCCGCCAGGGCAGCTTAAGTCTCCACCTTATTGTCATGCTCACCTTAAGACATTAAGACATGAATCATGTTAAAACATTTTATTACTGGTGTAGTAGTTAACTAGTGGGTTCGTTCACTCATGCTCACACAAACTTGGTTGGCTCTTCGGTGCAGGAAAGTACTTTATCTAATTTCCACTGCCAACATGAGCTACTGGGCTGCTTACCACTACCGCTCTAACTCTCCTCTGTCTTTCACTGAACCCTCTAACCAAAAACTCAACAACTCCTTGACCCGCAACAGGAGCCTCATTTCCGTACCAACCTATATTCCCTCCTTTCAAAATAAAAGTATCTGTAGATTCCATGCTACACTGGTAACTTCACTGAATAAAAAATTCCTGGATCCAGATGGTTATCCGGATCACCACCAAAAACAAATCAGTTCTAAGTTAGGCCACTTCTGATCTATCCTGAAAATTCCATTCATAACTTTTCGAGTTATGTTGTTCACGAACAAACAGACAACAGACAAACAGACAAACAAACCAACGCCGTCGAAAACATAACCTCCTTGGCGGAGGTAATAATCTGCATTTGTATAGCACATTTTAAACAAAGGATGGAGGTCAATGTGCAGCAAAGAACTACCTAATGAACCAGTGTATCCAGTCTAGGACATGAACAGCCAGTCAAATGTACAAACATAAAAATGTATCTTTCTACCACAAACAGTATTGGCTAAGAAATAAAAAAAAATGTGGTTCACTGGGTGTATGTTTTACTATGCAAAAAATCTTGCATATGCCATGCAAATAGCTTGTACAACTGACAAAATTATGTTGGTGAAGATTTTTTTCTCCTCACTACATGAAGAAATGTTACTCTAATATCCCTAGTTTTCATTCCATAAATAATAGGATTGATAACAGGCAGAATAATAAAAACAGTCATGCCAATGGCCATTCTTGCAGTTGAAGGTACATTTGGAAACCGGTAGGTTATTATTGTGAACATACTAACAAATTCATAAATTCCAAATACTATTAACTGTGCTAAGCAAGTGTTGAGAGCTTTTGATTTGGCATCAGATTGTTTGTTAAAGACACATGTTAGTAAGATCTGGATATACGAAAACAACTGTATTGCTATAGTGACAATCTGCATGAATGCTGTTATAAACAATCCATAAATATTATTGATTGTAGTGTCCTCTCCACAGGACAGGCCCAACAATGCGAAATTACTACAGTACATATTCCTTATGACATTTCTGCATCTACGTATTCTAGTCTGAAGGAGAAAAAGAACAAATATTAAGGTGAAATCCATACCCCATGCCAAAAGTAATATTCCTGCTACAGTTAAGGGAGTCATAATGGAGTGGTACCTTAGTGGCTTGCAGATAGCAAGATAGCGGTCAAATGACATAGCTGCCAATACGAAAAGCGTGCCACCACCAAACATATGGATCAAAAATGCCTGAATAACACAGGTTGGGTAATAAACAGTGTGTTCTTGGGTTACAATATCAATCAGCACACGAGGAAACATTGCAGTTATTCCAATAAGGTCATTCAGTGGCAGGCTGAAGAGGATGTAAAACATGGGTTTGTGGAGACTCTTCTGAGTAGCAATCAGCAGCAGGATGGTCAGATTAGAGAGAACAGAGAAGAGGTATATCAGCATGCCTATAATAAAAATAGGGTACACAGCTGAGGGGGGGATGTCAAAGCTGGCAATTTTCAAATTAAAAGAAAAGGCTCCATTTGACAAATTGTTCTCCATGGCTGCAAACCTGGAAAGCACAAGATTTCAACACATTTAAATCTCATAACATTTACTATGTATATATTTTTACTATGTATGTGTCTGTGTGTATATACAAATGTTCCAAGTACCTTTAACTTTCCTTTAAGTTGCTCACTCTAAGATGCAGTGGCTTGACTAATATGGCATTGGACAAAGGTTCTGTATAAATAAGGAGTGCCTGTCATGAAAACTACAGCATGTGACCTCAGATGAGGTAACTGATTGTGTATGCATAATTACCAACTCTACATCCGTGCGAAACTGTTTAGATTGTTTTTTTTTTTTGTCTTATCTGTTATGTTTTTCACAAGTAATGTATTTTTCATAGGCCCTGACCCTATACCCTTTGCATTTGTATTGACGTTAATGCATAAATGCATATAGGTTATAAAAACTGTTGTTGTGTGTTATGTCCCTGTTTAGGTGGCTGTAGTGTCTCCTATGGCTTAACGTTGTGTTTTCCTATAATAATGATTTTCAGGTGTTACCTGTTGGAGGGAGGTGGAGTTCCATTTGCTACCTGGAAATCGTGTTCCTTAAAATGGAAGCTGTGACCAGGAGCGGAGGGGGTGGCCTTTCACGCTAGCAGCTTATGCCGTTGTTTCCGTCCTCGAGTTTAGTTATTTGTCTTTATTTTCGTATCTTATTTTTCGTTCACTTTTTTGGTCTTTGTGTGTTACTCCGGGTGACTGGTTGTAACATTGTGATATTTTCCTGCACTTGAAGCATCAGAAAAACAGAAATGAGCATATTACTAGGGGTACACATACCTTTTTTAGTGTGTTACTCAGGTGAGTACCAGGAGATGGTGTTTGGTACTCACCCCATATGCAGCATGGACTTAACTAGATGCACTGCATAGCAAGGATGCAAGTTTTCTAAGAATTCATGAGAATATTCAAAAAATTTTCAAGGCATGGTCTGCAGATGGGGCACATCACATTTCTATCGGATGAACCCCCTCAGAGAAGTTAGTTTACTTTGGCTTTCAGTTCCTAATGAAATTGTGCAAAATGTGGGCAACTGAAAGGGATGTGGCCTAATTTGTCATCTCAGGAAATGTGGGTAATGAGGAATTGTGTTTCTACACCTCTTTGTTTTGTAGTTATTAACCAAAATGTAATTTTGGGGAATTATAGCGCCCCGTATGGAACAGAGTTTACAAAACATAATGTACTTCAAGAGGTAGCAGTAGTGATTCTACATAGCAAATATGATGCAATAAAGACTTTCTCTGGCCAACATACTAGTGATTCAAAACCTCAGTTTTTACATACAATATACCCTAGGTGGCACTACACAGCAAATTACCCCTTTATCAACACCTTGTCGAGCATTAGGTTTATGTGGTTTATGTGGTCTTCTTGGTTGCAATGGTTCGTGAGCTATTCAGCATCACATTTTGTAGGAGAACGGCTCCCTCTACACACTAAATTTTACAAAACATGGTGTGATCTTAAAAAATGTTATGTCCATTGAGTATGGGAGATGTAATGAAATTTGGACAGTTAGAAAGCAAGATTTTGAGTGTAATGTAATTACAAGCTATGTTTCAAATATAGACTGGTGTGTAACTTCGGAATGTTTTAATTTTGAAACAAAATTATTTAAAAGATTTTTTGAAGATGTGGTCTGCAGATGACGTACATCAAATTTTTTGACAATCGAATGAACACAGGAGTTAGTTTACAGTTTACAGTTCTTTACGAAATTGCGTAAAATGTGGCCAACCGAATTTATGCAGACTACACAACTGCAGTTTGACCTTGGTGATCAACTAGAGGTCATTGACCTTTGTTATAAAAAATGTCCATGTATGGGATTAGAAATATGTGTATTTCATCATCTAAATGTGTCAGAAATTGTTAATAAATATGTATTTCCATGTCTCCAGGTTATAAAAGGACATTTAGAATGATATTATTCTTATAAGTCAAGGTGAAGGTCACTGTTAATTACATTGTGCATTATGTCAAATACAACAGCATTTTCATTTCTGTTGTATATTACCAACCTGGTATATTACCACTACAGTCGATACAGGTCTAATGTGAGCCTATAACAGCCATTTAATCATTGCAGTCTCAGAACATGCAACCACAATGCAAACGTTTATAGCACGACTGTGAGGCCTAAGGTAGTGTTGTCCAAAGTGGCTGCCATCCATCATCTGTGTTAATTGTAGAATTTTATATGATTTTCTGTATTCTGTCAAATGAATAGCTTTCAACTGTACCCTGATTTTTCTCTCTGTGCAGTAAGGGTCTGTGTTAGACTGCTAGACTAAACTGAGCTGGCGCCAGGCCATTAACTGATAACATGAACGAGCGCAGGTGCAAGGCCTAGTAGATGCACGTATTTGGGTTATTAGAATGTTGATTCTATCCTAAACTGAGCACTACGAGTGTCCATGAACTATGCTCATACAAAGTATGCCCTTCTAGACATAGAAACTGTTCTAGTTATTTTCCACTGTTTTAGACAAGTGGTGTTCTGAGTATATCTACCTCACGTTGTCTTGTCCCGAAGAAGACGGATCGAACCAGCATAGAGACAACATCTTACAGAAAGCTGAGCCTGCCTGAACTTTGCGGTGAAGGTGGAAGAGTGTTGTAAGAACCAGAGGATAGATAGACTCTTAGCCTTCTAAACTTTGTTTTGTTAGCCTACAATCAGTTTATTTCATTTTCTCTATATTCCATCTATTTATAATAAATCATCGATCCTGATTCAACCAGAAGAGTCCAGTCTTCTATTTCTGATGAGAAACACAACGCAACTGAATTGACTTCAAAAACATCAAACTCTAACATAATCCATCACCAGTCTGAAGGACTTGGTAATTGTGGTCTAGGAACCAAGGCGAGGTTCCATATATAAGCCTGGTACATTGCTTGTTTAATGTGTTGCCTTAAAGCAGCTTGTGTAGAGGGGATGTTTTCCAGTGATCTTGACTTGTGGGTGAAAGATGTTTCCTTGACTCATTGACTACCCATGCACTTGTTCTGTCATAAATGAGAAAAACAAAACATTCCAGCTGTGACAAAGACAGATCACTTAGTTCTTGTGGCATTTGCAACATTTAATGAAAAGCCTCTGTAATGTCTGGACATACAAGCCATGTGTCCCAGGTAGTCTATTTACCACGACCACAGTGAAAGAATGAAATGTGGGCAAAGTGTAACTAGTGGAAGGATCCAGTGCAGCAACCACCTTGTGGATAGCAATATAAGAGTAAGTGCTACCAGTTCCAAAGGCTATCCACATTTTTTCAAGGTTGACTTTCTGAAATACAGTTACCACCAAGATGACCACATCTGAATCTCCTGTTCCAATTAGAACCTTTCTCAGTCCCTTGTTAGCAGCATCTGCCACTTGAAGGGGCCACGTATCAGCCTCTTCTTGAGTGCATGGAACCAAAAGACTTACATCACAGTCACCAGGAGAGGTGAGAGCTGTTTTCTTTTTTGGCATAGTTTTTTTTGTCAGGAGCTCATGTTATGTTAACTACTTGAAGATAAAGAACGAGGAACAATTCTGTTTTACTTTCTTCAACAAACAACATATCTTTCCAGTTCCTTAATATTAGTGCACCAACTCTCCTTCAGGTCTCCTTTCCCCTGATCTGTCGGGTTATAGCTTTCAAGCTGTTTATTTGGTAGACGTCCCAAACAATGTCAGAGTGGTTTGTATCCTTCAGCTGTGATGCTATGTATGGTACAAAAACCTGGAATGTTTCAACAGTACCTGGTTTCAACATATGTACAGCTGCAGCACCATCAAAAACTATAGCATCTACATGACTGACAGTTGTTTCTAACACACTATCATCCACAGATGTAAGACAAGATCAGATTTTGTACCCTTTAATTATGATGATTAACTTGGAAATGACAGCACATAAAATGTAATACTTATAATCTACATTTTAAATGCGAACACCATTGCCAAAAACTAAAAAAACAAGTACACCCTTTTTATGCTTATGCTTTTATGCTTGTTTAAACTGTTCTTTGTTTTTATCTTCGTAAAGCACATTAAACTGTCTCTCTGTATAAAATGCACTATACAAATAAGATTTCTGTCACGACTCTCTGTCTGAGCCCTGCTTTGTTCACGCTTTCCCTGACACTACCCTCATTATCATAGTTAATCACGCACTCGTTTCCTTGTTTCCCCGACACGGTGCTCATTATTAAATCTCGTTTCGCACTCGTTTCCTTGTTTCCATGCACTCATTCTATTATCCCCCTCACCTGTGTCCGTGTCTCGTGTAACGCACTTCACCTGCCCTTCCTCATTTAAGCCCTGATTCGATTATCACGATCACCTGCACAGCACGACTATTTATACCCTCTGGTTTCAGTTTCCCCTTGTCAGTTCGTCTCTTCACAAAGGTTTGCTCTCTGCGTTAAGTTTGACTCTTGACTCTCGTGTTTCCTGTAAATCCTAGTTCGTGTTTCAGTCCTTGTTTCCTTGTTCGGTTTTTGCCTCGGTTTTTGTCCCCTGCTCGTGTTCTCTTAAGTTTTCCCCAGTTTCAGTTTTCTGTCTGGGTTTTTCTGTTTGTCTCGTGCAGTCTCGTTTTCGTGTTTTTTTCCCGTGTTTGTTTTCTCCCCGTTCTCTCTGTCCGCACCTTTCCCAGTTCCCCTGTGCTCATCGACCACGCTTCGCCTGCCCCTCGATCCTGTTCGCCCCGACGACTCGGCCGTCGCCAGCTCAGGCGGTAGAGCTACCGCCTGCCAACCCCGGAGTCGCGGGTTCAAGCCCCGCTCAGCCCTCCAGTGCCGACTCTCCTCGGGTCCGCGGATTACCTCTACCACCGCCTGCACTGCACCCCAGCGCTCCCGCACACCTCTGCCGCTGCACACCAACCCTGGGATCGTGGGTTCGAGCCCCGCTCGACCCACCTTCACTAAGCCCCCTCTGGGCTCCTGGACTACTCTCCCATTCCCCCCAACCCTCAATAAAACTCTCTCTGTTGGCACTTACAATTCGGGTCCGCCTCCCTTGTTCTGTTCTGGTTTCAGCCCTAGACCGTGACAGAACGAACTGACCAATATGGACCCGAGTAATGTGCCTACGGAACCAGACTCTCTGTCCAGGCTCCCCTCTGCCGTGGACGGGTTGAGGAAGCTCGCCACGGGATACCACCAAGGCGCTGGGGACCTGGACTCCCTGATTCAGTCCGCAGGCCGGCTCCGCGCCCACGTTGAGGCGCTGCGCCAGCAGGGTGCGGCGTTTACCTCAGCCCTCACCCAAGCCTCTATGGAATGCCCTGCACACCCCGTCGCCCGACCTACCCCCCCTCCGGGGTTCAGCGACCCGGAGCCAAGGATCAGCGACCCCGAGCGGTTCGGAGGCAGTTCCGAGGAGGTCGAGGCTTTCATTACCAACTGCCTGCTAATCTTCGACCTCCAACCCCGGACCTTCGCCACCGAGGCCGCTCGGGTTGCTTACACAATCAACCTCCTGACGGGGAGAGCACGTCTGTGGGGCACCTCCGAGTACCAGCGGCGCACCCTGGCGTGCTCGAGCTTTGCCCGCTTCACTGCAGAACTAAGGAAGGTCTTCGGTGTGGGCTCTCCCGCTTCGGAGGCTTCCTGGAGCCTCCTCAGTATCCACCAGGGCAGGCGTTCCGTGGCTGACTACTCCATTGACTTTCGGACCTTGGCCAATCACAGTCACTGGAACGCAGAGGCCCTGGTGGATGTGTATCTCCACAGTCTGGCAGACTACGTTAAAGATGAACTGGTCTCTCACGAGACACCCGTGTCTTTGGACGACGCCATCGCCCTGACAACCCGCATCGACAGGCGGGTGCAGGCTCGCCGCCGCGAAAAGGGCCGCGTCACTCATACAGTTCCCCGACCTGCCAGCTGGGGCGTCTCCCCTCCTGGTCCCGCCCGGAGGTCTGGACCCTCGGAGCCGATGGAACTAGGCCGTTTGTCCCTCACGGCTGCGGAGCGTCAACGCCGCCTGCTGGGGGGTCTATGCCTCTACTGCGGAGGTGAGGGACACGTGGCCATCCATTGTCCAGTGTTGGGCCGCAGTGCACCGGATGAGGGGGGAATCCGGTCAAGTTCGGCCACCACCACCTGTGCTTCCAAGACGGACCAGCCGCACCTGCGGGCCACCTTGAGGCTCTCGTCCCAGACCCTTACCCTGCCTGTCCTGATCGACTCAGGGGCTGATGCCAACATCATGGACGCTGCCTTCGCTCGCCACCAGGGGGTGCATCTGACCGCCCTACCATCCTCCGTGCCGGCCCGTGCTCTGGACGGCCATCTGCTGGGGAGAGTGTCTCATGTCACCGAACCCCTGGAATTACGGCTCTCGGGCAACCACTCGGAGCGCGTCTGTTTCCATCTGTTGCCTTCCCCGGGACACCCCATCATCCTCGGCCTGCCATGGCTTCGACGGCACAACCCCCGCATTGACTGGCGCAGTGGGGCGATTCTGGAGTGGGGAGTCGAGTGTCATCAGTCCTGTCTGCAGTCAGCTTCCGTTCCTGCCCCCAGTCCTGGCCCTGTCATGGCTCCTGATCTGTCTCATGTCCCTTCCTGCTATCATGACCTCGCTGAGGTTTTTTGTAAAGCCAAGGCCACGTCCCTACCCCCTCACCGCCCCTACGACTGCGCCATTGACCTAGTCCCGGGTTCCACTCCTCCCCGCGGCCGCCTCTACTCTCTCTCGGGCCCTGAAAGGCGGGCCATGGAGGAGTATATCTCGGACTCTTTGGCCGCGGGCATCATCCGTCCCTCCTCGTCCCCCGCCGGAGCGGGGTTCTTCTTCGTCGGCAAGAAGGACGGATCGCTTCGGCCCTGCATTGACTACTGCGGCCTCAACGATATAACAGTGAAGAACCGGTACCCTCTGCCCCTTCTGTCCACTGCTTTCGAGTTGCTCCAGGGGGCCACGGTATTCACCAAGCTGGACCTGCGCAATGCCTACCATCTTGTGCGCATCCGGGAGGGGGATGAATGGAAGACGGCATTCAACACTCCCACCGGGCATTACGAGTATCTCGTGATGCCCTTTGGCCTTACCAACGCTCCCGCCGTCTTCCAAGGACTGGTCAATGACGTGCTGCGGGACATGCTGGACCGGTTCGTGTTCGTCTACCTCGACGACATCCTGATCTTCTCCCGGTCCCTCGAAGAACACAGGCAGCACGTCAGGCTAGTCCTTCACCGCCTCCTGGAGAACTCCCTGTTCGTCAAGGCTGAAAAGTGCGAGTTCCATGTCAAGACCGTGGCCTTCCTGGGGTACGTGGTGGCAGAGGGAACCATTGCCATGGACCCAGCTAAAGTGTCGGCGGTCACGGCCTGGCCCGCGCCCCAGAACCGCAAGCAACTGCAGCAATTTCTGGGGTTCGCTAACTTCTACAGAAGATTTATCAAGAACTATAGCACTATTGCTGCCCCCCTCACGGCCCTGACCAGTACCAAGACCCAGTTCTCCTGGACATTGGCCGCCGACACTGCCTTCACTGTCCTTAAGTCCCGGTTCACTTCTGCCCCTATCCTTCAGGTTCCTGTACCTACCCGCCAATTTATCGTTGAGGTCGATGCTTCGGATGTCGGGGTCGGGGCGGTCCTGTCCCAACGAGCGGCGGAGGACAACAAGGTGCACCCGTGCGCCTTCTTCTCCCGCCGACTATCCCCGGCGGAACGGAACTATAACATCGGGGACCGGGAACTCTTGGCCGTCAAGCTGGCTCTGGAGGAGTGGCGTCACTGGCTGGAGGGGGCGCCTGTGCCCTTCATTGTGTGGACCGATCATAAGAACTTAGAATACCTGCGTACTGCTAAGAGACTTAACCCTAGACAGTCTAGATGGTCGCTCTTTTTCTCACGTTTTCAATTTTCCCTCTCTTACCGCCCAGGTTCGAAAAATACCAAGCCGGACGCCCTCTCCCGCCAGTTCCAGAGACCTGAGGACGCTTCTGTGGAGTCAGCCACCATCCTTCCCGGTCCCTGCATCGTGGCGGCCCTCACCTGGGACGTAGAGGAACAGGTACTACGGGCCCTCCAGGGCCAGCCGGGCCCTAGTGCCTGCCCCGAGGGTAAGCACAACGTCCCAGAAGCCCTGCGCCCTCGCGTGCTGCAGTGGGGGCATGACTCCCTCCTGGCCTGCCACCCGGGGGCAACCCGCACCAGCCACCTCATATCTCGGAGATTCTGGTGGCCTGCCCTCGAGAGGGAGGTCCGGGAGTATGTGGGGGCCTGTCCGGTCTGCAACCGGAACAAGTCCTCGAACCGCCCTCCTGCCGGCCTTCTCCAGCCCCTGCCTATCCCTTCCCGTCCCTGGTCCCATGTCAGCCTGGACTTTGTTTCTGGACTGCCTGCGTCGGAAGGATGCACTGTCATCCTCACCATAGTGGACCGATTCAGTAAAATGGCCCATTTTGTCCCTCTCCCCAAGCTTCCTTCAGCCCGGGAGACGGCGCAGGCGGTCCAGCACCATGTTTTTAGGCTGCATGGGATACCCAGTGACTTTGTGTCTGACCGTGGCCCCCAGTTTATTTCCTCCTTCTGGAAGGAGTTCTGTCGCCTGTTGGGGGCCACGGTCAGCCTCACCTCGGGGTTCCATCCCCAATCCAACGGCCAGACGGAGCGCACCAATCAGGAGCTGGAGAAGGCCCTCCGATGTATCGCCTCCCAGGATCCCCTCTCGTGGGCCAAACGGCTGGTGTGGGTCGAGTATGCCCACAACTCCCTGGCCTGCTCTGCTACAGGTATGTCCCCCTTCGAGTGTGTTTATGGGTATCAGCCTCCCTTGTTTCCCTGCCAGGAGGGGGAGTCGTCTTGCCCCTCTGCGCTCGCCAACGCTCGCCGCTGTCGGAGGACCTGGGCCAGGGCTCGTGCTGCACTCAGGAGGGCTGCCACCTCCTACTCCGCCGGGGCCAACCGCCGCAGGACTCCCGCACCCGCCTACCGAGTAGGCCAGAAGGTCTGGCTCTCCGCCCGGGACCTCCCCTTGAGGGTCGAGCCCCGCAAGCTGGCTCCCCGTTTCCTGGGCCCGTTCGTCGTCGAACGGGTCATCAGTCCGGTGGCGGTGCGCCTCAAACTGCCGGCCTCCATGAAGGTGCATCCCACCTTCCACGTATCGCGGATCAAGCCGGTGCGGGTCTCCCCGCACACTCCCCCTGAGCCTCCTCCCCCTGCTCCTCGTATGCTGGAGGGGGATCCTATCTACACGGTCCGGCGCCTCCTCCGGTCCCGGCGGCGCGGCCGGGGATTCCACTACCTGGTGGACTGGGAGGGGTACGGTCCAGAGGAAAGGTCCTGGGTTCCCGCTGGCAGGATTCTGGATCGTGCCCTCATAAAGGACTTCCACCGCCTCCACCCGGACCAGCCGGGCCCGCGCCGGGGCCGCCCCAGAGGCGCTCCCCGCTCTGTCCGAGCCCGCCCTCCACCCCTGGAGGACCGCCCTTCGCAGGAGGAGGAGGAGGCTCAACACTCGGACCGGTCGGAGGAGTACTAACCCACCACCTTCTCCCCTCCACCCACCCGGTTGGTGTCTTTCTTTTTTTCTTCTCTCGTCTTCTTTGGGGTCTTCTGTTTCTGTTCTCTCTCCCTGGGGGACTTCTGGGGCCGTCCCTTGGGGGGGGGGTTCTGTCACGACTCTCTGTCTGAGCCCTGCTTTGTTCACGCTTTCCCTGACACTACCCTCATTATCGTAGTTAATCACGCACTCGTTTCCTTGTTTCCCCGACACGGTGCTCATTATTAAATCTCGTTTCGCACTCGTTTCCTTGTTTCCATGCACTCATTCTATTATCCCCCTCACCTGTGTCCGTGTCTCGTGTAACGCACTTCACCTGCCCTTCCTCATTTAAGCCCTGATTCGATTATCACGATCACCTGCACAGCACGACTATTTATACCCTCTGGTTTCAGTTTCCCCTTGTCAGTTCGTCACAAAGGTTTGCTCTCTGCGTTAAGTTTGACTCTTGACTCTCGTGTTTCCTGTAAATCCTAGTTCGTGTTTCAGTCCTTGTTTCCTTGTTCGGTTTTTGCCTCGGTTTTTGTCCCCTGCTCGTGTTCTCTTAAGTTTTCCCCAGTTTCAGTTTTCTGTCTGGGTTTTTCTGTTTGTCTCGTGCAGTCTCGTTTTCGTGTTTTTTTCCCCTGTTTGTTTTCTCCCCGTTTTCTCTGTCCGCACCTTTCCCAGTTCCCCTGTGCTCCTCCTGACCTCCACTGGCTCTGACCCGGACCGGTTCATCGACCACGCTTCGCCTGCCCCTCGATCCTGTTCGCCCCGACGACTCGGCCGTCGCCAGCTCAGGCGGTAGAGCTACCGCCTGCCAACCCCGGAGTCGCGGGTTCAAGCCCCGCTCAGCCCTCCAGTGCCGACTCTCCTCGGGTCCGCGGATTACCTCTACCACCGCCTGCACTGCACCCCAGCGCTCCCGCACACCTCTGCCGCTGCACACCAACCCTGGGATCGTGGGTTCGAGCCCCGCTCGACCCACCTTCACTAAGCCCCCTCTGGGCTCCTGGACTACTCTCCCATTCCCCCCAACCCTCAATAAAACTCTCTCTGTTGGCACTTACAATTCGGGTCCGCCTCCCTTGTTCTGTTCTGGTTTCAGCCCTAGACCGTGACAATTTCCTAGCTTTTCTCATCCAGCTAACCTTGCTAGGCCCATGCATATCTCGTATGACTGACAGTATTATGTAAATGATTTCTTTTTCCTCACTACATGAAGAAATGTTACTCTAATATCCTTGGTTTTCATTCCATAAATAATAGGATTGACAAAGGGCATAATCACAAACAATGTCATGCCAACGGCCATTCTTGCAGTTGAAGATACATTTGGAAACCGATAAGTTATTATTGTAAATAAACTAATAAATTCAAACATTAGAAATACTATTAATTGTGCTAAGCAGGTGTTCAGAGCTTTTGTTTTGGCATCAGATTGTTTGTTGAATACACATGTGATTAGGATTTGGACATATGAGAACACCTGAACTACTATGGTGACAATGTGCATGAATGCTGTTATGAACAATCCGTAGATATTATTAATTGTAGTGTCCTCTCCACAGGACAGGCCCAACAATGCGAAATTACTACAGTACATATTCCTTATGACATTTCTGCATCTACGTATTCTAGTCTGAAGGAGAAAAAGAACAAATATTAAGGTGAAATCCATACCCCATGCCAAAAGTAATATTCCTGCTACAGTTAAGGGAGTCATAATGGAGTGGTACCTTAGTGGCTTGCAGATAGCAAGATAGCAGTCAAATGACATAGCTGCCAATACGAAAAGCGTGCCACCACCAAACATATGGATCAAAAATGCCTGAATAACACAGGTTGGGTAATAAACAGTGTGTTCTTGGGTTACAATATCAATCAGCACACGAGGAAACATTGCAGTTATTCCAATAAGGTCATTCAGTGGCAGGCTGAAGAGGATGTAAAACATGGGTTTGTGGAGACTCTTCTGAGTAGCAATCAGCAGCAGGATGGTCAGATTAGAGAGAACAGAGAAGAGGTATATCAGCATGCCTATAATAAAAATAGGGTACACAGCTGAGGGGGGGATGTCAAAGCTGGCAATTTTCAAATTAAAAGAAAAGGCTCCATTTGACAAATTGTTCTCCATGGCTGCAAACCTGGAAAGCACAAGATTTCAACACATTTAAATCTCATAACATTTACTATGTATATATTTTTACTATGTATGTGTCTGTGTGTATATACAAATGTTCCAAGTACCTTTAACCTTCCTTTAAGTTGCTCACTCTAAGATGCAGTGGCTTGACTAATATGGCATTGGACAAAGGTTCTGTATAAATAAGGAGTGCCTGTCATGAAAACTACAGCATGTGACCTCAGATGAGGTAACTGATTGTGTATGCATAATTACCAACTCTACATCCGTGCGAAACTGTTTAGATTGTTTTTTTTTTTGCCTTATCTGTTATGTTTTTCACAAGTTATGTATTTTTCATAGGCCCTGACCCTATACCCTTTGCATTTGTATTGACGTTAATGCATAAATGCATATAGGTTATAAAAACTGTTGTTGTGTGTTATGTCCCTGTTTAGGTGGCTGTAGTGTCTCCTATGGCTTAACGTTGTGTTTTCCTGTAATAATGATTTTCAGGTGTTACCTGTTGGAGGGAGGTGGAGTTCCATTTGCTACCTGGAAATCGTGTTCCTTAAAATGGAAGCTGTGACCAGGAGCGGAGGGGGTGGCCTTTCACGCTAGCAGCTTATGCCGTTGTTTCCGTCCTCGAGTTTAGTTATTTGTCTTTATTTTCGTATCTTATTTTTCGTTCACTTTTTTGGTCTTTGTGTGTTACTCCGGGTGACTGGTTGTAACATTGTGATATTTTCCTGCACTTGAAGCATCAGAAAAACAGAAATGAGCATATTACTAGGGGTACACATGACTTTTTTAGTGAGTTACTCAGGTGAGTACCAGGAGATGGTGTTTGGTACTCACCCCATATGTAGCATGGTCTTAACTAGATGCACTGCATAGTAAGGATGCAAGTTTTCTAAGAATTCATGAGAATATTCAAAAAAATGTCTGCAGATGGGGCACATCACATTTCTATCGGATGAACCCCCTCAGAGAAGTTAGTTTACTTTGGCTTTCAGTTCCTAATGAAATTGTGCAAAATGTGGGCAACTGAAAGGGATGTGGCCTAATTTGTCATCTCAGGAAATGTGGGTAATGAGGAATTGTGTTTCTACACCTCTTCGTTTTGTAGTTATTAACCAAAATGTAATTTTGGGGAATTATAGCGCCCCATATGGAACAGAGTTTACAAAACATAATGTACTTCAAGAGATAGCAGTAGTGATTCTACATGGCAAATATGATGCAATAAAGACTTTCTCTGGCCAACATACTAGTGATTCAAAACCTCAGTTTTTACATACAATATACCCTAGGTGGCACTACACAGCAAATTACCCCTTTATCAACACCTTGTCGAGCATTAGGTTTATGTGGTTTATGTGGTCTTCTTGGTTGCAATGGTTCGTGAGCTATTCAGCATCACATTTTGTAGGAGAACGGCTCCCTCTACACACTAAATTTTACAAAACATGGTGTGATCTTAAAAAATGTTATGTCCATTGAGTATGGGAGGTTTAATGAAATTTGGACAGTTAGAAAGCAAGATTTTGAGTGTAATGTAATTACAAGCTATGTTTCAAATATATACTGGTGTGTAACTTCGGAATGTTTTAATTTTGAAACAAAATTATTTAAAAGATTTTTTGAAGATGTGGTCTGCAGATGACGTACATCAAATTTTTTGACAATCGAATGAACACGGGAGTTAGTTTACAGTTTTCAGTTCTTTACGAAATTGCGTAAAATGTGGCCAACCGAATTTATGCAGACTACACAACTGCAGTTTGACCTTGGTGATCAACTAGAGGTCATTGACCTTTGTTATAAAAATGTCCATGTACGGGATTAGAAATATGTGTATTCCATCATCTAAATGTGTCAGAAATTGTTAATAAATATGTATTTCCATGTCTCCAGGTTATAAAAGGCCATTTAGAATGATATTATTCTTATAAGTCAAGGTGAAGGTCACTGTTAATTACATTGTGCATTATGTCAAATACAACAGCATTTTCATTTCTGTTGTATATTACCAACCTGGTATATTACCACTACAGTCGATACAGGTCTAATGTGAGCCTATAACAGCCTTTTAATCATTGCAGTCTCAGAACATGCAACCACAATGCAAACGTTTATAGCACGACTGTGAGGCCTAAGGTAGTGTTGTCCAAAGTGGCTGCCATCCATCATCTGTGTTAATCCATCACCAGTCTGAAGGACTTGGTAATTGTGGTCTAGGAACCAAGGCGAGGTTCCATATATAAGCCTGGTACATTGCTTGTTTAATGTGTTGCCTTAAAGCAGCTTGTGTAGAGGGGATGTTTTCCAGTGATCTTGACTTGTGGGTGAAAGATGTTTCCTTGACTCATTGACTACCCATGCACTTGTTCTGTCATAAATGAGAAAAACAAAACATTCCAGCTGTGACAAAGACAGATCACTTAGTTCTTGTGGCATTTGCAACATTTAATGAAAAGCCTCTGTAATGTCTGGACATACAAGCCATGTGTCCCAGGTAGTCTATTTACCACGACCACAGTGAAAAAATGAAATGTGGGCAAAGTGTAACTAGTGGAAGGATCCAGTGCAGCAACCACCTTGTGGATAGCAATATAAGAGTAAGTGCTACCAGTTCCAAAGGCTATCCACATTTTTTCAAGGTTGACTTTCTGAAATACAGTTACCACCAAGATGACCACATCTGAATCTCCTGTTCCAATTAGAACCTTTCTCAGTCCCTTGTTAGCAGCATCTGCCACTTGAAGGGGCCACGTATCAGCCTCTTCTTGAGTGCATGGAACTAAAAGACTTACATCACAGTCACCAGGAGAGGTGAGAGCTGTTTTCTTTTTTGGCATAGATTTTTTTGTCAGGAGCTCATGTTATGTTAACTACTTGAAGATAAAGAACGAGGAACAATTCTGTTTTACTTTCTTCAACAAACAACATATCTTTCCAGTTCCTTAATATTAGTGCACCAACTCTCCTTCAGGTCTCCTTTCCCCTGATCTGTCGGGTTATAGCTTTCAAGCTGTTTATTTGGTAGACGTCCCAAACAATGTCAGAGTGGTTTGTATCCTTCAGCTGTGATGCTATGTATAGTACAAAAACCTGGAATGTTTCAACAGTACCTGGTTTCAACATATGTACAGCTGCAGCACCATCAAAAACTATAGCATCTACATGACTGACAGTTGTTTCTAACACACTATCATCCACAGATGTAAGACAAGATCAGATTTTGTACCCTTTAATTATGATGATTAACTTGGAAATGACAGCACATAAAATGTAATACTTATAATCTACATTTTAAATGCGAACACCATTGCCAAAACCTAAAAAAACAAGTACACCCTTTTTATGCTTATGCTTTTATGCTTGTTTAAACTGTTCTTTGTTTTTATCTTCGTAAAGCACATTAAACTGTCTCTCTGTATAAAATGCACTATACAAATAAGATTTCCTAGCCTTTCTCATCCAGCTAACCTTGCTAGGCCTATGCATATCTCGTATGACTGACAGTATTATGTAAATGATTTCTTTTTCCTCACTACATGAAGAAATGTTACTCTAATATCCTTGGTTTTCATTCCATAAATAATAGGATTGACAAAGGGCATAATCACAAACAATGTCATGCCAACGGCCATTCTTGCAGTTGAAGATACATTTGGAAACCGATAAGTTATTATTGTAAATAAACTAATAAATTCAAACATTAGAAATACTATTAATTGTGCTAAGCAGGTGTTCAGAGCTTTTGTTTTGGCATCAGATTGTTTGTTGAATACACATGTTATTAGGATTTGGACATATGAGAACACCTGAACTACTATGGTGACAATGTGCATGAATGCTGTTATGAACAATCCGTAGATATTATTAATTGTAGTGTCCTCTCCACAGGACAGGCCCAACAATGCGAAATTACTACAGTACATATTCCTTATGACATTTCTGCATCTACGTATTCTAGTCTGAAGGAGAAAAAGAACAAATATTAAGGTGAAATCCATACCCCATGCCAAAAGTAATATTCCTGCTACAGTTAAGGGAGTCATGATGGAGTGGTACCTTAGTGGCTTGCAGATAGCAAGATAGCGGTCAAATGACATAGCTGCCAATACGAAAAGTGTGCCACCACCAAACATATGGATCAAAAATGCCTGAATAACACAGGTTGGGTAATAAACAGTGTGTTCTTGGGTTACAATATCAATCAGCACACGAGGAAACATTGCAGTTATTCCAATAAGGTCATTCAGTGGCAGGCTGAAGAGGATGTAAAACATGGGTTTGTGGAGACTTTTCTGAGTAGCAATCAGCAGCAGGATGGTCAGATTAGAGAGAACAGAGAAGAGGTATATCAGCATGCCTATAATGAAAATAGGGTACACAGCTGAGGGGGGGATGTCAAAGCTGGCAATTTTCAAATTAAAAGAAAAGGCTCCATTTGACAAATTGTTCTCCATGGCTGCTGTGGGAAACCTGAAAAGCACAAGATTTCAACACATTTAAATACTTCAATAACATTTACTATGTATATATTCTTAGTATGTATGTGTCTGTGTGTATACTGTATACAAATGTTCCAAGTAGTAGTAGTTACCTTCCTTTGAGATGCTCACTCTAAGATGCAGTGGCTTGACAAATATCATGGCGTTGGACAAAGGTTCTGTATAAATAAGGATTGCCTGTCATGAAAACTACAGCATGTGACCGCAGCAGATGAGGTAAGCAGATGAGGTAATTACCAACTCTACATTTGTGTCAAACTGTCTAGATTGTTTTTTCTCTTCTCTGTTATCTTTTTCACAAGTAATGTATTTTTCATAGGCCCTGACCCTATACCCTTTGCATTTACATTGACGTTAATTGTTAGACAATGTGGGAGTACAAGAATTGTGTTTTTATATGTGAATTATATCACCCCCTATAGAACAACGTTTACAAAACATAATGTGCTCCAAGAGGTTGGACTAGTGGTCTTACATACCAGATTTGATGCGATAGTGACTTTCTCTGCCCAAGATAGATAGATTCAAAAACACAATTTTCACATGTACAAAATGTGTGAACACTGTGCCCATTGACTAGCAGGTTTAATGAAATTTAGATAACTACAAAGCAAAATATTGAGTGTAGTGTAATTATGTTGCAAGCTATAGTGGTGTGTCACTTTATAATGTTTTAATTTTTGAAAAAGTTGTGTAAGATGTTTTGAAGAAGTTGTCTGCAGTTGACGTAAACCAAATCTCTTGACAACTGGAGGAACACCCTCAAAGGAGTTAGTTTACTTTCGCTTTCAGTTCTTTACGAAATTGCGTAAAATGTGGCCAAATGAAAGGGACGGGGGCCTAATGTGTTTGATACGGGTCATCTCAGGGAATGTCGGAAATGAAGAATTGTGGTTTTTTTACCTTATCATTTTGTAGTTATTAGCCAACATGTAATTTTTGGAAATTATGGCATCCCCTATGGAACAACGTTTACAAAACATAATGTGCATCGAGAGATTGCAGTAGTGATCCTACGTGAAAACAAATTTATGCAATAAAGACTTTCTCCAGCTAATATACTGGCAATTCAAAACCTCAGTTTTTTCATGTAAAATATTCCCTAGGTGGTGCTACACAGCAAATGACCATTTATAGACTGAGTGTACACAGCTTGACTAGCCCAAGGTCTAAAAAAATGTGGTCTCATTGGTTGCAATGGTTGGTGAGTTATTTTGCACAAAACACTTTTAGCTTCACATTTTGTGGGAGAATCTTGAAAAGCTTTTTTTCAAGTTGTGGTTTTCAGATAATGTACATCAAATTTCTTGAGATGTCAGCCCTAAGAAGAGTTACTTTACTTTTGCCTTTCTAGTTCATTACTTAATTGTGTAAAATGTGGACAACAAAAAGAGGCAAGGCGTAGTGTGTATGAGGCGGGTCGCCTCAGGGAATGTGGGGAAACATGAATTGTGTTTGTATACCTTATTGTTTTGTAGTTATTAGCCTCCTATGGGACAACATTTGCAAAACATAATGCACTTCAAGAGGTTGTAGTGGTCGTACATGGAACATTTCATGTAATACTGACTTTCTCCAGCCAAGATACTGGCAATTTAAAACCTCAAGTTTTACATGTACAATATTCCCTAGGTGGCGCAACATGACAAATGGCCATTTATGGACTGAGTGTACCTCTTGTCGAGCCCAAGGTCCATATAAGTTTTGGTGTTCTTAATTGCAATGGTTGGCGAGTTATTTGGCTAAACAGCTTTTTCTGTATTATCCGGATGGGGCTACATCCCCATCAAGTTTCATGTTCCCCAGTCTTTCAGTGTTCTGGGAATTGCCAACACAAAATCGGTGAAAAGAAATTCTGACTAAACCCCGTATGACAATGCTAACGCTAGCACTAGTGGCGGTCATAATAAGTGCAGTCACTCTCATGTCATGTCATCCTTACTGTATGTAGGCACCTTCAAGTAAAGTGTTAACGTTGAGGTTGGAGTTAGTATCTACTAGTATTTACTATTTGGACCAAGTCATACACAGAATAGGCTCCCATGCATTTTCCTGCTTGCTTTAAGCACATCCATTCTGTCATAGTGATGTCTTTGGCAAATTTCAGGGTGGCCTCACATTTCTTGAGAATGCTGCAAACTGTTGTGTTTCCAAAACTGTGAAAGCCATGTTGAAGTATCAAATACTAAGAAATGATCACATGACTTGAGGGAGTCATATCTAATAACTCTTTGTCTTGTCTCTGTCAGTGTCAGCATTAGAAACAGTGTGTCCCCTGCAGTGGCCTTCACCATCAAGCAGAAGTGTGAACTGTCCATTTCTTCTGAAACCTAATGGATGTGGTCTTCAAAATGTTGCCAATGTCAGGCACGTTTGACAGAAAACAGTAAAAAGTGCTCTGTGCTGACGCTGCAAGTCACAGGCATTACTCATAGCCAGTTGCATTTTTATGGCTGGCAATAGTCTTGTTATGTTTAACACTGTTAACGAAGTTTAGGCACGCTGTTCATACTTTGTTATCCAGTCATCTGCACCTGCCTTGGAAAAGTCTCACAAGTCTATCTGTTATGGCCTCCACTGTTCAATCAGCACTTAGTTAACCAGTCCAGGACAGTCTGAGGTAAACGCTCTGTTGCTGGACACAGACACAACGTAAATGATTTCCTGCTTAGTTTTTGTGATATCCATCTAAAAGCAGTCCCCAAAATTAAGCAGACAGCAACTTCCCTCGTAACTCCCCGCTGGTGTGAGCGATGCTCCGCACGATCCGTGTGCCTCCTTCACGTAAATGATATACACCCCCCAACATTTACTCTTAGCTGCTTTAGTAAAGCAATATCCTGAGAATAGGAAGACACATTGCGTGCTTGTTTAGCCTTAAGGAAAGCGAGGTGAAAAATATTAATTAAACCTTGCCGCTGTTCTTCATTCAGCTTGCCACACCATCAGCTAAATGGTCGGCTGGACATTTCTTTTCGGCTAGCTTGTTTATCCAAATAAAGGATGGTTGAAATTCTTCTTTCTTTTCAGCTTTTACGAAATGCACCTGTTTTGTCGGCTAGATGTGGATGCGAGTGGCAAATCTTGCACCACATTTCAGTGCATTCATTATTAGCTTCAAGCCACTGCACACCTTGGAGCCACTTCTCCAAAAAAAAAAGTAATGTCTCTGGTTGGCATTTCTTTGTAGGTGGTGAAACTCCAAAGAAGCTGCTGTCTGTTGTTTTTTGGACATCTCCGACAGTAGTTGACAAGCAACACGTGTAACAATAGATAAGACAGTGGTGTTGAGAATGTGATGGTCAAGTACACAAAGGTGCGTAGTACCACAAGTGACACCTGTGTACCAGCTATGTGTACCCCTGCATATGACACTTGGAGCAATCATACAGACTTTGTTGCTGGAGATCAAGTATGGGTTCACTGCTCAATCAGAACAAAAAGAACTGCCCCTCAAACTCTGCAGTCACTACCAGGGACGATGTGTCTACAAGGTAGCAGATGTGGTGTACAAGGTATATATGGGTAGCTGATGACATTGGGCAGTGGTCCTACACCGCAATCGTTGCTGCATCCCAGTGAACCCAAAGCAGGCTACCAACAGCCTTGCAGGACTTTGTATGTAGATTGTGGGAGTCACCCTGGATAGCTGACTGCTTGGGTGGGGGCAGTGTAATGGCTGACCCCCCTAGCAACAAGCCCATAGCAATGGGCATGGTTTAGATTATCTCCCAGGGTGCATTGTGTTATGTACTCAATGTTGTTACCTTCTTATTTGTGTGCTGTTGGGCTAGAGTTTACACATTATTAGTGTAGGTTGACATATACCGGTATGTGTACTTGGGTGTGTGTACTAATTGTTTATGTTATTTTATAATGCTTCATGGGAGCTGCCCACTCTTAGTGTGAAGTATGTCTCCTTAGACAACACCACGTGTTCTGTTGCTGTAGTTTAGTGTGAAATTGTAATAAAAACTCTAGTTTCAGTAAAGCTCAGATTATTACAGTATTTAATTATTAGGATTTATTTATGAAGATTAGGTTGGAAATGACAGCACATAAAATGTAACATTCATAATTCACAATATAAACGCCAACACTATTGGCCAAAAACTAAAAAAAAAAAAAAAAACTGATCACTTTGGATCATTGAGTATACTCTTCCTTTTTATGTTACCTTTTTATCTTTACAAACTGTTCTTTGCTTCATCTTTGTAAAGCACATTGAACTGCCTGTGTGTTGTTACTCTAATATCCTTTGTTTTTATTCCATAAATAATAGGATTGACAAAAATCACATACAATGGTATGCCATTGGCCATTCTTGCAGTTGAAGATACATTTGGAAACCGATAGGTTGTAATTGTAAATAAACTAATCAATTCAAACATTAGAAATACTATTGATTGTGGTAAGCAGGTGTTCAGAGCTGTTGTTTTGGCATCAGATTGTTTGTTGAAAACACATGTTATTGGATTTGGACATATTAGAACACCTGAACTACTATGGTAATGATGTGCATGACTGCAGTGTCCTCTCTACAGGACTCCAGTCTAGACACCTACCAAATTTGAGCACAGTGGAACGAAAATCACAAGTTTGACATTAACAATTTCTACAAGGTTGCACTATACTACAAATGACCATTTATAGACCATTTATATTTAGAGAGTTGATACACTTTGTTGGGACGCACGGCACCACCACACACAAAATGTTACAACATTTGGTGTAGGCTTACAGAATATTGTGCCCATTCAATGTGTGAGGTTTACTGAAATTTGGACAATCAAAACAATATATATTGAGTGTAGTATAATGACAAATTATAGTTGGAGTATTGATTGGAGTATAACTTTAAAACACTTTGTTACATGTAGTATGCCTTATCTTACTTAGCATGGAAAGACCTGGTATTGTTTGCAGTATTATGTTGATAACTTTCTTTTTCTCACTACTTGAAGAAATGATATTCGAATATCCTTTGTTTTCATCCCATAAATAATAGGATTGAGAAAAGGTGAAATCACAAATGTCATCATCCCAACAGTCATTCTTGCAGTTGAAGGTACATTTGGAAACCGATAGGTTGTTATTGTGAACACAGTAATAAATTCAAAAATTACAAATACTATTAATTGTGCCAAGCAGGTGTTGAGAGCTTTTGTTTTAGCATCAGATTGTCTGTTAAAGACACATGCTAGTAGAATTTGGACATATGAGAACAATTGTACTGCTAAAGTGACAATGTGCATGAATGCTGTTATGAACAATCCGTAGATATTATTGATTGTAGTGTCCTCTCCACAGGACAGGCCCAACAATGCGAAATTACTACAGTACATATTCCTTATGACATTTCTGCATCTACGTATTCTAGTCTGAAGGAGAAAAAGAACAAGTATTAAAATGAAGTCCATACCCCATGCCAACAGTAATATCCCTGCTACAGTTAACGGAGTCATGATGGAGTGGTACCTTAGTGGCTTGCAAATAGCAAGATAGCGGTCAAATGACATAGCTGCCAATACAAAAAGAGTACCACCACCAAACATATGTATCAAAAATGCCTGAATAACACAGGTTGGGAAATAAACAGTGTTTTCTTGGGTTACAATATCAATCAGCACACGAGGAAACACTGCAGTTATTCCAATAAGGTCATTCAGTGGCAGGCTGAAGAGGATGTAAAACATGGGTTTGTGGAGACTCTTCTGAGTAGCAATCAGCAGCAGGATGGTCAGATTAGAGAGAACAGAGAAGAGGTATGTCAGCATGCCTATAATGAAAATAGGGTACACAGCTGAGGGGGGGATGTCAAAGCTGGCAATTTTTAGATGAAAGGAAAAGGTGTCATTTAAAACATTGTTCTCCATGGCTAAGGACAAGAAAACCTGCAAAACACAAGATTTCAGAACATTTAATTTGTTCTTCTTGAAGAAAAAAAAATGATATGCATATCTGTACATAATTTCATAGTGATGAACGTAGTGTTTTACCTTCCTCTCAGTTGCACACTCCAAAAACAATGGCTTGAGTATTATCACATTGCTGAGTGAAGTCATATTTAAATGTCTGTAAGAGTAGGGATGGGGGTAACCATCTTGAACTAAAGCACGTGACCTAAGATGGGGCAATTGATTGTGCATGCATGATACACATCTTTAGGTCCTTTTAAGATTTTTAAGACTGTTTATCCCCTCTGAAATTATATTTTCACAAATAATATCATTTTCTAAAGCTTTGAAGTTATGACATTTGCATCATAACAGCATATAGTATACATATAGTCAAAAAACTTTGTTGTTCTGATAGAAAATCCCAACCCTAGTGCTTTTTTGCATTCATTTTTTAAAACCAGCATGTACTGCATAGTAAATAAATGATATATTTGAAAAACAAGCATGTTATGATTGTGTGCTAAATCTCTTTTAGCTATTTACTTTTTAAAATCCTAGTTATTGCTCCACGTGTGTCCATTTGTATCTTTTGGTTAATATTAGTCTTATATTCTTTGTTTTTAATACTATTTAATACTATACTACATTCTGTACAGCACTTTGGTCAGTAAAAGCTGGTAAAACCTTATTTTATAAATCCAACCTGCCTAAGCAAATCTGAAGCTGCTTATAGCCTGGAGCCACTATCACGAACCTTTTTCTTGAACTGACCCTTTTACTGAGTTCATTACAATTTTCTTTTGAGTTTGTTTTGAAAGACTTGCACTTTTATGTTCAGTAACCTGCACTCCCATTTGAAATTTACCACTTCTGCGTCTGTGTTTTTGTGTATTTAACACTTTCTCTTAATTAGGCCTATGTTGATATATAGATATGGTTATAAAACAATTTTTATGTAATTTAAGCCTCCTGTCGTGTTCGGGTCAACTCGGTGTTCGGGTTTTACAACTTATAATAGCCTACTCATCAGTGGCGTGCACAGACATTTTGGGGGGCAGGTGCTCAGAGGGGGACACTTTTTGCGCAGATTGAACGTCTGGACTTGACGGCCGCCATTTAACCAACACTTAATGCCCTTGTACAGTTAAAGTATTAATAAGATTCATGGTAACTCCGTGCCTTCTTTCTTAACCATTAATTCCAGACCAACCGCTTTATATAGCCTGCAACAGACATCACCACCTCAGTGACGATGACTTAAAGAAAACTAGCCTGCTGTAGTCCCTTCTCCCTGTCTTTTTTCCTCCTCTCCTTTCTTGGCATTATGCTGCAACCCCAATTAATAAATACATATATAGCATTATTAGACAATTAACAGATTAAAAAAAACCCGAAAATGAATAAGCCTAATACGTTTGTGTAATGTTGTTTAAATAAACCCAAGATGGTTAGGTTTTGTCGATGGGAAAAAGAACATCCTCATAGGTCAAAATTTAAACAAATGAGCCACTTTTTAAACGATTTTGGCCGGGTTTCCCAGATGCAGTTAAGAAGTTCTTAGCGCTAAGAACGTTCTTAAACCCTTCTTAGGCCCTCCCGTAAGAAGCAACCGCGTTTCCCAAATTGCTTCTTAGCCTAAGAAGACCTGCCGTTAAGAAGGATCTCTAAGAAGAGTCTGGAGCCTTCTTACACCCTTCTTAGCGAGACAACAGTGGAAACAACGCCACCTTAGGCCGATAATGCAACATGACACTAAGCAAGGAGATAGTCATGCAATGTGTCGGATAGTCCAATTGTGTTTCCCCCCTTTTTTCCTGTAGGCTATTTCGCGCACCCCTTCTACCAATGAAATGTTAAATATTTGTGGGGAAATGTGTCATCTATCTATATGGTATCATGTGTTTGAAATGTTGTACCGCAGTCCCCTCCGTAATATGTCCGCTATAATTTTTTTTAATAAATATTTAATATTTATTTGAGGCATGTTCTATAGCATTTAGGTTACTCCTCCTTGACCGCTTGTTGAACGCTAAAGCAACTCGAGCGGCAGTGCATATCTGAAATGAAGTTGAATAAGGTGTAATCTCAGGACACATTGCCTCTACAACTAGGGACAAGTGACACCACACAACTGGTGCACGAAAGTAAACTCAGCAGTCAGGTGGCAGCATTTTACTATGCCGACGGTGCGCTCCAATCGGCCACTCTGAGATCGATTGCTCATTGTGCTCCAGTTAAGAAGACAGCTAAGAAGCATCTCAAGACGCACGTTAAGAAGGGCGTTAAGAAGGCATCGGGGAAACATTCTTATCTTAACGTTTCGTCTTAGCCGACCTCTTCTTAACAGTCTTCTTAACTCCTTAAGAAGATTCTTAACTGGGAAACGCGGCCATTATTTGTCAAATAGGCTACTACTGTTCTTCGTTGGCTTGTCCGAATTGGTAGCCTATCTTTTTGACTATAGGCCTACCCACGAATGCCTCTGGTATTGCTCCGGTTTGTCCGGAGCTCACCGAATTGCTGAACTCATAATGACCAACGGAAAAACCGACGGATGAAACCAGCACTACCCACGGAACCGGATGAAAGCGGCCGTCTGTCTCCGTGATTGACGGAGGTATAAGAGCTTAACAGATAGGCCTAGATCTGTGAAGTCTACCGAGATAATTTGTGGTGTTAGATGTAGACTAAGCCTATCTGATCACTCATTTGGGCTATAGCCTCTTAACTCGCCGACGAGGTGACACTGACAGTTAAAAATGTTTCAGTTGTGTGATGTGCTGTATGAGCAGGTAACAGCTCGCATATCCAGGCGTCTGACCTGGGAACAGGACCACGCAATGACAAGATGAAAGATAAAAAAAGAAGGATCATCACCCTAAACGTCACGGAAAAAAAAAAAAAAGTGGGAGCTTTAAAATCCTGGTTGAAGTGGTCTTCTTTCATCATGCGCTGTATGACTGACACGTGCTATGCACAACAATAGGCTATTTGCAGGTTGGGAGGGCAAACAACACGGTCTCACATAATCTGTGTATCAGCGACAGTCTAATAATAATTATAGTTGTAGTTGCTGCTGCATTAGGCCTACCTGGCTGAGCTGGCTCGTGTGGGACACAAGAGGAGAAACGCCGTTCCTGCTACGACTGACAGCTTCCAGTCACTCAGCTGCTATGCTGTTTCAGTTGGCGCCACTTATTGGTCACGCGCTGTACCAAAAGACCACTTCAAAATTGCCCTCACTAAATTGTTAATACTACTACTACTACTACTAATAATAATAATAATAATAATAATAATAATAATAATAAAAATATTAAAAAAAAAAACAAAAAAAAACGTAGTTTCAAAAGGGCACTTTCATTGATGAGGGGCAAAGGGGCAGGTGCTTCAGCACCACCTAGCGTCTATTTGTGCACGCCAGTGGTACTCAGTATATTATGTTTTACATCTGATTACCTCCAGACCTTATGATATCCTCCACACATGTGTTCTTGAACATACAAAAGTGATGATTAGCCTACCTATTTCATTCAATTTTGGATGTTTTAATCAACCGGGTTACACCTGTGGTGTTCCCGGTCAAAAGTGACCGCCATAGGAAATGAATGGGTATCCAGAATAGCCTACATTCATTTAACATACAGAAAATACAGAATACAGAACTACATTTTTGTAGTTCATTTTCAGTGCGCAATTGTATTTTCACTGATGTTATTTCATGTTTACTTCTATAAACTGTTGTTAGACACTACTTTGAAACATTGTTCTCAACTAAAGAATGTTTAATAAAAAAAATGGTGGTGGAAAAAAAATTGTGCTAATTTAAGAGCAGTTAAAACAGACACTAAAGTAGGGGGCTGGAGGTGAACACGACCGGAGGGTTAATGAGCATATTTACAAACAGCGGGGCAGCAGCAACGTGCTTCACATACATAGGCTAATGAAAAGAAAATGGAAATATGAGGGACGGCTGTTATGTCGCTGGTTTCGCTGTGCCATGAGGGTTACGCAGCGACCATAGACTATATTCTTGCGCACATGGAGTAGTTTCGCTACAAGTCCTCCGGGTGACTCCACTGTGCCCCGCCGCTAACATCAATCTTAGCGCGGTAAGACTACTCCAGACCACACTTAGGGCCCTATTTTGCCGCGGCGCATTGTGCATTCGCGACATGCGCATGCTGTCATTGCTATTCTGTGCCAGCGCAACGTTCATTTTTTCAGGCAAAAAATCACGTTGTCTAGATAGCAGATGACATTGCGCCGTGACGGGCGGGTGAGCGAAAAGAAGAGGTGTGGTCTGGCGCAAAGCGCACCAGATGCTATTATGAGGACGTAGAAACCATTTGCGCCTTTGATTAATAAAAAGGTGCTTTTTCGTCACTGGCGCATTGTTGAAAAGCTATTTTAGAGGCGCACAACGCTTTGAACCCCGATGTACCTGCTGCTGCGCCAGACAGGCGAGCTGAACTGGCAGAAAAGTTGCAACATGTATAGCCTGTATAGCTATGTATTTGTATGTTTTAGTAAGCAAACATGCACAAATAATGAGAATATAGCAATGTTGTGCAGTTTATAGCAATGTTCTGCAGTTTATTTACAATTTCCTTTGTCGTTTTAAATAAACAGCGATTGCAATGTTCTGCAGTTTATTTACGATTTCTTTTGTCGTTTTAAATACGGCGTGGCAAGTTGTAAGAAATAATATGGACAAATCATCAAAAAGAAAACTAGTGGACTAATGGTTTGATGGACCTATACCTTCCGTTTATTTTTGATGTTTCCTTTGAGTTTAAGGCTTTGTTTCCCGTCTTCTAACGTTGTTGTACCGCTTTCGGCGCACAGCGCGTTGAACCCCGATGTAGGCTACCTGCTGCTGCCCCAGAGAGGCGAGCTGAACTGGCAGAAAAGTTGCAACGTGTATAGCCTGTATAGCCATGTATTTTTATGTTTTAATAAGCAAACAGGCACAAATAATAAGAGTATAGCAATGCTTTGCAGTTTATAGCAATGTCCTGCAGTTTCTTTTGTCTTTTAATTAAACAGCGATTGCAATGCTCTGCAGTTTATTTAATAAACAGCGTGGCAAGTTGTAAGAAATTAAATGGACTAATCATCAAAAAGAAAACTAGTGGACTAATGGTTTGATGGACCTCCACCTTTTATTTTTGATGTTTCCTTTTAGTTTAAAGCTTTTGTTTCACGTCTTCTAACGTTGCCTTTGGGCACTGTTCGAAAGTTCTCTTCTTGCCAAAGGACACAATTATTGAAGATATTTCCTCCCATACTTCTATGACCCGCGGAGGTTTGGGGGGATTCTTTCCATCCCCGAATATTAACTACTCACGCGCTTTTACTTCACGCACGAGCTGATCGGTCTCCTCCACCGAAAAGCTCCTCCCGTCGTAATAGCAACAGGCTATGGACAATGCGCCCGCTGGCTCTTAAAGGGAATGAGAGTATAAATTCTCATTGGTTAATTGTATGTTACGCCCAAAACACACCCATGACTAATGAAGTAACTTAACCCAACCCTTTTGAACGATGCGCCTGGCGCAATGTTCGCTTTTTCCGCCGTGAAAATACCAAATTCTGTCGGGAACGCCCCCAAAGCAACTTGCGCGACAGACTTTAGACAATGCGCTTATGATCGTGAAAATAGAGCCCTTAGAGTTACGTGTGATCCTACGATAGTTCTTAGCTAAGATGGTTTCGGGAAACGGCCCATGGACTCTACGATGGTGTTACGTGTGAACTTACGTAGTACTTAGGCTTAAGTAGTACTTAAGTGCTTTTGGGAAACGCAGCCCAGATTGTTTTTTCTCTTCTCTGTTTTCTTTTTCACAAGTAATGTATTTTTCATAGGCCCTGACCCTATACCCTTTGCATTTACATTGACATTAATTGTCAGACAATGTGGGGGTACAAGAATTGTTTTTATATGTGAATTATATCACCCCCTATAGAACAAAGTTTACAAAACATAATGTGCTCCAAGAGGTTGGACTAGTGGTCTTACATGCCAGATTTGATGCGATAGTGACTTTCTCTGCCCAAGATAGATAGATTCAAAAACACAATTTTCACATATACAAAATGTGTGAACACTGCCCATTGACTAGCAGCTTTAATGAAATTTAGATAACTACAAAGCAAAATATTGAGTGTAGTGTAATTACAAGCTATGTTGCAAGCTATACTGGTGTGTACTGGTTCTTTACGAAATTGCGTAAAATGTGGCCAAGTGAAAGGGGCGTGGCCTAATGTGTTTGATACGGGTCATCTCAGGGAATGTGGGAAGTGAAGAATTGTGTTTTTTTTTACCTTATCATTTTGTAGTTATTAGCCAAAATGTAATTTTTGGAAATTATGGCATCCCCTATGGAACAACGTTCACAAAACATAATGTGCTTCGAGAGATTGCAGTAGTGATCCTACATGACAAATTTTATGCAATAAAAACTTTCTCCAGCTAATATACTGGCAATTCAAAACCTCAGTTTTTACATGTAAAATATTTCCTAGGTGGTGCTACACAGCAAATGACCATATATAGACTGAGTGTACACAGCTTGACTAGCCCAAGGTCTAAAAAATGTGGTCTTCTTGGTTGCAATGGTTGGTGAGTTATTTTGCACAAAACACTTTTAGCTTCACATTTTGTGGGAGAACGGCGACCCCTACACACAAAGTTTGACAAAATGTGGTGTGATTTTAAAGGACTTGTGTCTATTGAGTATGGGAGGTTTAATTACATTCGGACAATTAGAATACAAGATATTAAGTGTAGTGTAATTACAATCTCTGTTTTCAAATATTGATTGGTGTGTAACTTTGTAATGCTTTAACTTTTGAAAAAAAAAAATCTGTTATGGCCTCCACTGTTCAATCAGCACTTAGTTAACCAGTCCAGGACAGTCTGAGGTAAACGCTCTGTTGCTGGACACAGACACAACGTAAATGATTTCCTGCTTAGTTTTTGTGATGTCCATCTAAAAGCAGTCCCCAAAATTAAGCAGACAGCAACTTGCCTCGTAACACCCCGCTGATGTGAGCGATGCTCCGCACGATCAGTGTGCCTCCTTCACGTAAATGATATACACCCTCCAACATTTACTCTTAGCTGCTTTAGTAAAGCAATATCCTGAGAATAGGAAGACACATTGCGTGCTTGTTTAGCCTTAAGGAAAGCGAGGTGAAAAATATTAATTAAACCTTGCCGCTGTTCTTCATTCAGCTTGCCACACCATCAGCTAAATGGTCGGCTGGACATTTCTTTTCGGCTAGCTTGTTTATCCAAATAAAGGATGGTTGAAATTCTTACAGCCTTTACGAAATGCACCTGTTTTGTCTGCTAGATGTGGATGCGAGTGGCAAATCTTGCACCACATTTCAGTGCATTCATTATTAGCTTCAAGCTACTGCACACCTTGGAGCCACTTCTCCAAAAAAAAAAAGTAATGTCTCTGGTTGGCATTTCTTTGTAGGTGGTGAAACTCCAAAGAAGCTGCTGTCTGTTGTTTTTTGGACATCTCCGACAGTAGTTGACAAGCAACACGTGTAACAATAGATAAAACAGTGGTGTTGATAATGTGATGGTCAAGTACACAAAGGTGCGTAGTACCACAAGTGACACCTGTGTACCAGCTATGTGTACCCCTGCATATGACACTTGGAGCAATCAGACAGACTTTGTTGCTGGAGATCAAGTATGGGTTCACTGCTCAATCAGAACAAAAAGGACTGCCCCTCAAACTCTGCAGTCACTACCAGGGACGATGTGTCTACAAGGTAGCAGATGTGGTGTTCAAGGTATATATGGGTAGCTGATGACATTGGGCAGTGGTCCTACACCGCAATCGTTTGGCCCTACACCAAGGCCATGGTGGTCTGCCTACTACTCAGAGCGACGTGAGCCATGCCACTTCTAAGTCGCCCTTACCCAGTCTCAGCCTCAACCGAAGACACAAGATGGGGACTCTTCTGTTTTCGTTGTACAGCCTGCACTGTCACCTGCTGCAACCCAGTGAACCCAAAGCAGGCTACCAACAGCCTTGCAGGACTTTGTATGTAGATTGTGGGAGTCACCCTGGATAGCTGACTGCTTGGGTGGGGGCAGTGTAATGGCTGACCCCCCTAGCAACAAGCCCATAGCAATGGGCATGGTTTAGATTCCTATCTCCCAGGGTGCATTGTGTTATGTTCTCAATGTTGTTACCTTCTTATTTGTGTGCTGTTGGGCTAGAGTTTACACATTATTAGTGTAGGTTGACATATACCGGTATGTGTACTTGGGTGTGTGTACTAATTGTTTGTGTTATTTTATAATGCTTCATGGGAGCAGCCCACTCTTAGTGTGATGTATGTCTCCTTAGGCAACACCACGTGTTCTGTTGCTGTAGTTTGGTGTGAAATTGTAATAAAAACTCTTGTTTCAGTAAAGCTCAGATTATTACAGTATTTAATTATTAGGATTTAATTATGAAGATTAGCTTGGAAATGACAGCACATAAAATGTAACATTCATAATTCACAATATAAACGCCAACACTATTGGCCAAAAAACTGATCACTTTGGATCATTGAGTATACTCTTCCTTTTTATGTTACCTTTTTATCTTTACAAACTGTTCTTTGCTTCATCTTTGTAAAGCACATTGAACTGCCTGTGTGTTGTTACTCTAATCTCCTTTGTTTTTATTCCATAAATAATAGGATTGACAAAAATCCCATACAATGGTATGCCATTGGCCATTCTTGCAGTTGAAGATACATTTGGAAACCGATAGGTTGTAATTGTAAATAAACTAATCAATTCAAACATTAGAAATACTATTGATTGTGGTAAGCAGGTGTTCAGAGCTGTTGTTTTGGCATCAGATTGTTTGTTGAAAACACATGTTATTGGATTTGGACATATAAGAACACCTGAACTACTATGGTAATGATGTGCATGACTGCAGTGTCCTCTCTACAGGACTCCAGTCTAGACACCTACCAAATTTGAGCACAGTGGAACGAAAATCACAAGTTTGACATTAACAATTTCTACAAGGTTGCACTATACTACAAATGACCATTTATAGACCATTTATATTTAGAGAGTTGATACACTTTGTTGGGACGCACGGCACCACCACACACAAAATGTTACAACATTTGGTGTAGGCTTACAGAATATTGTGCCCATTCAATGTGTGAGGTTTACTGAAATTTGGACAATCAAAACAATATATATTGAGTGTAGTATAATGACAAATTATAGTTGGAGTATTGATTGGAGTATAACTTTAAAACACTTTGTTACATGTAGTATGCCTTATCTTACTTTGCATGGAAAGACCTGGTATTGTTTGCAGTATTATGTTGATAACTTTCTTTTTCTCACTACTTGATGAAATGATATTCGAATATCCTTTGTTTTCATCCCATAAATAATAGGATTGAGAAAAGGTGAAATCACAAATGTCATCATCCCAACAGTCATTCTTGCAGTTGAAGGTACATTTGGAAACCGATAGGTTGTTATTGTGAACAGAGTAATAAATTCAAAAATTCCAAATACTATTAATTGTGCCAAGCAGGTGTTGAGAGCTTTTGTTTTAGCATCAGATTGTCTGTTAAAGACACATGCTAGTAGAATTTGGACATATGAGAACAATTGTACTGCTACAGTGACAATGTGCATGAATGCTGTTATGAACAATCCGTAGATATTATTGATTGTAGTGTCCTCTCCACAGGACAGGCCCAACAATGCGAAATTACTACAGTACATATTCCTTATGACATTTCTGCATCTACGTATTCTAGTCTGAAGGAGAAAAAGAACAAGTATTAAAATGAAGTCCATACCCCATGCCAACAGTAATATCCCTGCTACAGTTAACGGAGTCATGATGGAGTGGTACCTTAGTGGCTTGCAAATGGCAAGATAGCGGTCAAATGACATAGCTGCCAATACAAAAAGAGTACCACCACCAAACATATGGATCAAAAATGCCTGAATAACACAGGTTGGGTAATAAACAGTGTGTTCTTGGGTTACAATATCAATCAGCACACGAGGAAACATTGCAGTTATTCCAATAAGGTCATTCAGTGGCAGGCTGAAGAGGATGTAAAACATGGGTTTGTGGAGACTCTTCTGAGTAGCAATCAGCAGCAGGATGGTCAGATTAGAGAGAACAGAGAAGAGGTATGTCAGCATGCCTATAATGAAAATAGGGTACACAGCTGAGGGGGGAATGTCAAAGCTGGCAATTTTTAGATGAAAGGAAATAGTGTCATTTAAGACATTGTTCTCCATGGCTAAGGACAAGAAAACCTGCAAAACACAAGATTTCAGAACATTTAATTTGTTCTTCTTCAAGGAAAAAAAAAACGATATGCATATATGTACATAATTTCATAGCGATGAACGTAGTGTTTTACCTTCCTCTCAGTTGCACACTCCAAAAACAATGGCTTAAGTATTATCACATTGCTGAGTGAAGTCATATTTAAATGTCTGTAAGAGTAGGGATGGGGGTAACCATCTTGAACTGAAGCACGTGACCTAAGATGGGGCAATTGATTGTGCATGCATGATACACATCTTTAGGTCCTTTTAAGATTTTTAAGACTGTTTATCCCCTCTGAAATTATATTTTCACAAATAATATCATTTTCTAAAGCTTTGAAGTTATGACATTTGCATCATAACAGCATATAGTATACATATAGTCAAAAAACTTTGTTGTTCTGATAGAAAATCCCAACCCTAGTGCTTTTTTGCATTCATTTTTTAAAACCAGCATGTACTGCATAGTAAATAAATGATATATTTGAAAAACAAGCATGTTATGATTGTGTGCTAAATCTCTTTTAGCTATTTACTTTTTAAAATCCTAGTTATTGCTCCATGTGTGTCCATTTGTATATATTCTTTGTTTTTAATACTATTTAATACTATGCTACATTCTGTACAGCACTTTGGTCAGTAAAAGCTGGTAAAACCTTATTTTATAAATCCAACCTGCCTAAGCAAATCTGAAGCTGCTTACAGTCTGGAGCCACTAACTCTCATGAACCTTTTTCTTGAACTGACCCTTTTACTGAGTAAGTTTGGCACCTGTTTACAGAAACATGTACATGAATGCACTGAAGACAGCAAGAAGCTACATGGTGTTGGCACATTAAGGGGTTGGGGTCATGTGTTACTCTCCTGTCTAAAACAAGTCGGTCATATGCGTTACTGGGCACCTCATACAAGATCATGTTGCTACTGGGGTTAAAAAGGCTGAAATATTTTCCCTTCTGGTCAATACAACAAATCGATATATCATGCTTTCACCAGTGATACCCTGTCATCAGAAAATTGACTGACACAATATGGACAGACTACTTGCTGTAGTAAAATGTCAGGCGTCCACAGCTGCAGTTGTGAAGACTGCTGAATATCTAACAGAGTATCTGCAGAGTGTCTACCAGTGCAGTCCACAGCAGAGCTGCCTCCATCCTTAAAGATTCCACCCACCCCCAGCATAGAATCTTCACACGTCTAGTTTCAGGCCAGAGGTACAGGTGTGTGAAAGGTAGAACCTCTAGGCACCACTACCAGACTCCTAAACGGCTGACAGGACAAGAGACTCTTGTACTATTTTCAATTGTTGACCATTGCACATACAGCATGCACATTGTACAGGCACATTTCTTTTTATTTTGACCTAATATATTTTATTATGTGTGGCATTCACATGGACAGACAGAAAAGACAGAATTTTATTGTACAGGAAATCGTTTTGTCTTACTGTACATATGACCATAAACTTGAACTTGAACATGTATATAGAAATTTAGGTATTCACACACTCAGACTACATAACTGTCATACAAAATATTTGTTTTGTGCCTTAAACACTTAAGACAACTGGACATCAGTGAACAAAACGTTCTAATGTTGTTTTACTGCATGGAGATAGCATTACTTAGTCATTTAAACAGGACGTTTCTAAAATGAACAGAAAGAGCTAAAAACGTGACCTTAGAATATTATTTGCATTTCACACAACCAATTTGAACACAAAAAACAGTTCAGACGCCTTACACATTGAAACAAATGTACTATGACCATGTAATTTTCCCTTTTTTCAAAACCCGAAAGAATGCTGTTCTAATATCCTTTGTTTTCATTCCATAGATAATGGGATTGAGAACAGGAAGAATTAGAAATATCATCATTCCACAAGCATTTTTTGAATTTGCAGATACATTTGGCACCCGATATGATATAATTGTGACTAACCCAACAATCTGAAAAAGAACAGACGAAATTATTTGTGCTAAGCAGGTGTTCAGTGCCTTTACTTTGGCATCTGAATGTTTGTTCCTAAGACAAGTTACTAGTATATATATGTATGAGAACAGCTGTGTGGATATAGTGGTGACATTTATGAATGTTGTTATAGCCAATCCATAAATGTTGTTAACTGTAACATCCTCTCCACAGGACAGTCTAAGCAATGAGACATTGTCACAATAAACATTCATAATGAAATCTTTGCACTTTTTTACTCTGGCCTGAAGTAGAAACAGAACTAGAATCAAGGCAAAGTCAACTCCCCAGGCTAGAGAGATCATGGCACCGACGGTGACTGGGGTCATAATTGTGTTGTATTTCAAAGGCTTGCAAATAGCAATGTACCGATCCAGTGCCATCATTACTAGAATGAATTTGATCCCACCACCATACATATGGAGTAAAAACGCCTGAAAGACACAGGCAGGGTAGCTGACTGTGTGCTTATTTCCCACAATGTCGACTAACACACGAGGAAACATTGCAGATATTCCAATCAGATCTTGCAGTGGCAGGCTGAAGAAGATGTAAAACATGGGTCTGTGGAGACTCTTCTGAGTAACAATCAACAGCAGGATCACCACATTTGAGAAAACCGAGAAAATGTAAACCAAAAAGCCAATAACGAAAGTAGGGTACACAGCTGAGAGTGGAATATCTAATCTAGCCATTCTGAGGACAGAAGAGAAAGTCTGGTTCTCTGAATCGCTCATTGGAAACAGTAAGGACATGGTGACAATTGTTGAAAATCCTGTGAAACATGATAACATTTACATTTCTTTTAGTAAATGCAATAGTAATGTTCAAGCTTATCACAGCATCAAGTCAGACATAGATGAAATGAGTTTTAAGTACATGTAATCGTTGTCAGGTATCAAATCTAATGGCTCACCTCTTACCACTGGATATTGCTATTTGTCTATACACAGCAGGAACAATTTCTTCAGTATCAAAACATTGTCTTGCAGAGGTATATTTAAAGAGTTCCCTCTACAGGAAATAGAGCACATGTCTAATGGCCACTTACTCACACAGGGGAGGGTGTTCAATGTCATCTGCTATTCATTGGGATTTCCTTAAGCAGCCAAACCTATCAATCTTATGTGCAAACGCTTAACTCTATTTTAGTATGATAAATTAAATATTATTCATTTGTTCCCAATAATCTATTCTATTTATTTTTTAATGTTTGTCTGTACTGCATCAAAGTGCCTTCTGTTGAGCTTTGGCAGGGCAGATATCTCATGTTTTGTGATGACGGATAGTTGTTTTGAGACATTAAGCTACATTAACCCATTCCCTAATAAAATGGTTAAATGACTTAATGCTCCATTAACATCTCTCATTCTATAAGAACATTGGCTTTGATCTTCTGACAGCTGTCAGTGTTGGAGAAAATGTGTATCTGAGCTGAATTTGGTGCTGATTAATTGCTGTTTTCTGACATTAAGCTACAATAAGGCTTTTCCTCCACACTGTAAACCCGGATAAGTTAATACAACTCAAAACTTTTGATGTAACTGATTGTACATGAATTTTATACTTAAACTTTTAAATTAACTTTAATTAAAATATATAGTTAATGTACTCAAAACTATTGACGTAATCAGTTACATCAAAAGTTTTGAGTTGTATTGACAATCCGGGTTTACAGTGCAGGCGCCCAACATACAAAAGTCACCCCGAAATCAGTTTCCCATGTAAACTAATGTGTAGAGGCTAGTCTGAAGAGAAATTCATGTTATCAAAACATTAGCATGCTAACTAACTTACTAACTAAGTAATGTAGCATGCTAGCAGCCTAATGCTTCCTATACAAAGACTGTGTGAATACTAGCTATTAATAGTTGTTAGATGATGTACTATATGAAGTTGATGCCTCTGATGTTTTTTCTGGAATCTCCCTAATGGAAACTCGACCTTTGTCAGCATTTCAGACATGCCCAGGGCTGAACTAGCCTGGTAAACCAGCCCCTCGTACTTCACTTCATTTTGTACAGAGGGTCTGGCTGTGCTGTATTGAGAAACGTTTTTCTTCCTGGAGGTGTGGACTATGCTGAAATTTAAAATGATTGGATCTGCCTTCACCCAATTGTTAAGGTCTAATTGAGAGGTATGCAATGCGCTGGATTGTGAAGGAAGTTACAAAGCTTTTCAGAAACTAACGGACTCACAACTAATGGAGCAAGCTGGAACATTAAACTTTTCCCCAACCCCATTGGGAGTACGGCCACAATGTGTCTTCCACAAATGAAACTCCTCAAATATTCTTCTTGCTCCGAATTTTTCGATATTCCAAAGTGTTGCCACAACAGACTGAATGGCATGAAAGCCTGCGCAAGTTCTGCCAGGAAGACTCCAGCAACACGGAAGCGCACCTTTTGATCCGGCCAATCAGCGGCCGCCACCTCCTTTATAATGACATGTCTAACTCACCTTTTCCGCTGCTGCAGGTACCGATGTTTGAAGTCCGTCTTCGCTACTCGCTATCATGTCGCGGCTACGTCTCGCCGAATTCGAAGTGTCTGATTCCGATGACGATGTTGTCCCTCCCTCACCCGCTCCTTCTCTGCGGCGCAGCTCGCGTCTTATCGCTTTGACTCCTCAGGCCTCCTGGTCAGCCGAGGATCTTCCTGCCTTCCTCGAGGATCGGAACGTATCGCAACTAGTGGACTGCGGGGATGTGTCTGTCCTCCTCAAAACCTCTGACCCCAGGCTCCAGCGCAATCTGTCCTTTTGCGAGTTCGCCATTGCATTCGGCATCTATAGGGATGTACTCTGTCAAGCTTTCCCCGACAGGCGGGAAGAATTGGACTTATACTTGGCTATGATGGCCGACTTTAATCAGCGCTACGGGGGCACGCTCTTTTACGAGTATCACAAGTCCTTCTCCGCCAAATCAGCCTCTCACATTACCCTATTCAACACCCGCCTGAACTGGTCAATCACGGACACAGAGCTCCTCGTGCGCCACTTCGGTGGTCAGCGCGCTCTCACATGCACCGTTTGCGGCTCCCACGGTCACACCGCGGGTCTCTGCCCCAACACTCTACCCCTCAACACTATTAAACCCGACCCCGTAAGGCCTCCCCCAGTCTCTCAGGGGCGCAATTCAGGCGCCCCATACGGAACCGCTATTTGCCATAATTTCAATCACAGTGTTTGTCGCTTTATTAATTGTCGTTTTCTTCACGTATGTAGCAACTGCCGCGACCCCCACCCCAGGAGTGTGTGCCCCTGACGCTTCCGCCCTGCCAAGCCGGCCAGTCCCGCCTCTCTCAAAAAGTTCTAAACTCACATCCCTCCACTCCCGTTAACGTTCCCCTCCTGGCCCATTATCTTTCCTCCCACCACGACCCCTCCTTTGTTAACTACCTTGTCACCGGGCTATCCCAAGGGTTTGGGGTGGGCGCTGTCTCTACACTATCCACCCCCTACGTCGCCAAAAATCTCCGTTCTGCTCTCACAGATCCTGTAGCCGTCTCCGAACTCATAGCCCGTGAACTCAATAAAGGTTATTTAATCGGCCCATTTCGGTCTCCTCCTTTTTTTCCGTTCAGAGTGAACTCCTTAGGGTTAGCAACCCGACGCTACTCGGGTAAGAAGCGCCTGATTTTTGATATGTCCTCCCCGCACTCCCCCCACGTAGCCAGCGTCAACGAATGCATCCCTCTGACCCCCTTTTCCCTTTTCTACGCCTCCATCGACAATGCCATTCACCTCATTAAAATAGCGGGTCGCGGCGCCTGGCTTGCCAAAGCCGACATCACCGACGCCTTCAAAATCATACCCATACATCCTGCCGACTGGCCTCTCTTTGGCGTTAAATGGCAATCCAAATTTTATTTCGCTGTTAGGTTAACGTTCGGGTGCAGGAGTAGCCCCTATATATTTAACTGTTTATCTGAAGCGCTATGCTGGATTTTGCTTAACGTTCGTCGCGTGCCCTTTATCCTTCACCTGCTGGACGATTTCCTCCTTATCGACTTCCCCTCGCAAGCTACTCCGGTTCTGGAGACCCTGAAAGGGGTGTTCAGTGACCTGGGCGTGCCTCTGTCGGAGGAGAAAACCCGCTACCTCACTCGAATTCCTGGGTATCAAACTCGATACCGTAAAAATGCAAGCCTCCCTCCCCCACGACAAATTGGAAAGAATCAGGTCAGTTATCGCGCCGTTCCTCGCACTCCACTCCGTCTCCAAACGTGACATGCTCTCCCTCCTCGGGCACCTCAATTTTGCAATGCGCATTATCCCTCAGGGCCGTTCATTTATCTCGCGCCTGCTGACGCTCGCCCATTCCGTGCACAACCTGAGCGACGAGGTGCGTCTCGATGACGGTGCCAGATCTGACCTAGCCTTCTGGCAGGTATTGCTACACTCGTGGAATGGGATCTTGTTTTTCTATGATGAGCTCCCCGTGTCCTCCGCGGCCCCCTCGGTCAGTTTCGGAGGCTACTTCCAGGGGCGCTGGTTCGCGGAGGCGTGGCCCGCCCGCTTCCAGGACCTTGCCTCTGGAACGCTTTCCATCGCGCTGCATGAAATCTACCCCATCGTGGTGGCCAGTGTATTGTGGGGTAAGAAATGGTCGCGCAAACGCATCTCCATTCATTGTGACAACCAAGCCGTAGTAGCTATCCTTAACCAAGGTCGTTTGTCCTGCCCCTTGATTATGTCTCTACTCCGCAGGCTGACCTGGCAGTCTGTAATTTTCAATTTCATTGTAAAGGCCGTATTCATACCCGGTAAACACAATTTTGTCGCTGACTCTCTCTCCCGCTTCCGTTTTCAGGAATTCAGACGCCAGTGCCCGTTCGCGAGCCAGGATCCCACCCCGTGCCCAACCCTCCGAGACTTAATCCTGGACTAGACTCCTTCCCAGAAGCTACGCGCGACTCCGTCAGGCGCTATTTTGCTAGAGGGCTCGCAACTTCTACGGCCAGGGCTTACTCCTCAATCTGGTCACTTTTCACTCTATTTTGTCTTTCACACAACCTACCCACTCTTCCTATCCTAATTTCCACCGTGTGTGCCTTCCTGGTCTCTAATTTCGAATCGCGTCACCTTTCTATTTCTTCCTTATGCAGGATGGTGGCTGGTATACAGTTTCACGCTCGTTGTCACGACCCCGGTTTCCCCAGTTTGTTTTCCCACACCTCTATACGCCTTCTCTTGAAAGGCATCGCCAAATCCCTCCCCAGACTGCCCGATACCCGGCTCCCCATCACTCTCCCCCTCCTGCACAGGCTTATTTCCTCTCTGCGTTGCGGTCTTTTTTCCCCCTACGTTAACACTCTCCTCGAGGCCACCTTTCTCATGGCGTTCTACGGTTTCTTGCGGCCCGGCGAATTCACCTCTAAATCCTTAGCCTTCGATTTCACTACAGAGCTATGCCTCGCTGACCTTCAGTTTTCAACACAGTTTTTCTCCATCCTCCTTAAGCACTCTAAATCGGACACTTTGGGTGATGGCGTCACGGTCACTATCTCTAAGCTGGGTACCCCCTTCTGCCCTTATGCTTCTATGCTGCGGTTTCTCTCCTCCCGCCCCCGCACTCCTCATCTCTCACCCCTATTCCTCATAAATGGATGCTCGCCTATGTCAAAAGAGTGGTTCAGGGTCCACCTTGGCACGGTGGTGGAAAGCTGCGGTCTCCCCCACCGCAGTTACACGGGCCATTCCTTCCGCATTGGAGCTGCTACTACCGCCGCCAAAAAAGGACTCGCAGACTCCGCTATTAAACGCCTGGGGAGATGGTCCTCGTCTGCCTTCGAAGGTTACATCCGACCCGATCAGGAGCACATTTCAGGCGCTCAACTGTCGCTTTCCGCCCAGGACTAAGGTATGACTTTGCCTCTCGCTGGTAGTGTTTTCTCATATTTTGCATATTTGCCCCGTGCATGCTTGCACATACCATAGTACGTTACTGTCCGTAGATGCTTTGCACATACCTACTACTGCTCCCGACCGTGCATGCTTGCACATACCTAGAACTACCCGTGTCTAAATTGCTCATGACCGTGCATGCTTGCACATTCCGTGGAATTACTCATGACCGTGCATGCTTGCACATACATTAAAACTACTCATGACCGTGCATGCTTGCACATACATTTAAACTACTCATGGCTGTGCATGCTTGCACATACATTAAAACTACTCATTGCCGTGCATGCTTGCACATACATTAAAACTACTCATGGCTGTGCATGCTTGCACATACATTAAACTACTCCTGGCCGTGCATGCTTGCACATACATTAAACTACTCCTGGCCGTGCATGCTTGCACCTACTTTAAACTACTCATGGCCGTGCATGCTTGCACATACCCCAGATCTGATGGTGATGATCCTTGCGCTATGCCGCGTTCGTGCCTCCCAGTTTGCCTATGACTTACATTTCGTGCGCATCGGCGCGTCCGTGCGAGCCGTCGCACCTTGGCTTTCAAAGTACTGGTCGTGGTGGTCATCATGTATCGTTACCTGCCTGCCTGCCCTGTGTTATAGCCGCTCTCCCGTATGAAGCAACTATATCAGCGCGAACTGTTGCACATGCGCTGTAGCTGGCAGTGTGAGCCGTCGCGCGTATAATGTAACTAGTCTGTGCGGGCCGACGCATTTCTCTATAGCATGAAAGCGCGAACCGCCGCTCTTGTCCCCATTCTCGTGTTGTCCCAGCGTGTACTCGTATAGCTCTGGCATCGGTGCGTCTATATCGTTGCATCGCACGCTGCCCCCACGGCTCTCTCGACAGGGCTCACCGTATCCCGTGTTGCGTAATTCATAAGCGGGTTCCCTCATGCCAAGTGTCTTTGAGTTACATGTCTGTGTTAACTTCCACGCTTTCTTTCCTATTCCAGGTAGGTCCTGTCGTCGCCCTCACGGTGGGTCTGTCTAATTAATTTCATTCCATCTCCTTGGGGGTAAGTCACATTTTTTGTATATCTCAGTTAGCTGTAAACATGATTGCCATTATCTATTTTTGGGGGTCTCTCTCAGTTCCCGCAACACTGCGCGGCAGGATCCTTCGGACCCTTCTTCATTAGACCCGGGCTGATGACTGGACCTCCGCCAAAGATTTCACCACTTTTAACCATTGTTAAATCCAACATTAAAACCCTTTGAACCATATGCCTTTCTCCGAGTCTTTCTGGCCGAACTTGCTTACTTCGTTCTCCACTGCCATTGCAATCTACATCCACAGATAGACTACAAGTGAAATGTAGCGCACACAATCGACGTCATTGCTCACAAACACTCCCTGATTGGCTACGCAGGATTCTGTCTTCATACAGCCATTTCAATAAAAGCTGTGCTAGACCATCTGTACAAAACGAAGTGAAGTATGAGGGGCTGGTTTACCTGACTGGGGCTGAACATGCCTAGGGCCTAAAATACAGAATATATAGCTCATTTAAAAATGACCATAAAACGTGTTTGTGTGTGTGTGTGTGTGTGTGCATGTAGGTGTGTGGCTTTGGCATTTATGGTGCTGTCAGACCTATAAAGTTGTCCTCATACGTTAATAAACTAGCATTTTACCTGATTCCTGTGATAATGTCTATTGTTATAATAATGAATAATACCCACACAAAAGTACACACTCAGGTTGAAAACCACAGATTTACACAACATTGAGGAAGGATGTATCGTGGTGTGTGTGTGTGTGTGTTTACATTTTTATAATACACTTTTTTATATTGATACACACACAACTAAATAGACAAAGCAATGTTTTTGCAAACTAATTTAGTAATGAAACTCTAAGCACTTTATTAAAGATATAACACAAATGCTTTGATTTTAGCAAGCTATCAGTTCATAGTGATAGATGTTTTGCATAAATTTAGTAATGAGCCCAGCTTGCTTGCCAACATATTGGTTAAGATACAGTCTCAGAGTAAAGGCTGTAAAACTACAGTCTCTATATACTTTAAAAAAACATGTTGAAAATAAGGTACAATGCAACAAACTTGATGATATATATATTTTTTTTTACAATTTTACAAGTCTAGTAGACTGTCTGAATAACTTTAATGGCCATTGTTTGCTTTGATAGCCAAAGCCACTATTCCTCTGTGCTATGGAAATTTGTTTTTTTCACAAAGGTAACATGGAAAACTTTGGATAGTGATTTAAATAGTGCAGATTAACTGCTGCAGTTACACAGGTTAAAGGACTGGGTTTTATGGTTCAATTGTTGTAGGTACAGTAGCACAACTCATTTATTTGCATGTGTGAATTAGAGGACAGGTGGGCAAAAGAGGGTTGCCGGCTAACGGCTGTTACATCATGGCCTGTGAGGTGAGACCAGGCCTGCCAGACACACTGAAACTTTACCGTTAAATGCCATGATGCAATGCACACATTATTGAAAACGACGTACAAGTAGCTTTTGTAACTGACAATTTTATTTTAATGAAGACTTCTTTTTCCTTACTACATGCAGAAATGCTACTCTAATATCCTTAGTTTTCATCCCATAAATAACAGGATTGACAACAGGCAGAACTGAAAAAATCAAAATGCCAATGACCTTTCTTGCATTTGCAGATACATTTGGAAACCGGTAAGACAGTATTGTAAAGAAAGAAACAAATTCAAAAATCAGAAACACTATGATCTGTGCCATGCAGGTGTTCACAGCTTTTGTTTTCGCATTAGATTGTTTGTTGAAGACACATGTTAACAAGATTTGGACATACGAAAACAACTGTACTAGTATAGTGATGATCTGCATGAAAGCTAAAAGAAACAATCCATACACACTATTGACTGTAATGTCCTCTCCACAGGACAGATTGAGCAATGAGAAATTGCTACAGTACACATTAAATATAAAATTTCTGCACCTACGCACTCTGGCCTGAAGAAGAAAAAGGACCAAAATTAAGACAAAGTCCAGACCCCATGCCAAAAGTAATATCCCTGCTACAGTTAAAGGAGTCATGATGGAGTGGTACCTCAGTGGCTTGCAGATAGCAACATAGCGGTCAAATGACATAGCTGCCAATACAAAGAGTGTGCCACCACCAAACATATGGAGCAGAAACCCCTGTAATACACAGGTTGGGTAGTACACAGTGTTTTCCTTGGTCACAATATCAATCAGCATACGAGGAAACATTGCAGTTATCCCAATAAGGTCATTCAGTGGCAGGCTGAAGAGGATGTAAAACATGGGTTTGTGGAGACTCTTCTGAGTAGCAATCAGCAGCAGGATGGTCAGATTAGAGAGAACAGAGAAGAGGTATATCAGCATGCCTATAATGAAAATAGGGTACACAGCTGAGGGGGGGATGTCAAAGCTAGCAATTTTTAGATGAAAGGAAAAGGTTTCATTTAAGAAATTATTCTCCATTACCAGTGTTGTAAGCAGGGGTGTGAAAACCTGAAATACACGTATTTGACAGAATCAAAATCCTAAAAACAAGTATTTGTTTTAACGTTATTCAAAAATAGCATGTATGTGTCCTTATGTGTCGGTAAAGGTAGTGTGTTACCTTCCTCTCAGCTGTGCACTGTTAGAACCAGTGGCTTGACTAATATCGCATTGCTAGGTATCTTTGTATTTAAGCAGTGAATGTCCATCATAAAAAAAGCGAGTGATGTATTTGTGATGTAACTGATTACTCATAAATAATAACAGTAACCAAGTCTGAGTCCAAGGGAATTGTTTTATTCTGCCTGAATTTGCCTCAAAAAACAAAAACAAACAAACAACAAAAAATACATTCCTTTGCACTCTCTGTCACCACAACAACACACACAATATGGGTAATAGATGCATATAGTTCATTCAGGTTTTGGATTGCAGATGTATCAAAATATGAGTCTTCTGTGGACTCTCAGTTTAAGTCAATTTTGGGCCTATACATACTTTCTGGCATATTTAAGTACAGCTGCATGTTACGCAATAGACACTGTAAGATCCCGTTCCTTCAGATGTTCACTGAAGTCTTGCACATGTCTTAAATTATGGGTCTTCTGTAAGGGGCTTATTTAACTCCTATTTTTTTTAAATCTGGGTTTTTGCTGGTTAAGGGTAGTCCAGAAAAGCCACTGAAAGAATTTCATCTGTGCCCATGACCACCCCCCTTCTACAGAGAGAGAGAGAGAGAGAGAGAGAGAGATGGAGATCCGTGCATGAATGCATAATTGATGCTATCTCCTGGAAAGCACAGGCTATATAGCCTATATATATTTTACATATTCACAAGTTTAGTAGATTATCTGAATAAGTTTAATGACCATTGTTTGCCTTGATAGCCAAAGCCACTATTCCTCTGTGCTATGGAAATTTGTTTTTTTTTTTCACAAACGTAACATGGAAAACTTTGGATAGTGATTTAAATAGTGCAGATTAACTGCTGCAGTTACACAGGTTAAAGGACTGAGTTTTACGGTAAAATTGTTGTAGGTACAGTAGCAAAACTGATTTATTTGCATGTGTGAATTAGAGGACAGGTGGGCAAAAGAGGGTTGCCGGCTAACGGCTGTTACATCATGGCCTGTGAGGTGAGACCAGGCCTGCCAGACACACTGAAACTTTACCGTTAAATGCCATGATGCAATGCACACATTATTGAAAACGAAGTACAAGTAGCTTTTGTAACTGACAATTTTATTTTAATGAAGACTTCTTTTTCCTTACTACATGCAGAAATGCTACTCTAATATCCTTAGTTTTCATTCCATAAATAACAGGATTGACAACAGGCAGAACTGAAAAAATCAAAATGCCAATGACCTTTCTTGCATTTGCAGGTACATTTGGAAACCGGTAGGACAGTATTGTAAAGAAAGAAACAAATTCAAAAATCAGAAACACTATGATCTGTGCCAGGCAGGTGTTCACAGCTTTTGTTTTCGCATTAGATTGTTTGTTAAAGACACATGTTAACAAGATTTGGACATACGAAAACAACTGTACTAGTATAGTGATGATCTGCATGAAAGCTGTAACAAACAATCCATACACACTATTGACAGTAATGTCCTCTCCACAGGACAGATTGAGCAATGAGAAATTGCTACAGTACACATTAAATATAAAATTTCTGCACCTACGCACTCTGGCCTGAAGAAGAAAAAGGACCAAAATTAAGGCAAAGTCCAGACCCCATGCCAAAAGTAATATCCCTGCTACAGTTAAAGGAGTCATGATGGAGTGGTACCTCAGTGGCTTGCAGATAGCAACATAGCGGTCAAATGACATAGCTGCCAATACAAAGAGTGTGCCACCACCAAACATATGGAGCAGAAACCCCTGTAATACACAGGTTGGGTAGTACACAGTGTTTTCCTTGGTCACAATATCAATCAGCATACGAGGAAACATTGCAGTTATCCCAATAAGGTCATTCAGTGGCAGGCTGAAGAGGATGTAAAACATGGGTTTGTGGAGACTCTTCTGAGTAGCAATCAGCAGCAGGATGGTCAGATTAGAGAGAACAGAGAAGAGGTATATCAGCATGCCTATAATGAAAATAGGGTACACAGCTGAGGGGGGAATGTCATAGCTGGCAATTTTTAGATGAAAGGAAAAGGTTTCATTTAAGACATTATTCTCCATTACCAGTGTTGTAAGCAGGGGTGTGAAAACCTGAAATACACGTATTTAACAGAATCAAAATCTTAAAAACAAGTATTTGTTTTAACGTTATTCAAAAATAGCATGTATGTGTCCTTATATGTCGGTAAAGGTAGTGTGTTACCTTCCTCTCAGCTGTGCACTGTTAGAACCAGTGACTTGACTAATATCGCATTGCTAGGCATCTTTGTATTTAAGCAGTGAATGTCCATCATAAAAAAAAAACTGAGTGATGTATTTGTGACGTAACTGATTACTCATTCAGGTTTTGGATTGCAGATGTATCAAAATATGAGTCTTCTGTGGACTCTCAGTTAAGGAGAGCAAGAGAGAGAGAGCGAGATCAACACCTGCGTATAAATGCCTAATTGATTCTATCTCCTGAAAAGAGCAGGCTATCTTTGCACAAGTCATTCATCCAATATGGCTTTGTCTTTTCTTGTGATAACCTAGGCTACTCTATACATTACAAAAGTGTATTCAGCATCTTTATTTTAACCGACCAAAATATCACTGAAATATTTTTGGTGCCTTGCAAACGGTTAATTTTTATATGCATCACTGATACATGCACACTGACGGAGGGCTGTTTTGCCTGCTCCTCCTGTCCACACGCAATGCTTGAGGCCTACCGAAGGAAACCCCAAATTTTGAGGGAACAGCAAATTTGCACTGTTATATAAGCTGTACACTGCCTACTTTACGTTGTAGAAAAGTATTATATCTTTAGACTTCTCCCATGGAAAGATATAATAAAAAAAATCATGTTAGGGGTGTACTCACTTTTGTGACATACTGTACATGTGTAACCAATACTACTGCAATAGAGACAGGAGCTGTTTTAGTCTGTTATGCAGTGCCTATTTATTATATTTTAACAAGCAAATGTTCCTTATTCTGGAACATATACAATATGGCATCTATTACAGCTGGATTTAAACCTAGAGACATTAACAGTAAAATCCCCATTCATTTACTACACATAGGGAGTTATAAAATATGTGTACATTAGTGTAAAATGTGAAATTTTCTGGAGGATTACATTTTCAAAATATGGTCATCTTCTGTATAATCATGACTTTTAAAGACATTCCTTGATGTTCATATATTATCCATGAGCAAGTAGCTTCCATACATAAATGTATTTTATGCAGACACCTTTTTGTAAAAACAGAAAAGGTTACTCCGAATTTCATTTGTGTTCAGTCCATATACAATAGGATTGAGGATAGGAGGCACAAGAAAAATCAGCATACCCATGATTTTCTGTAAATCTGGGGAAACATTTTGAAATCTGTGTGAAAGAATGGTGAAAGTCCCTACGATTTCAAATATGAAAAATATAACCAGCTGTGCCACACAGGTGTTAATTGCCTTACTCCTGGCTTCATTTTCTCTTGAAACCAGACAGGTTATCAGTATTTTGACATAGGAAAAAGCCTGGATTGATATACTTATTATTTGCATAAGAGCTGTGTTAAACAAGCCGATGATGTTGTTGATAAAGGTATTCCCACATGTCAACTTGAGAAGAGAGGGGTTGTCACAGAACACATTCATGACTTTTGATCTGCACCACGGTAGCCTGGCCTGAAGTGAAAACAATGCCAATATCAGGACAAAATCCAGACCCCACACTATTGCAATAATTGTCACCACAACATTGGGTGTCATGATTGAATTGTACCTCAGTGGGAAACAGATGGCAATGTATCGATCAAAAGCCATTGCAGCAAGGATGAAAAGAACTCCTCCACCATACATGTGAAGTAAAAAGCCTTGAAGAACACAAAGAGGATAGTAAACTTGATTGCTATTAGTCACAATGTCAGAAAGGACTTTGGGCAGCATTGCAGTGATCCCTATGAGGTCATTCAGCGGTAGGCTAAACAAAATGAAATACATGGGCTTGTGAAGATTCCTTCTCATTATAATAAGTCCGATCAGAGTCATATTACAGGAAATACAGAACAGGTAAATCAAAAGCCCGATGAAAAATATGGCATATCTTGCCCCAGCTGGAATAAAAAAAGGGTCCAGTGTGAGTTCGAAGTTGAAGGTATTATTGTCCATTACAGGTAACAACAGTGCAAGCAAACAAACAAAAAAAAAGGTTTAAGCAAGTTAGAATTCAACAGGAGTGTTGAATATAAAATATAATACTTAAAAGTACATCAAGTCAAAACCATGTACAAATAAATACAAAAAGACAACAAGACATTTTTCAGTGCAGCAGACCCAACAGTAAAGAGAATATCATTTGAGTAGTTCAAGACAATGTGCTTCTACGCCCTACATGCACAAGCTGTCATCTCAATTATATAGTCCACTTTATGGTCATCCACAGATAGAAGAGAAGTGAAGTACCTGCACTTGCATGGAGCTCTGTCCTCCAATCACAACCCACTTAATCACATTAGGGACAGAGGGAATTGCCTATGCACTTTCCTGTGCGTTTACTAAGGTCACAGAGGTTCATTAATAAGAGACAAATATGTGGGTGTTGTATCTCAAATGAATCAATGTCCACACAAGAAGTCCCGTTTGTTGGTCTTTACTTTTCAAGTGGAAGCACGAACATACATGACATGCACAGGTAGCCAGCACAGCCTAACTGCAAGAAGCAAGCTCCCTAGGTTAAATCGGCGTCTACCTTATATGGTAGTGCCAGGTGAAAACTAATCAACACTAGATCAGCATAACTCGGCAAGTGCCACCTAGTGGACAATAGATGCCATGTTCCAAATGCACTACAAGGATATGTAAACACATTCAAATGTAGACTACAATAATCCCAAATACCAAGATATCACAGTGGGTATCATGATTATATATAAAAACTTACTTAAATCACTCAGCACAACAACAGTACGAATAATATAAAATTTGGCCTCTTGCTAGTGACAAATGATCTTTGCCTGTATGAAACATTCAACCAATAAATCAAAATACAGGGTATTACTGTAATTTGTAACCATGAGCATAATTTAAGTTCATTTGTGTTATAGGCCTGCTCCAAGATACTTTAGGCTAGCTGTTTGTTCAAACAATGCAACATTTATGACTATAAGCCCATTCTAACACCTAAGTTTTGCCATTCTGGGTGGCAGACAAATGGAGAAAGAGTGTAAGGCAACCGCCTGCTTGCTCACATGCTCTTCTGTCTTTTTTTTTTTTTGGCCTGTAGGTGGCGCTACATTAGCCTGGTAAATCAGACCCTCGTATTTCACTTTGTTTTGTACAAAGCATCTGGCGCTGGTATCATTCAGAGCGCTGGTTGTAGGCAGACTTAAACCTAGCCAATCAGCGGACACAGGGAGTGTTTGTGAGCGATGACGTTGTGTGTGTTACATTTCACTTGTAGTCTGTCTGTGGATGTAGGTCGGCAATGGCAGCGGAAAACAAAGTAAGCAAGGCCATTTAGTCTGTTGTGGCAATGCTTCGGAATATCAAAGAATCAAAGAAAGTCGGAGCAAAAGAATGTTTGTGGAGATTCATTTGTGGAAGAGACATTGTTGTGGCCTTACTCCCCACAAGGTTGGGGAAAAGCTTAATCTTCCAGCTTGCTTCATTACTTGTTAGTCCGTTAGTTTTCGGACTAACAATTAACGTCACGATTAGACATTAACAACTGGGGTAAGGGCAGATACAATTGTTTAGCACAGTCTTCTGTATTTTCTTTTTTTTGGCCTGTAGGTGGTGCTACGTTACGCTGGTAAACTAGCCCCTCGTACTTGACTTCGTTTTGTACAGAGCATCTGTACAAAGGGGCTGCTTTACTGGATTGGTTGGTTGGTGCATAATTGGCCTGCAATCAGTGCCTGGCAGTGTGTTTCAGGTCACTCACTCCTGCTTTGGCCTGACACTACCAGGCTGGTGGCAGTATTTCTTCCTCTCATATGCCTATTTTTTTCTTTTTCGCACTACACACCATGTTCACTAACACTATATTCTTGCTTTCCTGTACATTTACTGACTTGTGGAAATATTTCCTTAAATAGCCAATTTATTAAAATGTACAAATTCCATAATCTTTCATTCATGTGGTGTCATCTTTAAGTTGAGGGGTCAAAACATGATGCAAGTCCAATGAAGTTCGATTGACAACTGTGATATATTACATAGTGGCTGTATAATAAGTGGGAAAATGTTCAGTGAGGCAGACATTATCATGGAATAGAGCCTAGCATAGGCTAGTGATCTTAAATGGTGATGGGGTGTATTCCACTAATCCACTGCCTGTACTTGGCCTATTAGGTGATGGGATTAAAATCTTGTGACCTTTACTGTAAAACCTACAGTCGCTTGAAGGTTGATGCCTGACCTTTTAAACTAAAAGGAAATGCACGTCAGGTTTAGGTAGGCTACAATATATTAGCTTAAAAACAACAAAGTAAAAATTTCAATTTTAAGCTACTTGATTGGGCATTGGCCTGCCTGACAAGTACACTGCAAACGCATGGATGCGAGCATTTGTATTTGTCTTACTGCGAATGCCCACTTTTTTGGTTCTATTCATAATTTGGCATAATTGTGACTTATTTTGCCATACTTCCCCTCTATCTTGTAGTTATGAGATTTTTTTCTTCTAATAGTGAAATGCTTATTTCCCACTAACAACCCACTAATCCACCACCGGCATGAATATAACACAAAGATGCAGAGAGATGCAGAGGTTTTAAAACGGTATAGACTTTACTTAAAAGGGTTCAGGTACGAAATGCAGAGACAAAAAAACTTTGTAATCCTGGAGCCAAAGTTGTGTCATACAGGCAAACAGTCCAAAGGGCAATGCAAAAACTCTTTGTCCGAGGAAACATGCAAAAAAGTCCAAAATACAGAGCAAGGCAAAATCACAAAGGGCAAAAGACAATGCAAAAGACAAGGACATAGTTTTGCATTGGGGGTTGTCTCGCCAACTAACAGTTATCAGCTTGTAGGCATATTTTATGCTTGGGTCCTTCATTTTAACATGTTCCTTTCTAAACATTTGGGATTACATATGATTTTGATTATTTTTTAACAACTGGACAAATCCTGTTAAACCGAAACAGAATTCCACCTTGAGTTAACTAAGATCATAAACTTTGTTATAACAAATCCCAGCAGCTTTTTTTTCTTACAATTACCTGCAAGTAAACCGTAACCACATGGCTACAATCATTTACAAAAGGCATACATTTAAATAAAGCATAATGCACTCTTTACAAGTGTATAATATGCTTAGTAAACAAACTACAGAAAGTAAGCAAACTGGTAAACAGTTTCAGAAATTGGTTGTAAAAGTGATGTCAAAAACTAACTCACAATGATTTCCAGCTCACAATGATAAACAGAATATAGTAACAGCATATGAAATATGACTTACAATATCTTTGAATGTATAGTACCTTTCAATGGCACTTTAATATCACACAAAATAAAACAATTTTTCAGCACATACTGTAAGTGGATGCACATTACCACCTCTATCAAGGCTGTTATGTTTTCAGTTTTTTTGTCTCTTTTGTCAGCAGATTTCACAAGTTCTGCTAAGCTGTTAAACATGAAACCTGGCAGTTAAAGTGTCCTTTAAACAAACAAACAAACAAATAAATAAATAAATAAATAAATGTATGGGTGAATTTGAACCTTAAATTTACATTTCTATCAACATGGTAAAAAGCAGGCAGTCAGCCTTAACAGACTCTGAACCTGGTAGGAGTTCTTATTATCACATACACATTTCTAGGTGTACAACTTTTACTGCAGTCAGTGTTGTACATAAGACATTTTATGCAGAGACTTTTGCATGATGCCCAAAAAGGTTCCTTCGAATTTCATGAGAGTTCAATCCATACACAATAGGATTAAGGATAGGAGGAACAAGAAATATCAACATGCCCATAATCTTCTGTAAATCTGGTGAAACATGTTGAAACCTATGTGATAAAATGGTGAAAGTACTTGTGATCTCAAATGAAAAGAATATAACCAGTTGTGCCACACAGGTGTTAACTGCTTTACTTCTTGTTTCATTTTGTCTTGTTGCTAGACATGCAATCAGTATTTTGACATAAGAGACCGCTTGAATAGAAATACTTATTATTTGCATAAGAGCAGTGTTAGTCAAGCCAACAATGTTGTTGATAAGGGTATTGCCACATGTCATCTTGAGAAGAGAGGGGTTATCACAGAACACGTTCATGAGTTTAGATTTGCATCTGGGTAGCCTGGCCTGCAGTACAAATATTGTGAATATAAAAATAAAGTCCAGACCCCAAACAATTGCAATAATTCCTGCTACAGCTTTGGGGGTCATGAGGGTATTGTATCTTAATGGTGAACAAATAGCAACATATCGATCAAAGGCCATTGCAGCAAGGATAAAAAGAATCCCTCCACCGTACATGTGAAGCAGAAAGCCCTGAAGAACACACAGAGGATAATAATGGTTGCTTGTATCTGTTAAGATATCTGAAAGGACTTTGGGAAGCATTGCAGTAATCCCCACAAGGTCATTGAATGGTAGACTGAACAAAATGAAATACATGGGCTTGTGTAAGCTCCTTTTTGCAATGATCAGTCCAAGCAGGGTCATATTGCAGGCAATACAAAACAGATAAATCACAAGACCAACGAAAAAAATGGGATACCTTGCCCCAGTTGGAATAAAAAATGGATCCAGACTTAGTTGAAAACTAATGCTAACATTCTCCATAACAGCGCTTTCAGAACGATGTCAAACATTTACCACAGTAAGCATTAAAATAAGCATTAAAAATAGGCAAATACATTAAACATTTAAAATCATGCTGTGCAAAAATGTGTTTTTGCAATTGGAAGCAAAAAAGTCCAGTGTGTAATACAATGGGTTTGTAGGTATCCTCACAAATATTTATCTTTATATGATACTGCCAGCATTACAACCTCCGAGGAACTGATCCAGCGTTGACGAGGGTCGAAGTAAGACACACAAGAAGCCGTCTTCTGTTTATAATGTCACTGCATTATTAACCCCATGTATTCTGCCCTAGTGATCAGTGGCGGTTCTAAAGTGTTTTACTCCCCGGGCCAGACCACCTCTCACCACCCCGCCCCCCCTGCAGGTGCTCCTGCAGTTATAGTGCGCCTGCGGTTAGGGGGTGCCAATTTGCCGATTACACCAATATCATACAGAGCTACTTTTTTTTCCCCAAGCACTCGTGGCGCCCCCCACTAAATGGCACCCCGGGCAGCTGCCCTGTTCACCTGTGCCTAAAACCGATACTACAGTGCGAGGCAGGCTAATGTATGGGACCTGTAGCCTTGGGCTTTAACTGCAGGACCTAAATCTTTATATTTACATTTACATAAATGAGTCTGACCCTGTAGCATTTTCCAAAAACCTGTTTAAAATCATTTGTAAAGGCAAATTTGTTTGAGGGGCCTCTCTGTGCTACAATATTTTGCAATAGATTGTAAAATTGGGTTATGTTCATTTATCGTTGTATAGGTTCAACTAAGGACTAATTTGTGCTGTCCCTCACAGGTGTATGCCATCTTGCATCTGCATTTGCATTCTGATGAGCACAAAAGAAGCCTGATGGAGTTTAACTATATTGGGTCTGATTATTTTACACTTCCTTTCACTTGTTATTGTTTGGTAGTGTATACTTATCTTTTTAGTTTGACCTTTTGGTCTATCCTTTCCAGCATATCTTTGTGACCCCTTCCTTTCATATTGACATGACGTCTCAAGCACAGGTTAGCCCTATAGTTGGGCCTCACTAGTCTACATTTGGCATGATAATAGGGCCAACAGATATCAAACATTTTGGCATGAACGTCACTGGGATTAATTGTGGGTATGTGTGTATACTGTAGGTTGGTAAAACCAAACAGATCTTCAGTCCATATTTCGTGAACTACACTGGTTATGTCGCAATAAAAATAAATCATGGACCAGTAATACACAGACTAAAGATTTAGAAGTATAAACACCATACAACTTAGAAATTACATTGTAACTGTGCATAACAGTTACTGACATCTGCAAGGTGAAGGTTTCTGGCTGTAAGAAACCTCTCCCTCCCTGTGTCAACTGTTTGACTCCCTGATGAAGGCTTGATTGCATTTTTTAAATGAGAGTATCTTGGAGTTTTTCTTTGTGGTTCATCTGAAGTTTCCTGTTCAAAGAGCACATATAAAAAACAACTTCTGACTCCACGAAACGCTCCTAGATGGACAAATTCCACATGTAGTTGAAGTATACTTTATTACCCAAAGATCAATCATTAGCCTACAACACAGAGGAAATTTAGACTGCACTTTCGAAAGTGATAATCCCTGATCCTGTCAACTCAATGCCTGTGTGCCGTTATAAACTTCCTTGACACAGGCAGCGCTTTCAAGACAAAAAACCCAGATTGACTTTGAACATGTAGTGCAAAGAACTACCAATGTGTGAGAAACGCTATTCATGATAAATATTCTTTGACTACATACGCAACTCGTTTTAAAGTTCATGCCATTTTTAGGGAATCGCAGGGTGTGGGGAGGAACAAATTGGGAAGTGCCAAAGCGTGCTGTGTTATGATTGGAATAAGCATGCAGTAGAGCCCACTTCACACATTTTAATCATAGACAGTGTTCCTATATTTCACAAATTTTAACTTTGAAATGTTTCTATTGACAATGTTTAATGGCCTTTTCATACTTTTATAAAATTAACCCGGTAAGACACAACCCCTATTTCAAGTTTATTATGACCGCCGCTATGAAAGCGGCCATTATAGTGTTGCCGAGACTTTTTTCCCTTTTTTTTTTTTTTTCCACCGATTTTTTGTCAACGATTGCCAGGACACTGGAACTCTGGGAGAGATGAATCTTTGTAGGCATGTAGCCCTAGAAGTTTTTGAGCGAATAGGAGCTTTTGGCCCCCAAGGGCCACCCCCCCACTGTGCCAGTGTCCATCAAATAGGGGGAGACGCCGAAAAGTTTTTGCTGAATAACTGAATGAATGTTTTACCGAACAACATGAATTTTTTGTCATATGTCGGTGTTACAGAGGCGTATCGACCCAGCCCATTAACACTCACTTAAAGTATAGCGCCACCTAGTGATATGGGTAAATGCGAAAAATGGGATTTTATATTGGCAATATCTTGGACCGAGAAGGTGGGAACTGCACAAAATATGTCATGCACGATCAGCACAAAGACCTCTAAAAGCACAGTACATGCCATCAAATTTGGCCCATAGGGGGCGCTGTAATTGTACAAAATGTTGTTTTGTCTATTATCTAGAGAACAGTAATGTTTACAAGCAGATCTTTTTTGTTGTGAAATCTATTGACCCTCCCGCATTGAAAACGCTGGTCGACGCCCACTTCCAACAAAAAAAAATTCTGTGAAATTTTAACATTGTGAAAGCGAAACCAAACGAACTCGTCATAGGCCGTTCAGGTGAATCTCACCAAATTTGGTACATGTCATCTACAGACAATGCTGACAAAACGTTATCAAAGGATTTATCTTGAGATGGACTGTTTCAAAGTTACATGTAAATCAAAATTCAAAACATAGCTCAAAATTCTCCAAAAGAGAATTCTCCAAAGAGCCGTATCAACCCATCCTATAAACACTCACTTGAAGAAATAGCGCCACCTAGTGATATAGTTAAATGCAAAAATAGGGATTTTGCATTGCCAATATCTTGGACCAAGGAGGTGGGAATTACACAATATTACAAAATATACACAAACACACAGAATATCATTCATTCAAAACCCACATCCATGTCCACTTCCAGCAAATCATTTCCACACAAACTCTCACCTCACAACACTGACCTACCACAAACTCACCATACCTATGATTCCCACACTTCAATACACTGCGGCGGTCATACCATGTACCACTATGCGGTACATCTAGTTTTTGCCAAAATGGCATGACCAAGTTTTAATGTGTTAGTTAGCAATTTTTGTTATGTCGTAGTAAGTTTATAGTAAAGAGTTTTTCCTTCTGTGAGTGAAACAGCTTATCATTCCACAAAGAACAGCTTGTACTAAGAGGCTACACATACATTTAGTGTCTAGATGTCTGAGCAGTGACTGTGTATTGTAGAGTACATGATGGATATATTTCAGCTTTGTGTTAATGTATTTATATATTTTTAAAAACAATTTAAGGCACAGTCAAATGGGAAACTAAGGCAGTTCTAAGGACACAACACTGACAGGAGGTCCTCAAGGCATTATATAGTATTTTTTTTAATAAAGGAGGCAAAACTTTTATTGTTTTTTTATACGGCTCAAAAATTCTAGCAGCATGCCTGCCACACATAACATAAACGTTTGGCCTAGTGCTGAAGCTTTAACTGCAGTGTCACTACTGGGCCAGAAACCAGGGGTAGCAATGCCAGCTTCAACAAGTAAAACCCTGCCATGTGTTCCTTCTGCCTGTGCACTGAAGACAAATAATTCCCCTAATTAGCCAATATACAGTTCTCATTATTTGGGGGTTTATTAGGGTTCGCTGGATTAGAAAGTAATTGGATCAACTATGTGGTAAAGTCATTACTTTCTGAAGCCAGGTCTGATACTTTGGCAGAGGTCTGCAGTGGTGTGCAGTCTCATGAATGAACATATGCATCCAAGGGAAGGCTGGCACTGTCAAATAATTTCTTAAGCATCCTGTATGAATTAGCTGTTATCTTTCAAATATGTTTTTAAAAAAATTGTGATTACTATGTTATTGCTTTGCGTAGATGCACATTGTTAGCCCTTCTTAATGTAGGCATGAATTCATTCAATTCACACATGGGGACTTTTATACAGACAATTTTGGGTGACCACCAAAGAGGTTCCTTCGAATTTCATTTGTGTTTAGTCCATACACAATAGGATTAAGGATAGGAGGCACAAGAAAAATCAGCATACCAATAATTTTCTGTAAATCTGGGGAAACATTTTGAAATCTGTGTGAAAGAATGGTGAAAGTCCCTACGATTTCAAATATGAAAAATATAACCAGCTGTGCCACACATGTATTAATAGCCTTACTTCTGGCTTCATTTTGTCTTGTAACCAGACAAGCAATCAGTATCTTGACATAAGAGAACACTTGAATAGAAACACTTATTGACTGCATAAGTGCCAAGTAAATCAAGCCAACAATGTTATTGATAAAGGTGTTGCCACATGTCATCTTGAGAAGAGCGGGGTTATCACAGTACACGTTCATGAGTTTGGTTGTGCATAGTGGTAGCCCGGCCTGAAGACCAAATAATGACAATATGAAAGCCAAGTCAAGGCCCCAAACAATTGCAATTATTGCCACCACAACTCCAGGTGTCATTACGGAATTGTACCTTAATGGGAAACAAATGGCAACATATCGATCAAAGGCCATTGCAGCTAGGATAAAAAGAATCCCACCACCGTACATGTGAAGCAGAAAGCCCTGAAGAACACACAGAGGATAATAAATGCTGCTTGTATCTGTTAAGATATTTGAAAGGACTTTGGGAAGCATTGCAGTAATCCCCACAAGGTCATTGAATGGTAGACTGAACAAAATAAAATACATGGGCTTGTGTAAGTTTTTCTTTGCAATAATAAGTCCAAGCAGAGTCATATTGCAGGAAATGCAAAACAGATAAATCACAAGCCCAAATAAAAATATGGGATACCTTGCCCCATCCGGAATAAAAAATGGATCCATACCCAGTTCCAAATTAAGGCTTGCATTCAACATAACTGCAGGCTAAAACAGTGTTGAGAAGTTTACACAGGTTGCATTCTGGAGCATTAATAAAAAGCCAAATGCATCGATTAATTTACTCATACATGTTCAGAAATGCATGTTATGGAAAAATGTGATGTTTAGAAGCATGGAAGTCCAGTGTGATATACGTGCTGTTAAGCTGTCCTTAAAAACGTTATGGGAATGTAGGAGATGTGTCTCGTTATATAATACAAATGATGTGACGACATTAGACAAAAATAGGCCAACACAGTATGGCTTTTCATCCCTGAAACAAACAAGATGCCAAGTGGGATGTGACGTCACACCATGGTCAAACCTATAACAGCATTCGGTAACACTTTATTTGGAAAGCCCACTCAGAGACTTTAGAAATGGTTTGTTAAAATGTAATTTCATTTTGGTGCTCATTTACTAACATGGCTAATATAAAATATTCTAACCATGTACAATGATGTAAAATACTACATGCCTTTAAGGTAAATATCTCAAGGAAGAGACTTTGGTGCTTTGTGGTATGTGAAAGCCTGACAGGTTACTTTTATATGGCCTCAGTAGACTCATTTCCACCATAAAAAATAATATGAGCAAGGCTAAGGTACATGGCCTGTACCTGTAGCCTCTGGTTTGAACTACAGGAGCAAAATCTATTTCCATAAACATATATGACCCTGTAACATTTCCCAACCCTACCCACAACGTTATGCAAATGATTGTAAAAAAAGCTTATGTTTATTTATCTGTGTAAACGATCTTTTTATATATAATATGAGTGTTTACTCAGCACCCCTGAAAAAATAAGAAATTATAATTACGATTTGGCAAGTTCTCAAACCTTAGATTTTCCAAAATATTTTCTAGAGATGGGATAAATGACAGGGCCAAACGGGCCTGATTCAATTCAAAATTCAAAAGCATTTTGAGTGTACTGCAGTGCAGACCTTACACAGCACAACTCAGTGTCAATCTTAACTGCAAATTCTATAGCAGTGGTTCTTAACCTTGTTGGAGGTACCGAACCCCACCAGTTTCATATGCTCATTCACCGAACCCTTCTTTAGTAAAAAATAAAAAAATATATATGATTTTTTTACTGGTGCACAAAATGAACCGTGCATTAAAGGTTCCACTGAGGCTCCACCGAACCCCTGAGACCGACTCACCGAACCCCTAGGGTCCGATCGAACCCAGGTTAAGAACCACTGTTCTATAGGTATGGCCTATAGAATTAAAATGGCAAATATGCAGGTGCGGTTGTTGTGGTTCCTGTGTAAAACTATGGAAGCCCTGCAATGTATTTTGGAGTCATTTTTGTCTTGACTGCACAACTGGGTAATGTTACAGTAAGCATACCTGGCCCAAATGAAACAAAAAGTATTCTGCTAACAGACTTTATGGTAAGTAAAGTAGCCCACGTTGGATGATCATATTGCCTTACATAGGCTAGGGCATTAGTAGGAAGGTGATTGTTGTGGCTCTGTGTATATTGTATAGTAATAAAGTTAGCCTAGGCTACTTCATGCCACAGTTTCATAGAGGCTACAAGTGTTTTTTTCCTTGACCAGTTAGCATACAACCTGTGCCTAGAAAGGACAAAGTTAGCCCACAACTCATCATAGTTATTTTATATTTTATAGGTTTCCCTATATTGAGCTTATTAGACCTACTCACTAGGCCTGCCTAGCTTTAATACCAAAAATATTAGCTGTGATATAACTTGCGATTGTATGGGTAGCCTTAGCCTATGTGATCATCAAAGTAGGTTTCTCAGATGCATTGTGCCTCTGGTCATGCAATTAAAAATTAAGAATGGTGAATTTTCCTCACAGTATATTATTTATTACCAAACAAAAAGAAGACAAATTAAAACTTTGCTTCCACAGCTAACGTCCACAACAACAGCCTATGGGACAAACACACTACTTCCTTAGCTACACCACAGCAGAGCACCACAGTAACGGTGGTGCTGTTTACTTCCCCATTTTGCCAGATTTGTCTATATTCATTATGATTAGCACAAAAGAAGAAGAGTGTAAGTATATTAGGTTCTATGGTTTTACACTAACAGTTTGACCTTTTACTTGGTCTGTCCTCAAGTTAGTTGGGCCTTACTAGCTGGTCTGCATTTGGCATAATAGTATGGCCAACTGATATCAAACATTTTGGCATGAACATCACTGACACTCACTTTGTGGTTCATCTGAAGTTTCCTGTTCAAAGAGCACATATAAAAAAAACAACTTCTGACTCCACGAAACGCTCCTAGATGGACAAATTCTGCATGTAGTCGAAGTATACTTCATTAGCCAAAGATCAATCATTAGCCTACAACGCAGAAGACATTTAGACTGCACTTTCGAAAGTGACAATCCCTGATCCTGTCAACTCAATGCCTGTGTGCCGTTATAAACTTCCTTGACACAGGCAGCGCTTTCAAGACAAAAAACCCAGATTGACTTTGAACATGAAGTGCAAAGAACTACCAATGTGTGACAAATGCTATTCATGATGAATCTGGTGAAGTATTCTTTGACTACATACGCAACTCGTTTTAAAGTTCATGCCATTTTTAGGGAATCGCAGGGTGTGGGGAGGAACAAATTGGGAAGTGCAAAAGCGTGCTGTGTTATGATTGGAATAAGCATGCAGTAGAGCCCACTTCACAAATTTTAATCATAGACAGTCCTATATTTCACAAATTTTAACTTTGAAATGTTTCTATTGACAATGTTTAATGGCCTTTTCATACTTTTATAAAATTAACCCAGTAAGACACAACCCCTATTTCAAGTTTATTTTTGCCAAAATGGCATGACCAAGTTTTAATGTGTTAGTTAGCAATTTTTGTTATGTCGTAGTAAGTTTATAGTAAAGAGTTTTTCCTTCTGTGAGTGAAACAGCTTATCATTCCACAAAGAGAACAGCTTGTACTAAGAGGCTACAAATGCATTTAGTGTCTAGATGTCTGAGCAGTGACTGTGTATTGTAGAGTACATGATGGATATATTTCAGCTTTGTGTTAATGTATTTATATATTTTTAAAAACAATTTAAGGCACAGTCAAATGGGAAACTAAGGCAGTTCTAAGGACACAACACTGACAGGAGGTCCTCAAGGCATTATGTAGTATTTTGTTTAATAAAGGAGGCAAAACGTTTATTGTTTTTTTATACGGCTCAAAAATTCTAGCAGCATGCCTGCCACACATAACATAAACGTTTGGCCTAGTGCTGAAGCTTTAACTGCAGTGTCACTACTGGGCCAGAAACCAGGGGTAGCAATGCCAGCTTCAACAAGTAAAACCCTGCCATGTGTTCCTTCTGCCTGTGCACTTAACACAAATAATTCCCCTAATTGGCCAATATACAGTTCTCATTATTTGGGGGTTTATTAGGGTTAGCTGGATTAGAAAGTAATTGGATCAACTATGTGGTAAAGTCATTACTTTCTGAAGCCAGGTCTGATACTTTGGCAGAGGTCTGCAGTGGTGTGCAGTCTCATGAATGAACATATGCATCCAAGGGAAGGCCGGCACTGTCAAATAATTTCTTAAGCATCCTGTATGAATTAGCTGTTATCTTTCAAATATGTTTTTTTTTTAAATTGTGATTACTATGTTATTGCTTTGCGTAGATGCACATTGTTAGCCCTTCTTAATGTAGGCATGAATTCATTCAATTCACACATGGGGACTTTTATACAGACAACTTTGGGTGACCACCAAAGAGGTTCCTTCGAATTTCATTTGTGTTTAGTCCATACACAATAGGATTAAGGATAGGAGGCACAAGAAAAATCAGCATACCAATAATTTTCTGTAAATCTGGGGAAACATTTTGAAATCTGTGTGAAAGAATGGTGAAAGTACTTATGATTTCAAATATGAAAAATATAACCAGTTGTGCCACACATGTATTAATAGCCTTACTCCTGGCTTCATTTTGTCTTGTAACCAGACAAGCAATCAGTATCTTGACATAAGAGAACACTTGAATAGAAATACTTATTGACTGCATAAGTGCCAAGTAAATCAAGCCAACAATGTTATTGATAAAGGTGTTGCCACATGTCATCTTGAGAAGAGAGGGGTTATCACAGAACACGTTCATGAGTTTGGTTGTGCATAGTGATAGCCCGGCCTGAAGACCAAATAATGACAATATGAAAGCCAAGTCAAGGCCCCAAACAATTGCAATTATTGCCACCACAACTCCAGGTGTCATTACGGAATTGTACCTTAATGGGAAACAAATGGCAACATATCGATCAAAGGCCATTGCAGCTAGGATAAAAAGAATCCCACCACCGTACATGTGAAGCAGAAAGCCCTGAAGAACACACAGAGGATAATACATGCTGCTTGTATCTGTTAAGATATCTGAAAGGACTTTGGGAAGCATTGCAGTAATCCCCACAAGGTCATTGAATGGTAGACTGAACAAAATAAAATACATGGGCTTGTGTAAGTTTTTCTTTGCAATAATAAGTCCAAGCAGAGTCATATTGCAGGAAATGCAAAACAGATAAATCACAAGCCCAAATAAAAATATGGGATACCTTGCCCCATCCGGAATAAAAAATGGATCCATACCCAGTTCCAAATTAAGGCTTGCATTCAACATAACTGCAGGCTAAAACAGTGTTGAGAAGTTTACACAGGTTGCATTCTGGAGCATTAATAAAAAGCCAAATGGGAAAATGTGATGTTTAGAAGCATGGAAGTCCAGTGTGATATACGTGCTGTTAAGCTGTCCTTAAAAACGTTATGGGAATGTAGGGGATGTGTCTCTTTATATAATACAAATGATGTGACAACATTAGACAAAAATAGGCCAACACAGTATGGCTTTTCATCCCTGAAACACAGTAGCGCCCGGGGCGCCATTTCGTGGGGGGCGCCACGAGCGCTTTGGGGAAAAATAAATAAATAAATAAATAAAAACGCTCCGTGAGTCATATCGATGCAATCGGCACATTGGCGCCCCCTGGTGATGGTGAACTGCTGAACTGCAGGCGGCCTTCTTGCTGAGAAGGTGCCATGCACAGAAGCAGCGCGTCTCTCTGCCTCGGGGGTGGGGTGGGGGGTGGGGGGGGGTGCTGAGAGGTGCTCATTTACTAACATGGCTAACATAAAATATTCTAACCATGTACAATGATGTAAAATACTACATGCCTTTAAGGTAAATATCTCAAGGAAGACACTTTGGTGCTTTGTGGTATGTGAAAGCCTGACAGGTTCCTTTTATATGGCCTCAGTAGACTCATTTCCACCATAAAAAATAATATGAGCAAGGCTAAGGTACATGGCCTGTACCTGTAGCCTCTGGTTTGAACTACAGGAGCAAAATCTATTTCCATAAACATATATGACCCTGTAACATTTCCCAACCCTACCCACAACGTTGTGCAAATAATTGTAAAAAAAAAGCTTATGTTTATTTATCTGTGTAAACGTTCTTTATATATATAATATGAGTGTTTACTCAGCACCCCTGAAAAAATAAGAAATTATAATTACGATTTGGCAAGTTCTCAAACCTTAGATTTTCCAAAATATTTTCTAGAGATGGGATAAATGACAGGGCCAAACGGGCCTGATTCAATTCAAAATTCAAAAGCATTTTGAGTGTACTGCAGTGCAGACCTTACACAGCACAACTCAGTGTCAATCTTAACTGCAAATTCTATAGGTATGGCCTATAGAATTAAAATGGCAAATATGCAGGTGCGGTTGTTGTGGTTCCTTTGTAAAACAATGGAAGCCCTGAAATGTATTTTGGAGTCCTTTTTTTCTTGACTGCACAACTGGGTAATGTTACAGTAAGCATACCTGGCCCAAATGAAACAAAAAGTATTCTGCTAACAGACTTTATGGTAAGTAAAGTAGCCCACGTTGGATGATCATATTGCCTTACATAGGCTAGGGCATTAGTAGGAAGGTGATTGTTGTGGCTCTGTGTATATTGTATAGTAATAAAGTTAGCCTAGGCTACTTCATGCCACAGTTTCATAGAGGCTACAAGTGTTTTTTTCCTTGACCAGTTAGCATACAACCTGTGCCTAGAAAGGACAAAGTTAGCCCACAACTCATCATAGTTATTTTATATTTTATAGGTTTCCCTATATTGAGCTTATTAGACCTACTCACTAGGCCTGCCTAGCTTTAATACCAAAAATATAAGCTGTGATATAACTTGCGATTGTATGGGTAGCCTTAGCCTATGTGATCATCAAAGTAGGTTTCTCAGATGCATTGTGCCTCTGGTCATGCAATTAAAAATGAAGAATGGTGAATTGTCCTCACAGTATATTATTTATTACCAAACAAAAAGAAGACAAATTAAAACTTTGCTTCCACAGCTAACGTCCACAACAACAGCCTATGGGACAAACACACTACTTCCTTAGCTACACCACAGCAGAGCACCACAGTAATGGTGGTGCTGTTTACTTCCCCATTTTGCCAGATGTGTCTATACTCATTATGATTAGCACAAAAGAAGAAGAGTGTAAGTATATTAGGTTCTATGGTTTTACACTAACATTTTTAGTTTGACCTTTTACTTGGTCTGTCCTCAAGTTAGCCCTCTAGTTGGGCCTTACTAGCTGGTCTGCATTTGGCATAATAGTATGGCCAGCCAACTGATATCAAACATTTTGACATGAACATCACTGACAGATCTACAGTCCATATTTCATGAGCTACACTGGTTAGGGGTATGTTGTAATACAATGGGTCATGGGTCAGTTTTAGACAGACTACAGTATAAACACCATACAACTTAAAACATTACATTATTACTGTGCATAAATGTTATTGACTCTTAATCGACTACTATTTCAATTAGGTATGTATGGCATGAATAATGGCTATCCAATGTAAAAAATGTGATGTAATCCATGTCTTCATTATTTTGAGTTTGAGTTGTTGTTGTCCATAAACACTGTTGTCCATAAACATGTCACTTGTGAGTCAGGTGACAATTCTTAGGTTGCATCAGCTGAGATATATTTGTTAATGAATCCTTTGGGTGAGCATTCTAATGATGATCTATTAACACTGACACTAATAATTAAGCCTCTGAGGTTGTTCTAGCCTCCTGGTAACTGTTGCCTCTTTACTCTGTAATGACACAGTAGAAAGCTGTTGGGAATAGGGATCTGGGATATTCTGTAAGACCACTAAACAAATTGATGATCTAAAGAATAGTTATTTGAGAATACCTTACTAAGTTTATCCAACAGGACACTGAAACAAAACATTTATGAAATTTAATGTGTCAGTGACTATAAAATAGTGTTTTGGGGGATAAAATAAAGCAATATAAACCCTGACCCTCCCCTTATGTCTTTGGAATTTGTTCAAGACGTTTAATTACAATAATGTACTGTAATTTATCCATCTAGTTCTGCTATAGTTTACTTTTATACAATTAATGTACATGCATTTATAGGACATTGTTGTTTGTGTTATAATGACATTATTTATAGTGTGATGTGCAGTGTAGAGAACATCAACCATGTGTTACTGTTAATACTATTAACAGTAAACTATTGATATGTTTCTTACATTCATCACTGAAATTCATTAAAAAAAAAACAATTTAAAAATGAAACATATGACAACACAGAGGTTAAAGCAAGACTAAAGCACTTTTCATCTTTGGTTGGCCTACAAATTGGAAGCAGAATGGTTGCTTTTAAAGTGATATTTCTTAGGGTGTGGGCCTTGGGCCTGTCTCCTGCAAATGACTATGTTTTTACATTCATAACACCGACATAAATGGAAAGCAACATAAGTGAATACGTATGACCAGGCAGAGGTTGAAGCTCATATTTCTTAGTGTTTGGGCCTAGGCCCATTACTACTCTATTGTATTACTCTGTGCTGGGTTGTCAGAGTAAAAGACAGAAATATACCAGCATGTTGACAAATGCATGCGGACATCATTATACCAAATCTGATCTGGCCTTTTCTATCACAGCCCTGCATCATTGCTCACTTTGATTGTAGTTTAATTACTCATTCTTAAGCAATTATCTCCATGATACTTTTTATTGGGGTCACTTTATGGGTTCATGTTAAACCCCAATAACTCAGTATCTGTGTTATTTGTAAAGGTGTAATTATAGACAGTCACATATTGTCTAGTTTCTTTGTTTTAATTTTACATTATTTGTATCATTAAGAAAATATAAACCCTATCTTGAAGGTTTTAGCTGTATCAAATAATATTTTTTTTGCAATTTCCAACATAAATGGCTTGTTTTTTTTATTCATGTTGTTCTATTCAAATGAATAGATTTTGCATATGCATTTGTTTGATCCTTGATCATTTGTATGTATGTTTGTATGTACTCGTTTGTATTTTGCTGTTCTATATGTTTGTGTTAGGAATGCACATTTTATAGATTTTCGGGCCATCTCACAGACCTTTCATTCAAAGGGAAAATAACAGTCCTGCTGTTGTCCACAACAGAGGCAGCGCAAAGGGACACTGGCCCACTGCAATACAGTAAATTTAATTAACCAATGGCCACTAGTGGTGGTGAAAGATTAAGGGCCAAATGAGGGTCTGATCTCTAGTGACCACCCCAGCCTGTGGCTTTAAGCCAGCCTGGGTAATGTTGCTTAGATGTACCTGGGTTTAAAACCTCCAATGTTAACGACAGGGCAGAAATGTTCAGAAATGTGCACAATATTCTTTACAAAGAACTATAAATTAGCAGAATTAACTATTTTTTAGGAAATATTGGTAGATTAGTGGTCATTCTAGAAATCTATGTTCTACATGTACACTACACACCATTGGTAAAGAGTTTCTGTTCTTTCTTTTGCATTATATTAATTCAATATGTTGGCGAAAGAATATAAGATTATGTAAGTCAGATTATTGTTCTCCTGAGTATGTCTGAGCTGAGGGAATAATATGCTTGTTATTTTGTTACTGAGGCTAGTTAATATTCTCTAAAGGGTATGTGTGCTGAGGGAGAATCCAGGCTAATGAGCTCTCTTGATTAATCTCTAACGTGTTTTCTTTCCTTGTTTAACTATGGTAACCTCTATGATGACAATCATCAACACTCTCTAATAACGACACCTTTTCCTATTAGACACAAACAAATTGTACAAACAGTTCTTAAAATTCCCTTGGGTATCTTTCATCATTAGAACATAACAAACAATGGTTAATCTTATTTTTAAATGTTAAACAGAATAAACAAGAATTACTTTCATATTGTCCATAATTATCTTGTCAAATACAAGACACTACATTGATACATGTCAAACACATGACACCAGAGAATTTAACTTAGAGGTCCTGATTTTAACAGATAATGTTAATGGAGATAAGGACCTACCGGGCCTTGCCACATTGAAGCCTAACATGTCTGGGCCTTATGACAAAGACGTTTAAGGAAGGTTAGATGTATGTGTTAAAGCAATGATTAAAATAGCATGACACAGTATTGGTAGATAGACAAATTAATTAAGGAATTCCATTGTTTCAAATTGTTCACTTTTGTACACCTGCTCTACCAAACAGGTGCAGTGGAGGTGACCCACAATCTACAACTCACTACAAAATTAAGACTGCCAACGTTGTCCATTCCGCAAGCAACTATTTTAACTATTTCTAACACTTTAACACAGCATTTTGGTCAATGAATCTTCGCCAGGTTATTTCCTAAGCTCCACTGAGCTAAATGTGTGAGAAAGCTATAGAGTAACTATAGGGCTAATGAATAGCCTAGTTGTTTGCAGAAAGGGCAGTGTGCGGGAGCTTGCATTCACCATCCTTTGCCATTGTCTAGGTTGAGATGTATTTAACAACTTGGCACGGTCTTACATATTAAAATTCCCCCATTTCTGGCTCACGTCTTTTTTTTCAGAAATAATGTGGTAAATCAGCCAACCAGTAAACCATTTAATTTCTTCACCATTCTGTAAATAATCTGAAGTGATTCTAGTCTGCTGCGACCCCAGGCAAAAAATCCACAGCTTCTGTTGAAAACTGCATTACCTCTACTGCAGTTTAAGGTTTGTGATCCCTAGGGATACCCTGTAGTGGCCTGAGGGCCCCAAGCAGTTGCCTATGTTGCCTTTTAACAAGCTATACCTCTGTCCATGGACTATTGAGAAGATCTGCTGTTGTCCACAACAGAGGCAGCCCAATGGGAAACAACTGCCCCACTACAGTTCAGTTAATTTAATTAATGCATGGCCATTGGTGGTGGTAAAAAGATGAAGGATTAAATAAGGGTCTAATCTCCAGTGACCCCACCAGTCTGTGACTTTTATCCTGCCTGGTGCATGGTGCTTAGGAGTTGTACCTACACACTGGGCTTTTATCCTACGATGCAAGGCCGTAGCAGGACTGCACAACTACTGAGGCCTGTGAAAATGTTTCAACATATTTAAATGGAGAGAGAGAGAGAGAGAGGGAGAGAGAGAGAGAGAGAGAGAGTGTGTGTGTGTGTGTGTGTGTGTGTGTGTGTGTGTTCCAGATGCCCAGATTCCTGGTTTCATCGGCTGTGCATACTGAAATGGCAATAAAAAACAACATTTAGACAGTAATAAGTGATTATTAGTGCAAATGACACCACAGAAAATTTGTTTATAAATCTTTTTAATTTAAAGGCTAGTTGAATCCTCCTGTAAACTGAGGCATCCCACTATCTAAGGACTTTCTCCTGGCCCACTTCCACTTTCTGATGCACATGAAGCATGTATTTTTATGTTTTTAACCAAATGCAAATAACAGATAAGAGAAATGTGTGATACAACAAGAAAACACAATTTGCTGTATCTATATAACCAATGTAAATTGTCCTTTAAACATTTTGGACACTATTTTTAATGACCCCATAAATAATGTTTAATTCAACCAGTGCTGTTGGATGTTGTGTAGGCTAGCTTTGTGAAACACTGATTATCCTATTTGAGGCCCAACCTTTAATGCAAGGCCAGAGCCGTGTCCAGATTACTACATGTGTCAGCCTTCTTTCTTTACACACAGCAAAATCAAGTCAGAACATTTTTTTTTACAAGTGTTGCTTTGGCTTGCCGAATGATTTCTTAAAGTTGACAAACAAGGCACGTGTGCTGTTTTCGAAACCTATAGGTTAAATTTTAGTAGCTTTATGGAAGTGCACTGCTGGTTACCATGCACACACTCTAGAGTGAGGATTGTGTTCTCACTATCTATTTTGTGCCATTTCATTGTTTTTTTTTTTCTATTCTTGCATGCTCATGCACGCATAAAACAGGCACAGAAAAGTTCGTTTTTTTTAAATTGAATATTTAACGTATTGATTTATTTTTAGCTCTTTAAGACCTCTGTGGCCTCAAAGCTGGCTACAGTCATGCTACGATGCAAAAGACACTGCCAGCAGAAATGTTCAGAGGAAGATAAACCACAGTCCTGCTGTTGTCCTCAGCAGAAACAGCCCTAAGGGAAATAACTGGCCCACTGCAGTACAGTAAATTTAATTAGCCCATGCTCACTGATGGTGGTGAAAGATTAAGGGCCAAATTAGAGTCTGGTCTCTGGTGACCACACCAGCCAGTGGCTTTTGACCAGCCTGCCTTATTGTTTGGGTGAATGTTTTTGCTTACTGTCAAAGCCACATGTTGCAAGGGCAACAAAGTAACAGGATCTTTTTTTTTAGTTTTACTTTTTAAAGTTATGCTTGTTCGCCTTACCACAAGGAGAGGTGGGCAACTAAACAAATACAAATCCTTTATGGTTTTTGGAAATTCTGCAATTCAAACTATATAGCTGTTCATCATCAAATGTAAATAATAATCTTTATGATTTTGTGTACTTTAGCAGCACATGCTGTATGATTCAAGGGAATGTAATTTTGGAAAATTATGCATCCATGTTTTAGCATTTTCATTACATCATCAAGTTTCCTTGCACAGCAAAAAGTTGCAGCAAGATTTTTAATAACATTGCGTAATTCATATTATTTTTGTTGCGAGTGTGTATGATCCCAGGGAATAATATGTTTGTTATTTTGTTACTGAGGCTAGTTATTATTCTCTTGAGTGTATAAGAGCAGCGGGACCAGTAGGGCTAATGAGCTCTCTTGATTAATCTCTAACATGTTTTGTTTCCTTTTTGAGCTGTGATAATATTGTCAGGGGCTTAATTCATTATGACAAGCAATCAAACCTTTCGATCACAACAACCTTCCATGTTGCACACAAACAAACTGAAGAAACAACAGGCGCTAGGTGTCATGATTCCCTCAGGTGTCATTTTAGGTTAGTGTGCTGAATTTTAGTTTAACGTTAAACATAATAAACAGTGTTTAACTCTAAATTATAATTTTGAACAAAATAAGCAAAAATGTTTTTCTTTTGAACATGTTTTAACATCTTGACCATGTGAAGACTGTATACAACATGCCTGTGTCTGGTCAACTTGCACATCTCTGACTGGACTGAACCGATTATGTTCACCATTTTAGACTGCCTTTTAATTTTCTTGGCCATGCTCACTCTGGCATAATATCCACTAACACAAAACACATATGTTACACACTTTTGTACTGGAGGAACACTGTTTCAGTTTACTAAATATCCTACTGTACATTAGTTGAATAACAATAAAAACCAACTTGACCTGACCTGACATGGCTGAGTGACAAAGCCAACAACTAGGAGTACTGCGATGACAAGCACGCTAAAACGTTTGCCAAGTATCATGGCACAGAACCTGTGCTGCTTTAGGCTTTTCACACTTGACCACTGACCAAGAAGACACTCCAGGTTCAAGTGAGCAGTTAGGGGCAGATGGCTGAAACCTCTGAAACAGTGGCCACGTTTGACTTGGCTGGCTTGACATCAACATCAAACAAGATTGGGTGAGATTTGCTGGTGGGCACTGGTCAAATTGGAAAGCAGCTGGCTGAAGTTTTTTTCCTTGCAAGGTTCATGACATTTGGACTAGATGATGCCAGCTGCTAATTTGACAGCTGTCTGTAAGGTAATTTGCCCGATCTTGTTTGACATTATGTCAACACAACCAGCCAGCCAGTCAAGCCGAATGAGGCCAGTGACTGATGGCACACAGACAGGCCCAGTAGCGACAGGAACCACCTCTGTAACTGGAAGTACATGTGCAGGTGCTCGGGCAGTCAGAGGCATCGCGTAACACAGAAAACTGCTTGGGAGCTGCAGGCCACTAGAGAGCCTTGGAGGGCTGGCAACCGTTACACTGCAGTGGTGGCAATACAGTTTTTTTGACCAGGCCCCCAGTAGATGCGACTTTGCTGGCAGTGTGTGCCAGTTGCATGGACAGTATGTGATATTGTTGGTGTGTGAGCATATTGATATTGGTGTGAGCATATTGACCAATATCAATATACTCACACACCAACAATATCACATACTGTCCATGCAACTGGCACACATGCTTTTTACAACTGTCATTTTGCACAGAATACTAAGAGTACACAAACACAAACACTTATTTTTTCACAGGCCTCTGTAGTATTAATTTGCACTTTTTTCATTTTGCACTTTTTTGCATGAATGTTTCTACCAACAGCATGGTGATACACACATGCAGGCACACACGCACGCATGCACCCCCCCGCACACACCACACACACACACACACACACACACACACACACACACACACACACACCACACACACACACACACACACACACACACACACACACACACACACACATACACGCATACACACAAAAGGTCTCTTTGGGTGTTATTAATGTAGCTTGGTCTATGTGAAGAAAAAAGGCCTATTCAGCCACATGTATTGCTAGGCTTAGCGTTTGGGTTATTTTATCTAAATTAGGGTTAGTTAGAAGAAACTTTGTTTTGTGCAGTAGATGTCAATGTTTTCAATGTCAATCTGCATGTCACCTTTTCCCTGTGCCATTAAATTCAATAATCTTATATAAATGATATTTCATCATTTAATATCATTTTATTGTGACTTTACTGATTGTGTTTGACTGTGATTCTTCTTATGACCAGAAGTCCCTAGTGAATATAACGTCAGGAGCAGAATATGTCTGTATAAATTACATACATTGCATACATGTCAAACACACCATCATGATTGGTGACTCAAACTAGTGAAGGGCAGGTTTTGAGAAAACACAAGATACTTGTCCACCTAGGAAGAGTATCTTTGGGAGAAGAGATTTAAGCCTTAAGCCTTTAAACTTTATTGTAACATAGTCTACTACTGTTTCAGACCTTTAGTCACTATACACCCTTGTCCGAGGTGGCTGTGCTTAAGGTAATGAAAGTTTAGTGAGTGTCTAGTATCCAAAGTCGATATTATCCTCTAAGACATCTGAATTTGGTGAATGTAAGGAGTTTATTACTAACATATCATGATTTTTTAAATAATAAGAACTAGCATATGGTGAATATATATGTTATGTATAACACCTCTCCTTTTATTTAATATAGTAATTTTATTCAATAATCCATACTTTTAATAAACGTGTATTCATATATGAATGTGTTGAACAAACTTATTTTGTCTTTCTATTTTTTTTTTGGCCTGAATGAAGACAGAGATGAAGATGGAAAACAACAGTGACATATTAGAAATCCAGGGTTTAGACATCTCAAAGTCATCTGTTTACCCTGTGTTTTTCGCTGTGCTCTTTTTTTACATCACTCTTCTGATATCCAATTTTGGTGTGCTTTTACTCATTATCACAGAGAAAAGCTTACACCAACCCATGTATCTGCTCTTCTGCAACCTCTCTGTCAATGATCTATTCGGGAACACTGTATTGCTTCCCCGTTTGCTGGCTGATATGTTTGCACCAAAGAAATTTACCACCTATGCTGAGTGTGTCACACAGGCCTTTTGTAGTCACACATTTGGATCAGCTTCACACATGATACTAATCATAATGGCCTTTGACAGGTATAACGCTATATGTAACCCATTAAGATATGCATCAATAATGACAACAAAGACTATTGTAAAGTTGTCTGTGTCTGCCTGGGGCATTTCACTTGTGTTAGTGGCTATTTTATTAGGTCTCACAGTCAGGTTGTCTCGCTGTAGATCGGTTGTTCTCAATGCTTACTGTGACAATGCATCCTTGTTTAAGTTATCTTGTGATGACGTGTCTATTAATAATCTGTATGGTCTAGTTTTCACTGCAGTACTTTTCGGTTCATCAATAGGAAGCATCCTTGTGACATACTTGAGAATAACAATAATATGCTGTACTAGAAAAAGCAAAGATCTAAACAACAAAGCTTTACAAACCTGTACAAGTCACTTATTAGTATACATGATTATGTTGTGGACAGGGTTCCTTACTATAGCTCTCCATCGTTTCCCAGATTACCCATATTTGAGGAAACTGGCATATATATTGTTTCATGTTGTTCCGGCTAATTTGAATCCGATTATATATGGTATGCAAACCAAAAGTCTACGGAACAAAATTCTGCAGACCTTTTTTAGAAAGGTGTCATCTACATAGGCACTCCAGTTCTACAAAAGTCTCCATCTGGTTAATATTGTTGAATAACAGATTTTTTCTAAATTGGCCAATTGTAATGTAACAAGTCTTTTAAGTTTATCTGTGAACACATAGAACATATTTTATCAAAGATTTATGGGAAACGACTTAAGGACAACACATTGAGGCCTTATTTTACCGTAGCACAAGCAGACCAATAGCCACAAGTCCACATCATGAAGCATATTAATGAGCAATGATTATCTGATGATCACAGTGAAAACACAAACCACTCGTAAGTGTTTTTGTTAACATGTTGCTCTGTAAGTAAGAATGAGTGAGATATTAAATGCAGTCTATGTTTTTTGAATGTATGGTTACCATAATGTCTACAAACCACTGGGTGTCACTATATTGTCTGTCTTTGACACTGATCTTTTTTTCAACACAAACATAAAGAGGCCTTAAAGCTTTGACCCCTTGTGTTTAAGATGCTGTAACGGACTGGTCCTATCTGTGTTCCTAATTTAACTACTTTTCTTTTTGTCTGGTGATGTGTAGTTTTTATCATGTTGGTGTTACCTCCATCAGATGCGCATGGACACAGATTTGTCAACCCAATAAATCTGGACAAAGTCTAGTCAAGGACTTTGTCAAAGGATTAGACTTTGTAAAAAGGGCAAATTCTAATGTAACGCTTTGGCTATATAGTTTGCAGAATAACTAATGCCTGAATAAAATAAATTGTGTATTTAACAAGAAATAATCATAGTGGCAAAGATTATTCTTGAGTCCATTGGAGGACACTTTCAATAAAAATTGTACTGCTATTGCAGTAGTTCAAAGTTGTCAGTCTTCTAAAGGCCTTTTAGTAGCTTGGTGGACCTATGCAGTTGCATGTTGCCTGTTGGCTAGGTACGCCTCTGATGGTGGCATTACGGCCTAGCAATAATTTAAAAAGGTATGATGAGTGAAGAGCATTGCAGGTGCAAATGTGTCAACTTTAATGACTGACTTTTGCAATATCAAGCACATGGTACTACATGATTTAACAATGAGGTCTCATCTGTCTTGAGCAGTAAGAATATCTTCTTAAGACAATCCAAAATCAAAATAAAACTGAATTGTGCAGAACATAATTATAATATGTGACTGTGAAAAGTTATTGAATGTAAATTGAAATGTGATTTGATCAGCTTGTTAAATGAATCCCCTTATTGTGAACTTCTGTACACCTCTAACAAAGTTGTACAGGTGTACAGGTGCGTTGGAGGTGACCCACGTCTACAACTTAGTACAAAATGTAAGACAAAGCCGAAGCATGAAGATGAAGACTAAGGCTAAAACCCATAGCCAGAATTCATTGTAATGATTTAATCCAACCAAAAAAATTAAATTGATAGTGGGCACATTTAGTGTGTTTGAAATTATCAAACACCATTTGTCAAGCTTGCTGGTGCTAAGGTGGTGGTGGGGCCTTAGACCACCTTCAGCTTAGGGCCCCATAAAGCCTTGGCCGGCCCTGCATACTGTACACCAACAACATTAGTTCAGTGGCACGAATGGCTCATGAGTTGTGCATGGAACAGATAAAGTGACACACAGACAGATGTTAGTTGCATTTATAGATAGATTAAAAAACAAACAACATTCATACATGAATACACATCGGCACTCCATAGGCACTCCATTTCTACAAATGTCTCCATCTGGTTAAATAGAGAACAAACCATTTTTATTGAAATGACGCCACACAGTAATGATCAGTTTTTCCTAATCCTAATTGCTTACCAAGCTAAACATTTTTATTAATAAGTAATATGTGTATAGAAGCAATTTAACATAGTCTCTATTTTCTGACTTTATGGTTGCCATAATTTCTACAAACCACTGGGTGTCACTATGCTGTCTGTCTTTTGATAGTTTTCAACAATAAAGAGGCCTTAAAGTTTCACAAAGTTCATTTAAGATGCTTTCACTTTCTACGTTTTATTATGTTGAGGCTAACTCCAGCAGATGTGCATGGACACAGATTTGTCAACCCAATACATCTCTAATCTATCTAAAGTCTAATCTAATGCTTGGCTATGCTGTCTGAAGCATAACTGATGCCTGCAAAAAATAAATTGTATATTTAACAAAAAAATGCCATAATGGCAGATTATTCTTGAGTCCATTGCAGCTCAAAGAAATAGGCCGCTGCTTTTATTAAAACCTGTATTGCCATTGCTATAGTTCAAAGTTGTCAGCCCTCTGAGGTCTTTTAGTAGCTTGGTGGACCTATGCAGTTGCATGTTGCCTGTAGGCTAGCTACGCCTCTGATGGTGGCATTACGGCCCAGCAATAATTTGAAAAGGTATGATGAGTGAAGAGCATTGCTGAAGAAAGAGCGAGCAGGTGCAAATGTGTCAATTTTAATGACTGACCGTTACAATATCAAGCACATGGTATTACATGGTTGTAACAATGGGGTCTTGTATGTCTTGAGCAGTCAGAATGTCTTGTTAAGACAATCCAAGATCAATATACAACTGAATTGTGCGTAACCTAATTATAATCTGTGAATGTTAAAAGATGATGATCTATTCGACGACTAAACTGTAACATATTCTGAATAGCGCCTGCAAGTTGGCCAAGTAGTTGTATATTGAAAAAATAGATTTTATATTTGCCAACACATGTTTCTGAGGGTAAAAGTTTATCAGAGCATTCTTATTTCACTAGTATTTTTTGCCTTTATTGAGATTGGACAGTGAAGAGCAGAACAGGAACTGAGTGGGAGAGAGATGGGAAATGACCAAGGCCAGGTCCATGGGCACTTGCCCATTCATGGTACGGGTGCTGTATGCCTGATTAGTGATTTTTTAAGGATATACTTTCAGGGGTACTCATTCATTTTCAGTTGACACCTATTGTGTCCATGGTAACTATGAATCACTAAGCAGAGTTCTAGGAAATTACAACCATTATTTTGTGAGAGCATAATTCAAATCTCCTCTTTAAATTTATTACAGCATGTCTGCTTTAAATCATGTACATTTTGAACAATTAAGATTTAAATTATCACGCTAATTTAACATACATGTACAAACTCATTACCATTAGCATATTGTGAATATACATGTGCATAAAGTCAATATCACATTACAGAATTCTGAATCATAGTATAACTTATCCAAATAAGTACATCTGGAACATTAAAGTGTTTCAATAGACAGGATTAAAAAATGAATAATATTCAGTATGTTATGTTCGGGTAGAATATAAAACTGCACTAACCCATTTATGGTTACTCTTTTTTTGTTTTTAAACATACATACATCATAATGTATAATGGTCTATGAGTTTCAAGCTAAGTAATCTTGGTAAAAGTGGATTTCAGGATTTTTTTTAAATTAAAAAAGAAGACAATTTTAAATTATATATATATATAGATGAAATCTTTTAAAGTGTGTGTGATAAGATGACTGACTAAAACTGACCCATTAAATATCTAAAAATGTCTATTAACTATGTGCAATTTTTCTGCCAAATATTTGCAATATTTTCACCCTTAAATGTTTAGTCTGGAAAGCATAAATGACTGGATTTAAATGGGCAGGTACAACATGAAAAAGAATAACCATTAGTTTTCTTAAAAATTTCTCTTCTGGGAACCGATGCATGATAATCACAATATATCCAGCCAGTAGCATTATTAGATACAACACTAAATGGCTTGCACAGGTTTGAATGGCTTTGCTGTTGAGCTCTGCATTTTTCTTAGTCCAGCATATGACAGCAATTCTGATATATGTGATGATAACAGTGCCCATTGATGAGGAGAACAACACCACAGTGTAAAACAGACCATATATATTATTAATGGACACATCCTCACAAGACAGCTTGAACAAGGATGCATTGTCACAGAAAATATGCATAATGTGTGATCTACATCGAGATAGCCTTAATGTTAGGCTGATTAACACACCTACTAATACAACTGAAACAGCCCAGGCAAAAAAAGACAATGTCACAACCGCCTTTGTGGTCATTATTGCACTGTATCGCAGTGGATTACATATAGCCACATACCTGTCAATGGCCATTACGATTAGTATTGTGTGTGAAGCTGAACCATATGTATGGGTGAAAAATGCTTGTGTGACACAAGCACTATAAGAAATCAACTTCTCTCTTGAAACCATGTCTAACAATAAACGGGGCATTAAGATTGTATTTCCTAAAATGTCATTTACAGACAAATTGCAGAACAGCAAGTACATGGGCTGGTGTAGTTTTTTCTCTACAATGATGATAATAAGAACACCGATATTGGATATTAGCAGTGCAATGTACACAATGAGTAATGTGAAAAACACTGGATATGTGGATGATTCAGCAATCTCTAATCCTTGCACTGTGAGAATATCACTGTTGTATGAGAAGTTTCCCATCCTTGCAGTCCGATAACCTAAGACAAAACACATTCAAATTCAAACAGCAGTATTTTTTAACTGTAAAACATGTTTGCATTAAATAATGTTTAAAGTGCCTCACCTGTGCTATGAGCATTAGAAAGCGCATCCATGCAGCCAGTCTTTGGGCCAGCAATGCCAGCTTTGTCTTGAGATACTGGTCCTGCAGAGCTATTAATACCATACAGTACCATTCACTGACAGCCAATAAGCATTGTGTGGTCCTTTCATCAACTGAGACCATGTAGGAGGAAGTAGCCATGGGCGAAGGCGTAGCAAGCCAACAGGCAACACAGCCAACTGCTTGGGGCCACCAAGCTACTAAAAGGCCTCAAAAGGCGGACAGTCTGTTAAATTGTTGTGGTGGCAATGCAGTTTTCAACGAGAGTGGTTGGTTTTTGCTTGAGGTCCGAACAGAGTCGAGAATATCCTCTGTCCACATGGCTTTACACTCTATGTCTAATTCATTATGACTGCCGCTAGGGAAGCTAGCGAAAGCAGTCATTATAGTGTTGCCGAGACTTTTTTCTCTTTTTTTTTCACTGATTTTCTGTCAACGATTGCCAGGACACTGCAAGTCTGGGGGACATTAATCTTTGTAGGCATATAGCCCTAGACGTTTTTGAGCAAATAGAAGCTTTTGGCCCCCAAGGACCACCCTCCCCTCCCCGCTGTGCCAGTGTCCACCAAAGAGGGGGAGACGGTGAGAAGTTTTTTCTGAATAACTCAATGAAAGTTTCACCGAACACAATGACATTTTTGTGATATGTCGATGTTACAGAGGCATATCGACCCAGCCCATAAACACTCACTTAAAGTATAGTGCCACCTAGTGATATGGGTAAATGCAAAAAATCGGATTTTATATTGCCAATATCTTGGACCGAGAAGGTTGGAACTGCACAAAATGTAATGCATGATTAGCACAAACACCTCTAAAAGCCCAGCACATGCCATAAAATTTGGCCCGTAGCGGGCACTGTAATTGTACAAAATGTCAATTTGCCTATTATCTACACAACGCTAATGTTTACAGCCAATTTTTTTGTTATAAAATCTGTTGACCCTCCCGCATTGACAACACTGGTTAACGGCCACTTCCAATGAAAATAATTTCCGTGAAATTTTAAAATTGGGAAAGTGAAACTAAATGAACTTGTCATAGGCCTTTCATGTGAATCTCACCAAATTTGGTACATGTCATCTACAGACAATGCTGACAAAAAGTTATCAAAGGATTTATCTTGAGATGGACTGTTTCAAAGTTACATGTCAATCAAAATTCAAAACATAGCTTAAAATTCTTCAAAAGTCCATATCTCTGCTTCTAATAGCTCATATCTGGTCAACGTTGACATAACAACTCTGAACAGCTTTCTTTTCATGTGCACCAAATTTTGTGACATTTCGTTGCAGGGTGCAATGTTTCCCGTCAAAAGCTAGGTATACAAAAACAGTTTTTGTTAAACTTTTGTTAAACTCCAAGACAATGATTTTGTCTTAGTATGGCGGTGTTAAAGAGGCATATCGACCCATCCCATAAACACTTACTTGAAGCATAGCGCCACCTAGTGATATAGTTAAATGCAAAAATTGGGATTTTGCATTGCCAATATCTTGGACCAAGAAGGTGGACACTACACAAAATATGCACAAACATACAGAATGTCATTCATTCAAAACCCACATCCATGCCCACTTCCAGCAAATCATTTCCACAGAAACTCTCAGCTCACAACACTGACCTACCACAAACTCACCATACCTACCTTTTTCCACACTTCAATACACTGTGGCAGTCGTAGCATGTACCGCTATGCGGTACATCTAGTTTGAGAATCAAACACTGAGAAAACATGTGAAGAGTCTATGCCCTGGCAGGGAGAGAAGGCAACTGTACAATGATTCACTTGAAACATATTATATGTTTATTTTAGGAATGTTCATTGTTATTTAGGGTGGTTTGATGCAGCAACAGTTGCTTTTTATTAAGTAACCATCATTTTATCTTAAGTCTTATGTTCTACCATACCAGCGATATTAAAAACACCCTGCAGTTTTATGGCAATCGGTAGGTACAATTGCATAACATCTAGCCTACATGACAGGTTACCACAATTTATCCCATATTCTGTTTGCAAAAGTTTGAAGTTGTTGTTGTGAGAAACATGTTGAGCAAAATTTGTCCCTTCCCAGTAGCGGTTTTAGGCACAGGTGAACAGGGCAGCCGCCAAGAGTGCTTGAAGAAAAAAAAAAGTGTGCCTCGCCTGGGGAGTAAAACACTGTAGAACCACCCCCCCCCCCCCCCCCCCTTTTTTTTTTTTTCAAACAATACACGTCACACTCAAAGAGTGGAGAGGTTGTACTGGCAGGCAGGGGCCTGGGCAAGATAATGTATCAAATATAAGAAAGTGTTCAGCACAAGTGTCTGTGATAAAGCTGGGACGGACTGTTACCTGTTGTTACTGTAGGCTAGGTCTATGCATGAATTTTCTATTCATTGTGCAATTTGAATCATATCAAAGGCAATAATTCAAACTTTTACACAAAGGCATTTTGGAAGCTGTATGAGAAGGCAGATGTTTGTGTCTGATTGTTTCCACAGGTGGACATCAATCAAGAATGGAAAACATTTCATCTGTCAGTGACATCCTTGAACTGGAAGAGTTGGGGCACCCTAGGTCATCCACGTATGCTGTGTTCTTCACATTGCTCTTTGTCTATATCGCACTGCTAATAAGTAATTTTGGTGTTCTTATTATCATCATTGCAGAGAAGACCTTACACCAACCTATGTATTTGCTATTTTGTAACTTGTCAGTCAATGATATCCTTGGTAACACAATCCTCTTACCTCATGTACTATTTGACATGGTTTCTAAAAACAGATTGATATACTACAATAACTGTGTTGCACAGGTATTTTTTATCCACACTTATGCCTCAGCTTCACACACCATACTAATCATAATGGCCATTGATAGGTATGTGGCTATATGTAATCCACTGCGATACAACACAATAATGACAGCAAAAGCAATTGTGACCTTGTCTGTGTCTGCCTGGGCTTTTCCATTTGTACTAGTGAGTGTACTTGTTGGCCTTAGTGTCAGGCTTTCTCGTTGCCGATCGCTTGTTCCGAATTTCTACTGTGATAATGCATCCTTGTTCAAGTTATCCTGTGAAGATGTGTCTATTAATAACATCTATGGGCTGTTTTACAGTGTGATTCTAATATCCTCATCAATGGGCACTGTTGCTGTCACATACATTAGAATTGCTGTCACGTGTTGGACAAAGAAAAATGCAGAGCTCAACAGCAAAGCTATTCAAACCTGTGCAAGCCATTTAGTCTTGTACCTGATAATGCTAATGACTGGATTTATAATTATCATTGTTCATCGATTCCCTGAGGAAAGATTTTTAAGAAAATTAATGGCTCTTCTTTTCCATATTATACCTGCCCATTTTAATCCAATTATTTATGGACTCCAGACTAAACATTTGAGGCGAAAAATTTTGCAAATATTTGGTGTAAAAATCACACTCGGTTAGAGATTTTGTGGAAAACTACTCTCAACCCATGAGAAATGAGTAATGAGATAACACACATTACTTACAACATGTAGCCGGTATCTCCTTATGATACACTAGTTCTCCATTTTGTATGCTTTTGTGCCAGTTTTTTATGCCATACACATTTCATTAATTAGAAACAAACAACATAGGGGCAGGCTGTCCACTTTATCATGGGAGTTTAATGGGATGCGATGAAGGCCGGGGGAGCCACCTCTTTTGGATTTAGTATTTGGTCAAAGGTTCAAATATAAAATTAGTTGCAATTTTCCTTTTACCATTATTGAAAAAAGAAAAGCAAAAACAGGCATTTAAGTAATAATCACATTCACAGTTTAGTGTAAATTGATATTTATTCAGGGTTCATGTACATGACAAAAACAGAACTGTTAAATACCACTAATTAAAACCTTTCACACGTGCCAAAAGATACACTAATTTCATTTCATTAATCATGTCATGGAAAAGCAGATGATTTTATGATGACTATGGTGTGGACAGTTAAATTATTTAGGGGGTTATTATGCCAAATACACAAAGTACAATTGCACTGACTATAATACTATAATACTTTTCTTCAGATTGTGTCTGCAGGTCTTTTGCTGTTCTACAGATTTATGCAAATAAACATTACATTGTACAAATGCTTTCAATAATATTTATTACAATATGGGTTAATCTGTTAAAAAACATGGCATAAAAATAAAGATCACATAATTGCAGTACATAGGCCTATTGCCTGTTGCAGTAGACCTACTACTGCTGTGCAATCAAAGCTGATTGACCAGCAGCAGAGTTTACTTGCTCCAGTGTGTGCTATTGGTGAATGTAAGAGCAATTGGTATTCCTCGCATGGAGCACCAAAATAAATGTAGGTAAAAAAGGTCCTCACATTGGGCACAAAAGTAAAATGTAGATGCAACCACTCTATGCAGTGCACCAGTTAATTTATCACACTCATTAAAAATCAGTCTCATAAGGTATTAACCATCAACTATAATGCTTAATAATAAACACTAAATTCATGGCAAAAATCTTTTAATGAAGTGAAAATCTTTCCTGGCAGTGGCTCTCGGAGTATTGTAGCAAAAACAAACACAGTTTCTTCCAAAAGATATAGTTTATTAATTAATGAACAACAGGTGTGAACTAATCCTACAGGTAATGCTGGTGTGTGTGTGTGTGTGTGTGTGTGTGTGTGTGTGTGTGTGTGTGTGTGTGTGTGTGTGTGTGTATGCAAGACAATAGGGTGGTGTGTGTGTGAGCACTGAAAAGCAACTGACCGAGGCAAATGATCTGTTCTACCGTTCTGCTCCTGTTCTTAAAAATACAGTGCACACAATAACCATGTTCTTAAAAGTACACTGCACACCATAAAAACAAAATGTCTCTACAAGAGAACAAACAGTCTGGGCCCATCTGTGACATCTGTTCCGTTCAAACTCAACAAAATGTTGGCTTGTACAACAGGTAGCCTAGGGGAATCTGCTGACCCTGTTCATGGTTATACAACTAAGAAAGGGAAGTTGGTCGCCTTTCCAGTAAACTTAATGTACTCAAGTTAAAGTACTTACTGACCTTGTGCAAAGGCCATTCTTTGTCTACTTAGCTGCGCGTGTTGACGGAAGTTCCTCAGTTGCCTGTGTAGCAAGGCCAAGGTTGGTTTAAGTGCCACACTACACAATTTTGCTTTCTGATAGGCAATATTAAGCCTGTAGTAGACCGACTACGCCACCAGGGGCGGAAAAATCCGCCTGGAAAGAACTTGTTTCAGCACGTTAAACACCAAATTGCAAGGCACCCAGGTTCGCTATGGGACAATCAGAGACCAATGCAAGATTTTCACTCTTCAAGTTGTTTTATTAATTATACTGATATTTCACACACACACCATTTCTGCATATATGACAAACATAACATTTATTATTCGCACTATGTGCAAATTGGGCCTTCACTTCCTGTGCAAAACAGTTATTTCAGTTAGTGTGCAAATTCGTCTTCAATTGGTCAATATTGTGCAAAAGAGTTATTTCAGTTAGTGTGCAAATTCGTCTTCAATTGGTCAGTATTGTGCAAAAGAGTTATTTCAGTTAGTGTGCAAATTCGTCTTCAATTGGTCAGTATTGTGCAAAAGAGTGGGCCTGGTACCAGGATGGACTACAGCTCTTTTTGGTCTTTCCAAGTATTTAGTTAAAAAATTAGCACACACGCCAAAAAAAAGGAAATACACACAAAAATAAGCAAACCACAAAGAAATCAAAATTCACAGCAACCAATGAAGCTACAACTAAGGGATCACCACAACAAAAAGAAAATTAAGACATCATGCAAAAGAAAGAAAAACATGCAAATACGAAAATTAGAAAAACATAAGAAAAAGGAACAAAAACCCAAACTGCCAGAGCTCTCACTTCTGTAACCAAAATTAAACCAACTTAAGAAAAATGCCACACAAGAAAATAAACCACTCGCTCTCACGAGACTCACGCCAACCGTGCTCACATTCACACACACTCACTCCGTGCTGGATGCGCCTCACACTCGCATTCAGACACACGAACACCCACACACACACAGTTTCCCGGTCCTGAATGCACCCCCACTTACATTCAGTCACTGGCTCTCTCCACCACACACACACAGTGCCTTAAAACAGTGCCACACACACACACACACACACACACACACAGGGCTGTTGTGGGTAAAAATTAAGCCCAGACAAAGCGGCGGGGGTAGGCCGGGCCACGCTGGTCCTGCGAGCCGGAACCTGGAGCAGCCTAACCGGACATAAAGGGCCCAATGCCGTGCACACAACACACACAATATTCCAACTTCTCGCCTCTCAGAGCCAGAGCCACCGCTGAGCAGGCACCACCGTTGGCCAGCATCAGCTGGGCACACAGGAAGCGTCACGTTAGATGTCCACCAAACCGAACGATGCACAGAGCAAGGCACAAATCCTCCTGCTTCCGTGCCAGAGCGAAGCGAACAGGGCAACAGTTCCCAATAGTCAACCTCTATGTCCCCAAAGGCCGTCCGCTTTCCAGCGGAACGAAGCAGGCGAAGCGTTTGTCAAGAAGGTGAAATCACGCTTACTCCCTATCGGCTCCATTACTTCTTATGAATGAACCGTAATCACCCCAATAGAGAACCGGTGCCGAGAGCGCCAGCCGATTTCCGGTGTAGTCATGTCACGCTTCACGAATCTCTTAAAGGGGCCTCGCCCCCCTTACACCACAATCCGCCCCCACTACTTTTGTCGTCGTCCCGACGGCACAGCCCCTTCCCTGGTTGCTCAATTTGACTCCCGATTTGTCAAACTTGGGGTGAAGGGAACCCTAGGGGAATAGCAGTACATCCACACATGCATACAGTGATACGCGGGCCCCTAGGGTAAGGCCAATTAGGAGCCCTAATAAGGAGCCTAGGCCAGAGCCTATCTGTGGAGGAAAGAAGCACATCACATGCAATCAGACCGGGCTAGTCCTGGACTACCTACCACGTCCCGCAGGAAACAAAAATAACAGCAATATCCCTTGAATGGGGCAACCCAAAGTTGAGGTTTAAACATGAGTACACACTCCCACTACTGGTCGTTGGCCCGACGACACAACCACTGACCGAAACCCGAAACCTGCCACAACCACTTCCAGGCCTAACCCTTCTCCTGAGGGATCAAACCCCGGTAGGCAACCGATGGGGGTTAGAATGCTCGCCCGCCGTAGCACGGGATGAACGACGTGGGAGGTCAATGGCACTACCGGACACACTGGCACCTGGCAGAGTACTACCTGGAACCTGAGATGGTGTGGACAAGGAGCTGTTCTCTGCAACCGGCAGGTTGGTTTCAGGGCCCACACTCGCCTGCTCGACCCGGGATGGATGTTCCGCGCCGCCCATCTCAGTGGCCTGGACCAATGGTGGGTCCCGGAAGGGCCCCGACCGTTGCTCAGCGAGCACAAGATCCTCCTCACTAGACAACTCTCCCTGACTGGGCCGGACAGTCTCACCTCGTAGTGGATGACTAACCACAGGGTCAGCTGTAGACGACCCCACCAAACCCTTCAGCAGGCTGCGGTGCACTTGTCGAGGCTTAGTAACCTGGTCGACCGGGGCAATGGTGTACACAGCGCCCCCATCGGGCGGAGCCTGTACAACCACGTAAGTCACAGCACTCCAGTGGTCGTGGATTTTATGTCGACCACGGATACCCACCTCACGCATGTACACCAATTGCCCCTCCCTGAGGGGCTTGTCCCGGACCCTCTGATCATGCCTTTCCTTGCGATAGGCGGCCGCAGCAGCCAGACGCTCTTGCGCCCCATCGAATGCCGTCTGGAGTCGAGCCTGATGCTCTTGTACCCAGTCACACACACGTCCTCCTACAGGGTCCCGAACCCGCCCCAACAGGAAGTCAACCGGCAACTGAGGCTCCTGTCCAAACATCAACAAATGGGGAGATTCCCCGGTAGTCTGATGCGGCGTCGTATTGTAACAAAAGACTACCTGGGGTAAGCAAGCAGCCCAATCTCGTTTCCGTGAGACCGGCAGAGTCCTCAGCAGATTGTGTAGAGTACGGTTAAACCGCTCACATTGGCCATTGCCAGCCGGGTGGTAGGGGGTCGTCCGAGACTTCTGAACGCCATACATACCACATAGTTGCTGTATTAGGGAGCTTTCAAAGCAGCATCCCTGATCAGAGTGCACACGAGAAGGTATGCCAAACCGATAAAACCATTCCTGAACCAACACCTGAGCGACCGTCGAGGCCGTTTGGTCAAGCGTAGGAACAGCAACAGAGTATTTACTAAACACATCGGTAATGACCAGAACATTCTCTACCCCCCGGTGGGTGGGCTCAAGTGTGGTGAAGTCTACTGCAATAATCTCGTTAGGTCGAGATGCAAGGAGGTGACCCATATAGGTAGCAGCAGGGGGCCGTGAATCTTTGGCTACCTGACACCGCGGGCACTCGGCACACCATCGCTGTACTTCTCCAGTCATTCCCGGCCAATAGCACCTCTGCCTAACCAGTTCCAATGTTCGGCCAATGCCCTGGTGACCATGTTGTTGATGCAATTGGGTCAATACCTCAGATTGCAATGAGGCAGGTAAGACCAACTGCCTACATTCCTCGCCCCCGTTGGGCTGGAACACCTTACGGTACAGGACCCCATCGTCCTCAACCAACCGGTCCCACTGTTGCAGCAGTGTCAAGACCCGGGGCGTAAGAAGCTCCCTCTCCTCTCGAGTGGGTCGTTGTTTGGCCTTCCAAAAGACCAACACTTTCTGGATGGTAGGGTCAGCTGCCTGCAGTGCCAGCAAGTCCGCAGGCCCATGAGCCGGCAAAACAGAAATGACCAGCTGCGTGGCCTGAACGGTACCCCCAGCAGCCGAGGGCATTCGTTGCAGCAATGTGGGGAGAGCAGTCCCCGGGGCCAATTCCTCAATCCCCCCCACCTCAACCTGGTATTGCCTGGACAGGGCGTCGGCATTTCGATTGGACCGTCCAGACCGGTATTTTAACTCGAAGTCAAAGGAAGCCAGTTGGGCTGCCCAATGGTGCTCAACCGCACCCAGCTTAGCAGTAGTCAGGTGGCTCAAAGGGTTGTTGTCCGTATATACGATACACCGGTGGCCCAGCAAGTACTCTCTAAACTTTTCAGTTATGGCCCACTTGAGAGCCAAAAACTCCAACTTCATGGAGCTATAGTTGTCCATATTCCTCTCAGTGGGCCGAAGAGTTCTACTTGCATAAGCCACCGGTCGTATATGCTCACCTTGTTTCTGCAACAGCACGGCACTCAATCCGTTGTAACTGGCGTCCACCTCCAGGATGAAGGGGAGACTGAAGTCGGCATAAGCCAGAACTGGGGCAGAGACTAATTTACCCTTCAGACCCTCGAAACTTTGCTCGCATGTGTCGGTCCATGCTTCCGCTAGGGTCCCTCCCGAGGCTCGCCTGGAACGGCTGCCACCCAGTTCCGCTACCAACCGATGCAGAGGGGCTGCCAATTTGGCAAACCCCTCCACAAAGCGGCGGTAGTAGCTAGCGAACCCCAAGAAGGACCGCAGCTCTGAAACATTTGTGGGCCGTTGCCAATTTGCCACCGCCTCCACTTTAGATGGATCCGTCGCCACCCCTTGCCGGGAGATTACATGTCCCAAGTAGCGAACTTCTGTCTTGAAAAAGTCACACTTTTTGAATTTCGCCTTGAGGCCCTCCATCTGAAGCCGGGTCAGGACCATCTCCAACCGCTGCAGATGCTGGGAGACAGACGACGAGAAGACCACGATGTCATCTAAGTACAACAAGACGGACTGGCATTGTTGGTCCCCGAACATGCGCTGCATCAGCCTTTGGAAGGTACTCGGGGCGTTACACAGGCCAAAAGGCATCCTATTCCACTCAAACAATCCGAATGGAGTGCAGAATGCCGTTTTGGCCCGATCTGCCTCCGAGACCGCCACCTGGTTATAACCACTGGCTAGGTCCATGGTGGAAAACCACCTAGCACCACACAACATGTCCAGGGACTCTTCAATGCGGGGCAATGGAAACGCGTCCTTACGGGTCCTAGCACTGAGCTGTCGATAATCAACGCACATGCGCAAGCTTCCATCCTTTTTCTTAACGAGGACGATGGGCGAGGCAAACGGGCTACTGCTCTCCCTAATTATCTGGGTCTGCAGTAGCTGATGGATGTGCCTCACAGGGGCCGAATCCAGCAAGGGAATCTCATGAGAGATTAGGGACGTACAACCCAAATCACCCTCAAAGGCTGAAAAGACAGAGGAGTATTTTAACAACAGTGATCGTACCTGCTCTTGTTCTGAATCCTGCAGTGCAGACAGATCAAGACTACATATTTTGTCATCCATAGCCGTCCTCACGGGCGAAGGCCCTGCGGAAGAAGCTTCAATGGACCGAATCTCAACGACATTAGTAGGCAAACTAGCCACAGAAGCCATGTCTACACGACCCAGCTGGGTACGTGGATACAGAACCGCGTCCCTATTGCCCACATTAACGACAGGGATGTACACAATACCGCTAGACACCTGCACCAAGGCCGGTGACACTAACAGGCCACCCGGTAGCCCTCTCTCTGTTGGTTCAAATAGCGTGGTGTGACCAGAATACAGTTCAGAGCAAGTGGCTGCTATCATCTTTACACTACCCCCTGGGACCCGGCAGGGTCTCCGCCCACGCACACTCACAGTACTGCCATCTTCAGGAGTAGGCCGAAGTACAGCCCAATGACACTGTTGGAGCGCCTGGAATACAGAGGCAGGAGCAGTGGAAACAGCTGGTGAGTCAAACAAGTGAGCCCCATACTGCCCAAACAACTCCTGGTAGCATTTCCGGATGACATTCATGCCAAGGACCCCAGGCACTGGTGGGTGCCTTGACAACCAAAATGCCACAAGCAGTTATCACTTTCCCACACAACTCCACAGTGAGTTCTAGATACCCCAGAAACGGGATATCTAGGCCATTTGCTGCACGGAGTTGCAACCATTGACAAGACTGTAGTCGCTCTGGGCCCCAGGGGGCAAAATTCGCAGTGAAGCAGCTTTCAGTTATCGTAGTGACCATAGAGCCGGTGTCGATCAGACAAGGAATAGGCATTCCTGCCATAACAACTACTAAATGGGGACAAGTAGACATCAACCACAACAGAAGTACTCAAACTAGTACTAGAGCCTGGCACAACCCCTACCGGACCTTGGCTCCTCAGCCCGGCGGGTATTAGTTTCCCGCTGACTGGGAACCACGAGGTGACCTATGGTCAGGGGCACTGTTGTGGCCCCTGGGGCCAGCAGCTGGGGGCCGGGCAGCCCGTTCACCATCACAGTCTCGGGCTAGGTGGCCAGGTTGTTGGCACCGATGACACAAAACCGACTGATTGCGGGAAAAGCGGCCGGGCCTAGGGTCCTCTCTTGCGTTTAAGCGCAAATTAACCTGATCAAGCTGCTGTTGATGTTGGTCTAAACGCTGCAGTACTTGCTGAAACATTGCCTTACTTTCAGCGAGTTCAGATGCTCTTACCGGAGGGTCATGCGCCGTACTCGTGACCACACAGGATGACCCAGTGAACCCAACTGGCCGTTCCACGCTAGGGAGGGAAAAGCTTTCCAGCGGAACGAAGCAGGCGAAGCGTTTGTCAAGAAGGTGAAATCACGCTTACTCCCTATCGGCTCCATTACTTCTTATGAATGAACCGTAATCACCCCAATGGAGAACCGGTGCCGAGAGCGCCAGCCGATTTCCGGTGTAGTCATGTCACGCTTCACGAATCTCTTAAAGGGGCCTCGCCCCCCTTACACCACACCTGCTTGGCTCTGTGGCCTGTAGAGCAGGGAGCATGTCTGTTTAGGTCTGCTCCTTTAGGTCCATGTGATCCGATGACCCACAGCACAGAGAGAGTGTCTCCCTTTAGGTCCATGAGATCCGATGACCCACAGGACAGAGAGTGTCTCTCTGTAGGTCTGTGAGATCCGATGACCCACAGGACAGAGAGTGTCTCTCTGTAGGTCTGTGAGATTCGATGACCCACAGGACAGAGGCTGAGCAACAGCAGGCCAGTGGTTTTAAAGGGAGTGAAATTTGAGAAAGGTTTATCACCTGAGGTGTGGCTAAGGAAGACGAAGTGTAGTTCTTGTGTGATTGTACCTACAGTGAACATTCCTGATAAAGCCACCCACCTTCAGCAAAGTTAAGAGAAGATTGCAGAAGAAAATCAGAGAAAAAATGAGCACCAAGCTCCTAGGTTGGAAGTCTTGCTGGAACAAGTGTCAGAATATAAAGAGACCAACATCAGTGATAAACATAAAAAAGAAATTTGGGTGGAAATAGACAAAAAAAATAGCTGCATTCAGTTGTGGCACATCAGAGCACTGGCTGAAAGTGAGAAAAAATGGCACAATTTTGCCCGCCATTTCATTAACATGGGTGCTGCGGTGCACAGGGACCGGGAGAGGACCAGTTTAGTACCACCTGTCACTGAAGGAGGAGAAGGCACTGGTTGTGTCCCTGCTGCTGCAGTGAGGAACTGGTGGCCATTGAAAGAAGTCGTGGGTGTTGCTATTGAACACTGAAAAGCAACTGACCGAGGCAAATGACTTTACGCGCCACGCCATGGACATTAAGAGGGCCAAACTTTTAAACAAAAAGTTCTCAACAAGCAACTGCCTTACTTCGGTCCCACCAGCATGGATAGCAGCCCTCTGTGGAGGATTGATGGGCTTGATGTGTACTGCCACTTCTTCCTCCAGCAAACAGCAGACAGCTATGTATACTATGACAGTTGCCACTGTAATTGCACAACAAAGATGAGGTTTCATACGCAGGCCTCCTGCCAACTTGTGCAAGCACGGGTGCTCCTCGGCCACTTCGACACCGGGTCACTGATGACACCTTTGTGATCCACCACTACCTGCACATTTATGGCCGTAAAACCCTTTTGTGAGATGAATGCCTGCCCATTAGTGATGGGTTGGGGACAGGAATGAGTGTCCCATCCACCAGGCTCAAAAGCCCTGGTGCTGCTCCTCTTGGCCGTGTTGCAGGCAGTCGTAATCCTGTGCCATTGTGCAGAAAGGTGTTGGTGACAGCATGGACGCACTCCCACACCGAAGCCTTACTGAAACCATAGCCTTCATAGCCAACCATAGCCCTGCTTTCTTTTTGAGCTGTCGTGGATGGGGCAAAATGTTCAGCGACTAAACTTACCACAGAAGGTAACCAATCACATTGTCATCAAGAAAATTGTGGTTCGCATGACTTGTGTATAACATGGAAATATTAACATTTCTGTCAAAGTTAAAGGGCCCATATTATTAAAAAAATGTTTATTTCAGTGGCTTCTCTGCCAATTGCCAAAAGCTGAAATCCAACCACCAAGCCATTGCATTGTGACTTCTTCATGAACAGAAAACAACATCACCCCCAAGACCCTTCAGTGGAGTTTGATTCCTCTGACGTCAATAGCAAAATTCTCCCCTGACTGAATACTGACATGAATGTTGAAACAGTGTGGTCATTGATGTCTCCACTAACCTTTGTGAATGTACAAAATGTCCGCCATGTTTCAGCTTTTCTTGCTAGTGTTATCATGTAGTAGTCTAATGCACAGTTTCAGAGACCAAATACATCACTACACAAAGGAAATGGTATGCATTTAAGAATTTAAAGTTCCATTGTGTTCACAGACATAAACACATTGTAAACGTGTGAGGGCAACAATCAGAAGCTTATTAGCTTATCAGGAAAACAGAGTGCTGCGCCACCATTAAGATTAAGACAGGGATTGACACAGCTGTAGCTTTTTATTAATTTGCTATTGTGGTTTGGAAACCATGACAACTGTCAAACTGTCAAAATAGAACCATGTGATAAGCCTCTTAATAATAGAAGACTGTGGCATGGGGTCTCTTGCCACACAGTTATCATACAGTGGATATAAAAAGTCTACACACCCCTGTTCAAATGCCAGGTTTTCGTGATGTAAAAAATTGACAGCAAGACAACTTTTTCCACCTTTAATGTGACCTATAACCTGTACAATGCAATTGAAAAACAAACAGAAATCTTTCAGGGAGGTGAAGTAAAAATAAACAACTGATATAATGTGGTATACGTGTGCACACTATTTTATAACTGGATGTTTAGCTGTGTTCAGATTTAACCAATCACATTAAACTAAATTAAAGTGGCAATTAAAGTTCAGCTGTTCTAGTAGGCTTTTCCTGACATTTTTGTATCTTCCAGCACAAGCCATGGTTTGCAGAGAGTTTTCAAAGCATCAGAGGGATTTCATTATTCAAAGATATCAGTCAGGTGAAGGCTACAACAGAGTTTCCAAGGAGTTAAATATACCATGGAACACAGTGAAGACCATCATCATCAAGTGGAGAAAATATGGCACAACAGTGACATTACCAAGAACAGGATGTCAGGGAGACTGCCAAGAGGCAGACAGCAACACTGAAGGAGCTGCAGGAATTTCTAGCAAGTACTGGCTATGTAGTACATGTGACAACAAGCTCCCGTCTTCTTCATATGCCAGGGCTGTGAAGTAGGAAGCCTTATCTTACATAGAAAGACATCGAAGCCCGGCTTAGTTTAGCAAAAAGACATCTGAAATCTCCCAAATGCATGTGGGAAAATGTCTTACTTTTTGGACATCATTCCAAAATGTATAGTTGGCGCAAAAACAACACTTCTCATCACCTAAATAACACCATACCTACAGGGAAGCATGGTGGTGGCAGCATCATGCTTTGGGGTTGTTTTTATTCACCTGGAACTGGGGCCTTAGTCAGGGTGGAGAGAATTATGAACAAATACCAGATACCAGTCAGTGTTGGCACAAAACCTTCAGTCTTCTGTTAGAAAGCTGAAGATGAAGATGAAGATGAAGAGGAACCTCATCTTTCAGCATGACAATGACCTAAAGCAAAAATCTAAATCAACAAAAGAATGGCTTCACAGGAATTAGAGGCTTTGAAAAAGTTGAAAAATTATTTGTCTTGGTGTCATGTAGCTTGGTCTAAAATCAGTTATTCATAATGCAATATACACATATGCCATTGTGAAAAACACAGGTCTTGTGGAAAAATCAGGATGCCCTAAGAGTGGCATGATCCTGCCATTTTTCTCCAGCAAGGTCTCAGAGGATTATTTACTCGGGCTGTCAGAGAAAGTATCGGGTATAAATGGTTCTGCAAGACCATGTGTTTTACATACCTACATTCCTGATACCCTTACCCACTGTTACTTGTTAAGGTAAGCTGTATATACGAATGTCCCATTCTTAATGCTATTCAAATAACAATCAGAAGAAAAATACATAATACACAGGATCATGATTTTACATGCTTTATAAAAACACAGAATGTATTTTTAATCTGATTTTTTTTCCACAGGTGGATATCGATTAAAGATGAAAAACATTTCATCCATCAGTGACATTCTTGTACTGGAGGAGTTGGGGCACCCAGAGTCATCAATGTATGCTGTGTTCTTCACATTGCTCTTTGTCTACATTGCATTGCTAATGACTAATTTTGGTGTACTTAGTATTATCATTGCAGAAAAAAGCTTACACCAACCCATGTACTTGCTATATTGTAACTTGTCAGCCAATGATATAATTGGTAACACAATAGTACTACCCCATCTACTGTTTGACATGGTTTCTAGAAACAGGTTAATGTTTTATAACAACTGTGTTGCACAAGTTTTTTTTACCCATGTCTATGCCTCAGCATCACACACCATACTAATCGTTATGGCGATTGATAGGTATGTGGCTATATGTAAACCTTTGCAATACAATGCTATAATGACAGCTAAGGCAGTGGTGATCTTGTCTGTGTTTGCCTGGGCTTTTCCTGCTGTGTTTATAGGTGTACTAGTCGGCCTCAGTGTCAGGTTGTCTCGCTGTAGATCCATTATTCCAAATTTCTACTGTGATAATGCATCATTGTTCAAGTTATCCTGTGAAGATGTCTCTATTAATAATATATATGGGCTGTTTTACAGTGTGCTGCTGTTAGGCTTATCAATGGGAACTATTGCTGGCACATACATACACATTGCAGTCACATGCTGGACTAAGAAAAATGCAGAACTTAACAGCAAAGCCATTCAAACCTGTGCAAGTCACTTAGTCTTGTACCTGATATTGCTACTGACGGGCTACCTTATAATTATTATGCATCGGTTCCCAGAAGAACGGTTTTTAAGAAAACTAATGGCCGTTCTTATTCATATTGTACCTGCTCATTTCAATCCAATTATTTATGGCCTTCAAACCAAACACTTAAGGCTAAAAATTTTGAAAATATTTAGGGTAAAAACTACAGAGACCTAGAGGTTATTGCAAGGTATTTTTTATAAACTAGCTTTAATGAAATCAAAACAGATTGTCCTTACTTGAATAAATTATGTAATTGTAAAAATGTAGTAAAAATGTTTTACCCTTACATATTCCATGAGGAATTATCCTTTTATGTCATGTCATTTTTTGCTTATATATTTTTATAAGCAACTCCTGGACTTATTGTGTATTTAACAAAAAATAGCCTATACAACACAGGAAATACATATTTTGAAAAGCTGAAAACTAATTTATGTTTATTGTAAATAGAAATTACATAATTTGTAAAATGTCATCTATGACAGAATTGAAGGCAGCCCACCAAGGTGAAAAGGTTGAATGGACGATGTATCTCTTTTTTACAAAACCTTGCTCATGAAATATACACTGCATCAGTATAACTTGCACTCAAAATAAATAGAAAAGATTAAATCAACTTTCATGTCAAATCATTTCATAGAAAAATATACTGTGTCCTAAGGTGTGCATGATCCTACCACCTCATTCAGCAAAAGGATTATTGTCTTTGGCTGCCAGAGAAAGTATTGAATATAACCTGTTAAACACAGAGGGAGGAAGATTTGTCTATTAATAATATCTATGGGTGTCAATAATATCTATGAGTGTCATGTTGCTGTTATCCTCATCAATAGGGACAGTTGTTATATACATTAAAATCAAGCAAAGTAATTTTTCTTCTTTTAGCCTGCATGTTTTACAGTTTTTCTCGATGGGTTTGGCTCATTTCTTGAAACTGAGATGACGTTCCTATAACTATAAGGTAATTTGGCCAAACATTCTTACAGTTCTGCACAACACCAGATAACTAGCAAAATGTCATATGTCTCCAAAAACTGTTCATTCATTCTTCAAAATAAAATCCATTTCCCATTTAAATAGTCAACACCATACAAATTACACAGATCCTTCTCAATTGCTTTGGCTCATTTTCACTCATTCAGTACTTTTGTCAAAACTAACTGGATGGTTCAGCACAACTACACAGATCACCTGCAAATGCTCATATCTCTCCCAAAACAGTTTACCCATGTGTCAAAACTAAATTTCCTTCTCAAATAAATAGTCAGTGCCCCCAAAATGCATTGTCCCTTTGGCATTGTGTAAGCACTGCAACTCAAAATGCTTAGACATTTTGTCATTATGGCTACACCACAGCTACACCACACACACTGCACTCATTCTACCAAGGAAATTGTAACTATTTTTATTCACACATGAAGTAAATTTCATGCATTGGAGAACCTAAAAGGAAAATGTATACAGTATTCTGTAAAAAATCAAAATAAAAATTGTATCATGTCACTGCAATCGGCACATTGGCGCCCCCTAAGTGAACCATGGCATGGTGGAAGTTCACATTGCCTCACACAATGACAAACTGTGGTAGGTGGGGCCTTTACACATTGTAATATTTCCCTCTCACTAACCCAGGACGTCCACTGTGGCCCGTGGGCCAAGGATGTTTCGGCCGCGCCTGCGGCCCTGGGCCAGGTTGAAACCAGCCTCATCAACAAATAAGAGGATGTGAGGTGTTTTATTTCCATCCAATGCCATTATTCTCATTATACAAAAAATAAAAATAAAACCAACTCAGTCATATAGATGGGTCATACACAGCATCAGTATGTCCTTCACAAAGTCAATATAACCCTCTGCAGTGGTTCCAAACCTGGAGTACAGACCTAAGCAGAGGTACTGCAGGTAGTATTTGACACAAAGAGAAGGGAGAAATACTGATGACAGTGTTCTGTTACAGTTCTTAGGCAAAATTCTGTGGTCAGATACTGTAAAGCTAGATTCCGAAGGTAAGGAGGATACTGAAAACCCCCGACAATTGGTATAGTTATAGGCTACAATGATAAACAACAAATAATTAAATTACCCGGTACCACAGTTCTTTTTTTCTGTCCGTTTAAGTATTGCTAAGCTACCGTGTCACGTCACACACGCGCAATGTTATGTTTCAAAGGTTCCATATTACCCAGGTAGGCATACAAAGTAACAAAACGACAAACAAAATCAGCAAAATGATCAAACAACCTTGTCACACGAAATAGCAACATTTGATGCCTGCAACCGTTACACTCCCACCAAATCACCTCAATGTTAATGTGGGATTTCAATGAACTTAAACTGTTGCAAGTCAGCAAATAACTATAAACATTAAATCAAAAATGGGAATTCTTATCTCCTTCAATTAAGGTAATGACCTTATGTATGGGTCTATCAAGTAAGACTGTCTTAGTTGTAGGTTTACCCTTCGTGTCATGTGTAGTGTCACTAACTAACAGTTTGACCTTTCTCACCCTGTCATCTGATGATGGGAAGACTTCCAGGACTCTGGCCAGCTTCCATTCGCTGCGTGGGGCTTCATCATCCTGCAGGAGCACAATGTCATTCACTGCCAGGTTTCTTCTGTTCTTGTGCCACTTTTGTCTTGGTTGTAAACGCAGTAGGTACTCCTTTCTCCAACGAATCCAGAATTCATTTGCCAAGTACTGAACCTTGCGCCATCTCTTCTGTAGGTATAGATCTTGCCTTACGAACTGTCCTGGTGGAGGGAGAATAACGGTGGACTTCATGGTAAGAATGTGGTTTGGAGTTAAAGGCTCAGGAGCGGATGGATCATTTAGGTACTCAACAGTAAGTGGTCTGCTATTGACGATCGCCATCACTTCATAGAACAAGGTTCTCAGGGAGGAGCTGTCTAGTCGTTGTGCTGACTCGTCGAGAATAGCTGTGAGAACACTCCTGACAGTTCTTATTTGTCTTTCCCAGATGCTGCCCATGTGACTTGCTGCCGGTGGATTCATGACAAATTCACATCCGAGGGCTTTGACTCTTTCTCCACTCATTCCCTTCATGAGTTCCGTAAACTCCCTTCTTGCGCCAATAAAATTGGTGCCTTGATCACTTCTCAGTTGGCGAACACTGCCTCTGATGGCAATGAACGCTCTCAGTGCATTGATGAATGCGTCAGTTGTCATGTCGTCGAGCATTTCTATGTGAATGGCTCGGGAACATAAACAGGTAAGTAGTAGACCATATCTTTTAACTTCTTTTCTTCCTTCTTTGACATGGAATGGCCCAAAGCAATCTATGCCTGTGTAAGTAAACGGTGGAGCTGTTTGCATTCGATCTGAGGGTAAGTCACTCATTTTCTGTTCTTCAGTTGGTCTTCTGTATTTCCGACACTTCACGCACTTGTAGATGTGAGATGACACTGCACTGCTGCTTCCCAAGATCCACCATCCATTGGCTCGCAGTTCGTTCAAGGTCATTCCACGTCCCTGATGATGAACTCGCTCATGGAAGTGTTTGATCAACAGGCTCGACATGTGACAGTTTCTTGGAAGTATGACTGGATGCTTTACGTGTGGGTGTAGCGCGGATTGACTTAAACGCCCGCCCACTCTCAGGACACCATCTTCATCCAAAATTGGGTTCAACTTGTACAGATTGTTGTGTTTTGTTTTTGTTAGAACTCCCCTTTCTTTTAGACTCTTTATCTCAATGGAGAAGGCTTCTTCTTGGATCAATTTGACAATGATAAGTTCTGATTATTTTCTTTCTTCCAGACTTGTGCTTTCATTGGTTCTGTCTTTCGCACCTTTGTGTTCTTGAATCAGTCTCTTCAGTCTAGCAACTGCTTGACCAATCAGAGAACTTCTCAAGGTGAACCAACAGCGACCTGTCCTCCTTTGCCTTCGTGTTCAACACTACAGCCTTGCGAACTTCAGGGTCATCATCCTTCACTTCTCCCACCTTGGCTTCTCTGGTAGGTAGTTCTAGATGCCATAGAAACTTGGGACCACAGAACCAATTTGAGTTCTTGAGCTGCTCTGCTGTCAACCCTCGAGAGAGGATGTCATTCATGAACTTCACGTAGTCTTTGTAGTATGTTTCATTCTTCCTTAGTTTCCTTTCGAGACATTTCAAGCGGTGATCTGCGCATACTCTGTTGTCGGGCAGCTTAGGTTTCTCTTCCTTGAACGATAATGGCATTTCAAGATGGCCATCGTGTCTCTGGGATATCTTTTCTTTCATCCTGGACAAGAACTTGAGGTCTTCTTGAGAAATGGGATCGTCTTCTCCCGCTCTCTCTGGGAAGTCTGACTCGAGGGTCTTGATAATGTCGGAAGGAGTGATGTCTTTGACTTTACATCTGTTCACGTAATAAACTTCACTCTTCATGTTGAGAGAAGAATCAACGTCTGGTGTGACTTGCATGATGACTATGCGATGACTGATGCCCATGGCGTCTCCTCCAAACTCTACACAGGGACTCCCATGGCCGACAATACTCCACCCCAGGTCACTACGTTGCGCGTAAGGTTGATTTGCTTGACCAGATACGACTTCTCTTGGGAGTAAAGCTTGTGAGCAGTTATAACCAATGAGTAGACCAACTTCACAGCTCTGCAGAGGTGCGATGTGTTCTTTCAGGTGCTCTAGGTGGGACCAGGCCTCAGCAGTCTCGTTGGTGGGTATGTGAGTTCTGTTGGCGGGAATGAAGTCACGTGTGTAGGTTGTTGGTAAAGAGATTCTTTTGTCTGAGTAGAAGCCTCGAATCTGCAAATCCTTCACTCTTTGAGATTGGATGACTGTAGTTCTTGCAGTCATGGTTGAAAGTTTTAGCTTGACCAGTTCTTTCCTTGCATCCAGAGCATCCGCTACTTCACTGAGTATAAACATCGTGTCACTTTGAGAATCCAACAGAGCATAAACGAGCACCTCTTCTGTTGGTTGAGTGGCAGACGAAATCCAGACAGGAATTATTGCAGCTGTTTGTATTGCAGGTTCGTGTTGGATGACTCTGTTTGAGGTAGAAGCTGTGATGGTTTCCGTAGACTGCTCGCTGTGAGATCTTTCTTCATTTCTTTCTTCGTGCAGACAGGTAGGGTGACGCTTCTTGCAAGTGCCACAAACACTCCTACTGCTACAGGCCTTGGAGAGATGACATGCTTCTAGACAACCAAAGCAGAGCTTCTCACTTAGAACAAACTTGACTCTGTCTGCGACTTCCCTTTCCATAAACTTTCTGCATACATGCAAGGTATGGCCATCTTTCTTGCAGAACTGACATGTTTTGGTGGTCTGCTCACTGGAGCTTGTAGTAAGCATCTTTGCCCTCATAGCCAGCTGCCTCTGCTGGTTGTTTGCTGGTTGTTTTGACCTTTCTGATTCACTTTGCTTAAGCGACTGCAAGGATGTGACTGGATTACAGGCGATCTTTGCCTCTCTGGTGAGGAACGTGACGAACTGACTAAAGCTTGGGAACTGGCCGCTCTCTTCTTCCTCATCCATGACTTTCCTGTTCCATCGGGTTGTTATCCAGTCAGGTAGCTTTGCAAGAATATTTCTGTTTTCATTGCAGTCATTCAAGATGTTTAGTGCTTTGATATGCATCATGGCAGCTTCACAACTACGTAGAAAGTCAGTAAACTCTCTTAGCTCGGCACTCTCTTTAGCTCCTATCTTGGGCCATGCTTGAAGCTTGTCTCTGTAGGCTTTAGCTACAATGAATGGGTTACCATATCTCTCCTCCAGTATTTCCCATGCAGCAGTGTAGGCAGACTCGGTTCCAAGAAGGAAGTACCCATCCAGGGCGTTCTTGGCTGGTCCAGTTACATACCGACGAAGGTAGTAGATCTTCTCTCTTTCATTGATGTTCTTCTGGCCGATCAGTGTTTGAAAAGACAGTTTCCAGTCGCTGTACTTCAATGGATCGCCAGCGAATATTGAGGGCTCTGGAACAGGTATTCTGCTAGCACTCATCGCATCTGAAAGCATCTTGATGAGCTCCAAAGTGCTCGGATCACCAGCTGTAGTTGTAGGTTGGAAAGCTAGAAGTGCAGACACCGGATTAGCAGCTGTAGTTGTAGGTTGGCGAGCTAGAGGTGCAGACACCGAGGGACCTCCTACAAGATGTGGTGACTGACAGTCTGTTGTCATCTTAGAATGCAGTCCATCTTGAGGCTCTTCATTGATGCCTAGCCCTTGGCCATACACCTGCTTTCTTGCTTGTGCAGCATTGAACTCCTTCACTGTTTCTAAACGCTTGATCTTAAGTCGCTTTTCCTCAAGTGTGGCTTTGATTTGGGATGCCTCTTCTTCTCTTTTAATCCTCCATTTGATTTCTTCTTCTTCCTTTTCTTGGCGTCGCTTCAGGTTTGCAACCTCTTGAGCTGCTATCATCCTACTTGCTTCTACCTCCAGACGCTGCAATTCCAATTGTTCCCTTTGTTGTTCTTCCAACACTTTCAGAACGGCTTGGCTTGCTGCAGCTTCTGCGGCAGCTTCTTGGTGTCTTATGGAAGACATGTTCGAATGCTCTGAAGCACACTTTAGAATAGAGGAGACAGAATCAAATTCACTTAGAGTGGAGTTACAAAGAGAGCCTGCTTCTGGCCAATCTGGCTCATCTTCCTGTGAGTGCTTTCCATGCAGGTACGCTGTGGCTTTGGCAATAATAAAGTCAGAAACTTGTGTGCACAGGTCGACTCGTCGTCTTATGTCTTAGTCTGGAATTGTGACTCTGCGCAGGTCTTCATAGACATGCTGAATGTCTCCTGAAAGGCCCTTGACGTCATGCAGGATATCTTCGAGTAGACACTTTGGGAGGGGCTCAGTTATCTGTGACAATGACTTCTTAGACAGCCTAACATGTGATCTCCATTTCTTGTAAATGTAATCAAAACTCTGTTGAAGTGTTCTAGCTTTCTCTCCTTGCATTGCCTTTCCCTTTTCTGTTAAGGTGCGGGGGCGCTCGCTTCGTCTCAGTGGCTGTTCTTCTTCGGCTGGCTGAGAGTCAGTGTCAACTGCAGCATCACAATCTTCACTTCCATCATCAGCTTGCCCTACCTTTAGTGTTGACTCACTAGATTCTGCCATAATCATGTAACTATAATAAATATTAACTTAAATGAAAGACTGAATGTAAATAAAGAATGTGTTAACTGTCACTATAATACTACTTGAGTAACGGTAAGTGTTAATTCAGGTGTGCCTCGTGTCTAGTAAAATGAAATGAAATCCTTCCATAAACTAAATAATGTACTTTTTACTAATAATGTTTTAAATTAGCTCAAAATGCACATATAACCAAAATATAGCTTAATAATAACTTAAATATCCAAAGGGAAATTTGCTTCAATGTAAATGAACAAATAAATAAACTTTAAACTAACAGAGTGAATGATTATTACACCCTTAAATAAATAAATATTTTAAATATTTAAATATTTTAACCTTTAACTTATCACAAGCTTAAACAAGTCAATTTCAAGACTCAAATACAAATAAGACTCATAAAATGAGTAGCACACACAATACACTATGAAATCAGGTTCACTTATTTGCATGTCCGGGCAAGATGACAGCTGCGGTGTTCCTTGGCAACGACGAAAGCTTCTCTGGCAACGAACCACTGGCGCTGCGATGGACACAGGACCGGGCTGCGCTAACGTCTTCTTCAGCTCTTGGGATTGCTTCACCTCCAACGTCGATGGACAGTCCCGAGTTTTCACTGTAACTCTCTCCCAAGCACGACGTGGACGCTGGTTTTCAATTTACGGGTTTATTCAAGATGGTTATCCAAAACCGTGAAATGGCATGCAACACACAGTATTAAAGAACGTCAGCCAAAACACAAATGAAACTCAAAAGAAAATTATTAAAGAAAATGACAAACAAACAATACCTCGTTGGCTGCGTGCAGTAAGAGAGTAAATCTTGTGTTCTCTGCTCGTAGGCTTTTACATTAAACTTTGTATAAATAAAGAAAAACATCGTATTAGTGAAGTTAATAAATAAAATTACAGACAAAGGAATCAACAAAACAATAACAAGACATTACCTTGTAGGCTGCATACAATAGACATTGAGTTAGACATAGACTTTGAGTTTTGATCGTCAGGTAATACGTTTTAAACTAACTTTTCTGAACCGGATTTCTGTGGCCGAATACTTGCTTAGTTTTTGTCCGTTTAAGTATTGCTAAGCTACCGTGTCACGTCACACACGCGCAATGTTATGTTTCAAAGGTTCCATATTACCCAGGTAGGCATACAAAGTAACAAAACGACAAACAAAATCAGCAAAATGATCAAACAACCTTGTCACACGAAATAGCAACATTTGATGCCTGCAACCGTTACAGTTTCTTTTGTCTTTTAAATAAACAGCAATTGCAATGCTCTGCAGTTTATTTAATAAACAGCGTGGCAAGTTGTAAAAAAATGAAATGGACTAATCATCAAAAAGAAAACTAGTGGACCAATGTGTTTGATGGACCTCCACCTTTTATTTTTGATGTTTCCTTTGAGTTTAAAGCTTTTGTTTTACGTCTTCTAACGTTGTTGTGCCGCTTTGCAAGTACAGCTCGCTGCGGCCCGTGGGAAGGCGAGGCTTGACGTCAAGCCCCGCACACATCAAGTAGTGCATTCTGGGATTGTGGCGTCATTTTTCGTTCGTGTTGCCTGATATCAGTGAGATTTAAGCCTGGTTATGCCCAGTTAAGGCTGTTGCTTCAGTGTTTTGAATGAACTGACATTTCGAGGGTTTAGATAAGTATTCCCCAATTAATTTCTTTTAAGTTTAGTAACGTTTTAACGACAGTTTTCACAAGCACACACCCGTACTTTCGCATAGCAACCCTGGTTGCTATGGACTCAAATGCCCTCGTTGTCAGTTTATGTCGTTATTTAGGAATCTCTCGTCTTTTGAATACTTATCTAAACCCTTGAGATGTTAGTTCATTCAAAACACTGAAGCAACAGCCTTAACTGGGCATAACCAGGCTTAAATCTCACTGATATCAGGCAACCGCTTGACTCGTCTCATTGAAACTCATTCATTTGATTCTGGCGTTTGGTACACAGCTCAGCACGAACGAAAAATGACATCACAATCCCAGAATGCACTACTTGATGTGGGCGAGGCTTGGCGTCAAGCCCCGCCTTCCCGCAAGCCGCAGCGAGAGAAGCCTCCCGCTTTGGGCACTGTTCGAAAGTTCTCTTCTTGCCAAAGGAGGACACAATTATTGAAGATATTTCCTCCCATTCTTCTATGACCCGCGAAGGTTGGGGGGATTCTTTCCATCCCCGAATATTAACTACTCACGCGCTTTCACTTCACGCACAAGCAGATCAGTCTCCACCGAAAAGCTCCTCCCGTCCGGGGAAATCCGCCATTGTAATAGCAACAGGCTATGGACAATGCGCCGCTGGCTCTTAAAGGGAATGAGAGTATAAATTCTCATTGGTTAATTGTATGTTACGCCCAAAACACACCCATGACTAATGAAGTAACTTAACCCAACCCTTTTGAACGATGCGCCTGGCGCAATGTTCGCTTTTTCCGCCGTGAAAATACCAAATTGTGTCGGGAACGCCCCCAAAGCAACTTGCGCGACAGACTTTAGACAATGCGCTTATGATCGTGAAAATAGAGCCCGAAGTCTCAATGCACCCTACTACAACCGCCCGCCCCCTCTTTGTCCCTCACACACAACACATGACCTCTCCGCCATCTACTACGAAGATCAGGTGGTGTAAACAAAAGACTTGTGTCCGACTTGACCGGCGCCTTTTAAACACCCGCCCATGCTGAAGTTAGACAAACGTAGACAGACCGATTTGTTACTCGAACGGGCCTATTGCTATTCTGTGCCAGCGCAACGTTCATTTTTTCAGGCAAAAAAATCACGTTGTCTAGATAGCAGATGACATTGCCAGGGCCGGATTAACGCACAGGCTGGGTATGGCTTAAGCCTCGAGGCAGATTTTGTGGAGGAAATTGTACATTTCAGAGAATATGTTAAGGAAAGCCGCGACAAGGACACCTACAAGTTTACTCATGATTTGAGGGGAAAGAACCTACAGACCGTGTTTCCTAATGTTGACATCGCAGTGCGGTTTTATATGACCCTGCCAGTGACCAATGCCAGCGACGAGCGCTCTTTTTCGAAACTGGGACATAGTTTCTGTATGCAATCAATTATTGCGTTCACATGGTGGGATTGGTTTGGTTTGGGATTGGTTTGGGTGTTGCTTCCCAACGGGTGGTCTGTCCCCAAGTCCCTGTTCACATGCAGTTTGTCTAAGCGGATTCGGCCAGAGACCCGGCCCTACCCACGCTAGGTGGGGGCGCTGTAGTCAACTTCTATCTTTCTATTATTGTCTTTTAATGCAAGGAACGTCTCTTCCACGCATAACTCTTGAACCACTCATCCGCTTGATCTCAAATTTGGACGGCGTCATCATAATGTTACCAGTGTGTGCAGTGCCAAGTTTCGTGTTGTTTGGGCAAAAAATGCCAAAGATATCGGTCAAACCGTGCCGACCCAGCCATGACGACCCAGGCTGATAAGATTTACAATGCTAGCTGCTACAATTTTGGACATAACGTGACTAACGACACATAACTAAAATAATGGACATAACACGAGTAAACATTTGCCCACAACAAAGCTGCTACGTAGGTAAGATGTATCTTATCGTATACGCAACAGCAGACTACAGCACTGCACACATATGCCTACACATACAGATGACACGTAGAGGAGACTGAACTTTTCACCTCTCCTTCCGGTTATTCCACATCGCAAAACAGTGGCTAAAGAAAGTCTTACAAGTCAGTCAGTGCAAATGTATTTACATAGCCTCCTCCTTTCACCTGATATTATTACCCACGTAAACAATAAGGTGGTCTAAACAAAAACGTAATACTCTGGCACATCTTCTATGGGCTCTGCACTGTTCCTACTAAATAAAGACAATAAACAAACTTTCTGGCGGCATACAAACATGGTGTTCCAGGAGTTTGACGCATTCGAGTACGTGTTGTGCATTCTGCTGTGTTAGAAAGTCCGTATAAAGGAACAAACTGCGTTTTTTATTTCGTTGATACATGCGCAATACCCGAAACCAATCCGATCCCCGTTCACATGGCAGTCCAAGTGGTTTGGAAACAGCCCAGGCCTGGCGTCGCAATTAGTTTACGAAAACCAATTCCAAACCAAACCAATCCCCGTTCACATGAAGTCGGTACGATCCCAAACCAGTTGCAATCGGTTTCGACTTGTCCATGTGAACGCACTCAATGATCTTAAACTTAGCCTATGCTATAGGCCTTTTGTCGTTTAAAATAAACAGCGATTGCAATGTTCTGCAGTTTATTTACGATTTCTTTTGTCGTTTTAAATAAAAAGCGTGGCAAGTTGTAAGAAATAATATGGACAAATCATCAAAAAGAAAACTAGTGGACTAATGGTTTGATGGACCTATACCTTCCGTTTATTTTTGATGTTTCCTTTGAGTTTAAGGCTTTGTTTCCCGTCTTCTTGTTGTGCTGCTTTCGGCGCACAGCGCGTTGAACCCCGATGTACCTGCTGCTGCGCCAGAGAGGCCAGCTGAACTGGCAGAAAAGTTGCAACATGTATAGCCTGTATAGCCATGTATTTTTATGTTTTAGTAAGCAAACAGGCACAAATAATAAGAGTATAGCAATGTTTTGCAGTTTATAGCAATGTTCTGCTGTTTATTTTGTCGTTTTAAATAAACAACGATTGCAATGTTCTGCAGTTTATTTAATAAACAGCGTGGCAAGTTGTAAGAAATGAAATTGACTAATCATCAAAAAGAAAACTAGTGGGCCAATGGTTTGATGGACCTCCACCTTTTATTTTTGATGTTTCCTTTGAGTTTAAAGCTTTTGTTTCACGTCTTCTAACGTTGTTGTACCGCTTTGGGCACTGTTCGAAAGTTCTCTTCTTGCCAAAGGAGGACACAATTATTGAAGATATTTCCTCCCATACTTCTATGACCCGCGGAGGTTTGGGGGGATTCTTTCCATCCCCGAATATTAACTACGCTTTTACTTCACGCACAAGCAGATCGGTCTCCTCCACTGAAAAGCATAAATCTGCCATCGTAATAGCAACAGGCTATGGACAATGCGCCCGCTGGCTCTTAAAGGGAATGAGAGTATAAATTCTCATTGGTTAATTGTATGTTACACCCAAAATACACCCATGACTAATGAAGTAACTTAACTCAACCCTTTTGAACGATGCGCCTGGCGCAATGTTCGCTTTTTCCGCCGTGAAAATACCAAATTGTGTCGGGAACGCCCCCAAAGCAACTTGCGCGACAGATTTTAGACAATGCGCGTATGATCGTGAAAATAGAGCCCTAAGACTGAGTACATTTATATTTATTCAACTGACTAAAGTAAAAGAATATGTTTTCATTTTAAAGTATAAGTGTAAGTCTTAGTATACAGGTAGTCTTAGACTTTGTTTATAAGTATAAGCCAAGTATACGTTACTATACTATTCTATAAGTATATAAAATATAGTTTATAAAAGTCAACTTCAAGTATACTTCCTCAGTTTTAGTATAAAATAAGTATACTTATAGTAAACTTTAATAAACTTCTTTTTGCTAAGGGATATTTTCCACAGTTCCCACCCTTCTCGGTCTAAGGTTTGCATGATCCTACCAGCCCCTTCAGCAAACTCTCAGGGGATTATTGTCTTCGGCTGCCAGAGAGAGTATTGAATATAAGACAGACAGGTCTCTGAGACAAAGATGGGATTCCTACCCATTTCTGGGATAGTAGTAGTGAAGGTATGCTGCATGCATGTGTTGTTGTAATGCAATCCATATTACATTGGAAATGTCACAAACTCACATTTGTATACAAAACATTATTTAAAAAGCTATAAAAAAGACAGAGTGCTTCCTGAATTTGTTTGTTTTTACACAGACTGACATCAATCAAAGATGGAAAACATTTCATCCGTTAGTGACATCCTTGTCCTGGAGGAGTTGGGCCACCCTGAATCATCCACGTATGCTGTGTTTTTCACATTTGTCTTTGTGTACATCGCACTGCTAATAACTAATTTTGGTGTTCTTATTATCATCTTTGCGGAGAAAAGCTTACACCAACCTATGTACTTGCTATTTTGCAACTTGTCAGTCAATGATATCCTTGGTAACACAATCATACTACCTCAGCTACTGTTAAACACAGTTTCTAGAGAGAGGTTAATTTCTTATAATGCGTGTGTAGCACAAGTATTTTTTAGTCACACATATGGCTCAGCTTCACATAGCATACTAATCATAATGGCCATTGACAGGTATGTGGCTATATGTAATCCACTGAGATACAGTGCAATAATGACTACTAAGGCTGTTGTAATCTTGTCTGTGTCTGCCTGGGCTGTTCCAGCTGTATTTGTGGGTGTACTAGTTGGCCTCAGTGCCAGGTTGTCTCGCTGTAGATCACTGATACAAAATTTCTATTGTGATAATGCATCCTTGTTCAAGTTATCCTGTGAAGATGTGTTTATTAATAACATCTATGGGCTGTTTTACACCGTCTTGCTGTTATCCTCATCAATGGGTACAGTTGTTGTCACATACATTAAAATTGCTGTCACATGCTGGACAAAGAAAAATGCAGAGCTTAACAGGAAAGCCATTCAAACCTGTGCAAGTCATTTAGTGTTGTACCTGATAATGCTACTGACTGGATATATTGTGATTGTCATGCATCGGTTCCCAGAACACGTATTTTTGAGAAAACTCATTGCTGTTCTTTTTCATGTTGTACCCGCCAATTTAAATCCTATTATTTATGGCCTACAGAATAAACAATTAAGGCTGAAAATTTTGCAAATATTTGGTGTGAAAATCATACCCTGTTAGGAAGTTGTTGTTTTACTTGTCTCCACATATATGTTGTAAAGTGTTTGTTTTTAAATATATGGGGACATCCTTTTATGTGATACTATGTAAGAGATAAGGCATCATGTCCTTGTAATGTTTTTCTTAACTCAGCTTCTGCTGACATTATTCATCTATAGAATGAGTAAAAACAAATGTGAAAATATGTACGTTTTTTTGAAAACTGTGATTGAGTAATGTCCTCTATAATATAGTCCTAGTTATATTCTAGTCACATTTTAATTTAATTACAAATGCAAAATAAACCTATTAAACATGATTGACTCCCGTGTTAAAAAGTCCATTTGCACAGCAAAAACAAACATTTACACCCTGGTTTAAAAAAACAATTTTGGTATGGTTTGGTAGTTTTCAGGTCCATGATAACTCTAAGGGTGGTAAATATTTTTTTAATTTATTTTTTTACTCCCCAGATAACATCCCCGAGGGTTTGTCCAGTTCAGCTAGAAAGACTCAGAGAGGAGTACGATTTAAGCGATTTAATATAAAAATCATTCAGGACACCTGTAGCCCACGTTAAACTGCTAACAGAACCATCACATTTTAATACACTGTGTTTGCTGTTGATATCATCTAATAAGGCAAAAATTAATTAAGAGCATACATTACTTATTTTTTGTTGATAAAAAAAGGGTTAGGTGGCAGGTTGGGTATCATTTTGTGTTCAGCTATATTTGTGGTTTGAGTTACGAGCAAGTTGGTTGAGAATGTCGAGCGACTGCAGGTCATTTCTAAACATACCCACACATCACTGGGCTAAACAGTTGAATAGTTTAATGGCTTAAATAGTTACATTATTTAATTGTAAATTCTTGTAATGAGAACTTTTATTTTGAAACAGTTGTAGGCAGACCAAACAGGAGACATAGTTGATGAAAACTGAATATTTGAATGGCTGAATAGTTAAATAGTTAAACAATTTAAATAGTTAAACTCCTGAACAGTAAATTATTGCAAACAGAATCTGTAATTCTAGAAAGCCAGATTGTATGTGTGGCAGGTAGTTACATGTAGTGATGGGCAAATGAAGTTTTGGTGAAGCACTGAACCACTTAGGCACATTGCTTCAAAAATGGGTTCATTACTTGAAGTTTCAGTAACAGTGACCTCTCCTGGTGAAAAGCCAAAGCTGCAACTAAATTAGCCCAGCTTCATAGTGGCAGGAGGCTTTGATACAGTGACAAAAAAGTCCCAGGACTTGTGTAGAGGAAACACGTCTATTCTAGTGTGAACCAGGGGCGAATCTAGGCTATTTTTAGGGGTGCCAAGGCACCCCCGTGAAACTGCTCGGCACCCCCTGGCAAAGTGAATACAACTCCAACATTTATAAATGTACTGGTTCGCCTCATTTAGTGAGAAGTATTGCGTGTCTAAGCACTGGGGGCCGGGCACCCCTAAACACCAGATGCTAAAATCGCCCCTGGTGTGAACGTACCAAAACACACACACACACACACACACACACCTGTATACAAAGTTTGTGATATTTTTACAAATAAAGATTCATTTATCTTTGTATTGTGTAATTGGGGGTGCTTAGGGAAAAGATGTGCTTAGGGAAAGGATGTGCTTAGGGAAAGGATGTGCTTAAACTTGGGTATTAGGGTGTGAAGGGAAAATATGGGACAAGTTGGGTGCTTGTGTAACCAGGGGAACCAAGTCGGAACACTCAAAGATTTTTATTCAAAAACATTATTTTTTCCACACTTTTTGGACTGAGCCTGTTTCTTTTCTTGGTCACAATTTCTCCACATTTGGTGAACACCCTTTCTGAAGGCACTGATGAGGCCGGTGTACATAAAAATTGTTGTGCCAGTATGAAAAGATGAGGGTACACATTTTTATGACGACTCCAGTAGACCAGTGGTGGATCGTTCATGTACCACTGAACCTCCACTGAGGCATCCACGGTGGCATTTCTGGCCAATCTTGTCTCTGTCCAGTGTTTCCCAAAGGTTAATATCTTAAATACAAATATGACAGTAGTGAGTGCTAGATTTCATTTTATGTATCCCTTTTTACTTTTCAGAATATTACCTGTAGTTGATGGAATTTCAACATTTGCTGGAGGTGGTTGAGATGATGCGGAGGTGGAGGGTTCTTCCTGAGTGACAGGTGGTGCGTATCTGCCAAACAATTGTGAACATTGAAAAGTGAGCCGTTTAACTGCTGCCTGTGCATTTGATTGATTGTAAAAACCAATTGTTTTGAATCTCGGATCAAGCAGAGTGGATTGGATCAGTGCGGTCTGATTCTTTTCGATACTGTCAAATTTGTTCTGCATCATTAGTATCATGTTCTCCCTCAGTTGTTTGGCTGTGGTGTGGCTTCTTTTACCCATTGAGTCAAACAAGTAAACCATGAGCATTTTGGTCACTGGAATAATCTTTGACCCTGACACTCTTTTCCTCCGAAAGCTCTACTGTTGCCTGATAAAAAGGGGCAAGCAATTTCAAACAAGCAGTTATTGAATCATAGTCCTCAGAAGACAGAGGCGTCAAATCTGTCCTGAGGGTTGCAAGAGCTGCCCCCACTGCCTGTCTCTCCTCGAAAATGCGCTGAAGCATGTGGTAGGTGCTGTTCCAGTGGGTATCCACTTCTTGAATGAGCTTGTGCAGTGGACGCTGCATCTGCTCCTGCACTTCTCTGATCGATAGATAGATAGATAGATAGATAGATAGATAGATAGATAGATAGATAGATACCAAAGGAAATTAAGATGTCCAGTAGCATACACATCAAGGCACAAAGACAATGTCATCCATAACCTACACATAAACATACCTTAGCTGTGGTGCTGGACTTGAAATATGCCACCACCTTCCGTGACCTTGCTCTAATATCAGCCAGGCCAGGAGTTGCATCCAGGCTCTTTTTTACAACTTAGTTTAGAGCATGAGTAAAGCAAATTACATGGCGAAGATTTAAATTTCGCACAGAGGCCACCATGTTGGCTCCAGCATCTGTTACTATTGAGGTGACTTTGCCCTCAATTCCCCATTCCTGCATAAGGGATATCTTTGCAGCAGAGATGGTATCTGCTGTGTGTGAAATTAGGAAAGGAACAACACCCAACAGAACTGTGGCCAGCTTTGCAGTCTCATCCACATAATGGCAGGTGACTGCCAGATATGCCTCCATATTAATGGAGGTCCACATGTCTGAGGTTAGGCCAACAGCTTCCACACTCTGCATGGCAGCCTTGGCCTTGGCCTTCTCCTCCTCATGGGTGCGTTTCTCGAACGCAAAATTGCTAACTTGTTAGCCACTACCGTTGTTGGTACTTCCGAAGTACCGCCTCAGAGGCTACTTCGCGTTTCTCGAAGCTCTACTATGATTGTACATACTTCGGTAGTGAGGAACTTCGGAAGTACGTACTTCTGTTGTGGGGACTTCGGTAGTGAGGGACCTACTACGCGTTTCTCGAAACTTTCGTAGCAGAGATACTTCCAAAACTTCGAAGTAAAGTTGTGTAGTACCTACAACAGCTCGCGAGCCATTGTACAAGTGTTGTTTTGAAGGTTGATCCCACCCACGGCAAAACTCGCAGTAGATCTTCGACTGTAAAGTTTAAATATCTCGTAATCCTGCAGTACAAATGCAGTGAAATTCAATCGACATGTAGAGGACACTATAATACAGCTCATAGAACTTTTAAATGGCCAATTCATGTTATGTCATTTTTCTTGTTAAAACCGTATGACAAGACTTAATGATTTAATGGGTTGAACAGCAGTATTATAGTGGCATCTACAAACCGATTGAGTTTCGCTGAGTTTGGAACGTGGGATTACGAGATATTTGCATTAGAAGTTGGCCTTGAATTGAAGCTTTTCCCATTATGGACAGCATATGTATTTGGTAAACAAAAACACACGTGTGATTGTCAGTGGCGCAACTAGTAGCGCAGTCGCGTGCAACATAAGTTTTCTATCATAGACGTAGGTTCGAGACTGAGTGTAGACGAATTGTATGACTTATCTGTTTGTGTGGCCTAGCGTTTCACATTCATGTTAGTGTGGATTTATGCTCTACTCTGAAGTTTGTCTGGGTTATTGATTTGAAAGAGTACATGTATTGAGGAGCAATGCTATAGTAAAACATGAAGGCTATGTGCTACCAGGCGTGCACTGAGATTTGAACCCGGGAACTAAAGAGAACAATAACACTGAAGCCACGCAACTTTCTCATTGAGCTATTGGCACAGACAGTAATGTTGTATGGTGGAGTACTAATACCACTGACGAATGACGTCAAGACGCTATTGAAACCTACGGATTTGTAAGAATAAAATTTCCTTCACGACATGTGTCACTGTAGACATTGGGCCAAGTTTTGGCACTTGAGTTAGTTTTACCAGACGTTTACCATGCTGTAACCATTTATTATTACCGCTATCGTATGATTTCAACAAAGACATGTATTAAAATGAAATAGCAGTGGCATGTCGTGTCAACAAAGAGTTCGTCATCCAATCAAAACGGCTGTCCCCTGCTTTTCCTCCGTTGTTTCCATGCTTCACAAACCGAAGTACCCACAATGGAAGTACGTACAATGGAAGTACCTACAATGATTGTTCTACCGAAGTACGAGACCTTTGAGAAACGGAAGGATCTCGCCACTATCATTGTAGATACTTCCATTGTACAATGGTAGTACAGTGCTAACTTAGCTAGCTGTTCGAGAAACGCACCCCATATTTGTGGACCACCATGTCATACCGTGACACCAGTAGCCCTTATGCATTCCCTCTCTTGTCAGTTAAAAAGAAGGATGGCATTCTGCGCATGTGCGTAGACTACCGGCAACTAAATATCAAAACCAGAAAGGATGCATTCCCATTGCCAAGGATCGACCTTAGACTTGGCTAGTGGGTACAACCAGGTACCTGTTCGGGAGGAGGATCGGCCCAAGACCGCCTTCTGTACGCCTTTTGGGTTGTTTGAGTGGAACCGGATGCCCTTTGGGCTCTGCAACGCCCCCAGTATGTTTCAGCACCTCATGCAGCGCATATTCGGGGACCAACAATGTCAGTCACTTTTGTTGTATCTTGATGACATTGTGGTGTTCTCCTCACCATTTGGAACACCTGAGCATTGTGTTGGGTCGGCTGGAACGAGAGGGTTTGAAGGTGAAACTCCCCAAATGTGCGTTTTTCCAACAAGAAGTGCGGTACTTGGGCCATGTGATCTCTTCCGAAGGGGTTGCCACTGACCCAAGTAAGATTGAGGTGGTGGCCAACCGGCAGCAGCCCACCACAGTGTCCGAGCTGCGCTCATTTTTAGGATTTGCCAGTTATTACTGGCGACTCGTGGAGGGCTTTGCCAAGTTGGCGGCCCCTCTATATAGGCTAGTGGCTGAGCTGGGAGCACCAGGAAAAGGGCTGGACAGGGGCATTTTGGAGCTTGGTCAGAGGAATGCAGCAACAGCTTTGCGGTCTTGAAGGCGAAGCTCACGTCCGCGCCGGTGCTCGCCTATGCCGACTTTTCTCTTCCATTTATCCTGGAGGTGGATTCGAGTTACGGGAGACTGGGGGCCGTGCTCTCGCAGCAACAGGGCAGCAAGGTTAGGCCCATAGCCTATGTCAGCCGTGGGCTCCGACCTGCCGAGCGTAATATGCAAAATTACAGTTCGATGAAGCTTGAGTTCTTGGCCCTTAAGTGGGCCATGACGGAAAAGTTTCGTGAGTACCTGTTGGGGCAGTGGTGCATTGTCTTCACTGACAATAACCCGCTCAGTCATTTGTCATCTGCCAAGCTGGGTGCCACCGAGAAACGTTGGGCATCCCAGCTGGCTGCTTTTGATTTTGACATCAAGTATCAGTCGGGGAGAAGCAATAAAAATGTAGATGCCCTGTCCCGCCAGCATTCATCTGGCCTGGTAGAGGCACTGGCTCCAGGCACCGCCCTCCCAAAGCCACTCCAACACGTGTTGCAGTTGGCCAGGGCTGAGGTGACTCAAGCAGCCATCACAGTTTTGCCCAGTCATTCTCCTTCTGAGATTGCGGCCCTCCAAGAGGCTAACCCCACAATTCCGGAGGTGATGGTATTTTGGAGGAGGCAGCAGTGGCCTAACTTTGAATAGCGTCAAAGGACCCCACAACCTGTCTTAACCCTGCTCCGGCAGTGGGATCGGCTGGTGGAGGAAGGTGGTGTTTTGTACCGCCAGGTGTTCCGCCCCGATGGCGGTCAACCGACCCTCCAGTTACTGTTGACGGATTCCCTAAAAAGAGATGTATTGACTCAAGTTCATCAAGAACATGGTCATCAGGGAATAGAACGGACACTTGAGCTCTTGCGATGTCGCTGCTTTTGGTCAAGCATGTCTACTGACGTAGCACAGTGGTGCAAGGCATGTGAGAGATGCCAGGTTGCTAAGGACACTCAGCCAGCAGCTCAGAGTTTTATGGGGCACTTATTGGCATCCCGGCCCAACGAGATCCTTGCAATGGACTTTACGGTCTTGGAGCAGGCTTACAATAGACAGGAGAATGTCCTTGTAATGACAGTCGTTAGTAAATACACAATGGCAATTCCCACTCGGGACCAGCGTGCCTCCACAGTGGCTCAGGTGGTGGTGGCGGAATGTTTTTGCAAGTCTGGTGTTCCTGCACGAATACATTCCGACCAAGGCCGGAGTTTTGAGGGCGCCCTCATACAGCAGTTGTGTGGGTTCTACGGCATCCAGAAAATGCGTACTACACCATATCACCCGGCTGGCAACGGTCAGTGTGAGCATTTTAATAGGACCCTGCACAACTTGCTGCGTACCTTACCAGTGTCCCGGAAGAGGGACTGGAATACCTGTTTAACACAAGTGCTCTTTTGTTATAACACCACTCCTCATCAGTCTACAGGAGAGTCCCCCTTTCTCCTCATGTTTGGGCAGGAACCAAGACTGCCCATTGATTTTCTTTTGGGCCGGGTCCAGGACCCTGTTGGTAGGAGTGTCCATGAATGGCTGCAGGAACATCAGGTTCGGTTGCAGACTGCTTTTGATGGGGCAACGACTCATCTGGAAGCTTCTGCAGCACGCCGAAAGAAAAATTATGACCAGCATGTGCGTGGCGCACCACTGGGGGAGGGTCATTTGGTCTTTTTGCGGGACACGGGTGTACGAGGGCGGCACAAAATCCACGACTTGTGGAGCTCAGTGGTGCACCGAATTCTGAAGGCACCTGGCAAAAGTGGGTCTGTATACATGGTACCCCCTGTGCACGATCTCCAGCAGACCCGACAAGTCCATCGCTCTCTGTTAAAGGCGGTCGTGGAGGCAACTCCACCCGCACCAGTTGACTGTGAGTGCCCACTAGTGGTTTGCCACTTGGTACATCCCTTCCCGAGTCTGAGCTTGTTGACGAACTGGACCTGATGGCTGTGCGCCAGGAAGTTCCTTTAGTTGCCCCCAGTCGTCCTGTGTCAGGACCCACACATTGGGTGAGCCTCAGGAGGAGGGTTCTGTTGGGGAGCCTGCGGTATTACCACGTCCTCCGGAGTGCTTGAAACCCCAGTCGTTGTGGTGACCCCAGTGCCTGAGCATCAGGCGTCCGATGAGCCTGGTGATATTGCTCCCCGAAGGACATCCCGCTTAACTGCAGGTCATCACTCTAATGTCCATCACCTGCCCAGGTCCGTGAGTGGAGCTGCAGGTAGGGCTTTGACTGCGGCGAGTCAGGATCTTTCAATTCCCTTGGACCACTAATCGTTGGGACGACGATTTATAAAGGGGGGGGGGGCAGATTGTGGCAGGTAGTTACATGCCTCTGCTCCAGTTGCAGAGCTTGTTTTAGCCAAAGTAGGTGGGCTTAATATTAAGCCTGCCTGCCCAGGTTGAAATGTTATATCTAGTTCAGGTCCTGTTTCTCTTCCCCCACCTCTTCTGTTTCGGCCCAGACCAATTTGTTTGGCGTGTGCACTGGACGCGTTGGCTGCCGTAGCCTCGCTTAAGTATTTTAAATTTAAAGTACACGTTAAGTGCTCACTCCTTACCTTTCAGTGCTTCAATGCTGTCTTAAATCTTCAATCATGGTGGTGCTTCCCGATTTGCAGTGGAGCATTGACCCATCGTCGCGGGCTATTGGTGTAAGGTAGGTATAGCTTCCGCATGCCAACTTCATTATTAATTTCGTGCCATTGATTGACCTGTAGATTTTGTTGTAGTGCATGCCGAAGATCTCCACGCAGGTGTCGTATCTGCTGTGCTGCGCTTCTGCCCAGCTGCTGTTTTTGCTTTAAGTCTTTTGTGTTTTATTTGCTTTTGTCGTTTGGTGTATTTCCTTTTCATTTGCTTTGCGGTGCTTTGCCTGGCTGGGTGTACGCTCACGCTTGGGTTGTGGTTGCTACTCTGCCGCACCGCGCCTGCATAGTGCATGTATGTTTGTTCTGTGTTTTTTTTTTTGTTTAGGGGAGCGTTCGTTGTGGTTGTGTCTGCAGCTACCCTGGTTTATTTTGACCTTTATTTTGCTCGTTTTCTCCGCATGCTTGCTTATTATAATTTATAGTTTGCGCTGCTTTTGATTACTTTTCTGTTGCTGTGCATGCGTATTCATTCCTCTCTGACCCTTCTTGGGTCTGTGTGATTTGGTAGTGATTTTGGTTTTTCTTGTTGTTACTGTGTTTTGTATGGTTATTATTTCTTTTTGTCCTTAAACCCCTTTTGTAGTGATTTTGGTTTTCCTCTTTGTTGTGTGTTGCATGTTTTTTCCTTTTGACCCTTATTGGGTCTGTCTGTGCTTGCAGTGATCTTGTTTTGCTTTTCTTAATCTTCTTTTTGTCTGTTCTGTGGTACGTAGGTGCTACCCTCAGCTGCTCGCCCTTGTCGTGTGTGTGTAGCTGTGGCCTAGTTCACGGGTGTGTGTGGGCCCGGGAATGTGCTGAATGATTTTATATATCTTTTTATATTAACATCTTTATATTTTTGTATGAAAAAAAGAAATAATAAAAATTGGTCCGTCTCTGACTTGTATATTTTGAACTTGTGCATTCGCCTTGAAAAATCCAATTCCTAGTGTCAGATTCTGTCTGCTCCCTAGGTGGCGTAGTCGCTACAATTGACCTTGCCACATAGGCTTAAAGAGACAGTTACATTGCTCACTAACAGAAAGAGAATTACTGTACATAGCGCAGCTGGTCTGAAAACCCATATGATAATAATTGGTATAATAAGAAGAAGAAGACTGTGGATAACAGTACATTTCATGCACTGTAATAATGACAAGACTATGAATAACAGTAGAGTGCATTTTAATCTACTGTAATAAGAAAGAAGAAGAAGAAGAAGAAGAAGACGATGAGAAGGAGGAAGTAGAAGAAGGCTTCAAAAGAACAGTACAGTGCATTTTGTGCTATGTGCTATGTTGTTTACAAAACTGCACAAAGTTTACTGTAAGCATTTGGTTATATGAAGAATTATGACATTTACTCACTTCATACCAGGCCAAATTAAAGGGTGACCATGTTTCAGTGTCCACAGGAGGGATGAACATCACAAGAATAGTATGTAACACTTATCCCTGACAATAGACAAAAATTAAAGTAAATTTAATTTGAATGTGTCAGATAAAGCTACACAGCTGCATAAACCTGTGCTAGTTTTTAAATCTAGCGTAAAGAAATGCAGTGTCTGTTGTCTGAGTGGAAAATACCTAATTTAAAATACAAACAGTTGTGAAATCTACACAGTAGGTGCTGTATTGATTTTAAATAGAGGAATGGGTATTCATATTTATTACAGCTGTTTAAACTGTTTAAAGCGTTTCTGTTAAAAGACTGTTTACATTCAAATTCTAATTGAGCAAGGAAATGTATTGGTTGATTCATGGATCGCAGACCTTTGGTGAATTTTGCCATTAAGCTCCTTGTTAGAGAACAGCAAGATGTGCAAAAAATCTGTTGGACATGTGTATTTTAGGTTCGTCCTTACATTTTACCCAAAAGCTGAATATCTTTAACTTTTTGTGAGTAGTGTAGTAGTGTAGATTCCCTCTTAATACTGTGTTAGCTTACTTACAAATGTTATTTTCCAACAATATCCATTTTACGACTTTTACAGACACATACCCATGTACAACTTTACCATCAAATGTCATATTTCCTTGAAAATATTAAATCATCTACGGAACTCTCCCAAACCCCAGCCAGAGAAGGTTGAAGAGAAGCTCTGAGAAGCTCTGCCCAGCTTACCTCCAGCACTCAAAATTGCAGGCTGGAGTAGGCTACGGAAAGTGCAAGAACTCAAAACAACAAGAAATTTACCTTTGTTCAATCAAGTTATCAGGAGGGGGCTGTATTTGCTGGGAAAATGTCTTGTGTGTAATACTATGTGTATTTGCTCATTTAAGTTAAAACAATGGGCCCTATTTTGCCGCATGTGCATTCTTGACATGCGCATGCTGTCATTGCTATTTTGTGCCGACGCATCATTCATTTTTTCAGGCAAAAAATCACGTTGTCTAGATAGGAAATGACACAGCATTTTTGCTAAGGGTTATTTTTTTTATTACTGTGTAAGATAACAAAAGCCTAGTCATCAAGCATTTCAATGTAATATTGCAGGTATGAAATGCTGCCCCCTGTGTTGCAGTTCAGATGCAGTGAATAGGCAAAGAAACTATCCAAGGCCTACAAAAAGGGCCTGTGACTGCCAACACCCAGTGCACACTCTCAGAGGATCATATCGGGGCTGTCAGAAATGGTTTAAGATATAAACAGTTCTGCAGACAAGTCTAAGAAAACAGTGGTATTGTTGCATGTGGAAGGTATGACTATGTATGGTGCTCCCATTCCTAATGCTACCTGAATATCAAAACATAACATAAAACATTTTTTAACAAGTATTGGAAGAGAATACCTGGATATTTCTTTTTCACAGGTGAACAAGGACTAAAGATGGAAAACACTTCATCAATCAGTGACATTCTTGTGCTCGAAGAATTAGGGCACTCCGAATCTTCCATGTATCCTATATTTTTTACACTGCTCTTCCTCTACATTGCACTGCTAATAACCAACTTTGGTGTTATCCTAATTATCATTGTGGAGAAAAGCTTACACCAACCCATGTACTTGCTGTTTTGCAACTTGTCAGTCAATGATGTCATTGGTAACACTATTTTGGTCCCCCGTTTATTGTTTGACATGGTTTCTAAAAACAGGTTGATTTCTTACAATAACTGTGTCACACAGGCATTTTTTGGGCACACATATGGCTCCACTTCACACACCATACTAATCATAATGGCCATTGATAGGTATGTGGCTATATGTAATCCACTGAGATACAATGCAATAATGACAGCTAAGGCTGTTGTGACTTTGTCTGTGTCTGCCTGGACTGTTCCAGTCGTATTAGTGGGTGTACTGGTTAGTCTTAGTGTCCGGTTATCTCGATGTAGATCACTTATTCAAAATTTCTATTGTGATAATCCATCCTTATTTAAGTTGTCTTGTGAAGATGTAACTGTTAATAATATTTATGGGCTGTTTTACACTGTGGTACTATTGTCTTTTTCAATGGGTACGATTGCAGTTACATACATTAGAATTGCTGTCACATGCTGGAGTAAGAAAAATGCAGAACTCAACAGCAAAGCCATTCAAACCTGTGCAAGCCATTTAGTGTTGTATCTGATAACACTGCTGACAGTGTACATTCTTATCATTATGCATCGATTCCCAGACAACCCATTTTTAAGAAAATTCATCTCAATACTCTTTATAGTTGTACCTGCCCATTTAAATCCAGTTATTTATGGCCTACAGACTAAACATTTAAGACTGAAAATTTTGCAAGTAGTAGGTAGAAAAATCAATCACAGTTAGTGGAGTTTGGGTTTTATGTTTAAAAAGACACGTTAGGATGGTTGTCCTGTATATTGTTTTTTTATTTTTTAAATCAAATCCTGAATAGACTGCTGTACATAAAATTCTGTATTACCACAACAATTTAGATAATGTCCCAAAGAGTATATTGCTGTTTGATTACATTTTTAAGTGTCAAATAATACCGTTTGTTTTGAAACAATATGAACTAAGTAAATCAGTAAAAATGCAGTGCATTAGTTCTGAAAATAGCATAACATTGTTTAACTTGTAACTAGGTTAAAGGAACAACACATGTTCTCTTACATCTTACACAAAGTCAAAATCAAAGTCAGCTTTATTGTCAAAAACCATGGGTACAGGTTGCACACACAGAATTTGAAATTGCAGTGCTCCCTAGGCCCACAGTGAACATTAAACATCTAATAAACAACACAATACATACATGAAGACAAAACATAACAATATAAACATATAACATAACAAAAAGTACAATAGGCTTCTATATAATACAAATAAGTAAAACACTGTAGTGTAGTGTAATAAAGCTCAAATGGTGCCAAATAATTATGAACTACTTATTTATTTTTAATTTTATACAGTATGCCATTTTAAAGAGCATATCGTTAGCTTCATAGCATAATTGCCTAAGTCATTTTTTGGTCAAATTGAGATTTTTGCATAACTTTACTCCCCTACCACTTCTGCACCATCCTGCCTGTCTGCCTTGGCCAATCACAACACTCATAAAAGTTAAAAAAAAACATAGCTGCCTAAGCCATTCATTTGACTTAGGCAGTATTACCATTGGACTTAGGCAGTTTTTATACAATCTATTTGACTTAGGCAGATTTTGCCTATGACTTAGGCAGTTTTTCTGAGAATATAAAATAAACATTACATCTTCTCAGCCATTGTGCATACATCAAAACTGCCTAAGTCACTTTTATTTGATTAAAAAAATGATGTTCGGTTTTGTTCTTTTTCCAAACTTTTTCTCACATCTACTTGAATGTTCTGTGAAAATATCAATAAAAAAATATGCATGTGATTTTTAGAAAGTGTGTTTTTTCTTGTTTTCCAAAAACACAAAAAAATGACTTAGGCAATTATGCTATCAAGCTAACGATATGTATCCATGGGCATGGGCCTATCACAAACAATTTGTTCCGACCTTGTGGAAAAAAAGGGCCATTGCCCTCTTGACTAAGAAAAAGAAAAATCATCACGGGAGGTGGTGGGTGGATCAGAAAGCCTTGGCTTGAACTGGTAGGCTAGGAATAACGTATCACATAGAGTCTAGTGATGGAGGCATGAAAATTTCAGCACAGACCAAGTGAAACTGCTTAGATCCATTCACTCATGCATTTGTTTAAGAAGTCACAAACGTAATTAGATTTTATTTTAAGTTGTCAGTGAACTTGTAAGGGAAATATACTGGGAAAAAAAAGAATTAAAAATGTACCCGATAGAAGTAGCAGATCATGTTTTTTGGCTATTACAGAATTATTTTAGGCTACACATAATTCTGTAAGGCGAGACTGTCTATCACACAGTGTACCAGGAAAAAGAGAAAATAAAAACAAAAGAAAAAGAAAGAATTAGCTGTGTTATATAAATATTTGATTTTCTTGAGGTGAATAACAAAATGATGAATTGTTTATACTGGAGTGCTAATAGTGTCATCATTGCAGAGAACAGCTTGCACCAGCCAATGTACTTCCTCTTTTGTAACTTGTCAGTCAATGATACACTGCTTAACACTGTTTTATTCCCTCCATACACTGTATGACATGGTTTACGGAAACAGGTTAATTTCATATAACGCATGTTGTGCACAGGCATTTTTTTATTCACATGTATCCCTCAGCAGTATACTTATTCCACAGAAGAAATTATAAAAATCCAACCAAAATTAATGGATCAGGCATTTACTTTCAACATAACTCCCAATGGAAATGTCACACAAGAAATATAATACAACAAAATGACTTTATGTCTTTATTATTTTATCGCCTCAGATGATAACTTTTACAACTTTACCAGAACAAAATACTTTCAGATTAAACTTAATTAACTAGGTGCAAGTCTCTGTGAAGTAGGATAATCAGGAGGGTAGCACACTGCAGATACTGCTCTGGGGATAAAACTTCACCCTCACCACCTGAGGAGACAGCAAACAAGACCGGCAGTGTGGGTCATACAACAGTGTGATAAAAGATGCCCGCCCTCCCCCCTCTAACATACACACACACACACACACAGCCTACTTACATATCCTTGTCTTCAAGTGCAAGTTCAATCCTTAAACATCTGTTGGGGTCCCTGGTGCACAGACAAGCAATGCCACACTTCACATTGGCATGAGCATCCTCGGGCACACATGCTTTTCTTGCAGTGGCAGTATTTGCTGAGTTTGAGTTCAGATGGTTTTGCCTCTTTCAGCATCATGGTTGGCACCAATCTTCCATTGACAAGTTGTCTCCCAAAAATCAGTGGCAGCTGGGTAGGTTGGCTGAACCATGTGTGCGCGCTTACACACAGCCTGATGCAGAGCTTGGTGAAGGTGTAATAGGAAGGCATCTTCAGTTGGTGGAAGGCAACGTATGTCTCCTTTGATGCTCACAAAGAGATGGGCTCGCAGTGCATCTAGAGTACCACCAAAGTCACTCCTGTCATAGAGTGACACCATGTATTGTCGTGCTGCTGTTATAACATCTTCCTGAACATCCAGGCTTTCCTCAGGGTCACCGAACTTGCACAGTGGCAGAAGGTCTGTCAGGTGTTTAAGATCAATGATTGCATACAGAAACCATGTTCCTACCATTAGACGTTCCCTTGCTTTTGAAGTCATTGACGAGGCTTGTGAAATCAAGTTCCCGCAGAATGTCACTCTCCAGAGACATCAGCGTCAGGTTATTCAATCGGTTTTGACCCATTGTGCATCTCAGTTTGTTTTGAATCAGTCCCCGTTTCGAAAAAGAGCGCTTACCGCTGGCATTAGTCACTGGCATGGCCATATAAAGCCGCAGCGCGATGTCAACATTAGGAAACACGGTCTGTAGGTTCTTTGCCCTCAAATCCTGCAGGAGTAGCCTAAACTTGTAGAGGTGCCCTTGTCGCGGCTTTCCTTAACATATTCTCCCTCGAGATCATCTGTATATTTCTCTTGGAAAGTCGTGGCGTCCCTACGAAGATCTTCTAAGGGGATGGATGACAGTTTGTTCGGAAATCCAAATGTTTTTGTAGGAGTCGTATCTCCGATCCAGTTCTGCAAGCCGTCGATCGATAATGGCAACGAACACTGTTGTCTTGAACTTGTCTCGGCCTGGTCGCGACGCACACACTGTCAGGTTCGGACGATTCATCTGCTTTTTCTCCCAAACTAACTTCAGCTCCAACTCCAGCTAGCTTAGCTGTATCATCACCACCAATGTCGTTGTTATTAACGTCAAGTTTAACATCTGCGGAGTGGGGATTATCAGGTCCACCAGTCGGTTTGAAATAAACTGTCAACTTAGGGATTCGGCTCAAAAGATTTTGCTGTCTTTGCTCTTTATTGTTCTCTGTTTTTCTTTTCTGAGCACCACTTTCATATTTTTTTTTCTGACATTTTCTTTCGTTCTCACTCCAGTCAAGTGAAGGCCTACGTGATGACGTTTACCCTCTCTGCATGTTTATCCAATCAGCTGCGTTGCTTGTGATGTGGGCCAATACAGTATTCTCAAATGTAAATGTAAGTAAAATTATATATTTTACTGACCAATGGGGGCCCCCCTTGCACGTGAGGCCCTAGGCTTAAGCCATACCCAGCCTGTGCGTTAATCTGACTATGAGCTCATCAGCGTGCCCGACTTCAGCAACACACACCCCGCCGAGATAATCCCCGACTTCCACAGGGTAACACACAGACACACACACACACACACACACCCCCAAGATCATCCACGACTTCCACAGGGTAACACACACACACACACACACCCCGCCGAGATCATCCACGACTTCCACAGGGTAACACACAGACACACACACACACCCAAGATCATCCACGACTTCCACAGGGTAACACACACACACACACCCCGCTGAGATCATCCACGACTTCCACAGGGTAACACACAGACACACACACACACACACACCCAAGATCATCCACGACTTCCACAGCGTAACACAGACACACACACACACACCGCCGAGATTATCCACGATTTCCACAGGGTAACACACATACACACACCCACACCCGCACACACACACCCTGCCGAGATCATCCACGACTTCCACAGAGTAACACACACTCACACACACACACACACACTCACTCACACACACACACACCAATGTGAAAATATGGCTCAACATGACAATGTTAGTCAGGACTTTAGCCCGCTATCAGGCTAAAATAGTAGTTAGCAACAGACTACAACATTCTTTAACGCTTAGCAACAGACTTCCACATTCTTAAACGCTTAGAAACAGACTTTAACATTCTTAAATGATTAGCAACAGACTATAACATTTATAAATGCTTAGCAACAATTAGCAACAGACTATAACATTCTTAAACACTTAGCAACCAGGGGGGCCACAGCTACAGCCACCCCAAAATTATTCTCAAAAACATTTCAGCCACCCGTAAGAAAATGTTATTATGCATATTATATGTAAATATATAGTGTAGGCTACATTGTTTAAAATTCACAGTAGTTTATGAGGTGAAAACGATTTTGTAACAAGATACAGCAGCGTTGCTCTTGTAGATTTACAACGTTGCTCTTGTTGCTTCACCCATGCGTGTGTGTGTGTACATGTGTGTGTGTAGGGACTAACGGCCTATCATGACATGACGCTGGACAAGTGCTATGTCAGCAAGCTCAACACATCGGTTGTCATGGCGCCCAGGAGCCTGTGGGAACTCCTCATCAACGTCAAGGTATGTGTGTGTATTTGTGTGTATATTTGTGAGTGTGTGTGTATCTGTGTGTATGTGTACGTGTGTGTGTGTATTTCTCTTTGTAATTGTTTGTATGTGTGTGTGTGTCTGTGTGTATGTGTAGGTGTGTGTGTGTATTTGTGTGTTTCTGTGTGTGTGTGTGTGTATTTGTGTGTATCTCTGTGTGTATGTACGTGTGTATGTGTATTTGTGTGTAATGTATCTGTGTGTGTATCAGAGGAGATTTCTCTAAGACTGCAAGGGAAGCTCTGCTTCCCCTAAAATGTAAAAAAAAAATTGTAATGATCAAATACTTACAAAATGCCTTAAAACATGTTCATTTCAAACACCAGTTTGTTAATAGTAGGCCCATTATCACAAATCAACTGAGTTGGTGTTGTTAACTTAGCATTCCACTTTGTTCTCATGGCCTATGGCCAACGCATTTCCTCATAGACGTCCAGTGTCAATGCACTTCAATAGGTCAGCACGGACCCCTAATTTTCTATGCATGGAAACTGGATGGTCATTGGAGAAATGCCATTTTTTTCTCCCGCCCCCGGACGCAGAGCGTCTCTGGGGGTGAATGAAATGGTAGGCGGAGTTTTGCTGGTGTGGACTTCAAGCAGTCCCCGTGTTGATTGGTGAACCTCTGAATCCAGTTTTGATTGGCTGGCGTTTTTGATACATAGACTGTCACATGGCTGCTGGAGCTCAGTCCCATCGCGGATGTTGCATGCAAAGTCGTAAGACAAGCAGTGACCAATTTGTTAGTATTTCCTCAGCGAATATACTTGTTCATTTTTTACACTGTATATAAATCACACTCACACTTATTTCCGGTTTGGTTTATTACAATTTTCTTGTTCGTTTTTAATTTTGTTTGTTAGAATCATACTGTTAGGTAGGTTGGTGCTAGTGCAACTTAACTAGCCCACTAGCTCTCCTGAACTAGCCCGCTAGCGCACCTGCACTAGCCCGCTAGTAGAGCACTATGGCAGACCATTTTCTAGAGAAGGAACGAAGGGTAGAATTAACATATAAGTAAATGGACAAACTTTATGATTAAGTTGGCAGTGAGCCTCCCCTCTTTGGAATACCAGCATCCGCCACTGGTGTGTATGTACGTGTGTATATGTGTGTGTATTTGTGTCTATCTGTGTGTGTGTAGTTCTGTGTGTGTATCTGTGTGTATGTGTGTGTGTGTACGAAAGACAGATCACGTCTTGAAGCGTGTGGGCTGCTAGCTTCCTGTACCTTATGAGGTGAGAGTGCAGCTTAGCTGATGGCACAAAACACACAGACACACATACACACAGACACACAGTGTGTGTGCGTGTGTGTGTGTGTGTGTGTAGAGGGGCTCGTACCTTCCTCAGTGCTACCTGCTTCCGGAGCAGATGTGGGTGTCGGGGCGTGTGGATGACCTTCGACCCCTGGGGCCTTTCATCGCCCAGATGTGCCACGGCAAAGACACCTACCACCTGCGTCACCACAGAGAGCAGGGGCGGAGAGCACTCACGGTGAGCGTTGTCATGGTCACGCAGGTGGTAGGTGTCTTTGCCGATGATGATGTGTGATAAAGTTCACACATATCACATAATATACACACACACCCATACACATATCACATAATACACACACACACACACGTCACATTGTACACACACACACACACACACACACATATAACCTAATACACTCAAACACACATCACATAATACACACTCACACGCACATATCACACAATACACACATTTACACACACATACACACACATATCATACAATACACACACCCACACATGATAATAAACACACAAGACGAGTTTTTCTTTCTCATGCTCACAGTTTACACTTTCACACACATATGACTTGGAGGGGTGCGCACACACACACACACTCACACACACATGCACACACACACATCACATAAAATACACACACATATTACATAATACACAAACATACACACAAGATGAGTTCCTCTTTCTAATGCACACAGTTTACACTTTCACACACATATGACTTGGAGGGGTGCATGCACACACACACACTCACACACCAGTGTGGTGTGAGATGACATTTTAACCGGATGAGCTGTTGATAACCACCTAAGAGCAACAAACACACACTCATTTACTCACTTACACACACAAATACACACACTGACAGATGTCAGATATATGAAGTTTCTCATCAAAAGGCAGGCCAACACCCTTGCCCCCCCGCACAAATGCACTTTTACTCAAGTTTAAATCCTACTTAATCTTCAGAACAGTTCAGCATTGTCAATAATTATAACCCCCCCCCCCCCCCCCCACACACACACACTCGTTTACACGCACATTATAATCATTATAAACTGGTGCACAAACAAACAAACACACATTATAATCTCATTTAGTAACACACACACACACACACACACACACACACACACACATTATTTTATTAATTAACACACACATAAACTCATCACACACATAGACACACATTATTTCATTACCTAACACACACATATTTTGTTAACACACACATATTATTTCATTAACTAACACACACATTATAAACTCCTTATATAGCGCATGCACACTGTCAGGCACAAACACACAGGACAAGGATTGAGATGAGAAACAGCTCAGGTTTTATTACTAAGCAGGCTAACCAAGGAGGCTACATTACATTACATTACACTACATTACATTACATGGCATGACATTACATTACACGTAGCAGACGCTTCTATCCATTATTACATTACATTACACTTAGCAGACGCCTTCATCCATTATTACATTACATTACACGTAGCAGACGCTTTTATCCATTATTACATTACATTGCATTACATTACATTACATTACATTACACTTAGCAGATGCTTTTATCCAAAATGACTTACAAAATGAGGACATAATAAGCTAACAGAGGTGTAGAGGAACACAGAGTAAGCAGACTACCCTCATACACACAAGGAGATGCATGTGCCTAAGTAAGTTTGCCAGAGCAGGGACACTACAGACACACACATACACCCTATACACACAGACTTATACAAGCACGAGGCACTATAGTAAAAAATAACCAATAAGGAAGCTAATTAAGTAAGCAAGAAAGCTAGTTACCAAGGAGGCTAGCATAGTCTCCAAGGAGGCTAATATAGGCTAACATAGTATAGGCTATATATACCTCAGGTCAGGTGTGTGTGGCATTGTGTGTTGTGGTGTGTGTGTGTGTGCATGCTCAGGTCAGGTGTGTGTGGCATTGTGTGTTGTGGCATGTGTGTGTGAGTGCATTCAGGTCAGGTGTGTGTGGTGCTGTGTGTTGCGGCGTGTGTGTGTGTGTGCATGCTCAGGTCAGGTGTGTGTGGCACTGTGTTGTGGCGTGTGTGTGTGTTTGTGTGGGCGCCAGAAGCCGTCGAGGGAGCAGTAGTAGACGAGCGGGTCGAGGCAGCAGTTGAGGCTGGCGAGGCAGACGACCGCCCGGAGGCTGTGAGGCGGCCAGAGGGAGCAGAGGCCCAGCCTGACCACAGCGAACGGCACGAAACACACGCAGAACGTCAGCAGGTTCACGGCCAGCACGAGCACCACGCGCATGTGTGAGTGTGTGTCTGTGTGTCCAGCCTCGCCCCCGAGCCGTCTCTGCCGCCGCAGCAGCGTGCGCACCACGAGCCCCGTGGACACCACGTTGGTCAGCAGCAGCGCCCCCAACAGGCCGGCCTGCGCCAGCCCGGCCGCACCTGGGCCCCCCTGCCCCCCCCCCGGGGCCTCGAAGCAGCTGAGGGGGGGCAGGCTGGCGTGCAGGCGGAGACTCTCGGGGACAGACACGCCCACCACCAGCAGCCAGACGCACACACACGCCCCGGAGGCCACACCCACTGTGCGTAGACCCCGCCCCCTCAAGGGCAGCGTGACGCCCAGCAGGCGGTCCAGTGAGATGAGCGTGATGAGGGCAGAGCTGCTGCGGATGTTGTTGCGGAAGAGGACAGTGGTGGCGGTGCAGAGGGAGCGGCCAAGCGTCCAGGTGCCACGGGCCAGATATAGGACACGTAGGGGCAGCGAGAGCACTAGCAGGAGGTCGGAGGTCGCCAGGTTGACCATGAGGACGGCCGAGGCTGACTTGAGGCCGTGGCGGCGCAGGAGCACCCAGAGAGAGGCCGCGTTCAGAGGCAGCCCCACCAGCAGCAGCCCCCCATACACCAGCGCCAGCACCACGGCCTCCGTGCCCCCCGCCCGCCCCCCTTCGGCACACACGCCCCCCCCCACGCCCACATCCACCGCCGTCACATTCTCCATCGCTTCACTTAGCACACACACCAGACTCACAACCCTCTCACACACCACTGCCCACTCACCTCCCACTCACACAGGACACCAGAGATCCACTCAGACAGCAGACGAGAGATCCAGTCAGACAGGACACCAGAGATCCAGACTGGAGATCCACTTACACTGCAGACAGAGATCCACTCAGACAGTGGCCTTTAGATCCACTCAGACAGGAAACCAGAGATCCAGTGAGACAGCAGACAGAGATCCACTCAGACAGTGGCCTTTAGATCCACTCAGACAGGACACCAGAGATCCAGTGAGACAGCAGACAGAGATCCACTCAGACAGTGGCCTTTAGATCCACTCAGACAGGACACCAGAGATCCAGTGAGACAGCAGACTAAAGATCCACTCAGACACAGCAGACAGAGATCCAGTGAGACAGTGGTCTTTAGATCCAGTGAGGCAGTGGTCTTGCCTGCGTGTGTGAAACAGCAGACTGGAGATCCAGAATCAGTCACAGCAGACTTCACACAGCTGCCCACCCACGATCCCCTGCCGTGTGTGTGTGTGAGAGGTGGCAGACTGGAGAGTGTGTGAAACTGCCAAGTTGTGTTTGAGTAAGTGTGAGCCTGCAGACTTGTCTTTGTTTTTTTCCGTGTGTGCGTGTGTGTGTGACCGGAATGCTGTGACTTCTGCCTTACTCTATGCTGTACAGTAAGCACCAAACAGGAAACCACAGCACAGGCCAACTAACCAAAGATGTGTGTGTGTGTGTGTGTGTGTGTGTGTGTGTATGTGCTGTCACAATAGATTTGTTCCAGATAACATTGAAATGATGTTCGAATCATCTGTTCAGGATCGTTCCTATGGCAGCTACTACGGTACAGGAGCTTTCGTGCTCAGTCTATGTTCGCACTTTATTGACAGAACACTTGTCAATTCACCAGCCAGAATGCGAGTTGGATTTGCTTGGGAATTTGGAGTGATTACAACCACCAACACCCTTTTTGCAGTGTAACTTTGATCTGTGGACATCATATTCTTTTTATTCAAATCTATTGTTTGTCTTTAATTTACTTCCAGAGTGGTGTCCAGAGAAATTAGACTATGCATGAAGAAATGTTAGCTTTACAACAAATCTATGTGGCAATCTTTTTTTTTAATCTAAGATGTGTCCAGTATTTTTGGCCCACTTTGTGTAAGCAAGTTTTTAATGCTAATGTATTACTCTGTGCATCTCTGTGCTGTACATCTGTGATGCCTTGAAGTAATTGATTAAGTAATTGATTAAGTTTGTGCTGCATGGCTTTATTTATTGGTTATGTTGCAAATCTGCATGAGTTAAATGGTCTTATGTTGACAAAGAATTTCATAATGATTTTGTGAAAATTACACACATTGTGATGAGATGAGATTTTGCTTGTATTCTATTCGATATCATTTTATTGTACAAAACGACGCTGTACATTGTTGTCATTGACACAAAATAATGTTCGTGCCTTTAAGAAAAAGTCATGACTGAATTTAAACATCTGTGGATTGTTCTGGCCACAGTCAGTGCAAAGGTAAAATGTTTTCCAGCTGTTCAAGATGACAAGACCACCACAAAATGCATCTAAATGGGAAAATGTAGGTTAATTGGTGGTGTGTTATCAAAAAGATGAGACATTATCTTATAGTGTGCATCACTATGAAGGAAATCGTCTGCTAAATAGGCCTACTATCTACTATCTCACTAGCTGTATGTTATAATATTAACTTATTCGCGTGATACAGCTGATATGGATGTCGTTTCGTATTATTAGAAATTACATTATAAAAGTCTGTGCTGGTCCCGCTTCCTGTCTTGGCTCTTGCTCTCCGAAGTTCCTCATTAAAGCGCGAGAGCACCTGTACTGTAGTAGCTGCCATAGGAACGATCCTGAACAGATGATCCAAACGCCATTGTAACGTCATCCGGAACTTTTTCCCTGGCCGGAACAAATTTACTGTGAAAGTGCCATGATCATAGACAAAGGGGGTAGGAATACACGCTGAAGTTGAATCCTCATGGGCGAAAGCGACCACCTGGAAAGGGCCCAGTAGCCTTTAGCATCCCATAGACTTCCATTCATTCTAGCATCACTTTGACATGAAATAACTTCACATAGGAGGCACGACATACCTTGGTGTTAAAGAGGAACTTCCATCGTTATTTTTATTCATATTTCTGTGTTGCCACTATGGTTGAATGCATTGTGCGTCATTTCTGTGAAACATGTCCTAGATCTCTTGTTTGACGCTGTTTTCTGTAAGCTATAACAGGTCTAGTGGTTGAACGACTGGCTTTTCCGGTGTTCCTCGTGAATATCCATGACGTGTCAATAAGGCACCTCTGATTGGCCTAGCTTCTGTCCACTGTTCTCAATGGATGTGAGCATGCTATACACGGCTCTGGGTGGGGCTTACGACCTAGTGACGTAGATAGATTTAGCATGCTCTGATCCGCTCGTTTTGGTTAGCTCGACCCTTCAATGACCAGTAAAACCATGAGGGTCGAATTTCACGTCTTGGAATGCTGCGTGCATATACTGCTTGTTGTGACCCATCACATTGTAAATAGAGCTACTAAAAGTGTTTTTTGACGGAAGGACCCCTTTAAACAAAACAACAGAGATGTCCCAAAGTGCTGCACAACACAAGGTTGAAAAATAACACGGCAAAACCATAACCCAAAGACCATTAATAGGTATAGCCTACTGACACAAAGCAATTAAAAAAAAAAAACGACTCTCATTTCCTCGTTTCCATGCACTCCCTCGATTATCCCCCTCACCTGTGTTTCCATTGTCCGTGTCTAAGTGTTATGCACCGCACCTGCACTTCCTTGTTTAAGCCCTCACTCAATTATTACGATCACCTGCACTGCACTCCTATTTAAACTCGACTGTTTCAGTTCCTCCTTGTTAGTTCGTCCTGTAACCAACGTGATAATACTGCGGAAGCTTGACTTGACTCTCGTACCCAGTTCTCTTGTCCGTGTTCTTATCTCCTTGTTTTCGTGTTAGTCTCAGTTTTTGTCCTGCTCGTGCTTGCTTTTCCCCCGTCATGTCTGTTCGTGTGTCTCCAGTTTTTCCCTGTACTCCCTTGGCTTTGACCCGGACCAGCACCTCGACTACACCTTGTCTCCTGCCTACTGCTTTGACCCGGACCAGCACCTTGACTACGCCTTGTCTCCTACCCACGGCTTTGACCCGGACCAGCACCTCGACTATGCCTTGTCTCCTGCACACGGCTTTGATCTGGACCTGTACTTCCACTACGCCTTGTCTGCTGCCCTCGGCCTCCAACCCAGTTTGCCCCCGGCGATTCTTCTTCCTCCGGCTCAGGCGGTAGAGCAGGTGCCTGCAACCCTCGGAGTCGCAGGTTCAATCCCCACTCTACCCAGCTTCACCCAGTCCCCTCCTGGTCTCCGGAATACCAACTCCACTACTGTCTGCTCAGGCGGTAGAGCCAGTGCCTGCAACCCTCAGAGTCGTGGGTTCGAGCCCCACTCTACCCAGCTTCACCCAGTCCCCTCCGCAGCTCTGGAATACCAACTCCATGACAACTCAGGTGGTAGAGCAAGTGACTGCAACCCTCAGAGTCATGGGTTCGTTCCCCACGCTACCCAGCTCATCCAGTTCCCTCCGGGGTTCCGGAGTATATTCCCCTTTCCCTTAATGAAGAAGTTTCTGTTGCCACTTTACAACAATCGGTTCCGATCTCCTGTTTCTGTCAGTCTCCTGGTTCCTGCCTTGTGACAATACTAGGAGCTGTTGCATTTATTTACCTAATTACCTACCTATTAACTTAAGTTCTTAAGCAGTAGCAGCATAATATGATGGGGCAGCATAAAACCTCAAAAAATATTATTCTATATAGCCATCATTTGTGCCAATACATTTTCTACCCATTTGTGGTGAATGGGTACCCTTCATTTAGTGTAGGTGTGTTTCCTTGCTGTTGAGGTCATACACAGGTTATGGGAAAAGGGGGTGGGGGGTTCTCTGGACCTTATCTCCTTTGCTAGATCTATCTGGCACAACTAATACAATTAGTTGGCTAGTGTAAACTGTAATACAAATTGCTTCCAAACCAAACACATTCATAATCCATAATATTACTGTGATTATTCATAATAGTATAAATACAAGCTTGTAGTTTCACATTTAACTTTCCTGGGTTGTTTAACTAAAAAAGAGAATACTAAACAAATCTACACACCAACGTGAATTAGTTTATGTGGATTCCACTCTTGTTGAGGGATGGATGTCAGTGCCCTATTCGTGACACCTGCCTGATCTGTTCTGCTTATGTGCATGGTGACAACCACAACATTTTCGAATCACAAATGAAATATATTGATCAGTCTCTGTGAAGTAAATAAACTGTAAAATGTTTTGCTTAGCTGTGTAGCATTTCTGCACCAAATGTCTGGTACAGATCGGGCAGGCAAATCTGTCTTTTTCATAATTTATAATTGCACAGAATGGTTGGATGATGCAGTTGTAACAAATCAGCCGCTGACAACAGGTTCAAGGTCACTTGAAATATCACAGTCCAATTTTATGTGAACACTGTATGACAACAATAGCTAGTGTGACCCTGCATACTCTGAGGTTATTGACTATACCACCTGGTGCCCCTCACACCAAGATATATACCCTATAACTGCTAAGAACAAGGCAAAACATGTTTGGATTCAGACAATGAACAGTTATGCTTTCGTTGTAGAAAAAATAATATTTTATTAAGACAGTCTTTTATTATGATATTTAATACTTAAAATGACCATAGCGACATAATAAAAGCACAATTTGTGCAGAAAGGGCAGGAGTGGACTGGGCTAGTGTTGGGTACCACCAGGGCTATTCTTACAACATTAACAGAAGCACCGGCTATCAAGGCAGGTTAAATGTGACGTTAACCGCTCGTGCTCTGGACTCTGGTTCCTATGGTTGAACACATATACTCACACTCACACACACAGGCACACCACTACAGACAAGTGATTCAATCAGTATAGCGAGCAACTACAAGCAAGTGATTCAATCAATTAAAGTAAGGTGCAGTTTACCACTACAATCCACGGTGCAGTGTGCGGAGATGGACCCGGGAACCTGTCCTGTGAACAGCTGCACTCGTACTCTGGAATGAGGGGACAAGGGAAAAGAATTGGTTAGTTATAGGTGATATTACTTATGGCCCGGTATTATCACTTAACATCATTCTCTGTACACAAGCATAAAGATGCACAAGCAATTATCACATAACTCTCAAATTACTTACTTGTGTCCAATAGCTGCACATACTGTATGTCAGACTTGTAATCAAAAGCATTTATGGATATTCTCTGTTAACATTGTATATCCCATGAAAAGGAACTTAATGTTGTCAACAGAATATTGCTTTGCATGGTGGGTGCCTGGTGATTTCAAATAACCACACAACCTAATAGATTTGGCACAGTTTAGATGAGGGAAATTAACTGAAATAATAGGGCCAGTACTAGTTCTTCAGAGTGATGTCATAGAAGAACCTTTTTCAGAGCTTCAAAGAACCGTCGAGGCAGCAGTTCTTTAAAGAATTTGACACCGATATGACATAGCATAATATAAGACTCTGAAGAACCATTTCTAATGCGAAGAACCTTTCATGTAATGTGATTGTTTAACAGAGCAATTTCACTCTCAATGGAACCATCCTGAGATTTAAAGAACTATTTAAGCACCTTTTTGTTTTAGAATGTAGACACTTTGGTCCTCACATGAACTGACTGCAGTAGGCCAAAGCTGGGGGCCTGTGCCTCATACTCAGAGGCGTCAAGTCTGGCTTTAGGATGTTAAAACCCTGCCATGTATTCCCTATACTTGTGCACTTAACACAGGTGATTTCCTTAATTAGTATTTATAGGATGCACATGCTGGAGTTAAAAATGTGCAGAACTCAACAGCAAAGCCATACAAACCTGTGCAAGAAATTTCTTCTTGTATTTGATAATTCTGCGTACATTGTCACTACTCCTTATTATCATGCATTGGTTGCCAGAATCCCAACCATTAAGAAAATTAATTTCCTCTCTTTATCCTGTTATACCTGGTCATTTGAATACAGCTATATATGACTTTCAGACAAAAGATTTGATGTCCAAAATTGTGCAAATATTTAGTGGAAAAATGTAAATAAATGGGGAGAGACATTTTTTCCCCCTTCCAATGACTACTTGATATAAAAAATATGTGAATTGGTCTTTGGTGTTCTTCTCCTCTTAGGGGCCAGATTACAAACTGACATGTCGGCATGGTCGCATGCCAAATTGCTTCACCTACTTCAGATAGCAGGTCTCTGCAGACTGGGACCCACTACCGTTCACTGTGTAGTAGTGTCATTTGGAATGGGAGCCAGATTGGGTCAGACCAACAGGTGGATAGAATCCATAGACTAGACATTTTGATTATTCATTCTGTTTGATTGTAAATGGTGTCTTCCTTTTAACCCAGTCACTGCAATGTTTTTTTTTTTTTTTCAGATTTATTTTGAGCCACAATTTTTTCACAGATTTATTCCACTCAATTCACTGGAGACTGAATAGAGTGCCCATAAGAGAAACAAGCAAAATTAACATGGTGAGTGAAGTGTCCCTAAACCTTAGAACCCAAGACACCATGCGGGCCTAGTAAGCAGTTCAGAGAATGGGAGTAGTGTGCATGTTACTTACATACAAGTGCGAGTACTGTCATTGACTGTTATTTTATGGTTTATGGCCTCCCTTGACATATGGCTCCATCTAGTGGTAGGAAGTGGGTAGGCCAGAGCATCACAACTACAGGCCAATACGTTGCTTATTTGGCACACAGGTTGTATATTTTACAGGTTGTGGGCCCCTGATCCAAAAGCTTCAGGCCGTGGCTCTTTAACCTACCTTGAGATCAGGGCTGCATATCCTGAAAGCATCTAAGCAAGTCATAGTAGTTTGTAACTTCACACCTCGGGAGTTGATGGACCATTTCCCAAAAACTTCATTGCTTAAGATCATTTCCCTACAATGATGGAATAAAAACACCAAAATTAGTTATTAGCAGTGACATATAGACAAAGAGTAATGTGGAACAATGCAGGATATGTGGAGGTTTCTGTAAGTTCTAGTTTTTCCAGCACAAGGATGTCACTAACAGATGAAATGTTTTTCATCCTTGCACCTTGACCACCTGGAAACAAATTCAAAACCAACCACTTTTCACAAAAATTGAATAGAAAACATATTTGCATAGCCTACCTTCAGTAATAGTTGATAGCAACCCCAAGTTTGCCTATGTTGTGCAGAATTACTGGTATTGTAGAGACCTTCTATGATGACCTGGTAAAAAAGGTCCTCTGAGAACCAGCAGAAGGAGAAGGCAGGATAGACACTAGTCAGGCTTCCTTTGCAGATCAAGCAGATGTGTAGGCAGGGGGTGGGAGGTGAGTTAGGGTGATCAATTTATATTGTTATTATTAGTAACAGGGCCTAAAATGGTATTCTTTTATAGGGCCCATTTTTTTAGGCTAGGCCCCTGAGACCAACAGCATGTGAATACTTGTAATGTGAAAACCAAACCACACATGGAGTATTTCCATGGTCATGATGTATTTCACATGGTGTATTTCCATGATCATGATCATAGTAAAGAAAGCACCATGCAAACCAGTGAACACAAACTATACCCCTATCTTAGCCAGTGTCGTCCATTCAAAAGACCCCTCAGCCCCCAATGGCCCATCCTAGTAGACAGTTGTCCAGTCCACCAGTGACATTTCCCAACATGTACGGTTTAAAATACAAGCCATTAGCAGGTATCTCACTTGACCCGTGGGAGCAGTGGCATAGTGAGCTAACACTGGGCACTAATGCAGGACTATCAAAGCAGGGACCCACAACTACAGCATGTGATGATGACATGATTTTGCTTGTCTTGTGTCAGGATGCCCTATCCCTCCATCATGCCATACACAACAGCACCATGGCACATACCAAGTCAATGCAGAGGGACTCTACAGTCCCTCACAGTCACCCTGCAGTAAAATTCAGCAGAAAGAGATGAATGAGATGGTAGACAGGCTTTGTAGAACCTCTACCTCTCTACTAATCTGCAGTCAATCTGCTCCTGCTCAGTTTTTTGGGTCCCCACCCTAACAGTAGTTTCACCCACTGAGGGTTTAACGGATTTTAGCTATTATTACGAGATCATAAACTAAGTAAATAAATTCACATTTTAGACGGAGCAACCAGAAAGCCATCCAAATACAGTGGCGTCATGGCACCAATGGTGCCCATCTAGAAGATGCCCATGCAACTGCCTGGCTAGGAGTGAAAGACTCAGAAGGAGTTTCTATCCTCAGGCCATCAGGACATTAAACACACATCACACATCATACTGACTTTGCACACATCCACCCCTCAGCAATCACACTAAAAAAAAAAAAAAAAAAAAACTCACACACACACCCACAATGCATACTCAGCACTTTTCCTCACCCATGGATGTCAGTTCCGTTCCTCCCTTTGGCAGTGAACCACATGTCATGACCCCTCATCACCTCTCCTCACACACTTTTCCCCACCTCCACCTTGGCACCACCCCCCACCCCAAGACACAGTCCTTGCACAAATGTCAAAAATGACTTATTTAATAACCTGGTGGTTTTTCATTTTTGTCTGGCTGTTTTAGGAATTGGTATGTGTGGTGATACATGTAATACGCAAACAAACAAACAGATAAACAACCAAACCAGCCAATGTGTAAGCCTCCCATTATGCAAATGAACCTTGCAGTGCACAACGTCAGGATGTCACTTGTTCACAAGTCAAGTGAGGCAGGAGGAAGAAACAGCTTCACAGATCAAAACACAGAGGGTTACAGCTTTGGGTCAGAGATATGGTAAGATTCATTGCTTTTTTACAATCAGAATGTTCTTGTAGCCTATATCTGCTAAATGCCATTAAATGTAATGTGTTAGTTTTGAAAAAAGTACTTTTTTCTATCTTGGTGATATGGCCAACCGTTATGCAGAGTCAGGAAGTAAAATTGCACCATGCAGCTGCACAGCTTCCTGTCTGCAATGTGCCCCAAATGTATTAAAAAGAAAAAATACAGAAAATATAATACTCACAAATTGTCACAATACACATGCCTTATTGTTGTTTTTATTCTTTAATTTATTCATTTTCAAATGTTGATGTCTGTGGACTTGTCATTTTTAGTTCTAATTGTCACATTCCTGTAAATATGGATTACTGTTGTTCAGGGGTGTACTTCAATGTTTCATTAAGTCCTTTAGTTTAGGAAATAATCCCAGATAAACAGCCACCTGATGTTGTGGTGAAATCATGTAGGCAGATTCTTTAGTCGTATGTGAAGTGGATGAAAGCCTGAAAGAAAAACTGAAGAAGTTCCGTTTCCGAAAAGAGACAAACAACGCTGCCATTCTAAGTGAGTGTGTCTGCCTTCCCTTCACACATTCTGAGTGGAAGATTATTTGCTAATGCATAGTAGGACTTGTTTCTGCTGTCTTCCATTATCAACATGTACAGGTATACTAAATTGGCACAATGCCTGCAGTCACAGTAGAATTCCAATATATACTCTACAGTTGTGGAGAAACGTTTTTGCAAATTTACTGCCAAAATCTTTGACAATAACTATACTTTGGTTTTGGTTTATTGTTTGCAAATGCTGTTTTACATATGTATACATATATGCTGAGGAACATTATAAACCTTTCAGCTGCATGTGTTCCTTTGGGAGTAACAAGTGCTGACATAGGAAACCACATGATGTTAAGCATCTCTTCCCTGTTGCCTGATACACTTCCCCTAAATGGTCAAACATGGTCATTTGTGCCAAATGCCACAATACAGCAAAAAAAGAGAGTTTAGGGTCAGGCTAATGCAGCTATTTGTAATGAATTAGTTATAAGATGCTTCTGATGACTGCACAATCATCTAGAAACAGTAGTTCCAGTGAAGCCACATAGTTTGTGAAACTGCCAAAACATGTGGTCACCATAGTGCATTATCCCATGTGAGCTTACATGGCAACTGAGCAACAGAACACCATTTATTCTTGAAAAAACTCAGGCTTACCTATTTACAGTGTAGCGTTATAAAACATTAATGACATGTTTTGTTTCCTGCTATTCAGTGAAGATAGACATGCAGCAGCAGCTGGTGGTGTTGGAAGAAGAGTACGAGGTAAGTGTAATACTGTAAGGTGCTTTATTTTACAAACTTCTAAAGTGTCACTGTTTGTTGTGAATAGTATTACTTCTATTTCACTTTATATATTGCATAGCTATAGCACTTTGCAGTGCCAAGAATAGCTATAGATGTGTCTAGTTTTGTTGTTGTTTCTTTGTCATAAGTAAAACTCAGTCTGAACTGCATTCTAACACTATATTTCTTTCATCGTAATCAACAGATACACGAATAAGCACAATCAAAACCATCTATATAAATTATAATTTACAAATGTTGCTGTGTGGTATATAGATGTTGTAGTCATGCTGATAGACTAGTCACCAACCACAGTGTCTTCTCTCTTTTTAGGATATTTCCCTTGATGACTTGAGGAATGAGCTCCCCGAACGTCAGCCCAGATATCCTTTACATCACCCACTTATATATGTGATTAATAAATGATGCCACTCAGTTGCCACTAGTGTTTGATTTGCAGGATCAAAGTTCAATATTACATGTCTTCTAACTATTCAGATCAAACAACTGATCACACCTAAATGTTGGTGAAAGGGCACAATCAGATGTCATTCAGAATGTATTATTGTAATTACTAATGCATGTTTCTAATTACTAATGCATATTATTCTCTTACTAATGCATATTGTGTTAAATCTGATGCGTCTAAAAGTGAAAACAGCGATTCCTTAGCGCGGCTCAACGTTCATTGTGTATAGCTACAGATACAGCCATGCAGACGGCAGGGTCTCATTCCCTCTGTGCTTCATCTTTTCAAGTCCAGTAGGTGAGGAGAGCTGTCTTGATCTGGCTTCAGGGGATGTAGCTGGGATGGGGGTGGGGGTGGGGTATTACCTTAGCAAAATAATGACTTTATTTCCACACACTGAATTTACATAACTGTTTCCTTGTCATGCCTTCCCCGCACTTGGAAGAACTGAGGACTGTTGCCATATTTAGGTCTTTTTTTGCAATAAACTATAAATCAGCTTAGCTTCTCATTATATCCATTCCAACATCAAGTGACTACCCTGAGATGAAACTACAATGTAAGGTTATATTGAGGTTTTAACTTTGTGTGCAATATATCCACAGGGTGCAAGCCTGAACAGCAGATGATGTATGCAGGGAGCAAAAACCGGCTGGTTCAGACTGCTGAGCTCACCAAGGTAATAACTGATGACACATCTTTTTTAAAATCCACTTATTGAGGAAGAGATAATTAGGCCAGCGCTCCTGCTATATTCTTTTCTCCCAATTCCAAAAAAAGGGAAACAGGGGAGCTGAAAGGGAAAAATGATCCCTGAATTGCCATTATAAAATTGCAACACTACTGAATCTGGGCCCTTTGAAATTCCACAATTCTGATCACTTTTTTTCTATATATTTCTTGCAAGCCTGAGTGTCAAGGGACATACTTAAGTCATGTGGTCTTTCAGAATGTGTTGATGTATTCTTTTTCAGATAACCCCCCATTTGCTACACAAAGAATTTGACATTCACCTTCCACTTTATTTCTAGAAGTGCACAGAACAATAGCAAAGGGGTGGTCCGCCTGCCACGATTCCTCATCCCTCTCTTCCTTTGCACAGGTTTTCGAAACTCGTAATGCAGATGACTTGACAGAGGAGTGGCTGAAAGGCAAGCTGTCATTCTTTCGTTGAGAGCACCTTTCTCAAAATGGCTGTCCATGTCAGTGCATATGATGTTTCTGTATGTTGTTTTGTAATAGACAGAGGCGGTTATTTTGTAAGACATCCAATAACTTTCTCATCAGAAGTTACATAGAAACCAAAGTCCAGGGATGGGGTGGGGTGGCGAGTCAAGCTACACTGTATTGCAGTTGATTCTGTGTTTATTTCTTTGTATATCACTTAACTCTGGAATGTTATGTTAACAATAAAACACAGACAGTAATATAAAAAACACCGGTTTGATATTTATTTACAGTCCATACACTGCAGTAGCATAATTTAAACTACTACAAAAAAGGTGTATTTCAACAAAAGACTAAGAGAGACGACTCTCTTTTTTTCAACGACTCCACAATTCATCCATATGCAAGTACACAGTAATCAAAGACGGAAAATACTTACTCTGACTAACTCAATGAAGGACAAGATAGAAAGTTGAAAATAAAGAGAGACATTTAAAAAATGTGATTTAGCCACAAACAAAGACGGGGGCTTTTTCATAAATGTGGATATTGTGAACATCATTGTGTATGTGATGACACATACACAGCTGGCATAGTTAACCTATTAAAAGGTAAGCCCACCTGACCTCTGTGATAATGCATGAATTGAGGAGAAGTTTTTTCCACAGAACATGGCAAATAGTAAATCAAAATCACTTCCTGACAAAAGGCCGCAGCGTTAATAAAACTGCACACAAGTTCCCCTGGATTTAACTTGCGCAGTGAACATAACACATATGGCGGCTGTTGAAGCAGTGTCTTGCTTCGCGTCTCACTTTACTGATGCAGCCACTGCAGGAGATTCATGCGTATGTCCATATACAAGTGAATGTGTATGTATAAATGCTTGTGTGTGTGTGTGTTTGTACATTTGCATGAGTGTGTGTGTGTGTGTGGTATGAAGTAGAGCCGTGTTGGGACATTCCGCCTTCTTCACTCGCTGTCGCTGGCATCGCTGGAGTCAGATCCTCGGTCGCTGCCGCTGTGCTGACCACCGTCCGAATGGTCACTGCTGCTGCGCATTGGCGTAGCGCTCCTGCTCCTGCTCCTACTCCTTCTGCCCCTGCCATCTTCCTCCTCCTCCTCTTCCTCGCTCCCGCTGCTGCGCCCCCCACCGCTCCCCTTGGCTCCTCCTTCGTCATCGTCACTGTCATCATCGCTCCCGAAGATCTCCTCCTCATCAGCGCGTGTCTCTCTCGCCTGACGGTCTTCGCCGCTCTCGCTGCCACTTCCGCTTGCCCGACGCCGCCGATGCTGCTTGGCTTCCTCGTCTTCTTCTTCGTCTTCCTCACGCTCGTGACGCTCCTCGTCCTCGCGGTCCGATTCGCTCTCAGAGTTCTCGCTCTCACTGCCTTTCTCTTTGTCATCACCTGGGAGACAACCAAGGAAACAAACACACACATTAAACACACACACACATAATTACTTGGCATAATCAACTTAAATTTCCAAACACTCAAGTCAAGCCTCATTAAGTCAGCACTACACTTTTGCAATAAAAGATGGATGACTCCTGTTTGAGACAGGAGAGTCCAGTTCTATGTTTATAATAATAATACATAAGTTTTGTATAGCGCTTTTCATGGTACTCAAAGACGCTTTAGTTTGATCAATTGCAGACATGGCAGCCTCACCAGACTCCTGGGTGTCCTTGTCGATGTCCAGGTCCTCCTCCTCATCCTCTGGCTCGTGGTTCTCCAGTTGGGCTTTGCGGGCTTCCTGTGGGCCAAAGCACACACACACTCTTATCAGCCTCATCAAACTAACACGGAGACCACTCTGGCCATATGACCAGTCCACCATACTGGCTCTAACTGGGACCATAACAATGAACTCTTTCTGTTCTTATGTCCTATCAGGACAACAAAAAAGTAGCACAGGATGTTGGTAGTTGGAAGTTGGTGCATACTTGCACGAAGCTGTGCTGCCTAGACATGCACCCATTCTATGTTGTTTTTGCTGGATAACTAAAATAAATTTTAGATCAGGTTTAAGTGGGTGTTGAATAGTCTATTTCTGCAGCAGGTTCGGGTGACGTTGAAGCTTGCAGATCCCCATAGCACTACCAGGATGACATTAACTCTTACCTGGGCCTCCAGTTCCTTCTCGTTCATATCTCTGTGTTTGCACACCAGCACAGCGTTGGTGGTGGACTGAGCTCCAGCCTTGGCTCTTCTCTTGCTCAGACGCACTCTGCCATCAAGAACAGTGTACAGTCAGATCAGACTCTCATTAAAGCACTCAGCACTGGTTCTGTGGTCTTGGTTCTAATGTTAAGAGCAGAATCTGATATGGCCAGTCAACAGTAACCTGATTGCACCGTAGAAACAAAGTAGTGTAAAAGTATATTTTTAAAAAGCACTTTAGCAAAATATCAACATCAATGGTGCATTGTTTGTTTTGTTGTAACTGCCAAGAAGTCCAAGAACTCTGATGATGCATTAGAAACACAATATTAAAACTGGATACTTTCAACCGTAAATATCAACATTTCGCACCTGGTCTCCAGCTCGTTGTAATAGACACCATCTCCATCTCTGAAAATGAAGAAATAGTTCTCCTCGTAGCCCTTACTGGCCTTGTTCTTCACGTTCCAGTTATACTCTCTGGCAATCTTGTACTCATACCTAGTTATAAATGAAAATAGGTCACTTAGAGATTTGGAAAAGACTCACCGTACACAGCATGAGTGGGATATGACATCTGTAACTAGGACTGAATAAACAGCATGCCTTAGGTGGTTGCATTGCAATACAGGCTGCCTGATGCAACTCAGGTGTAACTCAGGAAACACCGTACTGTAAATGGCTATTCAGTATTTTGCACCAGATACACAATTAATATTTGCTGTCTCAGTCCCATTGCTTACAATTCTTCTGGCATGTAGTCGATATCCTCCTCAAAGTCTCTCTTGCGCTTGCGCATGGTGTCCTCCTGTGGCAGGAAGTATGCCACAAACTGGTTTCCTTCCTCGTCCATCATACCTCTGCAGAAAGACAACACAGACATTCAGCACACATGGGCACACAGCACATTCATCACACCTCCCTCACACACCAATGCTCAAGACTACAAACAAGGATCACACAAAACTTAAAAATGAAGCTGGGGTATACAATCAAAGACTGTTTAACTATGTAAAACAACAAGCAGCACCTGTATAACCTAACAGCAGATATTAGTGGAAGTTTTAGTAACTAATTAGTGGGGGAAACCAATAATAGGAGAAATGCATATATTTATCAACTGGCTCAGACCTGAGCAATATAAAAGTTGTGAATCGCACTTACCTGATCATGGCCTGGGACATCATGTCTACACCTGCAGGGCCAGACATGTCTTTGGGAGCAGGGTCCGAGTCAAAGATGACCTGGGCACATGGGTTTATCCACATCTGGAGCAGAGAAAGAAGAAGTGAGAGAAGGTGAGGAAACACTGCTGCATGACAACATGTACAACATGTGCATGCCAACAGTGAAATGGTATACACTAAAACAACAACAACAACAACAAAAAACCTACATGACAATGCCCTTGTAAATGCAAAAAATAAACATTTGATTACCCTGACATGAATACATCAGGTACATTTACCAGTTACAGTGTACACAGAGAGAACCAGATGACGCAATGTGAGGTTTATACCTTAAAGTCAGGGAAGACTGGAAGAACTTCCACTGGAGTGACCCTGGGTTTGCTGTAATGCTGTGTGACCTGCAAAGACAGAATCATTTTTTAGTCTGTAAAATCTGGAATAGACACCCTTCAAACGTAACTTACAATGGGTACATGTTTTTAGTAAACCATTTTTGAAAGGCTTTGGCAAACAACAAGCGCAATATTAAGAGGACATGTTCTCACAGTCTTCTGTGCATCTTCAAATGTCTTTTCAATGGCGGCAATCTGACTGTCTCTGTCTTTGTAGATCTCTTCCTCTGTGAACTGCTGCTTAACAGAAACACCAATCCTGTGAAAGGCAGGTGATTCGAAGTTATACTTTAGCAACCCTTTAAGAAAACTTGCAGCGCCATTAATGGTATAATGATACATGGACTTACTTGACTTCCACTTTCTCATTGGAAACACCATATCTGTTGAACTCTGTGGAGATGTACTCTGTCTTTCTCATCCACGGTACAACCTTGGCATGCTGCTGTGATCTAGATAAACAAAGAATCAAAACAACCAAATATCAGAACAAACATCACAACATCTGAACAGCATATGGTCTATCTCAGTAAGGACATGCAAAATCATTGCACATTAACTTTAACCCTTTCTCACCTTTTGGAGCTGGTAGGTGCCTGGATGTCCTCCTCCAATAGTTTCTCATCCGCTGGGTCAAGAAGAACTGCACAAAATTTAATCAGTAATTATTATTCACCATTAATTTTCAAACATGTTTTTCTGTAGAAGCCTAAAATTAATGTGCACCATCGACTTACTGTTGGGATCTATGCGGTAGGTGTCTGGGTTGATGAGGTCAATCGTGACCCCCAGGTCGGGTTCGGTCAACAGGTCATGCTTGTGTTGTTTCTCGAGTGAGGTAGCCTTATATTGAACAAACCTTCAGGGCAAAAGAGGACATAATGTAATGCATTTCCTAGACAGATCTACCATGAACGTAATGTTAAATAGTGTGCATGTCACAAAAGGCAACATCTCACAAGTAAAAATGGACGGAGCATACCTGTGCTGGTCAAATGGGTAAGTAATGAACTTCGGGTCGAAGGGTATGTCTGGAAGGCTATTGCAGTACTTCACTCGACACACAACGCCAGACCTGACACGAATTCAAAAACCTCCATTTAGTACAATGACAGCTTTTTTACGGCTCATCTAAGGGACTTTAAGCCATACAATATATAGATATCTTGTAAATTAAATAGTAGTAACGAACCTCTCTGGGACGGTTCTGTGTGATGACGTCCTAGAGGAGACAAAAATACGCAGTTGACAAGTTTTCACATTACCTCACTTTATTATTGTAATGTAATGTATTGTCAACGAAGTTGTTTACAAGCTTGCTAGCCAAGTTGTTGCGCAAAACATAGATTGGTTAACTATTCCCCCATCTTTGAGTAATGCGTACACATGTGGCCGTGGACACTGCAGAAATAAGACATAATAAACGACAGAACGTATCGTTTGCTTTTATGGTTCCGGCTTGAATCGCCTAACTGGCTGCATAATATAATGGTAGCCCACGACCTAGCAGGCTAGCTTAAGAAAGTTACCTGTGCCCGTCTTCGCGTTCGCGAGCTTGTGTTTGGATTGTTGGAGCCATCTTCAAGAAGATGGGTGGTCTGTAAATCGATCCTTTCCCCGGCTGTTGTCCGATCAATAAGAATGTAAGGTAAGATTTTGAACAACTTAAAATTGACAACTATGCTACACCAGTTTGCTGTTGCTACCTTCCGCCAAATAGACTATCTCGTTGGTTTCTTGTACTGCTCCTGTGGTCATATCCTGATAGTATATGCCTCGCGCCACCTACTGTGGTGGAGGCGTACATCGCCTTAAAAAATATAATACTCTGAAATTAAAAAAAAACAAAACAAAGGACCTCATACATATTTTAGTTTACTGAACACTTGCCATGTACCGTAAAAGCAAACAACTAAAACCTCATTTCTCATATGACTTTAAAATAAATATGCTTGACAAGTCATGAACAATGATAAATGTATGTAATGTGCAACTGAGTAGATTTTTTGTAAAGGCATGGTATCAAAGACCAGGTGTATTTTGAATGTTTTTGTTGCCACAGATCAACCAATCTAAACAAACAAACAAAAAAAAAAGAAACTGACAAATTGTTGAATATCAACCAAGCAAATATCAAGTTTATTGCTTATCAGCAAAACAGCCTTCAGTGTGTGTGATATACAAATTAAGTCTCCACAAGGTAAAAAAAACTCAGAAAATTTAACAAAGTCACCAGTCAAAATATAAACAGAGCCACTAAAAAATGAGTTTTGTCACACTAAATTCCATTTTATACTGCTGACATGAGATACATCATGCCATTCCGAGCAAAGACAGCATTCTCTTTGTTCACACATTCAAATTAAACATCTATATACACAGGTATATATCATTAAACTGTATGCGCCCTCGCCATACTAGAAAAGGGCAGAGAACATAGGCTGGTTAATGTAGTGTAGCTGCAGGAGCTTCTGGGAGGAAAGTCCATATTTATGTTAACCTTTTCTGCTCTCCTTGAGAGAATGGCTGCAGCAGTCATTAATCTAACAGGAGGGTCCATCCTCTGGTCCTGCTTATCTCCAAGGTAAGTTTCAGGCAGGTCCAAGCAGACAGACTTGAAAAACTGAATAAGCGTTTTAAAGAAACATGAAAAGGCCCCATTCTTCATACTTGTTCCTGACGTAAAATATGTTCTTTCCTACACCCAAACTCATGTCTGCATCTCTCCAGAACGATCAACTCTGCAAAAATAAAACAAATGATCAACATCAGATTTGCTCCGTTAAAACAAAACCAACTACACAGTGACTGTAACCAATTATTCTGAAATAAACCTGTTATTAGTTATGTATAACAATGTATATACCAGTCATACCTACATTGGTTTGCAAAAGTAGGATGAATAGAAAACAAACCTACCCAGTCTCTCAACAAAACCTATCACAGCCACTTGTTTTACATCCTACTGACAATTTTCATGAGCTCAGCCAGAGACAGCGATCTCACGCACTCAAGAAGTTTTACATAAATGTAACCAAAATAATGGCAAAACAATGTCCAGCCACAAAAAATGAATATGGCTGTAATTGAAAAAATGGGTTCTATACTGTACTAATAATAAACATGGACTGAATTCTTTGGCACACATTAGCTTGTTTATTAGGCCTAGTAGTTATTTAGTCTTGTACTGAAATTATTCAGTCTATTATGTACCCCATAGTCATTAAACACTAGAACTCTTCTTCGAATAGGAAGGGCTTCTGACTGTAGGTTGCAAATGGCTATCATCAGCACAATCCCAAATTTAACTGGAACCAGCCATAACTCTGAGTATGTAGTAGTCAGTGCTTTGCGACATGAGCTATTCAACAATTCGAGTGGCTTTTAATGCCCGTGTCCTACTGTGCATTGTTTCTTATTGCTTTCTATAACAGAATGCCTGTACAAATCACTCACCTGGTTAACATGTACAGCATTTGTCCTGGATCATCTGCAAATACCCTGCAGAAAAAGCATGGAATTTCTTTAAAGTTAATTAAATTGACCACAGTGCTCTAATAACTGGAACAGTTAACTTCCCTTTAACAAGCAGTAGCATACTAAGAGAGAAATGTATTATCTACATATTTCTTGAGAGTTATGACTGCACTTACCCATCTCCCCAGTGATAGAAGGCTCTGTCCTGGTAGAAGAAACATAGGAAGAGCCATACACTGATCGTCTCCATCCAGAAAATCACAAAAAGGAACCACACAGACGATAGAAGGAGCTCACACACCATCCTCAAAGGTGGAAGTGCTGTACAAAGAAAGGCAAAAAAGGGTGCACATATTAACAATGGCAAAAGTGGTTAAATTCTATATTGGACACAGAGTACACATGCCAAAATAACATATATACCGCCCGCAATCTTGGCTTATCTGTAGTATTCCACATCAATTTACAGGCTTCAGCATATCACAAGTACCCTGACAGTAATAAAACTAAACTTGGATTGTTATGGAAAAAACGGAGCTTTTCGATAAGGTTATGCATTTTCTATTAGCATTCCATCAACAATGTTTCTAGTCAGGAGCAACTTAACTCACCGTCAAGTTGTTCCACTGGTTTAAAAAAAATCTTTATTTAGCCGCCTAGGTCAGCAGCCAACTATCTCAAACATTTGTTAGTGTTCAATTTACAATCATTAGCTAATGTTAGCCTTAGCGTTCCGCAGCCAGCCTTCCAACCAAAGTGATAGCTACTTTTGTTGTGGCGTTAGTAGCAAACGGATTTTTCCTAGACTGCGTCATGTATAAAAACGGGTAGCCAGAATAATTAAATTCACTTAAAACTGTGCAGCTTTTATCATGCCTTCATGTAGGCGACACAAAACAAAGCAGTGTTGTTATCTTGCCATATTCTACCACTTCCCGTTTCCGACTCATCAGTCTTGTATTCACTGTCTCCATCTGTCGGATTGGGAAAGTGTTGCAGCGATCTTCTAAAATCTTTCTCGCTGCTCTCCTTGGTTAACCAACTTGAGTTATTCCACTGACGAGACGCTTAAACATAACCCCCACCATCTCCTAGGATTCCACAGAGCTGGACATTTGATGGTATTCTCATAAAATGGCTGCATTTGTGAAATATTATATAGTGCAGTTGAGTTATTACAAGCATTCTCAGAAGAAATATTTGACCACCCATTATTCCCCCTGGGCGTACCGAAAGAGAGTGTGATATATTACACCATTCCACTCAATCTGCGGTCTTATCTAAAAAAAGAATCCCCCTCTAGCTCCGAACCTCCCACTTTACCCCCCAAACAATGATTAATATACACTCTCACTGGTTACAGTGTTTAGTCCTTTTCAATGCCTTTTGCATTCATATCCCTGCTCTCTTAAGCATTGCACCAAACTATATCAGTATGAAAGATTTTCTTCTGGGTATTAAGAAAAATGTCTGGTTTCTGAGGGTTATTAGAGCCATAACCACATCCACTCTCTCACTCAAGTGCATAATATGTACAAATGGTGAGGAAAATAGCTGGAAACAGGGGAACCATGCACAGAACTGAGACAAGACAATAGTGGACACAGCTGCCAATGCTACAATATATGATAAGCACTGACTACTTTAAGTACTTAAGTTTAAGTGCTGATCTAGGAGAGTGTTGTTATTCATTGAGTTGCCTATTTCACATTTCAAGCTCTCACTTTTGCCACTGACCTCAATAGCTGTGTTCAGACTATCAGGTCAAAAGCGTGCCTTTTTGAGGCTGGCCCAACAAAAGCCTTCGGCCAAGAGGGGCTACCTCGGGCCAGAGGCGGTGTCAAGGTAAAGGACGAGGTGTAGGCTACCTGTGACTAGGCTGTTTAATCAAAGGTAGCTGAAGAGAAGTTAGTGGGGGTATGACTGTGACTGTTTCGCAGATAGGGGCGGGTATAAGTGTATTCGCGAGGGGACAGTAGCCCGACAGTCTGGCCCCACCAGTAGAGGCTAGTAGCCCTGTGCCATTAGCACCAACTAGCCCAGAAATGGCCTTGGCCTGACCTGGCCCAATAGTGTGACAGTGACTAATGTACCATCATCCTCATAATTAAAATCAAAGGTCATTCAGCCTAACGTCATTATATATATATACTCAAGATGTAAAAATCTTTTTGTACTGGCTGGGGACTTTTAACGGTAACCAGATCTTTAGCTGTCCATGCAAGTAGCTGGACAGCCATTATTTATACTTATAATGCTCTCCATATTAAACATTAAATAAAGATTTGTCTTTGATTTTCAACGTCGTGAAGAGACGATCTGAATGGTCATTAATTTGATTATTTGTGTGTGGTGTGATTGACCATATAGGTGGTCCACATCAGACAGAATCAGAATCAGAACCAGTTTATTGGCCAGATAAACTTACATATTCAAGGAATCTGACTCCAGTCGATGTTAGCTCTCTATACATTTAATATATAGACATGTAGTAGTATACATTTAATAGACAAATAAAAATATATACACATACTGTACAATAGAGACATCAATATACATATAGGCATCTATGTACATAATATACAAGTACATAATATACAAAACAAGTGCATGGAGTGGGATGTAAAGTGTACCTATAGTCCAATGTAGTGTGCATGTGGAATAATAAAGTATGTAATGTGTAAATATAGTGGGCAAGACACATATGGAATGATGTGGAATATATGTGTGTTTGAAAAGTGGGTGAATGGCCAAAGTGCGGATGACTCAACTTATCAGCCATTCAGGAGAGTGATGGCAATGGGAAAGAAGCTGATCTTGTGTCTGGTTATTTTGGTGTGCAGGGATCTGTAGCCCCTGCGGGGGGATGGTGTTCTCTGCCCACTTTTTGGTCCTTCCAGTGTACAAGTCCTGGAGGGAGGGCAGGGGAGCACCAATGGGTTTTTTTTTTTCAGCTGCCGAATTGTGCATCATAACCTGTGTTTGTCCTGTTTTATGGATGCTCCAAATCAAACTGTAATGGATGAGCATACAGGAAATATTTTATTTATGGTTAATGTGGCCATGCATCACATGTACATATAAAGAGGGACTTTCATAGGTCTTGCTGGTACAATTGGGCGGTTTCTCAAATAGGGTTTTATTTGTAATGTAGCCTACCAACCCATAGGGGGAAGATTGCAGTGCTGTCCACTGTTCTTTTCCGGTCAGTGTTTTCTTCCTGTCACGAGAAGAGGAAAATACGTAGCTGCAAAGCTAGCCAACTAAAAAGGCTGAACACAAAGCCCCTCTGTTCATTGCGAACCAGCCATTCTTTTTTCTCATGATTTTGCATTTTTACTTGCCCGTCGTTTACGAGAGGCGCACATACAGATATTTACGGGATGACACGGTTGAAACACAGATGGATTTAAATGTTTTCACTGGTCTATTAGCTTGCTAGTTAGCCACCTAGCTAGCCGGCTTCTGTTGCTCAGCTGTTAAGAAATTGTTTTGCGCATCATCCTATCGTCATGTGACAAGGTGGGTAACAAATAATGTTGAATTTAATTCTTTTTGTTTTATTTAAAATCCAGTTTGACGATGACAACTTAACGCGTTTGTATTTCAGGCTTGAAACTAAACTGTGAGTTTGAAAGAGCACTTTGTAGATTTCATATCGAAGTCGGTCAGCTGTTAATTGTTATTATGATGGGCCTCTGATAACGGTTGCAGTAAGCAAATAGATCAATATTTGTAGTTAATGGTAAAGAATGAGATGCAAGCTTATGGTTAATGGAAGTACTCATATTCTGCTCTGTTCGGTAGTTTTGACTTGGATTGTAAGTGTAAGTTACATCACTTTATCTTTGTGCAGTTTCAGTCTCCAAATATGACATGCCCACATCTGACATTTAGGCTACAATAACAGGCTGTATGATGTTGGCTCACAATGACATTTCCAGAGTTTGAAGACAATTTCTCCCATTTTCTCTAGGTTCACAAGACCTCGGGCACTTATATTTCGGACCACCATAGCCACCCAGGAAAGACTTGAAAAGGAGTACACTCCTGATGGAGTTTACTTTTACTTTTCCAGGTATTGCTTAGATCATATTAGGCCAACAGGGACAATAATGGACCAAGCAACAAACACACAATACTGATCTGCAGAACTGGTGAATAAGTGAGAGCTCCTCAAGTAGGTTGTCATTATCCTTACTGCTGTACAATTTTGTGCATACTGACGCTGATACACAGACGTCTTACCCCTACCTCACTATGTCTCTGCCAAAAGACATGGGGGAGCGGGGGAAGGAGAGGGATCGCGGTGCCCGGCCTAAGGTGAGGCAGAGCCGCTCTGAGGAGAGGAGGGAATCAGGCGGGGGCAGGAAAGGTGGACGGGGTAAGAAGAAGGGCTTGCCTTCGCAGGGCGTTGTCACGGAGCGACCGGTTAGCGATGGGTTTGAGTACGGAGAGCAGCTGGGACGCCTGGCCAGAGAGGGTGGCTCTTCGTCACCAGCACGGGAGCGGAGGAGGTGGCCAGGGTTGGGGAGTGACAGGGGCACCGCATGGCCAGGACAGGCGGTGGCGTACGGGATTTCTCTCTCGGAGCTGCAAACCCAGGAGGCTGAGGCAAAGGCTGGGGGGAGCGGAGGTGGCAGCGGCAGCAGCAGTAACAGCAGCAGCCGCACGCTCAGGCAGAAGATCCAGGATGCAGTGGGCCAGTGCTTCCCCATCAAGAGCCACAACACTGTCTCCTCCACGAACATCTTCTCTCCCTCGTCTGTTGCCTCCTCCTCTTCCTCCTCCTCCACATCTTCATCATTCTCATCTTCCTCATCCCTCTCTGCTGCCTCGCGCCGTAAGATCCACCTGAGCGAGCTGATGCTGGACAGCTGCCCGTTCCCAGCTGACTCAGAGCTGGCCCAGAAGTGGTATCTCATCAAGCAGCACACGGCGCCCATCTCGCAGCCGCCTCTACTGGAGTCCTCCTCCCTCAGCAGCTCTGTGGAGCTCAGCCCAGGGGCGTGTGGTGCAGCTGCTGCCGCTGCTGCCACGTCTGGTACAGTGGAGGACGAAGACGATCTGCTGCGAGAGCGTCGGCGAATCAGCATCGAGCAAGGCGTGGAGCCACCGCCCAACGCACAGATCCACACATTTGAGGTAACGGCGGAGATCAACCCGCTGTACAAACTGGGACCCAAGCTGGCCCATGGCATGAATGAGCTGGCTGGAGATGAAAGAGCCACCCTGCAGCAGCAGCAGCAGCAACAGCACGCACAGCAACAGCTCCTGCTCCAGAGACAGCATCAACAGCACCAGCTGCTCCTCCAGAGCTGCCTGGACACACTGGACGAAGTGGCCGCCTCCTCGTCTTCCTCCTCCACAACCGCGGCAGCTGCGATGACGTCTTCCACCTCCTCTTCCTCTGCCTCAACCACCCTGGGTGCAGCCTCCGACCTCGGCCCAAGATCCGAGCCCTCCGTCCTGAGGAGCAGCTGCCCCCTGTCGAGTTCCACCGCTGATGGCGACTCGGCCAAGCCCAAGGAGCGCTTTCGTGTCCACACCCAGATCGATTACATCCACTGCCTGGTGCCCGATCTGCTGCAGATCACCAACCTGCCGTGCTACTGGGGCGTGATGGACCGCTACCAGGCCGAGGCCCTGCTGGAGGGCAAGCCTGAGGGGACATTCCTGCTGCGCGACTCGGCCCAGGAGGACTACCTGTTCTCAGTGAGCTTCCGGCGCTACGGCCGCTCACTGCACGCACGCATCGAGCAGTGGAATCACAACTTCAGCTTCGACGTGCACGACCCCAGCGTCTTCCACGCACCCACCGTCACCGGCCTGCTCGAGCACTACAAGGACCCGAACTCGTGCATGTTCTTCGAGCCGCTGCTGTCTACGCCCGTGCACCGCACACAGCCCTTTAGCCTGCAGCACATCTGCCGCGCCGTCATCAGCAACCACACCAGCTACGACGGCATCAGTGCGCTGCCGATCCCCAACGCGCTCAAGGAGCACCTCAAGGAGTACCACTACAAGCAGAGGGTGCGCGTGCGCCGGCTGGACACGTGGTGGGAGTAAAGGGGGGCTGGACTCTTGGTCACCACCACACCGATCAATCCCTCACTTGGCCTATCAGTTGCTATCCTTGTACCCTATTTCCCCTTCATAAGCACATCCGCAGACGGGATACGTGGTGGAAGCAAGGGGATGGACTCACGGCCCTCCACCCCGCCACATCATCCCCACCACTGATTAATCCCTTAAGGCCTGGTTATGCTTCTCTGACTTTGTCACTGGGTTGAGGGACTCTGCATGTTTTTGTGCCTACGGGAGTAGGACGACTAGCCTACCAGGCTTGACCCAGCAGTTGCCACCCTGGTACCTTACTTCCTCTCGTAAGCACACCCTCGGGGTACCAATAGTGCCCGTTTGTCCATTGTAAAGCCTTAATTTGCCAAACTAATGTATTCTGCAGTGCTTTGGGAACTATGCTTCCATGTCTTCTTTTTTATAACCGCAGACTACTCTTGCTGGTGTTCGTGATGTGGTCGTAGCCATGAATGTATCTGTGCTTTTTGGACCTGGTGGTAGTGCAGGAATTTTAGTAGTTTCCTCATATCCTTTTCCTTTTTTAATTAAAGGATGAATGTATCTTACACTGTAGTTTTAAAGAAAGGGCCCTTAAAACCTTTCTTATCAACCCCTTCCTCAGACACTGAAGCCTTTATGTTGTATAGAGGAGAGGGAACACTCCACCCCTCAGTAGGAAGTTACCAAACAAGTAGACTGCGTCTTCTCCTTATGCCAAGCCTGTGGTGCTCCTGAATGCCATATTAACCACTTTCTAACCGAGGACATTTCACTTGTTTAGTAAACAAGATGTTGCAGATAACATCTGTTCTGCCTGATAATCTCCTGCCTTCCTCAGTCCCACTCAGCCTCTTGGACCAGAGGTAATCAGGGCCTCAGTTGGCGATATGTATTTAGAGGGCAAAGTAAAGTAGTGGTAGTTATTCACTCCACATTTATGCCCTGGTGAGCAGAGAAGACATTTACGAACATTAGGAATCTCTCTTCCTTTTTTTTCCATTTTATTTTAACTTTTTTTTTGGTTTATTAATGTCCTCACATTCTAGTCACTTTCTGAATTCCTTGTGTGCACATCCCGGCAGACAGTCTGCTGAGAGTGACCATGGGAAACCACTTAATAAAAATGGGGGCCAATCAATGCGGGAAGAACTGCACCTCATCCTGCGAATGTATGACACTTAAAAGCCTTTCCACCCCCCCGCCCCTCAACCCCCCCGCCGGGCCTTCTCTCTTTACCCCACTGCTCTCGGCTGGCCTTGCCTGCAGTTTTAACGGCAGCTCTGGTCTTACACTAGGGTGTAATGGTGGTGAGGGAAGTGGCCCTCTGCCATTAAAACCAAAGTTATGAGTTATTGCCTATAATGTTATGGTGAGGGGTTCGGTAACTATCTTCCTTCAAGAAAAAAAGAGAAGTAAAAGAAAAATAGACTGATGTAAGGATAAAGAATCGTTTCATGAGTGTTGCGTTTCAGTGTATGACTGCAGTATATATAGAGACTTCTCTTCGTTGAAGGAGGGGGTGGGGGTGGGGGTGGTAGGGTGGTGGTGGTGAGTGAGGTCACTTGAGGAATTTGGTGCTGTCACTGCAAATATCAAAGAGTGATTTGGTCCAAGTATCCCCCATCTTTGAATCTTGTGCGCTGTTTGATCAGCGACCTGAGCTCTGTAAAGTCAGGCCCGGGCTTAATGTGCACAGACATGTGCGTAATGCATCGTCTGTGCATCGCATAATGATTGGCGCCCTACTTTGTGCTCAGTTAGGCCAAGGAGAGTGAAGCTTGAACCATGCACTCCTACCAAGGATATCAAAGAGCATATGTTATATTAGTTAGCAGAACTGGTAAGTCTTTGAAGCACATTCCTCTGTTGAAAAAAAAAGGTTATGATTTGGTAAATTTCTGCTCTGCTAACATCATCTAGATAGGCCAAAAATAGACACAGCGTCTCTTTAGAAACAGAAATGGCTGATGCAAAAAAAAAAAGTGAATGGAATGTCTTCTTTCTCCTCTTTGTCTTCTCTGCATTCCAACACTCCGATGGGATCAGTTTCTCCTGTGCTGCGTGTTCTAAAACAGAAAAGAATGTAACTCTTTAAGACATCCCTTGATTCAAGTCTTGAAGAGGTATTTCTCAGTAGCTAGACAACTTCGGGGCAAAAGTCAAGAAACTTTGTCTGGGCATGTCTCTAAGTAGTTTTACTACAAGACTAGTGCCCATACTTTTTTGATCTATTGCACCTGGCTAATGCTTCATCGCTGTAGTAATGATGCTATGTTAGGACAGTCTTGCCAAACACATACCTGATGCCACGAACTGATGTTTGGGGACTCAAGACAATGGTGTTTTAGTTGATGACTCTAGTATTAAGTGCAACCTGCAAGCTCACCTCTTCGCCCCATCCTGTGTTAGTTGGTCAGCACTCTTCCCAGGGCTAAGCTTGGGCAGAGCTATCTGTCTGCTCTGCGGGCAAGTCCAGATGTGAGGGGAATAACTGCACTGAAATTACAAAACAATCACACGCATGCTCGCACTCTCTCACACACACACACACACACACACACACACACACACACACACTCTATCTCTTTCATCCTCTCTCTTGCTTTACACATTCAAGCATACACACTGTCGCTCATACACTCTTTCTCTGCCTATTGCTTTTTCTTTCACACACACACACTCTCACTATATATTCACACACACAAAACCTTATTTATATGGGAGCATATTTATTTATATGGGAGATTATACATGATGCCATATGAATGTGTGTGTCAATGGCCACATACACATAAAGACACACACATACCGAGTGTGAAGAGAGAAATTGAAGTTATTCCAAGATGCTATGAATGAGGAATGTGTGTTTTTCTGATGTTGCTCTGAGCCTGTGAATAGGCCTGCTGATGATAGTTGGAACTACTTATAACATCTGGCTTTCCTACATGGTTGCTACGTACATAGTGATGCACGTTGAGAGTGCTTGTGAATGTTACATGAGCCAACGAGTGGAAAACATAAAAGAAAAACAAACTTTTTTTAACTTTGTTTTACTTTTGACTTTATCGTTGGTTGATATTGTCTTGATATTGACACATTTTTACACTGGTATTTATTAAATGGCTATTTAACTACTGTTGAGGCAGTGTTTCCTGTGTTTTGCAACTTTTGATAACAATCTTACTTTCAGCACGCCAGTCCCAGAAACAGTTTTTTTTTTTTTCTATTCAATGTTATTGAGCATTGTATGAAAGAAGCACACAGTAATGTGGAAATGTATTTACATGGCAGCATGTGAGTTGTCAGTTGATGTCGAGTGACTACAAGTGCTGTGAAAGGGCTTGACACTCTTGAAGCTTTTTATTCAAATATAAACTAATATCATGAAATGGAAATTGACTTGGATGTTGTCTCTTTTCTCTGGTTCAGAAAAGCTTGTCTGGTTGCAGGCCTACATTGACCACCCACCTCTTATTTACCAATTCTCTTATAGAATATGTGTCCTTAACAACAGATAAATTCATAAACAGTGTTTAGAAATATGATGGCTTCAGAGTAGAGTATTATTCATTTATGGTGGGTAACCATGGTGATTTACTTCATCAAAACTTGTTAAAACACATTAAAATAACATCACCATCACTTGCCTTCTCGCAATAGCCTATTATAGAATGCACTTACATGTGATACAACCACTAAACTGATATGAAATAATAAAAAAGATAGTTGAACCATCTAACATTAATAGATAGCTCTGTTCTGTTATAAATGTGTCCATAATCATTATATTACATAAATGTCTGAACTCATGATAACATGTTTATATTTTATAGAATTCCCCCCAGATATTCCATTGAGCAATGCTACACATTGTATGAGTATTTGGCATTGCTGGATATCAGCTCTGTGAACATAAAGGTGGTAAAGCAAGTGTTGCAGCTCAAAACTGATACAAGATCTGCACTTCATCAGCTTCTTTTTTGTTTACATCTTTCACTGGTCAAGAGAGTAAAAGTCCCCTGAGCTTGCTGAGGGTCTGTTATGCTACTGATTAAGGGAGAAAAAGGACAACAAAAAATGAATTCATCAAATATTAGACAAAGTGGTATGAGCCCACAGTATCCTTCTATCGCACGATTAACAAAATATTTTTTATTTATTTGGTATATTTAGTTTAGTTGGTGCAGGTCCCATCCAGGTGCAGTCGGCGTTGGGGGGTTTAGCTGATTGATGACTTTAGAGAGCTTTCCTGAAAGGTACACAGTAGAACACTGCTTGAGATTCCGTGTCTACTGTCTTATCTAAACTTGGGGCCAAACCTAGCCTAGTTGAGACCGCATGGCTTTGAACTTTATCCAAAGACATTTTATGCATTTTTCCACCTTTTTTTCCACATTTCTTTCTCAACGCTACATGTCAATTACACTGAATTTCCCCCATGTTCTTGCCTCACTTGCCTTTTCCCTGTACTGACCCGCCTCAGCAAGAACTGTTTAACTCGGAGCGCTTTTAAAAGACCTCTCTTCACAGACCTGAGCTGACCCACTCCTGGAGCATTCTGGGACAGCGTAAATGCATTAGTGCAGGGCCAGGGCTTGGAAAATTCACACCAATAACTGCACTCTCCAAACGCCGCTACACCAGCCAGCCCACAGAGTGCTACTTTATAGCCGAGTGATTCGGTCTTTTGTTCCTGTGTTTAGACAAAATAATGGCTGATGGAATGGCTATTTGGAAGTGTGTATAGATATTTAGGCTAAACTATAACAACACCATATGACTTAACAATGGAAAAAAAACTTGGATTTATATGAATAATTTATTTTTGTGGCATTCCCAGTGGTCTTTTCTATGCTATCCTAAGTTTCCATATTTTAGGACAATTTAGAAAAAGCTCAGCCCACATGGCCTGGGGCACTGAGACACCAAACTACAAAAGCATGTTGTGTCCAACATTTTTCCAACAGTTGAGAAGCTATCTGGCTAAAACACCTGTGATTTTAGATGTGTGCATGAGATAATGAGGGTACATAACAGCCAGTGCTGGCACAAAGTGTAACCGAAAAGCACAAGGCATAAACAAAAAATGTGCAAACAAAATATTCCAAGCTCCAAGTTGTGTTTCAAAATTGCTGTTCCCTCCATCACTGTGTTAGGTAGCAACAAATCGGCTACCGCTTGCTGCCGAGTAAGTCATCATAATAATGGCCTTTTAGGAAGTTAATTTAGCATGCGTAGCTATTGGCAAATATATATAGACAACAGTGACAAAAAAATGGTGCATTTTAGCAGAACATCACTTTTAAACTGTCCAGGTTTGGTGGAGGTTGTCCAATCTATTTTTTTCCCTTGCTTAGCCCTAATGTCATGGTGGATCTTATTATTCTCTTTCTCTTAGCTTGCGCATGTGCAGATAGGATAATCTTATCAAACAAACAACAGAAACCCCACCAGGCCCACTGATCCTTTTGCTCTTTTCCACACACACACACACACACACAGACACACACACACATTTGCACTCACACATACATATGGAGTAAGGTGGCTGGGGACAGCACAGGCCCTTGTAAGTTCTGTCCACGCCTGCAAGGCTGTGCCATATGGTGGCTGGCACTGGCAAACCCACCCTACCCTAACCCACCCCACCCCAGGCTGACCCCTCTGAGGCAGAGATGCTTTCCATATTGCAAGAAAAACCCCTTGGACATGTGTGATGACATACATGATTATACAAAAAGAGTCGGTGAGAGACTGATGAGCAAGAGAAAGAGGGAGAGGGGGAGAGAGCGCTGGGACGCAGACATGCTCACTCAGCAGAAACGTCGGTGGAACAGGTGTGTCATGCTGGGTCAGTCTGCTGAAGCTCCGAGGGGGGGTGGGGGTGGGCAGAGGGTGGAGGGGATACGAGGGCGCGCTGGGGCAACCCTCGGGGCAGCAGGCAGACATGGATGCAAACACGGAAAGTGCCATATGCACCACTCCGCAAGGATCAAGGTCGATGTGCTGACTTTGATTCATTATTTATTTGCTTCTTTATTTTTATTGCTAAGCACTTGTGAGAATTTCTGTTGACCTTCGTTTTTTTTTTTTTTTTTTTTACTGAACACAGGCAAAGCTCAGCATGAGAGTCACCTATGTACATTTTCTTATTGGGACTGTGAAAACATATTTAAAAAAAGCTTTTCACTCACAGTTGGCTACATGGAATAACAGAACATGACAGCTTATGATTAAAAGTGATACGCCTGACTGTAATGCCATTGCCCTAAGTATTACAGTATTATATAACTGTACAAGGAAATGCATCGCTACTGAAAGCAGACAAAACCCATAGATTAGCTGAAGCTACTTGGATTGATTGACTGTAACAGGGTTTGGGGGTTTATTCACGGGCACAGCATTTCAACATTTGCAGTGGCACTTTGCCTTGCAGCCTTAGGTGTCAGTCTGGACGATGGCAATAGCGGCCATCCTGACAGGTCGTGACAACTCTCCCTAAGCCAGAGCAGCACAGCCAGTGTCTGGTTTAGCAATGCAACGGTCAGGTTTCGGGCATTAGTGTGAAAAAAAATCCAAAGGACTGCAGGAACTGAGGGATTTTTATCTATGCAATCAATACAGAGTTTTCGCAGGGTCACAAAGTTTCTCAACGTCTGTCTCCATTTTTTTTTCTTCTTCTGGCAGGAGACAGGTTAGCAGAAATCGGATATCAATGGCCCCTCACAGATCTCTCTCTCTATCATTGATGCATTCACGCATACAAATTATTCAGTGGGTTCCTTTCATTCCCTCTGTGATGAATATTCATAAAGCTTCCCAGATTTCTCTCTGCAGAGTGTACAGCAGACAAACAAAGGCTAATTGGAAGTGTGATAGGACCCGAATAAGCCATTTGTGCAAGCTCTACAGCTAATTTATTTGAATCTGATCCCTCAAAGTGATATGAATAGAATCACCCAACAACTTCATAGAGCCAGAGACTGTGGCAATAGCAAGCTGTTTATGCAGTCCTGATGACAAGCATGCCCCATACAACTGGGTTGATTCACATTTTATACCACCACAGATTTAGTCAATCATGAACAGATTAGGAAAATTATGTAATTACTGATTTGTCGCTGGGATTCAGTCAGTTAATTGTTTCTTATAAGGTCCCTGTGTAATTAGCTTTTCCCCTGACTGGTGGAGTGTAAGCTGAACAATGGCAAAATAATCTGCTCATCACTTAAGCACTACCCCATGAACAGCACTTGAATAGGCCTCATGGTTTAGAAAAATAACAATCCCACATGGTTCAGCCTCGCTGTGTGTGTGTGTGTGTGTGTGTGTGTCACTTGAATTGTGTGTCATTCCAGGAAAAAAATCAGAGCCGAAAATGCCATCCTGCACTTTTTTGTGCGGCTGTCCAAGTTTGATGCGGTGGAATTGCCACTATTGATTTTAACAAACAGGGATGAACACTTTCTCACCAGCGCAATCGTATTTCTTGTCCATTTTACAGGGCCCATTAATCCAGCACAAGAAAAGGCTTCTCTTCGTAACGAAACACCAATGAAGGCAGCCTTTCTAATGACTAAAATCCCATTTATATTTAAACCATATTTACTTAGACATACAGCATGAGTGATCGACAGCACCATAAATGCATAGAAAAGAATTGGAGGGCAACTTTGGTGTGCAGTGTGCTGCTATCTAATCAAATCTATATGCTAATGGTCACATAGTGCAAACCGCATATATACTGAGCTGTGATTCTGCCATGTCTAAGACAAAAGAACTACAAAATGGGAGGATGGTTAGCTAACTAATACATGTATTGACAATATCTGACAGGAATAACTACAAAGGAAGGTAATAATGGTAGAGGCTCTATTTTTAAAAAAAAGAATACCAATTGACAAAAAGGGCTATGGCCCAAATAATATTTTTTACATTCATGAAATATTATATATAGTTTGCAGTTATATTATATGGTAGTATTTTAAAAAATGGCTTCAATAGGTTTACATTCATATGGCCTTCAATCAGAATGGGCTATCATAGATGTTGTGTGCCACTGTAGCCTCCTACTCAAAATATGAAGGCCTGCAGAGAATAACAAAGTCCCAGCCCCATTTATTTCAGCTAATTTCAATGGCCCATGTTAGATTAGGAAAATTGAATGGATTTTTTTATTTTCAAAATGGAGTTTCATGGGGTGCATTTTGGCACCTTTATATTTTAGCCAGTTAGGTGCCACGGTACTGATGGGGGTAAGGTGGAGTAAAAGGTATGTCAGCAGGTGCACATTTTTGCCATGAATGTACATGTGCAAGGGCTTGCATGAGCTAAAAAGAGAGCACCAACCAATCAGCATGAGAGAAAAGATGCCAGATTTAGCCTGAAGGTAAGCGATTTAAAAAAATGATGAAAAGGAAATGCCTTGCAAATCGGCTAAAACTAACTAATCCTGACACGCCCGATTCAAACCAGTTTAACTTTTCCAGGTCTAATTAAAGCAAGAGAAAAATAAACTAAATTTAATGGAAATATTTAAGGCACACAGGAATGGGTTCTTGTGAGGCAAGAACCACTTACTAGGATTAAAGTTGACTATTAGTTTCTATGTTCCTTCTTTCCCCTTTTCCTTTATTTTTCATGGATTTAGAGAGATATGGCTGCACCAGGCAGCCTATCATTACTAATGCCCCCTTACTACAAAGCCAATGTGAAATATTGAGAAACCTGTGTCAATAATTGATCACAGCAGCTACCTTAGGACAGGGTAGGCGCAGGGGTAGGGGTTGGGGTTGGGGAAGGCAAGGGAGTAGCAGCAGGCAGGGCCAACCTTATCCATGCACCCTGAGGAGGCAAAGACAGAAGGATACAAAGAGAGATAGAATAACCAGGCCAGAATATGATTATCACCGCAGAGCTATGCTCCAGCAGTGTGCCTCTGTGTGTGTTTGGGTATATGTGTGTGTAGAAGAGAGAGTGTGTGAGTGTGAGTGTGTCCGTGACTGTGGAAAGGGGTATGGATGAATATCTTAAAGGGGACATATTATGCAAATGTTTTAGTATTGGCATTTGGGTCTTTACTGCTCCTATAAACACCCCAAGTGCTCTCATTCTGGTCAGATCTCCTTCATCTGAAAGTGATTTTGTGCAAAGAACTTTGTTGAATGTTTTTATAGCCCACAGACATACACTAACATGTTGAAAAAGAGTATAATATGTCCACTTTAAGGTGTGACCATAATGTTATGAGAGGCTCTTATCCAAATTGTTATTGACTTCTTTACAGGATATACATCAGCATCCCACCGCCCCATCATCTATAGGCCTTTTTTAGAAAACTTTTAGGGTTAGACATTTCTGTCCAAACTCAGGTTTGTCTTATGACGGCTGCAACACTTCTACAAATATCATATCAGGAAAAAAACACAATGAATCCCAACCCAGTTGAATGCAGCTGACATACAGTTGACCTGAGCATGAGTGTGTTTTATATTTAGGAGTTCCACAAAATACCAAATTCCTTCATGGTTCCCGTGCCAAAATCCCCTCTCCCAATCTCTACACAATGTTATATCCTGAAGTTAAGACAGTGTTAATCGGTGAGTGGTGTCTTGGCACTTAGCACCAAGTAATGCCTACTTCCGCATGTGGTGCAGAAAAAAAAAAGAAAGAAAGTGAGAGAGTGAGAGAGAGATGGAGGGAGCATATTGATTCACACATTTCAAGGGAAAGAGAGGAGCGTGAGGTAGCAAAGGGAGAGATTGAAAACTGCTCTCGGAGTCTGCTGCTTTATCTCTGAAAAGCAGCCGGAAGACGGGAATGCGAGGCAGACAGGAGAGGTCTTCTCCGAGCGAGGTGAACGGCTGAACCCTTCCATCCAGGCCCCAGTAATACCGGCCTCATTCTTGTTTGTCTGCACTCAGGCTGTGCGTATTGATACCCAGATCAATGTGTGCACATTGGTGCGCATAAGAATAGCAACAGCTGCCTCGTGAATAATGCACGAACAGCAGGACATTCGCACTACATGACAAGGCAATCGTAATGTACCCTGTTAAGTCTCAGCATTGGACTCCCCCAACATTCAAAAACAATTCAAATTTTTATTTCTACTCGATTTTTAAACACACAAAGCGACATGCTAATTATTGATCCTGGTTGTGATGTTTTATTTATTTCTCTGAGTGTTGAATGTTGCAAAGGCTTCAGCCAAAAAGATTGATATTAAAGATTTTGCCAGAACAGTCCACGGTGACACTTTATTTTACTGTCCCCGTTACAGTGTACCTACATCATGAAGTACAGTGTAACAAAAGGTGTAACAACATGTAACATCACTTCCACTGTACCTTAGTGTTAGGGTAGGGATTGGAATTAGGGTTAGTGTTAGATAATGTACAATGTAGATGCAGAAAGTTACATGCTGTTACATGCACATACACTGCAACAGAGTTGGTGAAAATAAAGTGTTACCCAACTCAATCCTCATGAACCTTTCAATGCTGGTGGTAGCAGCTGGAGTATGGCAGTCGGTGTTTATAATTCAGCCTTTCGTTTGGGCAGAAAACAGTACACAAATGGACACTCTGGGTCCAGACAAGTGTTTCTGAAGTAGACTTACCATCTGTTTTCATTTCTTTCCCTCACATACCTGATTATTCAACAGAATGCAAACATGGGCACATACATATACACACACACACACACACACCCAAACACGCATTCACACACACACACACACACACACACACGAAGACATCTGCATGCATGTTTAACACTCTGCTCATGCATAGCCCCTTGTGTACTGAGTCAGAGTGTCTGAGTGGCGTGAGCAGCTCAAACGCACACAGCGCTCAGCAGATGGCTCCACAGAACCACACAGCTCTCTGCACCGCCACACCACTCTCAGTAGGGGATGTGCTTGTGTGTATGTGTTTGTGTGTGTGAGTAACAGAGAGAGCGAGAGAGAGAGAGTAAGCAAGTGTGTGTGTGTGTGTGTGTGTGTGTGTGTGTGTGTGTGTGTGTATGAAAAAGAGAGAGAGAGAGAGAGAGAGAGGGTGGGAGTGTGTGTGTGTGTATGTGTGTGGGAGAGAGAGAGAGAGAGTGGGTGGGACTGTGTATGTTTGGGTGGCTGTGTGTGTTGTATGTGTGTGTATAAAGGAGAAAGTGGGTGGGGGTGTGTATGTGTGTGTGAGTGGGTGGGCAGAAGTGTTCGTGTGAGCTGGTAATGGCGGGCTGTTGACGTACCCTCCAACACCAGCTGTCAGTGCTCAGACAGTCATCATGCAGGTATTCCTCTCTCACTCTCACGTCCTTTCCATCTCTGTCTGTCTTTCTCTCCCCCTCTCACCTCTCTCCCTTCTTTCTTGTCATTTTTGTCGTTCTCTCTTCTTCTCTCTTCCTCTCACCTTCTTGCATTTATACCTGTCTCTCAGCCTGCTTACCCCGGAAAAACACTGGCCCTGCACAGTGTGGTGCAGAGTGGATTTGGCCACACCAGCGCACAGCCAGTTTGGAACCACTGAAGCTCAGCTCATTCTTCATTACTACCTTTGGGAGAGGGAATGCTTATGCTAAATACCACTTCCTATTCCCTTGTACTACCTCCCATAATCTCCTTCTTTCTCTTTTCTCTCTACCCCCCCCCGCCCTTTCTGTCTCTGTCTCTGTCTCTCCCTCTCCCTCCCTCCTGCACGCACACACATACACACACACACACACACACACACACACACACACACACACACGTGCACACACACACACACAGTGTTCTGAACACATGTGCTGTTCTGAGGTGGGGTGAAGGGGTGAATGAGCCTTGCTGTGCGTTCCTGTGGTATAACAGTACCCCTTATGGTTGGCTGGGAAATGTCCAAGCAACAATAATAACTGCACTATGTCAGGTAATTTGCCTGTACGTGTGGAACATTGTTGGGTAGGTGAGCCTACGCCCATCTTATCTCTGCTAGTTGTGTTAAGGTGTGTCATATACAGCTGTGCTAATACACACACACACACACACACACAGGACAGCACCTGTAACATGCCGTGAAAGGGGCAACTATGCGTAGACTGTTGTAAATAAATGAAGTCTTTTTTTGTCTTGATCTGCATTTACAGTGTTGAGTATGCAAGACACAGTGACTTAAGTCTCAAAAGATTACAGGTTGGTACCTCACCCACACCCTTCCCTGGGAGAGATAAGGTTCTGATGTAAGAGTGCACATAGCACTTTGCCATTCTTTGCAGCTAAACGTTGGTAATTAAAGACATCACGAAGATGAAAAGAGGAAGATAATGGAAAAAAATGGACTGTGTGCATAGGCAATCAATGCAGCAAAGGACTGTTAAATGGTAGGAAATAATGAGGTTTGCACTATTGGCTGATTGAATGATTGAATAGGATTTGTAAATTGATGACATGCAGTGGACACTGATCATGTGCACCTGTTAGAGTATGGTTAAGGTGTACCTGTTTGAGTAGCCCAATGCAGCTGACAGACTTATTACTTGGATGGTAGCCAGACGAACCTGGCCGCACTACCTCTGCTACCTCTGTCTTTAGTTTACCTCAACTATATTTAATTCAAGAAAGAACTAAGACATTTTAAAAAAGTGCCCAGTAAAGTAATTGTATGCCAGGGGAGTGTCCAGAGTCTTTGCACAAAGTGGAAGAGTCTGGTCTACCAGGGTAGTTGGATGCGGGATGCATATTTAAAGTTACACGGTAGGAAGACCATGGGGGAACAGCATTAGCCTTAGCAGGAGGAATGAGACTGGGCTGAAAGACAACATGCCAGCTGAGAAGGTTACTTTTACAGTTTTTCTCAGTCGCTTTGGTGCTTTTCTCACATCACTATTTACATTTGCATAGCAGTTAGTGCATTTCTCAAAACAGTTAGTGCAAACTGCAAAACCTAGTGGATAACCTGCAAAAGCACGTCACTTGATCAAAATGGATAGTCCATTCCTCAAAAGCAAGTATTCATGTCAATGAAACTGCCAGTGTCATCAAAATGAGAAGTCTTGACATCAAGCTTATGAACAAGACAGTCAAATGGCTTTGGCATGTTTTCATTATGACAGTAACTTCTGTCAGTGTTTTCCAATGCAAAAACAACTCAGGAGGTTTACAACTCATTGACACTACCTGAAAACGCTCTATACACTACCTGTGCAGACATTTTACACTACAGGCGCTTATATATTTAGAAAAAACATAAGAAACACCCTTTTGTTAGAGTTGTGCACAAATGTGAAGAACATTACAGTATGTATTGTAACTGAAAATAGGTAAATCATTCTGGCACATCCAGACGCTCCTGTCTGTCTGGCCACATATTTTCATCGACATCACAATGGATATCATCCCTTGCAATGCAGTGAGAAAAGTATCTCCTGGAGTAGCAAATCCACCCTTTGCAGGACTCTGCTGCAGCAGAGCGGACAATTTACAGTGCTGAACATTAGAGTATATATAGAAGACATGTTTTACCTGTACATACTGGTGACGAATCTCTTTTAGTCTTTCACTGTTCCCTTCAAAATGGCACTTTGTACAATTGTTTCATGCCTATTTCATTTCCCTTGAGCACTATGTCAATTGTTGCAATTGACACAGATTCAATATTGACAAATACATTGTTATCCTCTGTGACAGCAGAGACGTTGGAGTACTGTCCAATACTGTACTCTGTTCTCCCTACAAAATTTTTGAATGATTGAATTCACAGTGGTTCTTCCAACATTTGGTTGCACCCTCCGACCAGTAGGAGGTTTTGCAGTTTGCACTAACTGTTTTGAGAAATGCACTAACTGCTATGAAAATGTAAATAGTGATGTGAGAAAAGCACCAAAGTGACTGGGAAAAACTGTAATACTTCACACACCTCATTGTGAGTGAAAGCTGAAGTTCACTTGAGAGCAACTGGTCAATTTAGGAGACATTTCCAGCTAACAAAATGATAAAGAAAGGTATAAAATGTGCATGACAGAATTTGGTAACTAGTTCAATAATTTTGTATGTAATGACTCAAGCAATAAAACTAAGACTATTAGTTTTATTGGGGATGACTATTCAGCATCCATAAGTATAGTTCATTTTCACTGACATGACATAAGCAAATGATAATGTTCAAAAACAATATTGTATTGTATAAAAGCAACTGACACATGTCCAAAAGCATTTGCAATTTGTTCAGAGGAAGGAGAAAATGCTATTATGAGGTGCACAAATGACTAAATGTTTTGGAGATTG